>CM061044.1:33072210-33741616 GCA_030762985.1 Adelphocoris suturalis | reverse complement strand
GAACTTCTTTTGAGCTATTTTGGTTCATAATTTTCAAAAATAAACCTCAATGAGCGACCAAGAAAAATCAAATTTCATCCTCCCGTCAAAATTTGTTGATTTAAGTTTAAAAATACGTAAATTCCACAAATAAAAAACAAAAACCGTCCGTACGCCGGCGCCGTGCCGCCTTAAACTGTGTGCCGCCTTAAACTGTGGGCGAAAAGAAAAAAACCCATATCTTGAAATCAGATCATCATATTGACGTGGGAATGGTTTTGCTCCATTCAGGAAAGAAAATTACATTAGAAAAGAAAGGAAAATATATAAAAGACAACCCACAGTCATGCAGTATGACCGTATTAGCGATTTTCGTATATTTCAAGTTGTATAGAAATCGGAGATTTATGAGTGAGAAGAAAATGTTAGCTCTTAATTTTATGAAAAAAAAAGTATTCTAAATAATACTCTTCTATTCAAAAAGAGATATTGGATTTTAAGCTATTTTTTGCAATTCGATAGATTTTTTTAAACAAATTTTAATGAAGTTCAAGTTTTTAGCATAATTTCGTACATACATTTTTGAACGTTCTATTTCATAGTTAGTAAACTTTATTTGACCAATATTATGCTAAAAAATATCAATTTAACGATTCTTAGCCATTTTCAGTGATTTTGTCAGCACATTTTCTGAAATTTGACCAATTAAATGATATCAATATAAAGTATAGGTAACCCTTTTATGTGCTGGGAAGATGAATTGGTAATAAATTGTTTTGTTTATCAACTATATTAAAAAGCGTAAAATTGTGAGGTTCCGCTACTGTAATGGATTGAACCCATTTGTGAGGTCCGAAGCTCCGAGTTCCGATACTAAATGTACTATAAGCGGCGTTTAATAATTATGGACCAGAGATCTACGTAGAAGGGCTGTCTAATACAGAAATAATAAACCTTTGTGTAATAATTTGCAGCGTTTTCAGATCGAACCATCAAAATCATACTTATTGAAATGATAGTATAATCAAGACCACGGCTACCTTATCTAGTTGTTCATTAATTAAATTAATAGTTGAATAATAACTTGATACTGACAATATTCTGAACGAAATGTATAAACGCAGTTGAAACATGACCGTTATTGGTTCAATATTGACCCCACCTGCTCATCACAACAAATCCACTTGAAGGATCCTTCGAAGGAACCGTTTGATCTTGGTGTGCAAAATCAGTTAATCAACTGACGGGGCCGTTATGAGTTGGACAATCTAATTTGCATGATGAACCTCTAGCTACCACTCGCAGCCCCTTTGATTCTAGTAGGCGCTAAACCCAATACTTGTATTAGGTCAGTAACCAATCTCCTCAGGTCAGCTACCCTTTCAAAGAAGCCACTGGAAACATGAATATACCCGTATGAAGCTGTGATTTTGTTACAGGTATCGGTACACAGAGATGCTAGGTTGGGTTTCGCTCCAGCTACTTGTTATAAGTACCTACTACGGATGTAATTTATCGAGACACGATAAATTACATCGGCCTCTCATGCCTTCAACAAGCCTTCAACAAGCCAACACTAGCCTTCAACATATATATGCAAATAACAAAGTAGAACTTCGGCCCAATATTGGCCCTCCTCCCGACCTTAGCCTGTCGGCTCAAACTTAATTTTCTTTTTATTCCCTGGGAGGGGCGTGCACCCTGAGTCGCCAGATGCCAAATATGTAACGATATATTGATTCCATGTAAGCTGAAACGAAGCGTCAAAAGGCATGTTTTCGGCCTTTCTTCAGTTTTATTTCTCGTCTAGCCTGATTTTTTGTCCACACACTTCTAACAGTTCTCCTCAGCAAATTTTGATGAAATTTTAAACATAGGCTAAATTAAACGTGACAAAGTGGTTTTTGAAATTTTGGATCCGCTAAGACTAAGTGATGGGAGGTTGTAAGGGAGGTGGTAAATATGAAATTTTCTCTCGTTCACCCTAGGAAGTTGAAATTTGATAGCAAAACTCTCTGGGACATCAAGATACGAATAAACGTAGGGGCACTATCCTGGTCAGCTGAGTGAGATAAATTCTCTCCTGTTCGCTCTAGGAAGTTGAAATTTGATAGGTAGACTCTCTGGGACATTACCGCAGGAGTAGCTCAGGGTTCAGTTTTGGGTCCGCAACTTTGAAATGCATCATATGATAGTGTCCTACGAATAGAAATGCCGGAAGACTGTTATCTTGTTGGATATGCGGATGATGTAGTGGCAGTGATTCTGGCTAGAACCACAAAATCGGTACAGAACAAACTGAATCAAGTAATGGTAAAGATCACTAGGTGGATGAAGACCATACGTTGAATGTAGCAGAAGCTAAAACCGAAGTAGTTGTGTTTACTAGTAAACAGATTCCTACCATGAGCCCAATACAAATTGGAAGTACAGAGGTCACAAGTAAGCCATCAGTAAGATACCTGGAGATCACATTAGATGCTAAAATTACATTCTGGGAGCCAATAAAAAATAAGCGGACAAGTCAGCAATGAAAACCACTGCTCTTAGTGTAGACCACGTAGTAGACCAAGTAGACCAAGTTAAGAAGTATAAGAATGAAACAACCGATCAAAAATTAACATTTTTGCCTATTTCTGGAAAAAAATTTTTAGCTTTGATTTTCTTGTGAGCATTTAATGTAGTTCCACAACGGTGAGTTCGCCTTGCACTTAAAAAGTATGAAAAAAGAAAAAAGTCTACCAACAGAACAATTTTCCCGTTAAGTCCCGTGAAGTGTGTAAAGTCTTGACCAGCTGTCAGGGTAAGTGACAATATTGCTGATGATTTCACTAAAGTTGGGGGAGAATACCAAAATTCATTTTAAATTTTCACGGAAACGAGCGTAATTCAGAATCGCCCGTGTGATGAATGGGTGGAAAATCCATGCGGACAGCAGGGCTAATATCACCGCCCAGTCCTATCAAATGCCCATCGAGTACCTCGTTTAAACAGAGGACTTACGTCGTTGGGCGAAGGATTAGTGGAAAGAGAGGAGGTGAGGGATTGAGGGCGAGGGACTGACGGTTAGGGACTGAGGATCGGAAATAATTACCGTTTACCCCTTTGATCAGGAGGGGCAGGAGCAGAACGGATGGGTCTCACCGAGGAATGGGGAGGGAGGAATAGGGAAGATTAGCCATTAATCCGGGGGTCGGTTCCCTAGGAGGAGAGCGGACGAGGGCGCGTTATTATCACGGGCCTCCTTGAAGGGTGATTGGTTTGGCAGGGGACCAACTCGCTCCGGCCTCTTCGCCTCCGGAGCCTCGAGGTTCCACTCAGATCCCTCCCCGTGACTAAGGGTGATATTCAGAGACTGGGTCGTGGATCACTCGGTGATTAAGAGAAGGTAAATGAGGAGCTGGGTATAAAGCAAGTAACAGATACGGAACAGATCTAATTGACCTGATTGTGAATTAGATTATCAAGGAAAACAGAAGGCTTGATGTGTCAAATTTGAATAGTTTGGTTGCGGTTATAAACAAGAATTGGATACGCACACCAACGTATATTTGGACCTTTCCTGTTATCGTTCCCCCACGCCGATACACCTTGGGTCCAAAACGTAATCTTTCCTGTTATCGTTCCTGTAATATTGTGAAGATGAACTGTAATGATGTGATGTAATCCTGTGAAATTGTGAAGATTCACGAGATAAAACTACAAGAAACATATTTTAACCTGGCTTGTAGAAAAGGGGGAAGCGGGATGTAAAACTGTTTTAAGCAGTATTTATGTACTGTGATTATTTTAGAAAATATCTTTTCTTAAAATTATAAGAACATTATACGCATAACGTTATATTTTTATGTACCGTTTGTATCATAGAGTAGATAGATTGTAAGACATGAGCGAATCACCAAGACCTTCCCCAACAACACGGGCCAAGCCTATCGTTGGGAAAGAAATCGAAAGTGAGTAGCTTAAGTTGTTCAATTTGTACCATATTTATAAAATGCATTTGTATGATTAAAATTGAGTAATTATTCAATACCAGTATATTTGACCACAACAAAATTATATTTCACCACAGTATTATATTTAACCACAACAAATTTATGTTAAATGTTTCATCTTAGAAGCGGGTCTCCGGAGGCCAATATTGACAATTTCAGAAAGAATGTCTTCAAATGGATCAGTCCCCATATGAATTCATTTGAATTCACATGAACTGTTGAAGAGGGAACGATGTGTACCCCACTGCCTCTTATTCCTTGCTTTTGATTTTCCCACAAACTCTCGATTGTCTGCGTGTGAGCTCCGCTCTTGACGGAATTGACGGAATGATTGACTGATTGAATTGATTTAATGGTTTGCTGAGGAAAGAAGTTGCAAATTATTACACAAAGGTTAATTATTTTTTATTAGTCATTCTGTGCAGACCGGAGTGCTTTCGTGATTATTTATTTGCACCCATCACCCATTGAAAATGTCATCAAAAACAGGTAGTCGTGATGAATCCCGTCAAATGTAGCCTCGAAGTCAACAAAGAACGCATAAGTATAGCTTCTTGTTTGCTCCCAGAGCGAATCGCAGCTTAACAAGGCCAGACAATGTAAAAATACAGTCAGACGTACAGTAGCCCTTCTTGAACACACCTGGGCTTCATTTAGCACACAAATAATCCCTGGTAATTTGAAACTACATTCAAATTTTCCTTTTTATGAAGCAGGAATATTATTGCAGTTGAAAAGCTCTCAGGTACTATCCCAGTGCTGAAAATTGAGTTATAAAGGTCTAGCAGTCTGCATTTGAACTGTGCAGGAGCGTTATTGTAAAATTCATTTGCAATCCGGTCCATACCTGGTGCCTACTTTTCTTTTGCGCGAATGATGACCATGCTCATCTCCTGGGCCGAGAATGCTCTGTCTGACAACTCCAAGTCATGACTGAGTTCGATGGGGCCACACTCTACCATTTCTGAAGCAGGTTATCTCCAGTGTCTGAAATCCCACTTGCTGAGAAAAATTGCTGCTCAACTCGTAAAGAACTCTTGTTCTTGACTCAAGCATTTCCGCTATTATGGGTTAGAGTGTGATGACAAGTTAATTGTAAGGACGGACCATGCTTTTCTGCAGTGGCTCCGCGATTTCAAGGATATTGATGGACAACTGGCCAGATGGCTAGAGTCTATAGTGTCATTAAACTTCATTGTTGAGCACAGACCTGGGTGGGCTCACCAGAATGCAGACGGATTGTCTAGACGGCCCTGTGTATAGTTTAATTGCCAATATTGTGTACGCCAGGAACAGAAGTTAGCCAGGGTAGGGGTCAATAGAACACAAGTGGAAATGCCAATGGATGATTGGGCTCAGGAGCAGAAGATAGATCCCACACTTAAGCATGTGTACGCGTGGGTGGAAGCTAATACTCGACCTTCATGGCAAGAAGTAGTATCTTTTGGGGAAACAACAAAAGCATTGTGGGCCATGTTCGAATCGTTGAAGATAAGGAATATACTGCTACGTCAGGATTGGGCAGATGAAGCAGGAACATTACAGTATCAAGTTTTGGTTCCAAAGAAATTTCAGTTGATGGTGGCAAGGGAAGCCCATCAAATGGGGCATTTCGGCAAGCGTCGGACGCTGAAATCGCTAAGGTTGAACCTTTATTGGCCAGGGACAGGCACGTAGCCAGGATTTTGCCTTGGGGAGGGTCCAGATTCCCCCCCCCCCTCACCCACTGGCTCTCTTCCCATTTCAATAAATTTTAAAATACGAATTTTAAGTCAAAGGAGAAGAAATGTGTTACAAACATGATGAAATACTATCTTTAATAAGGCAACCAGTCATGCAGCATGACCCCATGAGCGAATTTTTGAAGAAATCTTCGAAGTTTCAGTCGCTATTGATCGTGTAGAGAACTTTATCTTTAACTTTAATTTTAGTTTATTATTTTGATAGACAAACATGGAATCAAATTCTATCTACAGCATGGTTCTAGCCTTAAACAGCATGGTTCTAGAATTGGTTATACAGGTATACTTCCATAAGAGTAGTTCAATCTGAATTTGGACAATGTTTCATGCAAATATAACCGATTTTTACAACTAGCGAACGGCAATATTTCGATTTTTGACTGATTTTTCAACTTTGAAATTTTTGAAGACTTGATACATATTCTTATAGGAAATTTTACGCTGATACCGAATATACCACATGTTAGTATGCTGAAAAATTATTTCGCACAACAAATCGCAAAAAACAGGCTATTTTGAACTTTTTTACTACATTTTTGAAAATTTCAACACCGAAGATGTAATCCGATCATGCTGGCCAACGATCTTGAACTTCCGTTTTGTGTCCTTAACATTTTAAAATTTGTTACAAGTTTCTAGCACAATTCTACGGACAGTTATCGTCTGGAATAACACATATATAAGTAGTAAGTGGGTACGTTTGGACCAACTGAGAGAAAACTAACAGTAAAATATTTAAAGTGAAAACTAACAGTAAAATATTTAAAGTGAAAACTAACAGTAAAATATTTAAAGTGACACCAAACAGTAAAATATTTAAAGTGAAAACTAACAGTAAAAACTTTTCAACACAAAACATCAGAATCAGTGACTTTTTCATTTGGGGGGTAAGTTAAAAGAATATTTTTCCTATTAGAAACTTTAGTGAAACTCTAAAAAATTACAGTAGGTTTTAATTTTTAATGACATGTATCACTAAAAATTTTATATATTAATTATACCATCAGCTCATTCTGTAAACTCTATACAATGCATTTTATTACCATTTTTAAGTGTCACTTTACCTTTATAGATCAATTTATATTTGTCTTTCACGAGTGTTTCTAAATCCCCCTCTTGGTTAAACCTATTTTTTTAAAAATGAATTGGTAGCAATATGTTGGTAAAGCCACCCTCCAAGTCTACCGCTATAGTTTCGCCAAATTTAGCTTTCACCTTTTCCGCTTTAAGGATCACATAAGGTTTGTTACGTTTTAAATCATTAAACGTACTAAATTCGCTCCTACCATTGATTCTTTCCAAAAATTTATCGGCCATCTTTTATTATAAAACCCCATTCCTTTAACTCATCGTTTCAATTTTAAAAGTTGCCACAAAAACCTCAGACCAAGTGACTTTTTCATTTAACGACTTGAATCCCTGTTAATGATCCAAACGTACCCGCTTACTACTGATTTTTATATAAAGAGTTTCTTAAATGTTTACGTTTAATATCCCCAAGGTAAAGTATCGATAATATCGGTTTCTTTGTTTTCCATTATATTTCGTTTATCATATTGAAATTTAAACTCTTTTTCCACTTCTTTGTTTACTAATGTTTTATCTTTTACATTTCGAGTAATCATGTTATATTTTAGCTTAACGCTGTTTATTTCTTTTATTAACATTTTATTCATAGCTTCTCTATTTAATGATTTACCGTTTTGATAATTCAAAGTAAATCCTTTAACTTTCATAGTTTCTTTTCCTTGATTGGTTATATAAGCGTAACTCTTGGGGCCCGTACTAATCCATTCTAGAATGTGATTATTTTTTCCCAATTCATCAGTCCACTCACCCAACATACAACCTGTTTTTACAAGAGTTTTCCCATCATCAATATAAACAATACTATCTGTATCATAATAAACAACATTCTTTCCTATTTTATCAAGCATATCATATAATCTTAATCTTGCATTGGAAGTGGTAAATGCAGCTACAAAAACGTTAGTTGAAAAAACTATCTTCGATGTATTGATTCAAAAATTTATAAGATATTTGCACGATATTGTCATTCAGAAATTGGCATGAACCAATTTCTAGTCTGTCATCTAAAAGTATATCGTACCATCTTGTTATATCAACAACATATTCAGATTGTGACATGTTCAATCTTTGCCCAAACTTTCCCCACAAAGAATTCAAACAAATCTTTGCTACTGCTCTTCGTCCAGGATTTGGTTTAATACTTTCTTTTTCTAAATCTATATCGAGACTTCCTTTAACGCTTTTTATATATTCTTCAATAGTTTCAAAGTCGCTTTCCCACGGGCTAGTCTCTAGTTTTATTTTCATAAATGTTTTTACATATTCTTTGAACAATTCATTACTTTTTTCTTTGAAATGCCATACTTCGTAAATTTCTTGAAATCTTTTTCAATAGCTTTATTTACTTCATCTGTAGTCCAAGTATCAACCAGAGCTCTTTCATTTTCATCGTGTGAACAAGTATTACATTTATCTACAAAACATTTTTCGCATAAAATAAATAAAAGTTTATCTCTTTTGATCGGTAGAACTGGGTGATATAATTTTTTAGGAGGTAATATCTTACATTTGATTAAACCGTACCAATTTTCATCATATTTCTCAGGTTTATGAATTTTTGTTGGATGACCTAAGGGATAATAATCGAAATATTGAACTGTTGGATACTAACAAACTACAAACATCGATATATCTTAATTTTTTTATTTACGACTTTCAATTTACTAGCATTGGTTCTGCCACCAAAAAATGCGTCTCTAGGATTTAATGGTTCCACTATTACGTTTCCACTACTTTTTACTGCTGCTTTACCCTCTTTCGATTTAATCCAGTTACATTCCCACATTTCTACTAATTGGTATCCAGCGTCAATGATTTGTTTACTCCTTTCCTTCGTTTTTTCATACAAGTCTCCCATAGATAGATGATTTACATTATTGGGAGTATTTTCATGAAAACATGTAGGACAGCCGTGCCAAAAACACCCGTGATACTGATAAACCGTGTTAGTAATTTGATCAAAACCATCAACTTTGGCACCACAAACAGTTACTTCCCCTCCATTCAATGCGTGCTGTACATTTTTAAAAGTATTCAGCCAAGTGATAGATCCTTTGCTAAACATTTCCTTTCTGTCCTCTTTGATACTTGCTATCGTATTTTCCTGTAAATATAAGGACCGAAAAATGGCCATGCAAACACTCGCTATAGTTAAATATTGGAAAGGATCGATATTAGCTATGTCTAAAAATTGCTTCCTAAATTCAATACAACCCCTTCGCAAAATATCGACATCTGATTCACAATATTCTAATATTTCTTTCTGAAAGTCGAATATATCATTTTCCTTTACTTTTTCAGCGTGCCATTTCAAAAATGCTTTTCTTACTTCGGGTTTCATTGAATCAGCCCCATAAAATTTAGTATCAGGAATTGGACCAACGTAATTTTGATTATCTCGAGTATTGAAATAATGGGGGAAATATCCTTTTTTTAGTTCTGTTAATCCGAACGTTTTTGGAAAAGCAGATAACGGAGATGCAACGAAGTTAGAACTATCGATTATTCTTATTATTCCTTTAATTTCTAATAACATTAGTTTAGTTCCATTATAAATAGTGTAAGGTTTCAGAGTATTTTCGACGCAGTATTTCAGAATGAATTGAGAATCATATCCTTTTGCATAATGTGCTATGGCAGTGTACCCTTTGTGTTTACTTGAAATCAACCACTCGCAAAATTCCTCATTAGTTTTGAATACGAATTTAGTACCATCGTGGTAGTGAGCTATAACAAGATTTGCTTCATGGGTTCCTGTTTCCTGCATTGCTTCATAATCAAATGTTATGTATTTTTCGGTGTAAGTACATTTTTCTGCTGTGATATCAGAACGATTATTACAAGTACAAGGTACTGTACAATACCCACCGTTTGATCGTCTTGCTAACATAAAACATTCATGACCACCTATATCGTCGAATATTTCTTGACAGTTTCGACATTTTCCAGAACCACATCTATGTTCGTCGGTTCTTTTGCAAATTTTCCCGCAGTTTACACATTTATAGATTATTTTACAAACTTCTTTATGATTTTTTAAAGCAATTATCATTATAACAATAACGGTTACAATCGTTACAGAATATTTTATTTTATCTTTTTCATCGTGTTGTATTTGTTTACAGAGAGGACAGACATTTTTATTTCTAGTCCTTTTACATTCATGTTTCTCTTTATTATTATAGGGAGTATCACAATTTTTACAGTAATATGAGGAGGTGTAAAAGGCTGCTACACTATTAATAACATCAAAATGATTCCCATCTTTATAAAGATAAATTATAGTATCTTTCTTTTCTCCTTCGTAAATAACGGTATTGAAATTTTCGGCGCAGATAACTTTAACTTGAATGTCTAATAATTCTTCAACAACTTTGATATCTTGCAATGTGAAACCTTCCTCGGTGTATGAACCCATTTTTTCGCAAAGTTCTTTAGCTAAATCTAGTTGAATTGGGCGGCCCATTCTTATATGTTTTACATCAATTTCTGAGAGTTTCCGATTGAAAATATCCTTAGTATGATAAGTTAACGCGGTAATTATGGCTCTTGGACAGCATAAGTTATCGACATTTTTAATTTGAGTGATACATTTTTTTTGTGTGTTTACTCTCAGTCAAATTTAATATTTTGACACCTTTTGCTCCTCTCGGTAAATTAATGATTTTAATGTGAAACGTAGTATTTGTTATGTCAACGTGTTCGTTTGAACTAATAATGTTGCTTACGTGTTGGATAAATTCTTTAGCTTGTATACGAGATAAAACGTTTGATTTACTACTTAAATCTTTCGATATATCATGGTGAAAATGAGGGTTTTGTGGCAACGATCATAATTTTATCCCCGGTTTTGGAAATTAGATTTTTCTTTAGCCAAATTAACATAGCAAATACAGCTTTTTTCGACTTGTATGATATTAGATAATTTTATACAATAATCGATTTCTGTAGTTTTAAATTTTTTAATGTATCGAGATTTAGTTTCTATAATAGTAAAAGGAGATTTTCGTTTTTCTTTGTTTTCATTAACCAAGTCATCGTCGAAATTGAACATTTTTCCTGTTTTTACTTTAAATGCATGCCCTTGTGGGTGCATTAGATGTTCGATGATATTGATTTTTTTATTCGGTTTTTTAATTTTAATATGTTTTTCTTTAGCTATTTCGCGTAGTTCTTTAACAGTTAGCTTTTCTAGATCACTTTTCTTAAAGTATACATTTTTAATATCATTTAAAGCTGTAATAAGATTATTTTTCTTCATTTTATAACCACCTTTTAAATTGTAATCTTTCGCTTCATTTCTCAAATCTTTAACTCTGAATCCTTTCTCAACGACTCTTTGTTGAGGTTTAAGAGTTTGGTTAGGGTCATTTTTTAGATGGAATGGTGCTTTTAAATGACGAGCCCAGTTTTTATATGTGATTTTTCGATCACATTTTTCACAGATTTTATCTGCATATCGTTTTTTAATAGTATCTTGCATTTTTATTATAGTAGGGGTTCTTTTAACTAACCCTTCATTTTTCGTATCGTTCATTTTTATTAGAAAAGAGATTCTTTTAACTAATCCCTCAATTTTTATATTATCCACCCGCTTTTTCTTGTATGGATACTATTTAGTATAATATTGTTGTTTTAATGGAAAATTTCCATTAAAACGTTTTTATTAATATTTAAAGGTGAGGGACGATTCGCCGCCACCTTTAATAGATTGGGTTTTAAACAAACTTGATGTTATACATGTCTCTCCCATTTATTGATTTAGTGATTCCATGGTACACTAAGCAAACACCGTACTCAACTAGAGCTTGGAGTTCATTTTTATCAAATTTTTGAATACATCTTTCTGGTATGAACACTCTAAATTCTCCTAGATTGGCTATAACAGCCTCCCACGAGTATTTCGTTGACACAAATTCAAAGTTTATAATTTTGTAAGGTTTTCCGATTTCTAGTTCAGAAAGCTTGTTTGTGTTGTTTTCAAAATTAATTTTTTTCAATAGCTGCTCCCTATTCATTTCTATTTATTTATTATAGAATATATTCTTTTAAAACACAATTCCTTAAAGAGGGGGAGCAAATCGCTCCCCCTCTTTAACGTTAAAGTCGAATACAAGTCGAGAACATTTAAAGAAGAGTTTTAAAAACTCTTAAAGAGGGTGGCCAATTTGGCCACCCTCTTTAACGTTAAAGTCGAATACAAGTCGAGAACATTTAAAGAAGAGTTTTAAAAACTCTTAAAGAGGGTGGCCAATTTGGCCACCCTCTTTAACGTTAAAGTCGAATACAAGTCGAGAACATTTAAAGAAGAGTTTTGAAAACTCTTAAAGAGGGGAGGCGAGTCGCCTCCCCTCTTTAACTTTAAACTAGAATACAAGTCAATTAGATTTTTAACAGTAAATAAGTAGGACCCGTCGAATCGACGGGGGGTCCTATGTAAAGTCGAATACAAGTCAATTGACTAAAAAAGCCGACGCTCACATGTGAGCCGCGGCTTTTTCATTTCATACGAAATTTTGCGGCTTGAATTCCAGCCGCAAATTTTGATCTCGGTTAACAATTGTTTGGTTCTTTCGAGCCTGAACCAATAAGTTTTTTCTAGAATTCTGTTTTTTGTAGTTCTTGAGCATAGAAAGATCCTTCAATCTCTTCGTCGTTTAAATCTTTTATTTTGTAAGTAATTGGATTTGTTGGTAGAATTCCAGAAACCACAAAAATTTCTCTAGTCCATTTAGCATCATATTTATTCCCAAATGTTTTCTTAAATCTTGTTATTCGAACTCGATCTCCAAGAGAAAACTTTACTTTTTGTGAGGCTTTTTGGTTCTCTAAACAATCTAACTAACACTTCATCTTCGTTATTTTTATTAACTTGTACAGGTATCATACCAATCGATCTATGGAAATCTTTAAAATTGTATTCATGAATCAAATCCTCTAGAATATCGATCCATTTCTTATTATTTCGTACTTCAAAATGGATTTTCATTTTTTCGTTTAAAGTTCTATTAAATCTTTCTATGATTGCCGATTTTTCTTCATTCTGTGTATGATACATTTTTATTTGGTGACTTTTCAGAAATTCTTTAAAAATTCGGAGCATTATGATTTTGTGATTTGGCCTTTTCTATGATTTTCTCAAAAGCTTTTGTTACGTTATTTTTTCCATCCTTTTTCTTCAAGGGTAAGGCCCATGCAAATTTTGAAAATGTATCGATAACATTAAGCATATAACCGTATCCATCATTCTCTTTTTCATAATTTTTCATGATTATCAAATCAGCAGCCCACAAATCATCAATACCTTTAGTAAATATTGTCCTTTTTTGAAATTTATTTCTTATCGACTTATGTAATTCTTTAGCGAGAGATAATTTTCATCAACATTCAGATCTTCTACTACAGTTGGTTCTTCAGAATTTTCTCTCTCTGGGAAGTGATAAACTTACTCTTATTAGTTTTACATTTTGTACATTTTGCAGCCACTCTCCATCTCCCGTTTACCGTTTGTATTTTTTCTGCATCAATATTATTGGTTCTCTTCTTACACTTGTGACAGTAAATAGGATCAGTTAAATCATTATCCATTTTTATTATAGGAAAACAGGTTTTTTTAATGTGTCCGTACCTTGCCTTCTATAGCCCAATCAAAAATGGCACGAATTGGTGCTTTTTCTCTGTTAGGATTTTGAATGAATTTGCTCTTATGAGTTCTGCATTTAACACATTTAGCTGAAATTCTCCACCTTCCGTTCACAGTTTTGTACAATTTTCACGTTTATATTTTTCGTTTTTTTCTTACACTTACAGCAATAAATTTCGTTGTACATTATTTATTTTATTATAGGAAAAAAGGTTTTTTATGAGATATTTCTCATAAAAAAGAAACTCCTCACTCACTCTTCAATCAAATGCAAATAAACTGTAACATTTTCAAATTGCAGCTCATCTCCATTTTCATTTCTACATGATAGTTTAATTTCTTTAATTTCTCTAATTCCTTTTCGTAGAGAACTGTAGAGAATTTTCTTATTCGTTTCCATATAAGTAGTATTTGGGAGAATCGTTTTCTCTATCAAAGATACATGGAGTAATTCATGTACACTATGGAGATGTGAATGTTCATCATGATTAGCGAAGCTATAATCGGTAATATTGCAATGCCATTCAATTAATGAAATAGGTTTGATTAATTTTGGATTGTCTTCTGAATAATATTCCTTATTAGCATCAAAATAATCCCCAGGTGTTTTACACTGTTTAAAATCGAACAGTTCGCAGAAATTTCCATACTTTATAAACCCGATAACAACAGGAGATTTAAGATAAAATCTATTACAATTTGGACCGTAGTCTACTTTAAAAACCAAACTTTCAGGTTTTGTTTTTTTTAATGTGTCAATTTGTGATTTATAAAGTGTTTTATTCTCCTCAAATTTCTTCATGAGTTCAGTTATATAATTTTTTATTTTTAAATATAATTCTCTTTTAAACGTCTCAACAGTAAATGTGCCATCTAACACATGCTCGGTAATGATACCATCCATCTATAATAAACATTTTTAATGATATCAATACATTTTTTACTTGAAATGAAAGAGAAGGTGAAGTAAATAATAACTTTACTAATCCGAGTTTATAATTTTTATTGGGATTTAGAACAATTTGTGGATCAAAAGTTATTTTTAGATCTTTGTGTTTATCAGAAATCTTTATTAGAGTCATGCTTTTATTATAGGTAAAAAGTTTTTCGTATAATAAATATGAGTAAATACGAATACGAGATTGATCCAATTTCGCATGATAAAAAAGAGGCTAGAAAAGGAATTTTACCATTACCTTTAAGATCATTAATAGTAGGAACTTCTGGTTGTGGGAAAACAACACTTCTCTATAATCTCATCACAAAGCCATGGGGAATCCCCTTTAATCATCTATATATTTTTTCAAAATCTCTGGATCAGAATGCATATGAGATTTTGAGAAGCAATTATGAAAAAATTTCTGCAAAAGATGGTGTGGAAATAGCGTAGTTTTTCAGTAATTGTGACGAACCTATAACCCTGGACGCATGTGAAGAAAAAAGTCTTATTATTTTTGATGATTGTGTAAACATTCAACATCAGAGAGAAATCAAAGATTATTTTGTGAGAGGACGTCATAAGAAAATTTCGTGCGTTTACTTGACACAATCATGGTCAAAAGTTGATAAACAACTCATTAGAAACAATATTAATTTTTTATGTGTATTTAGACAAGGACCAAGATACATGCGAGATATTTATGATGAATATGTGGGAACTGATTTAACTTATGATCAATTCAAAGAATTATGCTATTCTTGTTGGGATGAGGACTTTGGTTTTCTAACGATTGACATAACAAAGAAACGCAATGACGGACGTTACCGAAAGAAATTTGGTGAAATATTTTAGATTTTAAGTTTTGTTTTTATAGAGAATCCCTATAAAAACGCATTGGGAAACGCTTCAAAAAACGCATTGGGAAACGCTTAAAAACGCAAAAATAGCGTTCCTAAAGCGTTTAAGCGTTTAAGCGTTTAAGCGTTTAAGCGTTTGAACGTTTTAACGTTTGACCGATTTTTAAAACAACTTTTTTCCTATAATAAAAACATGACAAAAATTACTTTAGAACAAGCGCTTAGACAGAAATACAAAGAAGCGCAACTTGAAATTATGAAGGAAAAAGAAGCCAAACTTAGAGAAATAAAAAAGATTGATAAACCTCCCGAAAAAGATGAACAAATATTTTTCACAAAACCAAACCGTAAACCCATGAGCGTAGCTGAAGCTGATAAATCGATTAAACTTAGAAAATATTTACAAAAATTAGCAAAACAAGAAAGGATTAACCAAGCATCTGATAAGGAGACAAAAGAAAAGGCTTATGAACCTATAACTTCACGATTAGATAAGGTAGAAAAAGCAGTGAAACAAACTGATGAAGATCTTGGTAGAAAATTAGAACTCTTTCCTGCAATAAAAACATTTAACCCCTTGGCTATCAGTTCACCTAAAAAAGTTTCTTTTCAAGATGTTGATGGCGAGGTTCAAGGTATTGATAATGATACTGAAGATACATTAAATCAAAGCTTTTCAAGTGACAATGCAGATAGGGATGATGAAATGGAATTAATATTACAAAGAAGTTTTAAATTACCAAAATCTTCTGTAGGCCCTTTAGGTATTGGGCCAATTGCAGAATTATATATTCTTCATCCTGATAGGCAATTTGGAATATATCCTTTAAAAAATCATATATTTATTGGAAATAAACAGATACGGGTAAACGGCAATGATATTGAAATAGAAAAAATGAAATATTCCGGTACTGAAGGCTTATGGAAGCTCTTAACAAAACCCATAGCTTCTGATATTCCATCCAAAGATGAATACACTAATGAAGACTTTAAAGCTTATGCAAGAATCCTCATTCAAACAAATAGCATGTTTCAAAATAATAATCCCGAATCTAAACAACCAAAATCAAGTGTTAGTAAAAAATGGAAAGAAATCATAAAACCAATCTGGGAGTATAGTAAAAAGAAAAAGATTGGTACTGGGTTGATTAAATATACTGAAAATCCTGTAGAATTTAAATATATAGATAATTTGAATCAACTTCAACAAAGACTATACTATTTGTATGCGCAAGAGCAGGCAGGAAATAATAATTTTCACAATGAAAAATTGGGAATTATAAATTTCATTAAAGATCAACTGGAGAAATATATTGATAATCCCAAGGGAACTGAATACTTGATTAAAATTATTAATAATTTACCCAAAAATATGATAAAAAACGGTTCTGGTATTTTCAATACTTTGTTGAACAAACTAGACGGTTTCGTACCTGAAATGCATCTCCCAGGTGGTTATCAATATTGTGGACCATTTACTAAATTGGATAAGAGATTAAATAGAGGTGATGAAGGTATAAATAGCCTTGATAAAGCTTGTAAACAACACGACATTTTTTATAGGGATCATGAAAAAACAAGTGATAGGCATCTTGCTGATAAACAACTAGAAACAGAAGCTTATAAAATTATGAAAAGTTCAACAAATATCGGTGAAAAATTGGCTGCTGCTACTGTAACAGGTGGTATGAAAATTAAACGGGTCTTTGGGATGGGTGTATACTAATTAGTTATTATGATTGTTTTTATAGAATTTCGATTCTATAAAAAAACTTTTTTTCCTATAATAAAATGATTACACATCAAATAAATTTGTCAGAAATACAAATGAAAAAAATAAGATCTGCTTATAAAAAACGTGTTCCAGTAAAAGTACGACTGACTTTTGCAGATATTAGTGAAAAGGAAATCATAGAATCCTGTTAAATGAAACTCAGAAAAAAAAAGATAGATAAATGTATCAAAAACAAAAAAGGGTTGGAATTGGAAATGAATTATGATCAGTTGCAAATAAATCATTCAGGGGGATTTTTACCCTTACTTTTTGCAGGAATTGGCGCTCTTGGGGCATTATTGGGTGGTGGAGCTGCAGTAGCTTCTAGCGTTATTGATTCTAAGCATAAATCTGCTGAAGAAGCAGAAATCAAACGCCATAACTTGGAAATGGAGAGATTAGCACAAAACGCAAAAAGTTTAAGTATCGGTTCTGGATTGAAGAAGAAAAAAACTATTTCAAAACCTAAAAAGAAACCTAAAAAGAAACCTACCAAATCAAAAAACTAAATAGCTTCCAACCTCTTACCAATTTTGATATTGAAAGATTATCGAAAGAAATGAAAATTAAAAATTTCAAAGGAGTTTTCATGAAGGATGATTTACCAGAGAAAGTGAACCACACGGAATGTGGAATTATAAATCTAGAAAATTCTGATGAGGCTGGAAGCCACTGGACTGCATTTTATAAAAATAACAATTTAAAATATTATTTTGATTCGTATGGTAATGCACCACCACCAAGAGAACTTGTTCAATATTTAGGTTCAGAAAATTTATTTTATAATGAGGAACAAATCCAAAACCAATATGATCCTCCTATCTGTGGACATTTATGTTTATTAATTTTGAAAAAGCTATCAGAAGGACACGATTTTGAAAATAGCGTGAGAACATTGAAGAAAAATCTTAATTTCTTTTATTAAATTTTATAGTCTTGATATTTTTATAGAATTTCGATTCTATAAAAAAACTTTTTTCCTATAATAAAATGATGTACACAAATAATGAAACACCTTCAGCCCCTGAAGAATTTAATCCAATAACTCATCCTAGATTATATCCAAAAATAATTTTTCCCGAGTTTAAAGAGAACAATTATAGAATCAATCGAATTATCAATCAATTTAAATTTTTAGAAGATGAAGAGAAAATGAGAAATGGTTTGAGTAAAAAATATGGAAAACTATCCAGTACTCTTTACGGTACTGAATTTTTATTTGCCCTCTCAGAACTCGGACTGACTGGTGCTTCTATAACATTACCAATAATAATTCCATTCAGTGTTCCAATTTCTGTAGGCTTGACAACCTTATCAGTAATATTAAGGACTTCAAGCGGATTTTTCAATAAAAAAATTACTAAACACTCTGAAATTGCGCTTTTGGCAAAAGCTAAATTAAATTCGATTGAAGAAAAGTTCATAAAAGCAATTAAAGACGGTAAAATATCTGATGAAGAGTTCAATGATATTGAACAAGAAATAAAAAATTATATAAATATGAAAAGTAATATTCTAAATCAATATAATAAAAATAAGAAAGAAATTAAAAGTGCGGACCCTTTCAAACTATCACTTTTGAAACATGGGGAAGTTTTCAGAACTGGATTTTAACTTTAAAGGTGGTGTCTCGTAGACACCACCTTTACTAATTAGATTTTAAGTCAGTTTTTATAGGGATTCCCCCTCCCCTTTAATTATTCCACTATCTCGATATTTTTATAGAATTTCGATTCTATAAAAACTTTTTTTCCTATAATAAATAAGTATGAATGAAATTAAAGCAATTTACTCGAAATACGATTCTGAAATCACAAGTATTGAGTATCAAAACTATAATCCTGAAACTAATTTGGAATTTAACTCTGAGAACAAAAGAATCGTTTTCAAGTTGCTTCTAAACGATGAGTTTATTAGCAGCAATATTAAATATTACATTGATGGAAAATACATTCCTAAAGATACCACAAAAGCATATGGAACAAATGATAGTGTAATGATGATAAACAATTTTGTAGCACATCTTTTTTCCAAAATTGAAATAAGAAAACACAATACGCTTATTGATGAAATTGATCATCCAGGTATTGCTAGTACAGTGATGGGTATAGCTTCTTTCCCAGGCCCTGCAAACTATAATGGTAAAGTAATGAATTCAGGTTTTAATACGAAAGCTATAGGAGGTGGAAATTTCAGTGCAAGTGGTAAATTGGGTGATTTAGGCCTTGGGTTCTTCAGTGATTCAACAGTTCCAATTTACAGGGGAGGTTTTGAAATCACATTCATTAGAAATTCTGATGATAATGTGCTCTTCCGTTACAAGAAAGATAATACTTCTCCTGAAGCTGTGGAGGGAAAAGTGGAAATTAAAACTTTCTACCTGCGAGTCCCGATAATCGAATATACAGGTGAATCCAAAAATAAATTAATTGCTGAACTTAGTACCGCTCCTTATTTGTTTCACTTTAAAAAATTGCAATGTATTGAAAAGCGTGTCATTAAAAATTATATCACTTATAATATTACCGATATTTATAGAAATTTACAGAATCCGATCTGGGGGTTTGTTGTATTCCAAACTGCCAGAAAAAATGATCAAAAGAAAGATAATTCCAAATTTGATAATTTGAGTGTAAAAAATATTAGTTTTGAAATAGCAGGGAAAATTTTTCCTCGAGAACCTTTGAATTTAAATTGGAGTTCAGAGAAGTATAACTTAGCTTACGACATGTTTACAGATTTCAAGAGAATAATATGTCAAGATGACTCATCCCTTCCATATTATGAGCCTCAGTTCTTCAAAGAGAGCTATCCAATATTCAGTGTGAATATGACTAGACAACCACAGTCCATATCTGGACAAAAAAATAATATAGTTTTACGAGCGGATTTTGAAAATGATGCACCAGAAAACACTTTTGCTTACGTAATTTTGGTTTCAGAAGTTACTCTGAACTACATGCCACTTAAAAATATAATTCGAGAGGAATTTTAAACTTGTTTAGGGTACGGTGAATATGTTTTTATTGAGAATTCTCAATAAAAACTACTCCGAATAACGAGACACTAAAGAATTAGAACTGCAAACACAATCTACCGACTGTTCGGTGAATCTACATTATCATAAACTGGTTGCATCACCGATATGAGTCAAGGAAGAGGCAATACGCAGTTCTCATTCAGAAGTGACGCTGTGTGTACAATGTCTCAACCTAAAGATTATTTGTAGTTAGCTATTGTTGAAGACTTTTATTTGGAACTTCAGAGTTACAAAACGTACCATAGTGAGTGTATTATGAGTGTATTATGAGTGTATAGACTTTATTGAGGAAGTGGAAAGTTAGGAAGTTGCAAGAACTTTAATAACAGATGGAAACATTAAGTGCTACTGACAAAAGTATCAATTAATAATGAATTATTTGTACTTCCAATAACAGTTCTACGAGTGGAATCCATGTTAAAGATTCTAGAATATAAAACATTTTGGGAAACGAATTGAAATGCGTCTGAATCAGAAGGTTGTGTTCTCCCACCCCAAGCGCTCTTCGAAGAGCGCCTTATCTTTGAGGACCGCGGGACGGTGTGACGTGATTTCCCCCTCCAAAAGCGCTCCTCGAGGAGCGCCTGGATCTAGTATTATTCTTTTATAAAACTACTCGATGTGACGTGATTTTCCCCTCCAAAAGCGCTCTTCGAGGAGCGCCTTATCTACAGAAACGCTCCTCAACGAACGCGTTCGTTTCTAGCTATTCTTTTTTATGAAACTACTCGCTGTGACGTGATTTCCCCCTCCAAAAGCGCTCTTCGAGGAGCGCCTGGATCTACAGAAACACTCTGAAGAGGATGAACCAGCTGTCTCAAGATTCGAGTGTAAACCTTGAAAAGACTCTGCGTTTCTAGTTATTCTTTTATGATGTAAAATAAAATGTTTATTATTGTTTATTTTTCTTTCTTTTAACTTACCCCTCATTGTCAATGAATTCTTAAAGGTGGGTCCGAAAAAAATATATTTCTATAATAAATAAAGAGATATGGGTTTAGACGACGAAGCATTAGATTTATGTGAAAAACATGGAGGTTTCTGGAAGTTTGTAAAGACACCTAAATTTCAATTTTATGAAAAAAAACGTTTACGCACTAGAGAATATTTTACATGAATTGAAGGAGTATAGATTTAGTAAATTGATGCTTACAGAAGGTTTATTTGGTGTCGATGGTAAACCACCACTCCGTACAAAGGAGGAAGTAAAGGCATTCCTTAATAAAAAAAATATTAAGGTTCCTAAAAATGTCACTGAACATCAACTTAGATTAGTGGCTTACATTGTGTATAAAGCTATACTGAAGAAGCAGTTTGAGGATAATTTTTACGCTTGCTAAAGCTCAGAATGCTGGGGGGAAGGAGATTTTATTTTTTAATGAGCAGTGTTCATTAAAAAATTACTTAGTTTTGTATTCCCACCCTAAAGAGTCGAATATAGCTTTACAAATTCTGTCTGTTTCATTTTTACGATCAAGAGATTTTACTGTAAGAAAATCTCCTTCGTCTAATTTATGGTTGTGTCTCAATAACAGTCTGTATAAAATAAACTTTGTATTTATAAAATTTTTTCTTTCAGAGTTTGTAAATATAGACGAATATTTTTCAGAAAATTTTTTAAAATCTTTGACTAGAATGTTTTCCAGATGACTTATGTCGTTTAATTTTTGACCAGTTAAATTTGCGTGTATAAGTACATAATCGTCATAATGTTTAGTATATCCGAGTTCTTTTAAGAAATGTATAATATGAGATTTTTTTACGTTTGCAAATTTTTTAGACCTAGATTCTCGCTCGTCTTTAATTATTCCATGAAATATCAATAAGCGCTCGAGGTCTGAATAAATAGTGGGGTTTATAAAAGTATATTGCTTTCCTTGATACTTTTGAATACATTTTTTAAAGTGACTAACACGATCATATTTGTATTTTGGTACTACGACATTATAAGATCTATTATTAAAATAAGTCATTTGTATAACTTCTGAAAAAACATACTTTGCAAATTAAAATGTCGTTTTCTTTTATAAATTTCTCGTCGTTTTCACAATTTTGACAAAAATTTCCACTATCAAAATTAAGTTTTTGTAATGCGCTTGTACTCATTTTTATTATAAATGTTATTCTTTTAACTTACCCCCCCAAATGAAAAAGTCACTGATTCTGATGTTTTGTGTTGAAAAGTTTTTACTGTTAGTTTTCACTTTAAATATTTTACTGTTTGGTGTCACTTTAAATATTTTACTGTTAGTTTTCACTTTAAATATTTTACTGTTAGTTTTCACTTTAAATATTTTACTGTTAGTTTTCTCTCAGTTGGTCCAAACGTACCCACTTACTACTCATACATACATATATACATACATACATACATACATAAAAAATGCGTTAAACTTCAGAATATGATTCAGAATACCCTAAAACGGATTTCTGCATAAAAATTTTTCAAAAATTCACATTCTACAAATTTTGAGGCGAGAGCAATAGCTTAATTTTCTTCAAAAATTCGCTAAAAATATTTAATAGGTAGGTAGGTACATAATAAGGATTTTAGGTGACAGTTAAAACAATTTTTTACAATCATGCAATCATGATAAATCTTGATCTTTATACAACAATAAAAGTTCAATTTTTAGGTATTTAGTTGATCATAAAATGTTTATAGTAAGATTTTTCTGTTTGCTTTTAAAGACATCAAATCCAGCACTTCACGAACGACAGTGGATAATGAATTGACATCATGGTCAAATGAGAAAGGCGTTCGTTACCCATCTTATTTCTAAGGTATTTTTCTAATCTTAATTTCTAAGGTACTGCAGGATCCCATAATGTAAAAGTTAAGAAGACATCTAGGAACATTCTCCCCGTAGGATATTGTGAGGAGTGTGGGGCGGAATACAGAACCCCGTGACGCACATAGGATAGATAAATTTCCCATAGACTGCAAGATCCTATTTAATTAATAGATAAATAGTAAATTTATGAATTTTCTAATCCCGGAACGGATGGTACTGTGTTGTGTGAATTTCCGCTCCGCAAGAAAATCGATTTTCCAAGCGTTAGATCGCGTTTTTTTTTTCTTTTTTTACCGAAAACCGATGGAAAACGGTTTTCCAGACAGGTTCACACTACCAGTCATACTTCTTCAAATTCCTATTCCGAAGTTGAGTGCCAAATTCTCTCTCATTCACTCATTCCAAAAATGTTAACTTAATTATTGTTTTGTTGTGATATCGTTGGAGCAACGTAATTATGTAGCTCAGTAACATGGATGATACCTTGGTGAATAGTCAAAGAGACAATGCAACCCAATGTCCCCATTGTTCTAGAATCTTTACAAGAAGAGAACTCACTCTACATATACGCTCCAGACATACAAATATTGCGAACCTGAATACCAACCGTTTTACTCAAAGTATAATATCAATACCAAATGCTGATCCTATTCAGAACTATTTCGTAAGAGGCTTCGGGGACGGGATGTTAAATTCTCCAGGAGGCTGGACCACATTAAGATGGGACATGCTGTAGCAGAGAGCCATGCGTCTGCAAGGACAGCAGTACACGAGTTACCTCAGGGAGCGGTCGGCGTGTCACTCCTTGCTGATGAAGTGAAAGGGCTAGCCGAGGGAATACGAGATTCTCAATCTCTTCAGGGGAAGATGTCAGAAGGCTTCTGAACACCACAATAAAAATGTGGAGTGCTGAAAGGTTTGAAGAGTTGCTACACGGCAAGGCTTACACGGGTCGTTCAGGTATAGTGCTAACTTCTTATCTCAGGAATCTTACCTCTACATATTGGAGCTATTAGCAGAACCTATGAGTATTATAAAAATAATATCTGAAGAATTTCACATCAGACGAATATTCTCTGTTGGTAGTTCGTGCTAGTGAAATAATAGATACTAACCTAACCCTACCATGAATAATTTTTTAATTCATCAAAACATTTCGGGGGGGGGGGGGGGGTCCGGGACCCCATGGACCCCCCCTCTGGCTACGTGCCTGGCCAGGGATGACCTGAAGTGTCAAGATTGTTGGTGCCAGCTGCGCAGTAGAGCTAGAAGGGTATACTAAGGAAAGCTCCATTACAGCAGTACGTCACAGTAACACCCTTTGAAAGGCTATGCAATGATGTTGTTGGCCCTTTACCATCAACTCCTCAGGAGAACCGACAGATCGTGGTTGTGGTCGATGCTTTTACAAAATGGCCTGAAGCATTTCCTGTGCCTGATTTACATGCGAAGACAGTGGCCCAAAGGTTGATGGCCACGTGATTCCACGATTTGGCGTGACAAGAGAGCTGCACTCAGATCAAGGCCCAAAACTGCAGAGTGATTGGGTGGGTCCTTGCAAGGTTATCACGAAGATTTCTGATGTAATTTTCAAGATCAACCCCTACCGGGAAGACTCGTAATGTTCATGCAGACGAATCGGCCTGCAACACTAGACTGCCTGATGGACCATCAGAGAAGGAAGGGGGTGGTGTAATGAACTTCAATGTTCATTATAATCTCTAAACGTGTGGTTTTTGGTAATCTAACGAGTCTATGAGTTGTTCTGAAGAAAAATACAGAGTTCCAAGTTTGAGTTCAAGCAAGCAGTGTTTTAATTAGTAGGAAAACAAATAAGATTAGTTGTGTGGCGATTATATATATATTAATTGCTATGCAATTCTTAGGCCGCCCCCCAATAATTTTTTTTGTAACTTCCCAAACGAAATTAAAGATGATTTTCACGTACAACCGAGTAGTTGAGTAGTTGCTATAGATTGTGTCACAATTTCAGTGTTTTTAACGTACAACCCAGCCGTTGTTAGGGGAATGAAACTTCCGCAGTTTTCATCGCACAAAAATCGTTCGCCACTCGTTGGAAAGCGCTTGATTTATGTGATAAATGTTCACATATATAGCTACCAATTTCCCTCTCTTTACGTACCTGGCTACATTCCAAAACTAAGTTGATTCAGGCTAAGAATTGCATAGTAAATTATCCTCGTTTTCTACGCAGTAGAAAAGAGAAAAAAGATCCGGCGAGGCGCGAAGCCTTTATATAGCATTTCCCAATTGAGTTAAACTTTTTCCATTTAGGTTTAGTCCTTTTCCATTTAGGTTTAGTCCTTTTTCATTTTGGTTTAAAAACCTTTTCCATTTAGGTTTAGACCTTTTCCATTTAGATTTAAACCTTTTCCATTTAGATTTAGACCTTTTCCACTTAGATTTAAACCTTTTCCATTTGGATTTAAACCTTTTCCATTTGGATTTAAACTCAGGAAATTATCGTGGAGTTAGAGGTAAAAGTACCCAAGTCACAAATTCAACACGTGGGAAAATCAAATGCAGAATATTATGATTATTTAACACTGTTGTTATTATTGGTGATCAATATCATCAAACTATGTATCCAACCTAAGAAAATAATCATATTTACCAAACTAACTTTTGAAATTTTAATTTGATTTTTGCACAATATGAATTTACCTCTTCGGTACTTCTACCTCTAACCCGACGTTATTATGCCACAACTTGAAAATTAAATCATGCAAGTGTTTTTTTATACACAGAAATGTAATATATATATATAATAATGAACAAATGTTTTTTTGAACACAAGAATTTCTCATGAACGGAAGTTATAAATTAAGTTATAACTATCCGTTTCCTATTTTTTTACTTCTAGCCTAATGAAATTTTAGTAGGTAGGCACTTACTTACTATGATGGGGCTAACTACTGACGTTTTGATGGAGTTTAAATCCAAATGGAAAAGGTTTAAATCCAAATGGAAAAGGTTTAAATCTAAGTGGAAAAGGTCTAAATCTAAATGGAAAAGGTTTAAATCTAAATGGAAAAGGTCTAAACCTAAATGGAAAAGGTTTAAACCAAAATGAAAAAGGACTAAACCTAAATGGAAAAGAACTAAACCTAAATGGAAAAAGTTTAACTCAATTCGGAAATGCTATATATATATATATATATATATATATATATATAAATCACTTGATTAGTGGCTCTAAGAGAGCTAATATATGAAACAAAAAGAAGGAAACACAGAAATACACTTCACAGACTAGTTTTAATATTTCGGCTTAGATGCCTTTTTCAAAATACAAGAGAAAAATAAATTTTTTGAAGAGTTAATTTACAGATTTACAACGTTGGCAAAGAAACTTGAGTTGCTTAGGACCGATTGCATTATCTCCTAATATTTAGTCCTGGTGGATCGTAGGCTCTCAAAACGTTGCTATGAGCTTTTTCGGACTGGTGAAGCAACCGCTTATTGTCCTTGGGTCCCATTTTCTTTAAAACTTTTATCCCGAAACAATCATCGAATGATGAACCATGTACCATAGCATGCCTACTCACTGGTAGGTCTTCATTGGAACTGGCCACGGATGCCCGATGATTGTTGACTCTCATGTTCAGTTGTGTTTCTCCCTTTCCCACTTAAAAGGCAGGGCACTCCTTACAAACCAACTCATACACACACATTTCGAGTTTGGAATTCTGCTGATCCTTTGCAGGTGTATGAGTTAGGATTATTGGGTGACTTGAAATGATCCTCTTTAATTACTATCGGGCAAACTTTGCATCGGCGCCTTTTACATGGATGCAGCCCTTTGCTGGGGGCTGGTGGTTTCGTCCTAACCGATCGCAGGTGTGTTAAGATATCCCCGATTGAAGCTGCCTGCCGATAGGTTAGCGAAGGTGCCTTGGGAAAAACCATTCTAGTTGTAGGATTAGAGGATAGCAGTGGGTACAATTCTTTCAAAAGAAGTACAAACAATTATACTTACATTATGAAAGTTGCCACCCCCGCCATACGAAACAATCCATACCACGGGCTCTCTCAATTAGGGGACACAGAATTTGCAGTGAACAGAACGAAAGAGAGTCATACATGAAAGATTTGTCCAACAAGCTTCTCGCCCGCGGATATCCATCATCAATGATGAAAAATAGAATAATCCCACCCCACATAGGCTATCGCCCAACGAACCGCAATGAGCACGGGAAGGTCTAAATGACCACAACATTCTTCTTTGGAATTGAGCGAATGAACGGAATTTTAAAAGAGTTGTACCCACTGCTATATTCTAATCCTACAACAAGAATGGTTTTTCCCAAGGCACCTTCGCTAACCTATCGGCAGGCAGCTTCAATCGGGGATATCTTAACACACCGGCGATCGGTTAGGACGGAACCACCAGCCCCCAGCAAAGGGCTGCATCCATGTAAAAGGCGCCGATGCAAAGTTTGCCCGATAGTTATTGATCCAATAATCCTAACTCATACACATGCAAAGGATCAGCAGAATGCCAAACTCCAATATGTGTGTATGAGTTGGTTTGTAAGGAGTGCCCTGCCTTTTCTGTGGGAAAGTGAGAAACGCAACTGAACCTGAGAGTAAACAATCATCGGGCATCCGTGGTCTGTTCCAACGAAGACCTACCAGTGAGCAGGCATGCTATGGTCCATGGTTCGTCATTCGATGATTGTTTCGGGATAAAAGTTTTAAAGAAAATGGGACCCAAGGACAATAAGCGGTTGCTTCACCAGTCCGAAAAAGCTCATAGCAACGTTTTGAGAGCCTACGATCCACCAGGACTAAATATTAGGAGATAATGCAATCGGTCCAAAGCAACTCAAGTTTCTTTGCCAACGTTGTAAATCTGTAGATTAAGGGCGGAATTCATAGACGGGAATTGAGTCTGAGTGGGCCCCTAAGTGTATCGATAAGGGAATTCATGTACTCTGTGCGATTCATAGACGTGATTTGAGGGCGACCCTGAGGGTGCACTGAGTGTGCAACCCAAATGCACACTCAACGGGATTCATAAACAAAAAATGGCGTTGAGGTGAGTTTCACCCTCAGCTCAACGGTGTAAAATCCTGAGTGCTTTTATTATTATTTTCACGTAGGTATAGGAACTGGTAATATAGTAGAACATACATCGTTTATTTAGTTCGGAGTTTATTCAAAAACTTCATAAGAGTACGCACACATAAGAGTAGGTAGGCTGTTCCTAAACGGTAGTTAAGTACATGTTTGATGTGACCAACAAATCTCATTTGAATGTTATACAATCAACAACGAAATATTTCGCAAACTATTCCTATTCGGGAAAGAGACAGTCATGGACAACTACGAACCTGAAGGAGCCTAAAATAAATGGAAAGGATTTATAACAACCACAGCTGAAAGTGCTGGTCACTCTTTGATTTTATGTGATACCTACATACCAAGTTTGAAGAGCATGGTTTTCCGATTCATCTTGGTTTGTGTAATGAGTTGGTGGAAGGTAACCTTCCATTCATCAGGATGTACAATCAATGAGAATTCCAAGAAAATGTGATTGCTTGAAGCTCTCCCAAAACCTCACGTCTTCTTTTTTTCCAACAGTCTCATTATACCATAACTCTTCTTATTTTCAACTACATATCTGTTCTTCAAAACTAACTGGCGAATCATTGTTTTCTCATTTTCTCACTTCTTTTCCGTCACAACTCTATACATAATCATACAATTCAATACTACAAATCAATAGATAATAAACAAATTATCAGCACTTCAACAAACAAGCAACAAGGATTCAACTCAACTTATGGCTGCCCCGATCCAGGCGGGAGGACCAATAACTTTGGTTTTTGTTTGATAAGGCCTACGTCCTGTCTCCTCACGGAACAAGGATAGTAGCCTAAAAAGCAAAGAAAAGAGTTACCTTTGAGAACTGTTATTGATCAGTGAGGAATGTGAGAGGGAATTTCCCCGTCCTTTTTTCCTCAAACCAGGGAAAATTCCCCTACATCGTACTGCCAGGTCTGCCAACTTATGTTGAAAAAGCGTTGAGTGTCCCCTGAGTGCACTGTTGAGCTCCTGTAATCTGAGTGTGCCCCTAACTGTTTAGTGAACCACCCCACTCAACTATGAATTCGAAATGGTGAGTTGAGGGTGACCCTCCATTTAAGTTAGTGCGAGTGAACACACACACTCAGGCTTTGTCTATGAATTCCACCCTAACTCTTCAAAAAATTTATTCTTCTCTTGTATTTTGAAAAAGGCATCTAAGCCGAAATATTAAAACTAGTCTGTGAAGTGTATTTCTGTGTTTCCTTCTTTTTGTTCCATGTATATATATATACTCGGCGCTTCGCGCCTCGCCGGATCTTTTCTCTTTTCTACTGCGTAGAAAACGAGGATAATTTGCTATGCAATTCTTAGCCTGAATCAACTTAGTTTTGGAATTCAGTGCCCACGTCTGTCAGAAGCATCCCGTGGAGGCCAACGCTGCAATTGACATAGAGCGAGAGCGGCCCAGGTATGTTTCTGAGGATTTGTGGCGAATGGCAGCAGAGGAGGCAGAGGCTGTGCGCAATGGGGTACGTCATATTAATGTAGTTTTGCAACAACGTTTTCCCATGCGCACGCTTTCTGCCATCCAATCTCTTCGCCTGAGGCACCACTATAAGCAGCTTGTCAAGGAGGCGATCCTGGCAAACAGCCTGCCATTCAGCAATCCTCCCCCGGGACCTCCGGTCTTCTTGAAGACTTGAAGACTGAAGTGTTGAGGCTCGGGGGGAGCAGGTAGGTCGTATTGATAGTTATTAGAGTGCCTACCTGCAGGACCTGGTGAAGCGGGCTGTTGAGAGGCCTGAAGGCTTGGAGGACTATGTTGCAGCTTATATACAGAGGATATTTCCACAGATTGAGGATGCGACCATGAGGGGGCATCGGTGATCTTCCTACATTGTTGCCTTGTGGGTGTCGCAAAGCAGCTAAACAAGCCAAACAGCGGGGATATCAGTGGGTCCAGAAGTTGTGGAGGAAGCACCCTGCTTGTGTCACTGCAGACTTACTGGAAGGTGCTGGGGATGAACAAGTTTTGCTCCCTCTCCAAGAGTTTGTTGACTATTGGGAGCCACTCTTGAGTGCTCCCAGCTCATCCCTGGTGAGCTGGTGGTACCCCCAGCTTCCACCAAGAATTCCTTGCACGGCATCATGTGCAAGCCGGTGCTTCATGAAGAGGCACATAAGTGTCATGTCAAGAACTCCACTTCTGCTGGACCTGATGGTGTTTCTGCCCGACATTGGAACAAGACACCAAAAACAGTTAGGCTGCTCATCCTCAACTTACTGCTTCTATCAGGAAGACCCCCGAAAGCGTTGACCCGCCTCAGGACAATTTTCATCCCAAAAAAAGGATTAAGTGGGCCTGGAGGCTACCGCCCGATATCTATATCGTCTGCAGTCTTCCGCCATTTCCGAAAGATTCTGGCATCTCGCCTCCAAGCTGCTGGTGTCATAGGTAACGTCCAGAGAGCATTTAGGCCAGCGGATGGCACAGTCGAGAACCTTACAGTTCTCCAAACTGTCATTTCGCTGGCCCGTATTAAGAAACGGCAACTCCATCTTGCCGCTCTGGACGTCGCTAAGGCCTTTGACTCTGTAAGCCATTTTGCCCGGACCGATTGTCTTCGTGGTGTCGGGGCACCTGCTCGTTTAATTGAGTATGTTGCCTGTCTGTACCACGCAGGTGTGACGTTCCTCGAGGCACGAGATGTTGGGGGTTGTTGTCATGTTGTCACGCCAGGGGGATCCTCTGTCGCCACTCCTCTTTAACCTGGTCGTGGACACGGCCTTGAGTAAGCTGCCAGCTGAAAGGGGTGCGAGTGGGTGCCCTGGCTTTTGCCGATGATGTAATCCTACTCACCGAAACCCGTGAGGGCTTGCAGAACTCCCTCGATGACTTTGCTGAGCAGCTAGCAAGGTGTGGTTTCTTAGTTAACCCAGATAAAAGTGGGTCAGTCTCCTTAGACCCGTCGGGTCGCCAGCATCGGGTGAAGGTGGTGGATGAGGAGTAATTTGTCATAGGACAGTAACCCATCCCCACCCGATCCGTGCTGGAGGTTTGGCGGTACCTTGGAGTTGACTTCATGGGCGTAGCCACCATTGCCGCAAGCCATGTGGACCTTGGTGGAGCACTAGCTCGTATCACCAAGGCTCCATTGAAGCCACAGCAGAAGCTGCGCCTCCTTCGCACGTACTTACTGCCAAAGCTAACCTATGGGTTGGTCTTTGGTAGGCTTACTGCGGGGAGGCTGCTTGAGTTAGACCGTAAAGTACGCTCTACTGTGCGCTCTTGGCTAGGCTTTCCACCTGGTGTCCCAAGTGCCTATATTCATGCACCGGTCAAGGCCAGTGGGCTCGGTATTGTCTCTCTCTCAGACAGCATCCCATCTTTACGCCCCCAGCGCCTGCTCGCCCTTAGGGGTTCGAGCTGGGAAGTTGTCCGCACTGCTGCTGACCTCGACTTTGTCAAGCAGCAGTTGTTGTGGTGCGACCGAGCAACACCAACTGCTCCCAAACCCAGCTCATCTGCTGAGTTCGCTGCTGAGCTACATGAGTCAGTAGATGGTAAAGAACTCCGACAGTGCTCTGAATCCCCTATTTCTTCCCAGTGGGTGGAATGGGCTTCAGAGGGCATTGGGGCCCGCGACTATTGCCATTTTCACGCCGTCCGGGTGGCCACATTGGCCACCTCGGTGAGGTGTTCGAGGAGTAGTCGCGGGACAGTGGACACCCTCTGCCGTGCCTGTCGGGGTAAAAATGAGAATCTGTATCATGTGGTGCAGCAGTGTCCTCGTACTCACGGTGGCCGCATTCTCCGACACGATACGGTTGCCAAGCAGATAGCAGGCGCTTTGTCATCCAGCGGTTGGGCTGTTGAGAGAGAGAGAGAGACTATATCACTTTAGAAGAAAAAAATAGTTAACGACCGGGGATCGCCAGCGACTTAGCGATTAGCACAGTGATTTAGCCAAGCACGAGTAGGTTAAACTTCTGCTACTTCAGCTCTATTAATGTATTATTCTTTTTTTTTCGTTATACGTTATAACTATCTATGCACGTTAGATGCCTGACTATAAACAGATCAGTAATGGACAGAAAGGTAATCTAATACAGGACATGACAGACCTTCGTGTAATACTTTGCAGCGTTTTTTTTCCCCTTTAAATCAAACCTCCTAAATTTACTACCCGAGTCACGAAAGTTGAGTTTTCACGAAATAATGCCCGAGGATCCGAGGGACAACGACGGCGAACGTGAATAAGAAAAGCGACCTCTCTCCTCTAATACATACATGACAACGCCCGGAACTAAAGCCCCCCCTATTGAACCACTTTATATATATCTAGCGAGCAGGACCCTCTAGTTTTTATTCATCGCACTCCCTCTTTCTCACGTCTTCTCCCTTTTCTTAGTCAGCTCGACTTAAGACCATTATTTTAGGTGACGTTTGTCTAAGATAAACTGAATTCCCCTTGTCGTCGCTTTTTACGTCTTGAAAAATAACTAGGTATTCAAGGGGCGTTGGTATTACAATATGTTTCGGGAATGGGACATCGCGACGAAGGCTTTGTTGCTTTTAAAACAACAGGGAAAAACGATACAAATCCTGTTTATTTATACGAGCGAAACGAAATTTTTAAGAGATAGCGCACACATCTCATTGCTCGGAAATGAAATAATAATAATCAGCATTTGTGTTTCAGAGTAAATCCGCATACACGTCTCCAGCAAGATACTAAAATTAATAAACATTAAAACAAGATATCATAAATTCGGAAATCCAATACAACGGATTATTTAACAGAATCAACTTCTGGTTTCGCCGGAATGGTTTATCCTCTAGGGACTTTATCCTGGTGACTAAAAACGCTGCAAAGTATTATAAAAATGAATACCAAGTTCGTGGGCAGTATATCTCTCACACATTTAGTAACATAGACGTATAGAATTAGTTGAAGAACAAAGTACGAGTCGAAATGATTGATGAGCCGATGTTATAAGAATCAGCGTTTGCACAAGCGCACTGACTATTAATAATCCAACTGCAATGCCATTTATAGGGTAACGTCTTGAAGCTAAACCGCCAAATCCTTGAAAATTTCATAAAAATCGATCCATTTGTATCCAAGTTTCGTATGTGTCGATCAATTTTAGTTTTGCGCATGCGCAATAGTCATTACTCCTCCAATCGCAATATAATTCATTGGGCATTTTTCTGGAAAGCATACCCATTCACTCCCCCAAATTGAACGAAATTTAACCAATAGAAATCGATGTTATAATAAATTAACGTTGGCGCATTTTATGTGACGGCAACGAAAGCTATAGGGAACCGTGTGGAAGCTACCCCGCACAATCCCCCCAAAAGTTCATCAGAATCGCGCATGCGCTATAGTCATTAATCCTCCAATCGCGATATAATTCATAGGGAATTTTTCTGGAACAAAATATACACATTGTTAGATTTAAGGGAAAACAGGATCAAAATGAAATTGGAACACGTTCTTTCTAAAATAGAAAAATTAATGTATATCTTATCAATGTTGTTGTATGTACATTTCTTTACCTTACATTTTTTCGGACATTAGAGTATCTGACACATTCACTCCCCGAGTTTTAACGAAATTGGACCAAAAGATGATAAGTAATCAATGTTATAATAAATTAACGTTTGATTATAAATTGACGGACCGTCTAGATGCTACCTATCACAATCCCCGAAAATGTTATCAAAATCGTTCCATTAGACTCGGAGTTTGGCTTCTGTCAACCGATATTAATTTCGCGCATGCGCAATCATTATTACTCTACCAATCGCATGTTTCTGAAAAGTTTACCCAATTAAATATTGCGTTTGAATGAAATCAGAGAAAGAAGAAAGAGAGAAGAAATCGACGTTATGAGAAATTCACGTTTACGCATGCGCACAGGCTATTGTTGAGTCGACAGCATTGAAAATTATAGAGGACTGTCTAGGAGCTAACCCGCACGGTCCCAGAAAATTTCATCAGAATCGGACTGAAACTTAGAAATAGTTTAGGGCGTGACAAGGATTTACCACAGACAGACTGATAGACGTCAGGCAGACAGACAGACACGGAACCAAAATTGATCAGCAAGCTCTGAAACGCAAAAAGCAAGTGGAAATTTTGGTTTTTGTGGACAAACCTTTTTTTGACTTCAATTATGAACACAAAGATTCCCTACCTCCATTAGTGAGGAAGCAAAAGGTTTATTATTTCCGAAGGTTTATTTATTATGGTGGCCAAGAGGAACCCGTAGGAGGTGTGCAATGAAGAGAAACAATTCAGAGGAAAATCCCTGAGGACTGTGGTGAAATGTTTTGTCAAATCAATAAGGTAAGGGTGGTAAGGGCAACTGTTGATGTGATAATTAATAAGAAAAGAATTCGGATAGAGTTTGATGATCACAAAGGAGATATGGGAAATGGTAGGCTCACTAGACCTAATTTCCACTTAGAAAAAGAACATTAGGAGAAGCAAAAGTTTCAGTGACAGAAGTAGAGAGACACGGCTGGACGTCGTAGTAGTAGAAGCGTATCGACATTGACTTAACTACTGAAAATTAATAATACAAAAAAATAACCTACCTACGCTTCACTAGTCCATCCATAGTGACGAAAGTTATAAAGTCGATTTCGTAAAGTGAGAATTCTATGGAATTGAATCAGCTAATACAATAACGGTAGTTATAAGGCGATTTTTATTATGTGCCACCAGTTTTGATTTGCTCTCTTGTTGAAATTAAATTTTCCTTTCACAATTTTAGCCTTTAGGGAGAGCGAACGGATGAGTTTACATTGATCCGGGTGGTTCAATTCAATTCTTCAGGATGATATGTATAAATTACAGCAAAAAAAAAAAAAAAAAAAAAAAAAAAAAAAAAAAAAAATTAAAAAAAAAAAAAAAATAAAAAATAAAAAAAATAAATAAAAAGTTTCCGAGATTTTAATTGTTAGTATTTCAGCCCTTAAATTGTACCCTTCAGGGTTGATCAAAAGTGATGCCGAGATTACTGGCACATGTATGGTCCGTGACAACGAGAGGTGATGGATAATGAGAGTGGTTCCTCCTTCACAGGGGAGAGGTGATTAACTTCCTATACCCAGAGGATATCCTGAAGGTTGAATAAATCGTCAGGAATATCCCCAGCTGCAGCGTATTCAAGAATCGAGAAGGAGGAACTGCTCCTATCCATCACAGGTCTTTGAGCCAAATTACGCTTTTATGATGTAGGCAGATGACAATGCTCCTGCTAAAGGACGCGTGTCGTAGTGGTGCTTCACAAAGACTGTGAAAAATTCTCCATGAGACCGGCGAGTAAAGAATTGTATTTCGAGGCAGCAGAGACAAAGTTCAGTATGAATTTTCATTCTGCGGAACAGAGGTCTGCGGGATAATCTCGCAATCAGCCCTTACCATAATTCGTAGGGCTCTCTTCTGTGCTAGGAGAATGTGTTGGCCTCCAACTGAGATACCACACAGGAGCACATACTCCATAGCTTTTATGACCATGGAAACAAGCGTATTAAAGAATTCTCTATATACACAGTCGAGGGCACGAATTGAGAAGAGCTGCCCTTCCAGGTGTTCACAATGAGAAACCCAGATCAACAACTCAGGAATCAGGAGCCCCAGTTAGTCGACTGTATTCGATTTCTATTGAATAGAATGGAGGATATTGGAGTTTGAGGCGATTTATGGCATGGTTTGACAATTATGTATTATGTAAGAATCAGTTTGCATCGATGGGAGAAATTCAAAGTGATCCTTTGGAGATAGAAAATGGAGTTATTGAGGGGGGCACCCTTATTTCAACGTTGTTTCTGATTTATATTAATAATTTACCTCTGAATGTTGTGAATGTCAACACATATCTTTTTGCAGATGACACCACGTTCCTTTTTAGTAGTAAAATATGGTTTTCTCTGAATCCCGAATTGAGTAGGTTAGGTTAACCCCTCCACTATTTAGTTACTAGGACTAAATAAGCGTAAAAATGGGTTGAAAAATATGATTATTATGTGTTGAGGAACAGTAAACCATACCAGAGTAACTGCTTGTACAACTAGCGCAGTAATGGGTCTGATATTTTGTGATTTGTAGCTTAAAAACCATTCTCTGTTTGACGGAATTGAAATGCCTCGCAGTCTGGAGACCGGTCACAATAGGAACAAAATAGCGCTGAGCTGAACTCACTTAAGAAGGTGACGAAGTGTGTTTGATAGCATTTATAGGTTCGGCTCTCTCCGATACGACTCGAGTGGTTGTTACTCGTATTCTGCAAGAGCAGGAGGCAGCGAAAGGAGGAAGGGGGTCTCGGAAAGGGAGATAAGGCGTTTCCATTACTAACTGTCGACCTCCTTTAAAGACAAACGAGTCACCTACAGCAGACCTGAGGTGGAAAATGTGTTTATAACCATCGTTGAAATATCAATAAGATCTTGGTGTCCCCATAACCATAGTTTCCATTCGAGTGCAGTAGGTACCGTCGGGTTACGACTCGTAGGTATATTATAAACCACATACTTTGCTCTTAGCGATTCGTAGCAACATTAAAAAACTTTATTATTTTGTTATTGACACCTTTTATACGCTTACAGAAAAAATTTGCACCAAGTAGGAAGACAGGGACAGTATGGTGTCCTCACTTATTGACGAACGCAGTGAGAATACACCCACTTTTACTCGACTACTGTTTGTCAGCGTGCGTCTGTCTTCCACTCTACAGGCTGCAATTTTGGAACTATCAACTTGAAATTTGATAGGTAGACGTTATCCAGAATCAGCTGAATAATTTTTGGTGACGATCCGACAACAGGAACTTGTCGTCGGCGTCGACGATCTTCGTCAAATTAAAACAAAATCGAATCGGGGATAGTTTTTGCCGTACAGAATCGCTAGAACCACTATGAAAGCTTTAAAAGTTGTTCTTGACGACAACACGAGGTCATCGTCGTAATCTCTGACGTTAGTAATTTTCCAATCTTCAAAAATCAAGTTTGGCATCTATTCCAAGTTTCCGTCATATAGAATCGATTGATACCCTTTTAGATGAAGATATCATGTGGATCGGTACACTAAAAACGGTAATAAATTCGTGATCGTTTTAGTTATTTGTTGGGCTCTAAATTGAATCGGTTAGGCACTTGGTTAGCAGACCCTCCAGTTGAAACATGGTACGAGTCGAAATTGTTGAATGCAAAGCAGAGCAGTAACATACATGATCGCGTGTAAACATGCTGATATCAAAATGGAGCTATAAATCATCTTCACGCTGGCGCCCATCCAACTATCAATCCAACGCCATTTATGTACTCAAGTACCCCCACGTTTGAGCGAAATCGGACAGGAAATTTATGTTTGAACTTTCTCTAATATTGATCCGACGGCTATGAAATTTATCACTGACAGTCTAGGACCAAACCCGCACAGTCCCTAATTAGAGTAATTTATAGGGGATCATTTTGGGGCTTACCTACCCGTCGAATCCCTGAAAATTTTATCAAAACCAGTTATTTCTTTTGGAGGTTGGAGAAAAATGTAGGCTACTACTTAGATTTCATTAAAATGTTTCAAAACCTGCTAAAAATGGTAAACAATCCAGAAATTTATTTGATTATTATATATTTAGAAAGAATTTTTTTGCCATAAAATTGGTAGTTCATAATTTCTGTTGACACGAAGTGCTCGAATTTCACACAAATTCAACATAAATAACATACGAAAATTCGCTCTTACGATCTTGCCATATGACTAAAATTTATTGTTAATTAATTTTCCAGATTTTTTAAATTTAAGCACATTTGAGATAATACTTAGGTGTGGTTCCAAAGTCTTTAAATATGTTGAAAATTATGCTACTTTAGTGACCACGAGGGCTGAATCATAGTTCTACGTAGATTTAATAGTATCATAGATTAAAGATTCATTTCGCGCCTTCTTGTTCTACGGCAGTACCAAGAACAGGCGCCAAGCGGTCTCAGGTGCGTTGGTTTGGAAAACCAGAATATACAAAAAATATATTATACGTAGTCGAAATTTCCTTCCAAGAAACTACAATTCTGAGAGAAATTTTTCACTAAAGGTAATATTAACAAACGAGAAAAACCAAGTATAATACTTTAAAGAAACGGACAGCGGAATTAGAGAACGCGAAAGGAAAAAAAAGGCCCTCTCTTCTTTGATCTGCTGAAAAAGGGCCGGTTTCGGGACATTGAAATTCCGTAATTTCCATCACTCAACCGATAAAAGTTGGTCGACGGTGGGGAAGGGCTTGCGGCTTCAAGGGCTTTATCAGAATTCCCCAACTCAATTGCCACTTCGAGAAGCCCTTTCGCGTCTCGGGCCCTTTATATCATCACAGACCAAGGGTAGGCGAAAGGTGCGGTGAGGTGGGGTACCTACGACCTCCATCACGGGTTAGGAGGTGGGCGTCATTGTCCTAGGTATATAATGTAAGACACGAACTTATCACAAATTGTGGCTGGCTCTTCAGACCGAAATATGCGTGGTTCCGACTAAAACAGTGTTCTGACGTTTATTGTGAACGAGACCCATTGTTTAGATTGCAATAAATGTCCACAATTCAAATTATCAACAAGTTTTAAAATAGTAATTGTTCAAAGGACCTCCTCAATTTTGAGGAAATAAATTTCTTATATAAATAAAAGACTGTAGATGCTCAAAAGAGACTTGGGATTGATGAAGCATCAATTAACAAAGGATTTATTGGTATTGATTGAGTTAAATGTATTATTAAGTACAAGTACCTACCCAAATTGTTCAAGTACCTAAAGTGACCTGATCAAAGAAGAAATTGAGTAGAAAGGTACTTAATTCTAATGCAACTGAGCATGAATAAGTTTACAATAAGCTCATTTGTTTGTAGTTGTTCCAATCCAGTCCTTAACTTGTAGGTAGGTACTTGTTGCAACCAAGAGTAGATCCACTGCTAAGGAAGAAATTCCATCCAGAGAAAAGTTTAAGATGATTGTCCTCACAAACGTACAACAGTACCTTATGCTGTACTGTGCCACTAATTGAGCTCAGTGTGGCTTAAAGATGAGCAACAGGTGAGTTGGCCCAACCAAACCTTGCGGTTCTGTTGTTTATGACGTAAAAATCACTTGTGAGGTACCTCCAAAGCTGTAACCGGTACAAAAAGTACGTACTGTATTCCATCTGACAAAATAAATTTCAAATAAAACATACTGTCAAAACAAAAAAACAAAACGAAAACTCTTTAGATGATGACAAAATTGCTAAATAAAGCTAAAAAAAGAAATAAAAATTATCGTTTTGATAGAGATTCCTGAAAAATATGTTAATACTCTTTTTAAATTGAATAAAATTATTAATTAGCTTAATGTGAACTGGCAACTCAACAAACAATCTAGGGCCTAAAAAAGAAAGTTGTCGCTTGAATAAAATCACATTTAGTGTATGGGATTGGAATCGTAATATATGAATTTAAACGCGTAATACCTTGTAAAGGGGGGATATCTGAAAGTTCATGTTTAAAATAATACTTTAATACTTCTACCACATATGTTAGTCGAGGAGGGAGAATATTTAATTTAGAAAATAAAGGTTTACTTGGGCTTGCATAACCAGTTTTGAAAATGAGGCGTAAGACTGACTTAATTGCCACCTCAATTTCCTTAAAGGACCTTTCATAAGCACCACCCCATACCGGAAGACAGTAGATCATAATAGAATAAACATATGCATGGAAAGTCATTTTGATAACAGATAGCGGTAGAACTTTATTTAGAAAAGAAAAAATGAAAGACGATCTTCTAATTGAATTACTGACATGATAAATGTGCTGTTTCCACTTCAGGAATTTGTCAACTATAATACCTAGGTATCGTTGACAATCCACCTGCTGGATAGAAGGGCATATACAGGGGATAGAAGAGCATCCACTAGAATGAATGTGAAACGGAATAGCAGACGATTCAGGCTGACCTGCCTCTGTAATGGAATGTGTAATGTATGATGTTTTTTGTGTATTTACAGTTAACGCATTACGGACAAACCAATCAGATATTGTAGCTACTGCATAAGCAGCAAGATTGTGAACATTTATCCAAGAATCAGCCACAATAACAAGAGCCAGATCATCGGCAAAACCAATCAGTGAACCGCCCGTATTCAAATCAAAAACATCATTCACATATAATATAAACAAAATAGGACCCAAGACAGAACCTTGAGGAACACCAATTGACATGTGCATAAGTTCACTTCGTTCATCGTTTATCTCAACAAATTGGCTTCTGTTCGTTAAATACGAGGAAAACCAACTCAACGCATTATCATCCAAGCCCATCTGACGTAATTTATTTAACAGTCGTTCATAGTTTATCGTATCAAAGGCCTTTGTCAAATCGAAGTATATACTCAAGACTTTATCGCCCGAATTGAGGGCATTACTAATCAGAGAACTAACCATAGCTACAGCATCCTGACAACTACGACCTGTACGAAAACCAAATTGATTGTTAAAAAGTAACATATTTTTGTCTAAATAATTCATCAACTGCTTTTTAACTAATTTCTCAAAAATCTTGGAGAAGGTCGACAACAAAGAAATAGGTCGATAATTAGCGAATTTTCTTAGAAAATGAAGCTATTGCAATGGCTCTAAAAATTTAAAAATAAAAATTTTCAAAAATTTTCTTCATCGAAATCTGTTTTGAGGCATTCTGAAATGATTCCTGGATTTTAACGCTTTTTTATATGTATATATATATATATATATGTATATATATATATATATATATATATATGTATGTGTCATTCCAGACGATAACTCTCGATAGAATTGAGATAAAAACTTCGTTCTTTCACCAAAAAATCAAGCATTTCAAAAGAAAGGATGAGTTCGTTGGACAACAATTTTTGAGCACATTAAATTGGTCAAATTTCGAAAAATGTACCCAAAAAATCACTAAAAATGGCTAAAAACGGCCAAAAATCGTTAAATTTCTATTTTTTTGTAGAATTTTTGTCAAAACTAAATTTTCAACGATTAACTAGGACATTAAAAATTTTTGCTCAAAATTATGATGCAAAACGTACTTAAATGTCATTAAAATTTGCTAAAATATCTATAAAAACTGCAAAAAAAAAAATAAAAATCAAAAATCCCTTCTGAATCAGTCAAATTTTATTTAGAATAATTTTTTTTTGCCATAAAATTGGTTTTTGACCATTTCTGTCAACTAAAATTGCTCCAATTTCAATGCAATTTAACATACTATAGTACGATAGATAGTTTATGAAAATTCGCTCATACGATCATGCTGCATGACTGGAACTTTTTTTCAACATAAATTCGTGAACCTTTCTTATATAATGGCTTGACTTTCGCTAACTTAAGTGAATCTGGAAAAATTCCATTTGTAAGACTTAAATTGATCAAATAAACCAAGGGCTCCTTGATCCAATCAACAATTCTTTTCACCAAATTCGAACTGAATACATCCGTCCCAGAACCCTTATTAGGTTTCAGATCATTGACACACTTCAGGACGTCATCTAACACAACTGGACTAAAAGACATTACACAATTAACCTTTTTGGGTAACTCATAACTAGGATTGAAATTTTTAAATTGTCTGAATAGGGAGTTGCCAACATTTACAAAATAGTCATTGAATTTATTTGCAATATCAGTAGGACTAGTGAAAACCTCACTCTGAGTACACAGCTTATTAATCGGTGTATCTTTCGTTTCACTTTGAGTCATCTATTTTATGACCCGCCATATCTTGCGAGGACAATTATTCGCGATCGAAATTTTATTTCGATAGTAAGAATACTTGCACGATTGAATCAGATTTCTCAACTTGGAGCAATATTTTTCATATAATTCTTTCAAAGTAGTATTGAACGGTTGCTTTTTAATTTTTTTAGCCAACTTATCCCTCTTGTTGATAGATGTAACCAGCCCAACCGTGATCCACGGCTTAATTTTCTTTATAGGTTTAGTTATATGAGCTATATTGTTGACAGGTGCGTAAGAAGATTCAATTGCTGAAGATAGAGTATTGATAAATTCATTAAAAGCCAAATTAGTATCTTTCAAAGCGTACACTGAGGATTCCCAATCAATTTTTTCAAGATTCTCAAATAACTTGTTTCAAATTCAATCAAACTTCTCGATCCTGGATGAGAAAACTTGAAAAAAATGTGGCGAAGAATGGAGGCTGTTTTCTATGTACTGAAACACAAGAATGGCAAAATTTCTACCTCCAGCTGATTTCCAAGGGGTCTAGCAGGGTTGCCAAATGCATAATAATATGAAGTATCCCTCATGAAGTACATGAAAAAAGCGAGAAATCTGATGCTCACGGTGCGTAGAATAATAATGGCGAGTCACAATAACATAATACATATTTATTGAAAAAATAGTAGTCTGAGCGTATGGGCAAACATTGATTAGAACGTCGATTCGTTATCATCTATTGGTCCGATTTCGTTCAAATTCGCGATTGGTGGAGTAATAACTATAGCGAATGCGCAAAACTAAAGTTGTTCAACACAGACAAAACACCAAGACTAATGGACCGATTTTTATGAAAATTTCAAGGATTGTGCGGTTTATCTCCTAGAGATTTCCCTATAAATTCAATTGCCATTGGGTTAATAGTAGTCTGTGTCATATACAATTTCCCCGCAGTCGTGATTCAGTTGTTTACGAAATACTTATAAGATAAAGGTTGCGATTCAACTGCTTAATATATTTTGCAATATAAATAGAAGTTAAAATTATAAACAATTTATCAGTAATGATTCAACCAGTAATCAATCAGTAATTCAGGATCCAACAAACAATTCAAATGTATTCCAAACATCTAAAAGGGCAGGAGAGACGTTTACAGCTGCCATTCGCTCAGGCAGACCATTGCAGTACGATGATCACCTTGAAACAGTCATGAGGGTGCTCAAAGAAGAAAGGCGCCATCAAGAAGAAAATTTGAGCCGTCAAAGTGACACCATAATACGGCAATTAAATCCTGCCAAACAGAAAGTTATGGAAAGGGTCGTAGGATCTTCTCAGTGGCTGACAGTGCTCCCAAAAGCAAGTGACGGCTTCGACCTTTCTCCAACCCAGTTAGATGCTCTTGCTTTGAGGTATGGCTTTACACCCCTGAACCTACCCAACAATTGCGATGGTTGTGGGGCTACCTTTGACGTATCGCACGCCTTGAACTGCAAAAAGGGGGGGCTAGTAAAAAGGGGCCATGATGAAGTTAGAGATGCAGTGACAGGCTTGGCAGAGCTGGCGGGGGGGGGGGGGGGGGGGGGGGGGGAGCGACAGTGGAACCAGTGATTAAAGAGGCCGAAGGCGGAAGCCCTGCTTTAGTGGCTGACATCAAGGTCATGGGAGTTTGGGAGCGAGGGAGGCCGGCGTTTTTTGATAACCGCATAGTGAATGCTGACGCCGCCTCTTATCGCTCTCAAGAATGGGTACAAACAGCCAACACAGCAGCCCAAGCGAAACACGCCAAGTACGACCGAGCTGCTGAAGATGTACGAGGTTCCTTTACCCCATTGGTTTGTTCGTGCGACGGAGCCTTGCACCGGGAATTTGACACTTTTCTGAGAAGAACAGCTCACGTTCTTTCAGAGAAATGGAGTCGTCCTTACTCGTGCGTTGTAGGATGGGTGAGAGTGACAACACAATTTGCCATAGCAAGGGCGGTGTCACTTCGGATAAGAGGAGCCAGAAGAACTATAAGGTCACTCGGAAGGGAAGATGGAGCGGCTCTTCCAGCATTGATCAGTTGCTGAAACAGTTGGTTTCCCATCTCAATTATTCAGGATATTTACGTTGCTTCCCAACTTTTTCCCTCCAATGCGTCACAAGTGTGTCACCCTATAGATATTCTCGAGGTACAAGTACAATAAATTGTTATTTGTTGAAAAAAAAAAAAAAAAAAAAAATTATCAGTAATTATTTCCATGTTGCGTAGTGCAGCTTGGCGGCCTGATTATAAACAAGGGGATGTGAGAAGCTGCCCCTCTCTCCGTTCCTGGCTTGTAACTGGTGCTGTATAAATAGGCCACCTTAGCAGCAATAAATTATTCAATCACCGCACTCAATCAATACTCACTTTTCAACCACCTACGAGGAACGAGCTCATTATAGTATAAAGTCAAGTTATTTTCGTTTTAATTTCACTGGAGGACAAGCTTGAGAAAAACAGGTTCCAAGAATAACTAATTACTCAAGCTTAAAGAATAAGAATAGGGAATGCTCAATTGATCTCTTCCACCTATCCTCCGAATTTAAGCGAAATTGACCAATGGGGGCGTGAGAAAATGATGCTTCTAGGTATTTACGTTTGCGCATGCGCTGAGTGAGGTATTGATACTGACTTGTACATTCCATGAACATTTCATAAAAATCGGTTGAAAATGGTGGAAATGAAGCTTGTTACAATGATTTGCGAATACACGACAGACACACAGATACACGGACACACACGTAGACACAGGTCGTGTTCACACACAATGAAAATTGTTCAGGATGGTCAAAATCTAAAACGTAAAATGCGAATTTAAAAAAAAAAAAAAAAAAAAAAAAAAACCGATTGTGTTTTGGAGACTAAATTTTTTTTCATCTTTCAAAAGTCAAAACAATGCTTCCGCTACCTATAGGTATAGACTCGGAAGCAATTTATGCGATGAAAAATTAGCATCCACCAATGCTTCACTCGTACATCCGCATGGAAAATAGTTGATAAACTCGATTTTGTAAAGTCAGAATAACTTCCATTCAAACTATATCACCTGACAATTCTTTTGGAATTATATCAGCTGATATTTTACAACAAAATTTTTATGTCCTCCGGTCCCACTTTCTAGCAATCATTAATGAAATTTAGAGATTGATTGGCTAATCAATAAATTCGCTAGCAGTGCATGATTTTTCTACGTTCTTGCGCCTAGAAACTTGAAGGTTATTTCTCGAAGATGTCGATGAAGATGCGAACGGATCAACGTACTACGTTGCGGATGGTTTTAATCGATTCTTCGGGATTATGTTCATCATTGAAAAGCAAAAAATCATCTGTTACCTTGAAAGTTTCGAGATTTCGATTTTTTAATATACTACCCTTTAGGGTTGATAAAAATTGATGCTGAGCTTCTGACCAACTAGGACTTTATATGTGATTTTTAACCCAAGTTTCGTAAGGTTTGGTCTAGTAGTTTCGGAGAGAAGTTTTGGACGGCGTACAGTGGGGTGAGTTTAAGGGAGAGTTAGACATTGTGGAGGGGGAAGGGGGGTTAGAAATATCCTATATTTATTATATTATTTAGCCCACTTTTCATAATATTTTTCACTTTTCTAAAATTAGCTCGAATATGTTTGTCACTTCAATATCTTACTGCATGATTTGGTCCACTTTTGCCTAAACTTTGGCCTGCCATCAAAGTTGGAGAGCTGGGGTTAGTCTCATTCGAAGCAAAATTTAACTTTCTAACAATTTTCCTTCCGTGAAAAATTTTTTTGAGTGGTGATAAAGGGATGTATGTTGCTAAATATGTTGAATTTTTTTGGTGTTTGTTCGCCATCAAATATATTTGGTGTGTATTTTCTTGGGCATAGGAGGGTTTATTCAAAATTAGCGCAAAATTTTCAATAAGAACCGCTCAGGGGGAAAAAACGATTTGCCCCACTATGAGGCGAATGGATGCATTTTTTTAATTCGATTTTTGGATTCCATGCATCTTGAAACGTAAACCAGCAAATTCTGAGGGGGGTTAACATTTTTTTCTAGGTCGATTACAAACCTTCATTAAGGAAAATAATAAACCGAAGCAGTCTGGGCTACAGTTGGGCTGGACACCCCTGGCGAGGCCACAGGGCAGTATTTTATCAACAGTATTGTCATTTACCAAATAGGTACTGGAATAAAAACCTCTGTTCGATAATTTACCGCTTATTTCTTCTTGAGGAATTATGTAATTTGAAAGTAATAAATAGAAATGCCTGTGATGAAAATGTTGTTTGCTCCTCTAACGCTTTTTTTTCTTTACTGATTTTCAATAAATTTCCTGCAATGTAGTGGCTGGTTATGACATATTGTTCGACATATCGTGGCCAAGGATGCGGAAGGGCTGGGAAAGAAGCGACGAACGGTAGCGGAGGGGGCCATCTAATCATTGCCGGTGCAAGTTACGATCCGAGCTGATAACATTCTTTTACGAGGGAAGGATCCAATATCCCCCGGTCTTTGTCCCAAGGCTGAAATCACTTCACCTAAAAGAACTCCCTCGGGCTCGTCCGAAAAGGAGCAACCCGGCCGCCATCACTCCAATTTCGTGGTTGCGCTTTGTTACGCCAATAATACGGGCTGCTGCTGCCCCTCTGGCGTCCCATTGATGTTGTTCGTGGGTTTGGAACAAAGAGGTTAGTAAGATGAAAAGTAAAAATAGTTCAAAAATGAAGGAGAACAGTATTTTCTATTTGAGAATCCTTATCTTGACAAGTAGCAAGTAACATTTATATTTATCTATTATTTATAGGTTTTATCAAATTTTCGTAAAAAATGAAGCTATTGCAATGACACCAAACATTTAAAAATGAAAATTTCGAAAATTTTCTTCATTGAAATCCGTTTTCTGACATTCTGAAACGATTCCTGAATTTCAATACTTTTTCATATATATCCAGGGTGTTCCTCATAAGGTGTTCATTACTTCAGGGCGTCATTCTAAAGCTCATTTCTCATCGAAAGTTCCTGTTAGTGATTTTATTTTAAATGCTTAGTTTTCCAGTAATTTTTTTTTTTTTTTTTGAGATTTTTCTCTTGTTTTCGACCTTAAGTCACCAATACAGCAATAACAACAATAGTTAAAAGAGTAAGTTTAAATTTGAGGATACCAATGAAAAGAGCATCAAATTTCCTTCCAATCTAATGCCAAATCAAATTTTTTCAATAGGATTCATTCGGTGAAAAAAACTGCCTGAACATAAAACTTCCACGAGTATGAGCAATTCCCATTTTTTAAACCGGCTGTGAGTGTCCCATTTTAATACTGTTTTTCGCGTACCTCATCTGTAGAAACTGGACCAAAATCTCAGCTTTCTAGCGGTACCTATAATAAATTTTTATTTTATTTTACTAATTAGAGAATAAAAGTGTGTTTCTATGTTGAAAAACATGGATTTTTCTATAAAATCGAGGGTTTGGTGAAAACTGACCCTCTAAAAAAAATTCAAGTATGGGGCCGGTTTCTACGCATTTTTCTCAATCCTGTAGTGAGTGGGTCTGGTTAGTATTGATCTTCTGACCAGTGATCAGAACAGAAACGTGTGAACCTTTGTCTATTAATTTGGCGTGTTTTCCTTTGAAGGTGTTCCCTGATTAATGAATACGTACGTATGAATGAAATTTCATAAGTCTTTGTATTTGTAATATTATTTTTATTTATCCTCTTCCGTGGCTGAAGCACGCCTACAGGAGTCAATCAGCTGTTCTGAAGCTGAATTTGTTACGCTCCAACAACCTGCCAAGGAATCAAAACCCTTTGACTCTTACTGGGAAACAGAACCAATTTATTTTGATCCCAACATCTAAGGGCAGACACCCACCACCATGTCTGTGGAGCCTTTCAACCAAACGCCCACCTTTTACGAGTTAATCGAAGGTTTTCAATTTCAATTTGATACAACGAGAAGTTTCTTTAACGGATTTAATAAAAAATACGAAAATTCACGAAGAAATGGGTTATAATAATCAGTATGGCTTACAAAATATTCTAAATTAGTAAAAACACAAATTTACTAAAAACAGTGTAACCAGAACAATATGAGAGTACTTGCAGATCTTCGTGCGTCCCTTACAACCGAGTTATTACTTTAAATAATCAGTTTTATCGAATTTTTGTAGGAAATGAAGCATACAATACAATGACTCCGAAAAATTCAAAATTAAATTTTCGAAAAATTTCTTCATTGAAGTCTGATTTGAGACATTCTGAAACGAATCCTAAGGACTGACGCTTTATTATATGTGAATATGTGTAATTCCAAACGATAACTCTCCTTGTCGTTGAAAACTTCGTTCTTGCACTAAAAAATCAAGCTTTTCAAACGAAAGGATGAGTTCGTTGCTCAGCAACTTTTACGCCCAACAAATAAATTGGTGAACTTTTGAAAAATGTGCTAAGGGTCATTCTCATTTCATTTGCCGCTTTCATGTCCACGACGACGAATTCTCACAATTCTTGACCAAAACTAGTCATTTTGGGGGAGAATACGGTAGTATAAGTTGGGAGATCAACGAAGTAATAATTTGACCGCCCAAAATCCCCTTTAACCAATACACAGTGATGACGAATGAAACCTGAAATCCTGGTAACTCATGAGTGTTACCGTCCCCTCCTACCTAACATGTACGTAGAAGTTAGGTAGTTACGAAACAATGACAATCTAGAACTGGCCAGGGTTACTAGCAGCAGTAGGTTGGTTCCTCTTTATTTAGAGTAAGGATTTACATTTTTAAGATTTTTCCCAACCCGTGAAAAACTAGTTTTTCAGTCAGTCCCCCATATCTCTTCTCAATGGGACCACAGGAGTGTTACCATTTTTGCAATCAAGAAGACCGATGGAAAATTGTGGGAAACAGTCAGAAGTGAAGGTTATATTGTCCAGTTGAAGATGTGAGACTGCAGTGGAGTGCTTGGAGTTGCAGCAGTTTTTACAGCGAAAGAAGCCTAAAAACATGAGGAGTATTTTTATTTTCAATCATGAGTGTTACATTAATTACTAGTGTTGTTAGTGCTTAAACAAAATAATCCGATATCAAGAACCATAGTGCTTGGTGACAGGTTTCAAACAGTAACCATCCCCGAGTTTTGCCACTTCATCATCCTGTGTGACGCCATTTTTACTGGAAATTCTCATGAGTGTTACCTCTCAGGAGTGTGACCAAGGATGGGTAAAAAATATATAAAATATAACATCAATGAAAAACTCACTGTTCATCTATGGAACACAAATCTGCAATGTACAATGAGTAGTATTTGCCGATCTAACCTCATTTTTGAGCACTTTCATATTTCACGTCAATGAGGTTCTCAAACGACCCAAAGCGGCAAATGAAATGAGAACGACCCCTAAACAATAACTAAAAACGGCTAAAAATGCATAAAAATTGTTGAATCTATATTTTTTAGCAGACTCTTATAGTCAACTAAAATTCATTAATGAAGAACTAGAACATTAAAACATCATCCGAAATGGATGGTCGGGAAGTGGATGTCATCAAATTTGGGCCAAGCCAATAGTCTATTCGCCGTCTCCTCGTCCAGTGCATTGATAATTAATAAGAGACTATCTCTATTAATTATTCTCTGTTAACTGTTTCACTCTTTTTGTCTGCATTTGGGAGTAAGACACTCCTTCAACGGGTCGGCCGATGTTCGCCAATTACAGAATATACATCATTGCAAATTTGATGGGAAAATACCTCCTTCAAACGGACTTCCCTGATCTTCATTTCATATCTATATATACAGGGTATTCCCAAAAACGCCCCCATTAACAATGCGTAAAAAAAAAAAAAATTAATAAGATGTTTTTTAAAAATCTTAATGTTTTTTTTGAAGGATCTCAAAAATGACAAAATTGCGCATTGAGCACGTGCGCAATTGACATCAATTTCGTTATTTTAAATAGGAACCCCCATTTTTTATTGCAGATTTGAATTTTACGTGAAATTTAATGAAGAATTGACACATCACTTGATTTTTCGTGCGTGCAAACGGGCGCAATTCTGCTCCAAAAGTACGTGATTCCGCACTAAAAGTGCAATAAATGTGAAATACTGAGTTTTTGAAGATACTCCATTGCCACATGAAATACGGTTATGGAATATTTCTACGTGCTGGACCTCGTTATTATGTTCATTTATTTATATTTGCAACACCAACTTGGGAAAACACCGAAAAACTTTCTTTTTAGAACGCTTTGTGGAAATGTGTAAGAAAAGTGTAATTCTGGTGAATTTTTCGGCTTTTTTGGTGTTGCAATATCAATAAATGAGCATCATCACGAGGTTCAGCATGAAAAAATACTCCAAAATCATGTATTACATGTGGCGCACCGTTTAGGCGCACTTGAAAATCGAGTGAAGGGTCATTTCTTCAAAAAATTGCACATACGATTCAAATATAAATAATAAAATGGGGGTTCCTATTTAAAATAACGAAGTAGATGTCAATTGCGCACGCTTGCAAACGTGCGCAATGCGCCATTTAGTCATTTTTGAGATCCTTAAAAAAAAAGAGTGAAAAAAATATGTATTTTTTTGACCCATCATTAACGATTATAGCATGGAGGGGGGGGATTGCTTACTATTGCAGCGCTCCACAACTTTTAACATGAGACCAGTACGAAGAATGTAACACTGTTTTATTCCTTTCAAGTCCCATTTTGTGAAACTACTTTCATTCCATTGTGAGCGTCATTCTCTTGAAATTATATCATACAATGACATTCGCGTTATGTAAACTTCTCTTACTAAAGCAGAGCTAAAGTGGAAGAGCGCAGTGCTAGTCTTTAGTAATATTAACGGGTTCACTTCCCCATTTAATTGGTGAAGATCATAATAGAAAGTTTTAAAGGCAAATAGGAAAAAAGGTTTCGTCTAGATCTCCCCTAATTCGTTGAGGATGCATTTTCGCTGTTACGCCATTTCTTTTTTCTTTCGTTTATTGTAAACTTTTTGTGTACATTGCATGTATAAAGTGAACTGTCCAACGACAAGCCTCCAAAATATTACATAATGACTAGTAATCATTATAGATGAATTTGATAATATTATAACAAGAAAGATAGAAAATGAAATATGATTAAATTCACAAATGTAATTAAGTTCATGTTTATACTAAATGATCGATTGGACGAAAGTCTTTAACGTTTTTGTAACCTTTCGATGATAAGCCAAAGGACTTTTCACTATTGCACATCTCCAATAAATTAAAACTCATTGTATTACAACATCGTAAAACAACAGTAGTGAAAAATAAAAAACGCTGCAAATTTTAACACAATGGTTCATTATTTCTGTATTTAGGTTTCTGCGTTTATTAGTTCCGTGTGCTCTTCTACGCAGGACATAGGTCTAATATTATTGAACCCCGTATGTAATATATGATCAGAACATGGCACATCGTACATCCCAAAGGGGTCACCACCTTTACAGTTCCAGACCCTGCAATTTTTCGCTTCACAGTAAATGTTAAAAAAAAGGTCGATAGGTAAGAAAAGAGTATAGGTTCAGAGGCCGCTTCAACGTAGCTTCAAAGGGAGGCCCTATAAATGTTTCTAATGAAAATCTGATCGACGTTCCAGACACGCAGCATGATCGTATGAGCAAATTTTCGTAATATTTCATTCTTTTGAAATTTAAGCAATTTGATTGCAAAGAAATTGTTAATTAAGTACCAGTTTCACAGCAAACAAACCTAGCTCTAAATAATATCCAACGATTCAAAAGAGATTTTGGATTTTTCGCTTTTTCACTCTCTCTCTCTCTCTCTCTCTCTCTCTCTCTCTCTCTCTCTCTCTCTCTCTCCTTCACTCTCCCTTCCTTCCACTCTCTCTCTCTCTCACCTTCAATATATATATATATATATATATATATATATATATATATATATATATATATATATATATATATATATATATATATATATATATAATATATTAATGAAATTAATATATAAGTAGATTTTTAACCATAATTTGGTGAATAAATTTTTAATGTTCTAGTTCATTATTTATAAACTTTTTTTGATTAAAATTCTGCTAAACAATTTTTTTAAACGATTTTTAGCCATTTTGGTTTATTATTTCCAATAATAAGCCTATGTGATCGTGTAGCAAAAAATTGTTATAACCCCCCCCCCCCCCCCCCCCCCCTCAAACCTTGTCACTTTACGTTTCAAGGTGCGTAGAATCCAAATTTGAAATGTCCGTCCGCCGTCCGCCGTCCGCCGTTCGCCGTCCGCCGTTCGCCGTTCGCCGTCCGAGCCATAAAAGGCCTAAGAATTTACTTAAAAAACCCGTTCTTTCGCACATAGACTCCATTTGGGGTCTAGTTGGTCCTAACGTTTAACCATCCCGATCGCTTTACTCGCATAGATGCTATGGGCCAAAAACGGGCAAAAAAGTGTCTTTGAGTGCTAGACGTTTTAGACGCACGCCTGGCATACTTGGCAGGGGGTCACGGTGGGTGGTGAGGGGGGTGAGCGGGGGATGGAGTGAGAGGAGGCGCTTCGGCACCATGAGGTGGGTACGGCGTTCCTTCGAGGTATGAATATATGTTTTTTTCTAGGTCGTATTTGTGTGTTAATACTAATGCTTTTCCTACGCATATTTAATAACATATCCTCTCGACTTTTCGTACGTACTTAGATAATGATATTATTAAGGCAATGATTATTTGAATAGATAGGAGCTCAAATCGAGAAATATAAACATACGTATATAATTATAGAAGTATAGGTTGTGGCAACTCGAAATAGGACACGCCGAGGAGTCTGGACGGGCCTTATGACGTACGCAAGCCAACTAAAACTACGATCAAACTCAATTGAAAAAATAATAAACCTTTGTGAAATAATTTGCAGCGTTTTTTTGTTAGACGTGTTAGACGCACGCCTCACGCTTGGCAGGGGGTCACGGTGGATGGTGAGGGGAGTGAGCGGGGGGTGGAGTGAGAGGAGGCGCCGCGGCACCATGAGGTGGGTACAGCGTTCCTTCGAGGCATGAATATATGTTTTTTTTTCTAGGTCATATTTGTGTGTTAATACCAATGCTTTTCCTGCGCATATTTAATAACATATCCTCTCGACTTTTCGTGTGTACTTAGATAATGATATTATTAAGGCAATAACTATTTGAATAGATAGGAGCTCAAATCGAGAAATATAAACATGCGTATATAATTATAGAAGTATAGGTTGTGGCAACTCGAAATAGGACACGCCGAAACGCCGATTCTCGAGATTCTTATTTTGTTCCATCAAGAATTCGATTTAGTTTTGGAACGTATGCCGGAGTTTCAGATTTCATAGTGAAAAAACTTAAACTGATCCTTCATGAGTTCATAGTTCCTAATACTGTTTTCTGAGTGTTAGCTATTAGGTACCAACGCTATAAAATGTCCATTAAACTTTGCTAAAAAAAAAAAAAAAAATTATTGCGAGTTTTCTAAAAAAAATCTAGTCTTCGATTTTTTAGAAAAAAGTTGATTTAATCGAATCTTACATCGATTTGTATTCATCACTATTACAATGCGACCACCCTCTACACGATCGGTCCCACAAAGTAAGCGAATTCTAAAAGGATAGAATTCCGTAAGTTAGGTTGTTAGAACGAGTGAACTTGAAACGGCTGCGTCCTAAAAACGAGATAGGTACTTACGTTTATTTCTTCCCGGAGGCGATATGATAGGTAGGTGCCTATACCTTCTTTGTGGATCCACCGCCGCCTCTCGCTCCGACCACCTTACGCGATCCGCGAATATTACTTTTTGGCTTAAGAAAGCCTAGTGACGATGTTCATTACGATCAATCAAAGAATGTGAAAAATAAAAATTAGGTAGGTAGGTCCTTTCATAGTTGCTGGGAATTTTCGTGAACAGTAGGTAGCATCCTAGAAACGGGATACGATTTATTCCCCCCCTTGCCATGATTGAGTTTAATACCTTCCGTGTGGATCTGCCCGTGTGCTCGCGTCCCGACCCCCCCCCCCACCCCTCCACCACTACACGATCCGCGGACCTTCCTCCGCCATTCCTTGGAAAGATCTCAAACCGAACCAAACGCTTCCAGTTAAATAGCAAGTTTTCCTGATTCCAATCAAATTTGGTTGTTGGCTGCTTTCTACGACCCAGTTGAACGCGTCCATTCGATTTCTTTCCGCCTACTTCTGGAATTCCCCGAGTCTTCTTCAGGTAAGCCACTTCAAGTACCCTAGGGTAGAAACGAAGCACTTCGGTTTGAAGGGATATTCCTCGTACCTATCTGTTTTTGGATAACGTAGCAACCTATTTGAAAGTAAGTTGATGGTGGAATGGCAGTTGTCGAGACATTTTTGAAGTGAAAACTTCTTAGGCACGTTGAGCACTTATTGCATAGAGTAAACAACACACACACACACATATATATATTAATTGCTATGCAATTCTTAGGCCGACCCCCAATAATTTTTTATGTAACGTCCGGAACGAAATTAAAGATGATTTTCACGTACAACCGAGTAGTTGAGTAGTTGCTATAGATTGTGTCACAATTTCAGTGTTTTTCACGTACAACCCAGCCGTTGTTAGGGGAATGAAACTTCCGCAGTTTTCATCGCACAAAAATCGTTCGCCACTCGTTGGAAAGCGCTTGATTTATGTGATAAATGTTCACATTTCAAGCTACCAATTTCCCTCTCCTTACGTACCTGGCTACATAACATATCCTCTCGACTTTTCGTACGTACTTAGATAATGATATTATTAAGGCAATAATTATTTGAATAGATAGGAGCTCAAATCGAGAAATATAAACATGCGTATATAATTATAGAAGTATAGGTTGTGGCAACTCGAAATAGGACACGCCGAGGAGTCTGGACGGGCCTTATGACGTACGCAAGCCAACTAAAACTACGATCATACTCAATTGAAAAAATAATAAACCTTTGTGAAATAATTTGCAAGAACGGAATTTGTGTAGAGTTATCGTATGGAATGACACTATAAGAATTTATAGGATGTATATGAGAGAAAGCGTTAAACTCTAGCGTTAATACCTCAAAACGGGTTCCAATGAGGTCAATTTTCGAAAATTTTGATTTTATAATTTTTTAGAGCCATTGCAATAACTTCGATTTCTACAAAAAATTTGCTAAGAGCAAATCATTCGTATTGGTTCTACTCGCATCCAACCCATGCAACACCGTTCTAGATCTCTCTATGACAATTTGAATGTCCTTGTCAAATAGCCCCCCACTCGTTCCTAGCTCGTGAATAATAAACGGAGCTCCGTTTTACACCGCTTGCTTTACCTTCACTTTTTGGAATCTCCAGGGGCGAACGCCGAGGTTTTCCCGGAAACTTATTAATTAAACATGCAAGTTCCTCCCCCTCGTACAGGAGGTAGAGAGTTTGGCGTCAAATATTGAAGGAGCGAGTACGGAAACCAACGTTTATCTCGTGTTCGCGAGTTGAAAACTACTCGTACAAGCGCGCGGAAGGAAATACTAGATAGGTGAGAACTATGTTCCGTGGAACGTAGGTGCCTTGTTCTCATACAGAATGTCCCAATCTTTTACGACCACGAAATTTTAAAGATTTAATCAAGAAATACAACGGTGCGTATTCATTGAGAAACTGGGTCGAGGGTTTACATTATCAGCCTCTGCTCGTGTTCACCCTGCTTGCGGACGTTCAGTTCAGCGGTTCTCGGCTGCTTTCTGTAAGGCTTCCCTTTATTAGGACTTCTCTCTGAAGCTAGGTCATATAAGAAAAGCTTCCTATATAGGAGGGACGGTCTATTAGAATTGATCCGGGTGAAGAGGAGGGATGATAGAATATAAATCCGTTTCAGACCATTCCAAGACCGATTCCGTGGGGAATGTGGCTGAAAATTATTACCCAACGGTTTATTATTTCTGTGTTAGATAGATGTTCTGCTACACAGAACATAGTCTAGGATTATTATACAAATTCTATTATACATCATTAGGTATCCAAATATAACTGCCTATGCAGAGTTTTTGCCCAGGATATATTGAGAATTTGGATATAGCTCATGACCGTGCCTTGAATGCACTGATAATTTTAGGAAAGCCAGCAGCGGAATCAATTTAGCCGTTCGGGAGTTTATACCGGACACACACTCATTGTTTACCGCTCATGCTCATTAATTATTTACCGAATTTTCGTAGAAAATGAATTGCCGTGGTTTCAAAAACATGTTATACATTTTTTTCCAACATTTTCTTCAAGGAAATCCGTTTTGAGGCGTTCTGCAATGCAATGAGTGGTATTCTCCATTATATTTTACTGAAAGATTTGATTGTAGAATACTAACAGCCTCGCTAGTACGACTAATACTTAAATGCGCCGTGCACGTACTGATGTTTAAAACATCTTTATTGATTGGAAAATAGAGAATGTGATTACATTCAATGTCGTGTAAATAATGGTTGTGATTCATGAAAATTGGCTTGGTTTTGTCGTGTTCCATCCCTCGTAACTTCAACCTTATCAGAAGGTTCAGCTCTCCTACTACCGTTGGTATACGAGCTCCTTCTAACCTTGATAAATTTCGTACCGCCGCTGCATTGTGAAGTAGGCCGCTTGTTAGTTCTAATGGGGAAATCCACTATCTCCCGATCATCGATCCCCGGTAGCGTGGAGGGAGCATGAGCCAGGAAATTGAGGACTGAACATTAATTTTTCAATTGCTTAATCAGAAGGTGAGCTCAGCTCCTTTGCGGAGAAAGCCTTGGAGATAGTGAATAAATTAGGAATAGTCAAACCTCATTCTCGTGCATCGGGGAGATATCCGCCTTAGAAGATGGTGTTTAATCTAAAACAATGCAAGATGCGTGACAGAATATGGTTAAAAGAGAACTTCGACAGGCCTGAGAGCGTTGGAGGGTCTGTTAAAGTAAGAAGCTGTGCATGTTATGACTCGAAGATTTAATAATTCTGTATAAGGTAGCCTTTGTACTCAGATCAATCTAATTCTATACAGAATTATTAAATATGGAGTCTGTGGTAAGGTATCTAAATATAACTGACTACATGGATGAAGGCCTGCGATGGGGAGCAAGCCACCGAATTAAGATATCATAAAATTTATGATTTAGTAAGAAATTCATGATTCAGATAGGCAAAGCGTTAATATTATTATTATTATTTATGGCAATGGGCTTCATTTTGGCATATATTGGCTACAAATACTTTCTTTTGAAGTTGTAAGTGTGTGTGCTACAGTAGTGAGTGAGCTAAAATCTCTCCTGAGGATAGAATTTAGCTCACTCAGCTGATCAAGGGAGAGCCCATATTTCAGCCGTCTTTCGATGTCTCAGGGAATAACCCTGTCAAATGAACAATAACAACCTAGAGTGAACAGGAGAGAATATAACTCTTCCACCTGATCAGATAAGTGCCCATCATTTCATTCTCTTAATGTCTCAGAGAGTCTTCATATCAAATTTAAACTTCTTAGGAGGAATAAAAGGGGATTTATCTCACTCAGATGACCTGGAAAAAGCCCATAATCTCAATCCCTAAAAGTCCCAGAGTCTCCCTATCTAATTTCAACTTCTTAGGGGAAATAAAATATAATTTAGCTCACTCAGCTGATCAGGAAAGAGCCCTTGATTTCAATCGTATCTTAATTTCCCAAAGAGTAACCCAATCAAATTTAAACTTCCTAGAGTGAATAGGAGTGTTTAGCTCACTCATCTATTCAGAGAAAAGCCCAATATCTCAATCTCCTAATTTCTCAGAGAGTCTTCCTATCAAATTTCAACTCCTTAGGGGAGATAAAAGAGAATTTAGCTCACTCACTTGATAAGGAAACAGCCAATCATTTCAGTCATCCCTTAATGCCACAAAGAGTAACCCTATCAAATGAAAATCTTCTAGTGTGAACAGGGGAGAATTCAGCTGTTCACGACAGAGCTCATCATTTCAGTCGTCTCTCAATCTCCAATAAAGTAGCCCTAACAAACTTAAACTTTGTAACAGTTCCCGTCAGATTCAAGAGAATGCACGTCTATCCGTCGCTCTCGCACCAGGTGGAACGCGGCATTCTCGAGTTCTTGGAATGCTGCGTTTGGCGATAGATGAGGATCCGGGAACCGGAAAATCAATCTTCTCCGAACATAGCACATACGTTATTAGTACGAGTTGTATCTTTTATGGTACTGTCATACTCCCCTCTCTCTATGAGTGCTGATTTAGGCCCCATTGCACCTCTGGGGGCGACCTATGTCCATGACAACTTCCAAGGGTGAACTGGAGAGAATTTACCTCACTCAGTTGATCAGGAAAAAACCCGTCATTTCAATTAATGCCCCGGAGAGTTTGCCTATCAAATTACCTCTCCTTACCGATCGGATTCGGATGAGTGTGAAAAATGTCCTTGTGTAAATAGACCGGAAATACAGTAAAACGGCGTCAAGCGCGGTTTTCTATCTTAATCCATTTTTGAGATATAACATATTTAGGAAATGCTGAGGAAATTCGGCAGAATTTGAACGAAAAATGCCAATTTCATGCAAAAAATGAAAATAACTCAAGTCTTTTATAATTACCTGCATGGTACCTTACAGTCGGGAAAATCAGGATTTGATTAGGATTAGAGTTCCAAGTAGGTCCTTTCGAATTAAGGGTTTTACTGCCACCTCCTAAATTTTTCCAACTTCTCCCGAGTTGGTGTAAACTGAGTGGGAGGGGAGGGGAGAGGCTCCCCCTCCTCTATCCCCCTCTATATCGACGCTTCTGCCTCTACGTAATCCTTCCTTCACATTGGACCTCGTAGTACCAAATTAATCAATTACCATCTGTATAGGTATACAATTCAAAAGAGAGATGAGATTAGGAAATAATATTTTATATTGACGGCATATTTCAGGGTAACATCAAAAGTAGTAGCGTAGTAAAAGTTGGAAAGAGGCTGACGGATTCCCTTGGAGAGCTCGTATTTTTGTTTATTAAAGCCTTCAAGGGACGTGGCAGACTGCCACTTGTATTTTACGTTCACTCAATCATCGTTGCGATACGGGGCAAAATTACTCTTTTTACATATGTCACCCTGTGCTAGGTTATTCAGGTTCATCCAATTCAGCAAAAAATCAAAAAAATATATGAAAACGCTGCAAATTATTATATTAAGGATTATTACTTCTATATTACACAGAGTGGTCGGTTCGGAGTGGTACGGTAAAATATTGAATGAAATTAGACAGAAAATGGAGTAGCCAGTAATCGCTCATTTCTATTTCAATCTGTAGCCATGATTTTTTTGTTGAGAAAATTACGTTTTTGTCATGATACCCACATTTCTCCTCTTTTCTCAATTTTCGACCACATTTTCGAAATTCGAGAAGCGGTGATTCGAAATAAGTTGATTGACTCCCTCAAAGTAGATACTTATACAGGGTGCCGACTCTTGGTGTAAAACATATGTATAAAAAAATAAATTCATTAATTAAAAAGTTGAATGAAAGTAGGCCGGAAATGGAGCAAAACGGTCGCACTTTGCTATCTCAACCCGTTTTTGTTGAAGGTTTTTTGAGAAAAGCACGTTTTTTGACATAAAAACCCATGTATCTGCTCCTTATATAAATTGTTCTCAACTTTTGACCACATTTTCGGAATCAAGGTTAAACTTGACAAGTAACCCATGATTTTAATATTTATTTCACACCATTCACTCATTTATTACGAAAAAACGTTAAATCTTTTAAAAATAGGGAATTTTCAAAAATGATGGAAAATTAGCCACTCCTACGAAAATAATCGCGAAGGCTTTCGACTTTCACATATAAACTGCTTCATTTAATAAACAGAGGAGAAAATCATGTTTTAACGTTGAAAAACGAGTTTTTTTGCAATGAAATCGTTTTTTTTTTTTTTTTTTTTTTTAACCGGGGGGTTTTTTTTTGTCGAAAAATTACTCTCCATAAACCTTTGAGCTCGGTGTCGGTTTCTACGTAGCTTTTCACGCTGAGTTGAATGGTAGCACTTGAAGATCTCCTTAACTTCGTTAATTATAACCGAGTATTTCACTTCCACTCACAATTTGATAGTTTATTTACTATGCTCAATTTTATGTGATTCATGGTAAAACTAGTTAATTAAAAATTGGTTACACTGGAGTCAGAGAGATCTGTTACATTCAGCGAGAAAAAATATGTAGAAACCGACACCGAATTCGAAGGTTCATATAGTCACTTTTCAAAAAATCCCACGGTTTCTTTGATGAGGGGAGGGGTGGGGGGGGGGTTCAACATTAATACATAATTTTCTCCTCTATTTTGCAATTTAAAAGTAAAAATTGTCTGTACCGTTGGAAAGAGTATTAAATGAAGTAGGTTTTGTGAAAGTTGGCGGTATTCAAGATTATCTTTGGGGGATAAGTTAATTTTCAAACATTTTTGAAAATTCCCAATTTTTAAAAGATTTAACGTTTGTTTCAGTCTGAATGGTGTTAAATAATGAATAAAATAATCGTGTGTAAATCAAATACAATTAAACACTGATACCTAAAATGTGGTTAACAATCGAGAACAGTTGATTTGAAGAGGAAAAATATGGGGTTTTTTAAAAGTGCTAAATTGCCGAAAAAACCTTCAATAAATCAAATTTCGTAAATGGGTTGAGATAGAAAAGTGCCAAAAGTGTCGTTTTGCTTCATTTTTGATCTAGTTTCACCCAAAAAAATTTTGTTAACACCAAGATCGGAACAATCTGCATTTTACACTCGAACCTGGTCTGCATTCATAGTTTGGAGACTGTTTGTGTATTTCTCGTCACAGCCACCTCTTGCGAGCGGCGGCGGGGAAGACCAAAGGTCGGAACCGAGTTGGATATAAAACTGTTGGCTGTCAAGACAGAGGCAAAAGAAGAATTTCCTCCCGCCCTAATAGAAGCTAGTTCCGTCTCTCTTCCCCTTCCTCTTCCTCTCATTCCCCCCTTCTTCCTCGACTTCTTTTTCCCCGTGTAATTCATTCTGGCTGTTATCTCCGGATGATTGCCACGTCTTCCTCAACCTTCGAAATGTATCTCGTTTTCCTCCACCATCCGTAACTTTTCTGAATTCGGAGAAAACCTTGGATCCTACGTCGCACGAGATTGCACTGATGTTTCTTTGAAAATATGGATGAAGCTGCCAACAATTACATGATAGCTTTTTGTTTCACTTATCTGAGCAATCAAGTTTCTTTAGAGACGGTCGGAGTAAAACAACATTGTGTCCATGTCTTTAAGCTTAAAACTTCCATGGTAACATTTTTGATTCAAATTGGTTGATTAGACTTGGATAATGGGTGGATTCACATCGAAACAGCTCACTCCAAAAAACTGTTAGGTTCCCAAACTGCTACTAGAGTGAGTACCTAACAGAACTGTTGGGTGCCATAATGAAGGGTGGGAAGGGCGGAAAAAGACGAAACGATCGGTACACATCAAGGCCTTCACATTACCATGCTCTACCGACGATTTCAAAGACCATTTTCTTCGAGAGTAACGTTTTCTCATCACTTATCTTAGGTGGCGCTGCCGCTGGATTGCTTAGATCCATAGATGACAATCAATAATACTTGAAGGAATTATTCATCTATGTATACATTTTATTAGTGAAGACGGAATTAGTAGAAAATCCTTTATTAAAATATGTTATAAATACATGCTTGCTATAATTTCAATCAACAATTAATTGTTCTTCAAGCATTTATCTTGTACGTTTTTACAAGCTATCGGGAGGAACTTCATTTCCCTCCTCCAGAATGATAAATTGAAAATTTGTAAGCCACTATAATTATGCAACAGAGGTGTAAAATCAATGATACTTGAACTAACGAAAAAACTAAGTACGTAATATTTTGTGTTAAATTCTTTGCACTTCAATTTTTGGTGTGTTATTTTCAATAATAATCCTTTGTAAAAGGAAAAACGCTGCAAATTATTACGCAATGGCTTCCCAACCCACAAACTCCCACAAAATTTAATCAAAATCTGATGGAAACTAGACCTTGTTCCTCTGAGTACACTTTCGCGCATGCGCAGGAGCTAATAATGATGTTGTCAAATTGAAATTAACATGGAATAATTAAACCATTGTCCCCCAACTATGTACCAATTTTGAGCAGGATCGCACTAGGACTTGAAAAAATGATGGTTGAAGGAATTTACGTTTGCGCATGCGCAAAATGGAGAAATAATTTGAGAAGTATGGAATTAATGTTGCACCATTTAAAGCCTAACCCGCACATTCCATGAAAATTTCATCAAAATCAGATGAAAACTGTTGAAATTAGGCTTGTGTAAAGAGGAATACGTATTCGCGCATGTGCAATAGCTAATAATGATAGAATTATGTTGAAATTGGTAGGGAATGCTCAAATTTACGTCTTCAACCTAGCTTCTGAATTTGAGGGAGATAAGACTATGGGGGAGTGAGAAAATGATGGTTGATTAAATTTACGTTTGTGCATGCGCCAAGTGAAGTATTGATTTGTGAACAACTAAACTCGTAGGGGACCATCTTCCACCTAACCCGCACATACCATTAAAATTTACTAAGAACCGGTTGGATATTGTGGAAATTAAGCTTGTTACAAGGATTTGTGGACACACACATATAGAGAGAGAAAGACACGGAATAAAAGTTGTTCAGAATACTCTAAAACGTAAAATGCGTGTGGAAGTTTTACCACTGTAAAAAAACATCAGCCGTTTGATTTCAGTGGAGACCATAACTTTTAAATATCTTGAAAGTGAAAACAATACTTCCGCTACCTATAGGTAGACTTGGGAACAATTTAAGAGATGCAATTTAGCATTTAGGTACCAATACTTCACTAGTAGGTACATCGCACGGATAGTGGAAAAACTCAAAAAACTGGATTTCGCAACGTCATAATAAATTCCATTGGAGCCATATCACCTGATTCAAATATTGGAATTATATATGCTGATTTTCACAAGGCAGTTTTTATGTATTCCAGTATCAATATCCAGCGATCTTTGATGGAATTTAGAGCTTGATCGTCTAATCAATAGATCCGCTAGTAGCTCGTGATTTCTCAGTCTTCCCGCGCTTAGAAATTCGAAGGTAGTTTTCCGATGTTCAACCCGTTAGGGAAAGCTAACTATTCAACGTACAGCGTTGCGGGTGGTTTTAATAGATTCTTTGGAATTAAATTTATCGATTACAAGGGTTCATTATTGAAAATAATAAACCAAAAATAAATAAATAAACAAAAGTAGTTTCAAATCTATATAAGGTATACGCAACACTTCTACATGGTGGGAAGTAGCTTTTTCATAAATCGTTCTAGTTACAAACAGTTTGCTAAAAAGCGTGAAATTGTGGGGTTCAAGAGCAGTGATGAAGTGAACCCATTTTGCGATGGGCGAAGCCCCGGGTTTTGACTATAGCACATTATAAACGGGGTTTCTGCGTACAAGGGTTGTATAATACAGCAATAATAAATCTTTGTGCAAAATTTGCAGCTTGGTCATCACCCTGACGATTTGCCGAGTTTTATTACAGCAGCAATAAAATAAGAATTTGTACCTATTTAAACAAAACCCCAAAATTGGAATGTACTCATTCCGTTCCATTACCTACCCTGGATTTATCAATAACATGCTCGATTTTTAGAAATGTATTTCTTGGGTGCTTACCAGGCTTTCTGTTTATTCAATGAGCTTGGCAAGGAAATGAAAAATCTGCAGATAGTCATGTTTCTCAAGGTGTAAGGACGCATATTTGTACCTAATTTTTCTAATTCATAATTTCTTCTGAAATGAATTTTTTTTTTTAATTCAATTTATTTCCATATTCTTCATTACAATAAATTAAAAAATGAAATCATGAAATTGCATGTAAAAATAGGATAAATTCACACAACTTTATTTATTGGAAATTATAGCCCCATATGAGCATTAAGCTCGTGGCGGGGTCTAAAGTCCAGAAAGTCTTTTTCTAAGTATCTATAAATTAACAAAAATTGATTTAAAATACAATTTCTTATTATTATTTACATATTATCATTTATCTTCTTATTTTTATTTATTAAATATTACATTCTTATTTCTAATTATTATTATTCTGTTTATGAATAAATTTCGTGTAGGAACGAGTAAATTCGTTTTACCTTCCCCTCAAAGGTTTTTTTCCTTATCTTTTTAGGTAGCTCATTGAAATTTGTTGCACCCTTATATAAGAATTCACAATAGATGGTTAATTTTTAATGAAAGTTCACAACTCTTCGGGACCACAGCGTTGGGCTACACCGATATGCACAAGATTTATCTTTTATATCGGTGGGAGCTAATTTCTGGTGAGTTGTCTTTTTATAGAGGTATTATATCGTTTGTTTTTATTGCTTCCGAATCTACCTAAAGGTGGCGGAAGCATTGTTTTCACTTTCGGGAGAAAAAATTTTTAGTCTCCAAAATCAAAATTTCCACTCGCATTCTACGTTTTAGACCATTTTGAACAACTTTGGTTCTGTGTGTGTCTATCGAGTGTCCTCAAATTCTCGTAACAAGCTTATTTTCCACAGTTTTCATCTGATTTGGATGAAATTTTCAGGGAATGTGCGGACTAGGAGGTAGACGTTCTCCTATCAGTTTCATCGTTTTTCATCACTACCTCACTCTGCGCATGCGCAAACGTAAATCCTACCAAGTCATTTTCTGACGCCCTAGTCGATCGATCTCGCTCAAATTTGGAGGATAGTTAGGGGATGAGAATTTAATCATCTTATATCAATTTCAACATGATTGTATCAATAATACCTACTGCGTATGTGCCAATATGGAATCCTTGTAATAAGCTTATTTCCACAGTTTTCATCGGAAAGTTGAAAATTTTAGGGAATGTGTGGGCTAGGACGTAGACGGTCCCCTATCAGTTTCATTGTTGCGAAATCAGTACTCCACTCTACGCACGCGCAAACGTAAATTCCATTATGCTCCATTTTTAACGCCCTGGTTGTCCGATCTCCCTCAAATTTGAATGATAGTTGGGGGATGTCAATTTGATCATCCTATATCAATTTAAATATGATTGTATCATTAATAGCTACCGCGCATGCGCCTATGTGAAATCCTTGTAACGACCTTAATTTCCACTTTTTTCATCCGATTTCGATGGAATTGTCAGAGAATGCGCGGGTTAGGTTGTAGATGGTCCTCTATCAGTATCATTGTTGCCAAATCAATACTTCATTCTGCAATGATCAAACGTAAATTCCATCATGTTACATCTTTTCACTCTCTAGTCGTTTGAGTTCGCTTAAATTTGGATGATACTGGAAGAAGTTGATAGGTAATCGAAGAAGCTAGGTGCCACACCCAACTTGGCAGACGATTTTTTGTTTTGTTTTACTTATCGGTAGTTTTTCTTCTGTATTATTCATGATACCTATTGTACCATCTTCATTATGCGCCAATGAACCAACTTCGAACTTTTAAAAACTGTTTTTCCATCGAGCAAATTTGTTGCTAAACTTAACGGTGATGTAGGTGATGTGATGGCTGGAGCTGTGAGGCGTTTATTGCACACCAGCGCCACGTAAGTTACGGCACCTAAGGCATAACGATTCGACTCGATTGCGTTATAACTTACTGAACTGGAATAGAGGGCAGAGGAATAGAGGCCCTTATTTCTGAATCTTGTTATGTCCCGTAACACGTTTCCCATTTTACCACTCCACACCGTTATTCACGATCATCACCTTGCGTTTATTTTGGGTTGGGAATCGTAACCGGCAACTACATAGAAACACGAGTTAACTGGGAGAACTGATCACATCAATGGTACATAATTTTAATCTTCTCTTAATGTCCCAGAGAGTTGACCTATCAAATTTCAACTTCCTAGAGTGAAAAGATTGGTCGGGCCACCCTCCTAGTTGGTATGTGGGAGCTAATGTTTACTAGTACCTTCTACTTTTTAGTACCCTTCCATGTAGTACCTTCTTTTTATTGGAAACTTTCTTTGGACGAGAATTAACGGAGCTATTAATCGTTGGCGATGATTCCTTAACAATTTCTTGTCGGTAGTTTAATCTTTACAAAACGCGTCTTAGAAAAAACGTGACAGAAATTTTCACCTGACCCCCAAGCCCAAAAACATACAACCCCACTCTACATAACCCACATCGTTGGTTGGTACCACATCAAAAGTACATCGATGTCGCATGAGTAAAGACAAAGGAAATTTGACTGTGTGAGTCTCTTGTAGACTGATGTTGCGATTTCCCTGCTGTATGGATGCTGAGTTTTGATAATAGTTCACCAAGGGGCCTCCATCTATGGGGACAGTATTGTAATTATCTACCAAGGCCCTACAACTGTACGTGGATCTCAGACGCCGCCTACTGCAAATTGAAGAGAGCATTGGCGGACATATTGGGGGCAACTTCACGCGCCCTTTTTGAATTGCAAGGCTAGCTAGTTTGTGAATAAGTGTTTGTAGAAAACATATTTTGTATTATCTTGATGAAAACTAGTCTAAAATCATTAAAAACGTCAATTATTATGATGACAACACAGTTTGTAAATTAATTTTATGCAATATTTTCAACAGAGACCAACTGTGGGAGCTGCTTGTCTTTGGAATATCTAACCAAATATGACGATTTACAAACTTATTTAGGCCACAATGCTCGTCCGATTTTCGTGATTCTTTTTTTGTTCAACTATGAATTTGGTCTAGTTTTGGATCTTATAACAGGAATTTCAAATTTGATTATGAAAAAGGGTGAATAGATGGGGTAACAGTAAAATATCATGATGTTTCAACTAATATTGTCAGATGTTTGTGATTCTTTTTCGTTCAACTAAGAATTTTGTCTAGTTTTGGAAGGTGTATTAGGAGTTTTAAATTTCATTAAGGACGAGGAAGATTGAAGGAGGTAATAGTAATAAATCATGGTGTTTTAACTATTCAAGTCAGATTTTCGAGATCATTTTTTAAATTCGATTATAAATTCGGTCTAGGTTATAAAAATATGTCAGGAGCTTCAAATTTCATACTGGAAGTTTTATTATTTGAATTTGCTGTCAGTGGAGGGAGTTAATGGGGGGGGGGGGGGGGGGGGGGATCGAGAAGTCATGATATATTTGTTTTTTCTCTCATTTTAAGTCTCACCAAATATATATAAAATCCATTTATAGGGACGTCCGTGTAATGCATGCATTACTTACCAATATGATTTCATGTAGTTTTGCGTAGTGGCGATATTGTACTTTTCATACCGTACTCATAATACCTAGTTAGGGCATAAGTTAGTTAGGTATTTTAAAGTGAAAGATCCTTCCATTATTCAAAAGCAATTATCTCAGAACCATTCTTCCAAAGCAACAGAAGAATCGCTCTGCATTTCAATATTGAGACAGTATCTTGTACATAAGACACAGTTTTACAAACACCATGGGTTCATCTGGATGGGGCAAGGAGTATGATCAGAGGAGCTGAACAATTGAATAAGTAAATGAATAACTACATCATGGCACTTTCTATGTTATTATATTATTTTAATTTTACATACAATTCTGTCAATACAATACAATATACAATACAATATCAATACAAAAAACAATTTCATACAATTCTCTCAATTTCTTGTTTAAAAGAAATCTGTGGAAAAAACAAAACAAAGTTTAGATTAATTTGAAACTTTGCAGCTCATGCATATTGATAAGTTAGTAAAAAGAAAATTATTACCAACTACAATAGGTACTGCGTTACCACATCAAGAGGCCTACAACAGACCAAAATAATCTTTAGGAAATCGTGAAAATCTATACTTACTTGTGAAATGAGAGTGTGCAGTCTTCAGTTTTGCGATTTATGCAGTTAAACGCCGCACACACTTTAACCATTGTGCATTATCAAAGAAATTTCATGAGTAGATAAACTATAATAATACAATCTTCATTGCACAATGCACATAAATAAACGATGTTGCCCCCAATATGGCCGACTACAGACCGTTCAATTTGCAACGCGACACTAGCGCTACGAGTGGGTCTAGTTTACTATTACAATGTCTTTGTTATCTACGAAAACACCGTAGATCCTTTCGAACGACACGTCGGGAGAACTGAAAATTTTTTAGCGAAGACCTTTTTGTAAGTCTGAAGAACGGTAATGAATTTATTGATTGAGAGACGAAAGAAGTCACTGTGGAACCAAGGAGTGGCCAAGCCCCTGAGAGAGCTCTCCGCGTAATTATATTTATCACTTTGTCTTTGAAGCCGTGAAGGGAAGATGGTGGCGAAGAGGTGAAGGGGTCCCCTGGAGATGAAGAAAAGGGCTAAATAGTAGCCCTTAGCGGAGAGAATATTCCTGAGGAGTGGGGGTAAAGTGGGTGGGGCCTGAGGGTTTTTCGGCTTAGATTATACGGACAATTCTCCCCATCAGTGGAGAAGACCGTCGGATGCTTCGTAAGAAGGAGCAATTTGGACGCTGGTATCATCTCAATCCCATCATCGTGCACAAAAGGACAAATGGCCAATCTAGCCCCAAATAATTATTTGAATAAAACATATACCTAGGTAGTTTCTGAATCAACCAACGTTACAGAAGCCAAAGGATCTCTTTGAAGAGAAGAGCCTACCAGGACTGCACATAGCTTTCTCGCGCATAATTTGTATGAGTTGATTACTAAACTTGTTAAGAGGATCAATATTAATGGATGACTTATTATTCTGGATCAAACTTGACTTGTCTCAGGTTTTCTTAGTCGCATATCGCAAAAACGCAAAAGTTATTACACAACGGTATATTATTTCTGTATTGGACATAGCCATTCTATACAGAACACTTATCTATATTGTTAAACGAAGAATATTGTAGCTTACCTAAATATAACTCCGGAGAAGTAAGACTCACCTACTGAGGATATTGATTAAATTAAATAAAACGCCTACGCTTTTCTAGCCTCTCTACACATGATAAGAATTGATATCTAAGTACAATGGTACGCCAGAATCCAAGTGAGTAGAAATTGACTTAGGTTCGCACCAACTGAAAATTATTGCGATAAAATAAATCACCTACCTATGCTTCACTAGTACATCTGTAGTCGAACAAGTCTTATATATATATATATATATATTCGGATAACTGAATTTATTTGAATTTGTTCAGGACTGACTTCATGGCATCAGTCGAGTGTAAAGTTGCCCATTACTTGAAAGATAATATATGTCACTGGTTCCTTCATAACTGATTTATGTTGTAACTTACGAAAATTAACCTTTTTATTTATAATCCGATCTTAGTCTGCGCCGGAAGATTATCTAATAAGGAAATAATAAAAAATTGTGAAATTATTATTTTCCAACCTCGTAAAATAAAACTATCCGATTAGGTTGGGAAAACCGTAAATACATACAGTAAGCCTTCGAACAAGATATTTAGATTCAAATTTGCATGCGCCTAAAGTCAATCGAGAAATTGAAACCTGATATTAAAAAATTCGCCTCTAATAAGGTTAGTCGCTACGTTTTAGAATATAGCAGTCTCACAATAAATATGAGGCCAAGATCTTCCCAACGGTCCCATTGCGCTACCTGAAGAGCAAGGAAAAGCCAAAGCCCGGTCTTCGCATGCTGAATGCATATTCATGACCTCGGCAAAGCTCAATTTGCAAAACCTCTCACCAACGATATAATGAACTTGTTCCTAACGTTATCATTTAAAGGTTCGTTTACAAGGGGAATCGGAGAGAAGAGAGAAGCACTGAGAAGAAGCATTGTGTAAAACCAAGGATTATACGCTTTCTCTTAGTGGCTCTGGTGCCTCAAGTAACTTGTAATCTCGTGTATACAACCGCCAATGGCACTAATGGCTAAGTAGAATATCCCTATTTACAAGCTTGAGCTGTATTTTGTTGAAATATTAAAGGTTTTTATTATTTTATGATAAGTTACATTGCAACGTTTCTTTATCTGAATATTAAGTCTTTTGTCCATATAAATATTGTTTCGGCCATAAATATCCGAAATGTTAGCTTGGTACTTACATTCCAATACTACATATGTAGGTCACGTATCTTGAGATCCCACCTTTCAATGTCCATTTTCTGATGAATAGGATCTAACTGTATATGGCTTAAACTAATCCTTCGTTCTCCATCCAACAAAACCTTTACTACCGACATATCTACCTAAAGGTCAGTGTTCCTTTCCATGTTCTACAGGACAGATCTAGTGCGGTTCCATTTTCATAACTTCGTACGATTACTATATTTCCAGTTTCTGATGCGTATTCACATTGTTACACTAAGAGGCATAACCTCTGCTACCCTCTGTCATTCAACATGTGGTTACGAGAAACGAAATACTACACGTATTATACCTACTAACAACTTGCTGACTCCACATATTTGTACCTATATAAGCCAGCCTGCAGTCAGCCTGTAGTCAGTCTCTCTCCAAGTTCCGTACCGTCAACAATCGTGTCCTTGTTGTGACGAGTGTAATTGAATACAGTTTTTTTAAACTCGAAACTCGGCGACTATTCTTTGACTTATATATATCAAAGTGTAAATAGTCTTATGTAAATATTTTAAATACAATTATTCAAAAATGTCATCACCAACTTTCGCCTACATTTCATCATAGAACAATGCCAAGGAAATACGGTTCATATGGTCCTTTGAGCCGGGATTTCTCGCAATAAGAACCCCTGTGCGCAGCATCCCAGGTCCGACAGTGAGCTGGTAATATTGTGAACCTGTTCCGGCACTCACTCAGCAAGCTGATTCTGCGAAACGGAAAGATGGTGGTGGATCGATCGCCCGCAAGGATTCCAGATCGAAACAAAGATGATGAGCTACAACGGAATTCAACGTCCTCTCAAATAGATTTCAGTGATTCCCCAGAGTTGAGAACATTATTAATTTTGATACATAAAATAGAGCGCTTCATCAAAAACTGCTCCGAATTCGACTCTCTTGAAAGTAGTGATAGAATTATCGCTTCACATTACGAACGTTAATTTGGAGCTATAGACAATGATGTGACCAACTAATGATCACTATTCAAACTATGACTAATTTACAAACTGCAACGGATTGGGCAGATTGATTTTATAGCCTGCAAGAGAAGGCCCACGAGGAGTTTGGACTAAAAGTATCCCCGTTTCTCCGCCCTCCCTCTCAAATACATCATGATACTTCTCCAGTCGTCTCACAAATCAGTCAACCAGTTGATGTGTTCTCACAAGCAATAAATAAACACAACTTCTTACTCCCCACCGTTCCACGCTTCAACGGGGGTATTCCGAAATTCCCTTATTTCAAAACAATGTATGATGAAGCCGTACATAATATTGAAATTCTTGTGGCAAAAAAGCTGATTTCGCTTAAGGAAAAACTCTGGGGACACCCACTATTAATTATCCAAACAATCGGTGAAAATGATGCTGACTACGATCGGGCTGACAAAAGCCTAATAAACGAGTACACTGATCGCAAAAAAGAGTGGTGGCCACCGTTAATTCATTTTTTTCCGTCTCTCCACTAAAAACCAATTGGAGCCCAGAACTCTCACGTTACATCGGTCAACGTTGAAACACGGCGACCACCCTTGACGCCACTCCCTTAGATAGTCACTATGATTTCTTGAAGTTCTACGTCACATTTCACGGTCTCTCACTTGAATTCAGAAAGGATTTCCAACGTACCTTCCCGAATATCGAGATCGAGATTCAATCAACTTCTCAAATTTTGTGACAGTTCCCGTAAGAAACAAGAGAATCCACTGCGCGTCCGTCGCTTCGGCGCCAGGCGTCCATGTTCACGTTGTTGAATTGCTGTGGTTGGCGATAGATGAGGATCCGAGAAACGGGAAATTATCTTCTCTGAACATAGCACATATGCTATTAGTACGAGTTGTATCTCTTATGATACTGTCACACCCCTCTCCCTCTATGAGTACGGATTTAAGCCAACATTACACCTCTTGGGGCGCTCTAAGTTCGTTACATGGTAGCAGAGCGTGACTAGGATTATGTACGGCTGACGCCTAGTAATCCAATCCACTATTTTTGGGGCGTTAATGTTTCAGAAGAAACATAGCCCGGGTTTCCAGAAGGAATACCCATTATACTCCCTTGGATTATTCTTTCATTGGTTCTCGACTATTAATTTCTCAATTTTTTCCCTCATATTGTTTCTATTTGACATACTTAATTTTCAAGGGCGTTGTTCCCAAACCCAGGGCATCGTTCCCTATTTCATAAGTCCCCATAGTGGGCACCTTCCACTATAAGTCTCTAAAGTTGAGCAAGTTATTTCCCCAGGGCATAGTTCCCATTTTGGTAAGTCCCCAAAGTGGGCAGCTCCCTACTGTATGTCTCCTGGTTGAGAAAGTTACATTATTCCCGATTGTTCCAATCTTTGATTGGGGGTTAATTACCTATTGAATACTTCATATGAAGATTAATTGACAATCCATCCTGTTTTAATTTCTCTTTTTTATCCTCAATCGCCAATGCAGATATTTATTAGTGAGCCTAGTTTACATACTTGCTCTTCAATCAAGTATGTCTTTTAATGGGGGGAGTGTGACAGTTCCCGCGAGACCCAAGAGAATGCGCTGCGCGTCCCTCGCTTCGGCGCCAGGCGTCCATTCTCACGTTGTTGAATTGCTGTGGTTGGCGATAGATGAGGATCCGAGAACCGAAAAATCATCGAGTTGTATCTCTTATGGTACTGTCACGCCCCTCTCTCTCTATGAGTGCGGATTTAGACCCCCATTGCACCTCTGGGGCGCTCTAAGTTCGTTACAATTTCTACAAGGACAAGTAGGTAAAGCTTCAACGGGCGAAAGAGGCATTTCTACCTACACATCCCCTTGCCATCTACTCCCCGACTTCGTCATCTTACTCAAATGGTAATCAGAAGATATAGAAGAAGAAATACGTTACCAGCTCACAGCAGCCCAGGACAATGGTTGGCGCCAATGGAGAAGAACGTGATCTTTCAGGTGGCAGAGGTAAGATTTCTGAGCAGCATTTTGATAATTATTGTGATGTACAATGTGTTTATGCCTCAAACGTTGCCACAAACCATAATAACAATTTAAGTAAATCAATACTCAACCCAAGGAACCAACCACACCTAAGCACCCCAAAAAATCATAATGATAATCGGTCGAATAATTCAAATTCCAATATAACTAATTCACGAGGTCCCATTTGACTATTATCACCAATACATTTTCGGTGCCAGGAATGTTTCGGTGGTAAATGCCTTCATAAAAAAAAGAAAAAAAGCCATCGAAAAACGAAAATTAGTGGTGAATGAAAATAAATTATGCTTCAACTGTTAGGCTGCTACCCACGGAACTATAAATTGTCCATCTAGGCATGTACGTATTGCGAGAAAAAGCACCACTCGTTGTTACATGAGGGTTCTGCCTCTACTGATTCAAAACCTATTTCAAATCTCGAATCACTTTCACACAAATCCTTATGTTCGTACGATATAATTCATCGTTATAAGTACCCGTATAATACCTCTGATATCACTATAAGCCTAACTTCGTAACTACTTACGCTTATTGTTACTGAAGGTAACTGGCCTCTAACGGGATCGCAATGTGCAATTATCTACCAGTTATAGTGATCTAAAATGAAGGAAATTAGGTTTTATAGTATTTGTATCGCTACATCATAAATGTTTCGCTACCACAGTACTCAAGCTCGAGAAGCGAATACCCAATTCTGGCTTACTGAAATAAAGTGCATTCTGGGGGAATAAAGCGAAACACCACCTTTAAGCGTAACGACTAAAGATTTATTGTTGAAGGTATCAAACGTCAGACATTCGTGTCAACAATACGGAAGATAGGTAAATGTAACGGAACAAATATAATACTGCTGAATTCTTTTAGGTAATATATACAACTTGACCTAAGTGTGAGCATGAATACGACTGAAATCTGTACCACTTAATACTAAGAGAGTTTAAATGGAACGTAACCAATGACTTTAGAAATATTGATATAAAATCTTTTTTTCGCTATGCACCTGTATTACTACTGTTAAGAAAATAACAATACTCTTCTAGGAGACAAAAGCTTCTCGCAATACTTCGGTATAAATGACTATCCACCTCCTTCGTATCGGTTACTTAACCAAAGAAAAACAGTGAAATGACAGAAGGGCGAGTATTCAACAACTACTGACTACCTTCCTCCCCCTGCGTTTCCACCTCCATCCGGCCACCCCCATTACGCCACATCATCCCCAATTCGTACTAGTCGGAATTCTGGTCGGTCGTTACCCAATGAGTACATTCCTGTCCCCACTTACCACCCAGTTAGCGCAGATAACTCTGAATAGGACAAGGGCCAATGAAACCCTACCGTGAAAATTTCACTCCCTAATCCATCAACTGAAAAGAATTCGAAGAGTTAATCGATAATTAAATTTTTCTTCAATCGATATGTAATTCCATCTGCTTCAGTTCACATTCGTAGCTAGGGTGGAAGTTGGGTTTCGTCACGCGCAATCCTAGATTCAGGGAGTGAAGTAAACATTTGCACAGAAAAACTGGCTCGCAGTGCCAATCTCCTCATAAAGACTTTCAGGGCAAAGCACATTAGATTGCAGTGGGTGGGTGAAAAAACGAGGTGAGACGAGAAAAAAAGTCCCAAAAAATGCATTTTGACGGCTTGTTCTAGCTTATAATAGAATCAATCTACCGTTACATATTTGGCATCCATTGTCTCAGGGGGCATGCCCCTCCCAGGATATGTAAGGAAAATTAAGTTTGAGCCGACAGGGTGAGCTCGGGAGGGGGCCAAAGTTGGGCCGAAGTCCTACTTAGTTACTTGCTGATCGTGTGTGTTATCATCGCGTCACGTTGCAATGATTTATTGAAAGCTTGTTAATGCGATTGCAATGGTTTATTGAAAGCTTAATGCGATTGCAATGGTTTATTGAAATCTCAATGCGATTGCAATGGTTTATTGAAATCTCAATGCGATTGCAATGGTTTATCGAAATCTTGTCATTGCAATTGCAATGGTTTATTGAAAGCTTGGCAGTGCGAGACTAGTGTCTCGCATGATTTTACACAGATCAAATTTTGACATTGAAAATGTCTTAGTCGACGAGACAACCGAAAATTTTGTTACGGAAATTCTGTTACCCAAAGAAAAAAACGTCACGCAACTTATAAACAAGTTACGTGTGTTGTTTTCTTTTGATTTTCACGTACAACCAAGCCGTTGCTGGGGAAACGAAACTTCTTTAGTTTTCACCGGACAAAAATCGTTCTCCACTCGTTGGAAAGCTCTCGATTTATCACGCATTTCTTTCGTACTTGTCCTTTTATTCATGTCGTAGTTTTATATTTATTTATGTTATAAATTAATATAGTAAAAAATACCGCTTGTTTTGTTGTCATTTGGTTGAGAAGTTAATCTTGGTTATAGTAATAATTGTAGACGCGCACCATAACAGAAAATTACCTACCTGTGAATTCATATTCGTGGAAGAATTGGGCATCGTCGAGACTGGCTTACAGCAAATTCAGTAATTGTGTGTCAATAATTATTTTATGTTTTCTAATTGTTATTTTATTTAAAACAATAAAAAACATTGAAATTACTGAGACATTTTAATGCTCATAGCTCTTCTCTCATAAGAGGGAAAGTGCGAGCGGCCTGCCGCGTTCTTAACTAATTTGCTTAGATCAGTAATCTGGATGCTCGATTCAATCGTATCTCAAGAGTAGTTAAGTACATAGCTGGACATATTATAAATAGGTTTATATATTAGTATTTTGTTGTACTAGTTAAAACTAGTTTAGACGGATTCGGGTTTTCACGGTAGCGTCTATAATACATAAAATAGAAATATATACCCACCTAAGTTCACCGAAGTTTCATTTCCCTCAACCAACAGTAGTTATTTAGTTAGAAAATGTTCCCCCTTCAAGTATGAGAATTCATTCGAGAAGCCAGGGGCCTATTATTTTAAGCAAATGCGTCGACAATAGGAAACGGTGAATCGAGAGGAAAATCCTCCCACTGCCTAACCGCTTTCCTTCGAACAGAACAACGGTATTTTATAAACGAGTCGACACGATCTGGCATCCGTTACGCAATGGTTGGAACTAAACTCGCAACTTCAACTCTGTCGCTTTATTCTCCTTCCGTTCCTGTTCCATCCTGTTAACCATCCCCCCACTCCCTCCACTCACCTACCATCTCCTCTGTCTTTCAAACCGACTCACCCAATGGGATTGTAAAACTTTCAGAAAACGGTTTCCGACAAACCGACGAAGCTGTCCTATACGCAGAGGGTACAAACAAAACTTGCCGCTCCGTTCACACCGTCAATCACTTTACCTTTTGCTGAGACTCTCAACTTCATCCGGTTCGAATGCTGTGATGTTGAATCGGATTCAAAATTTTAGTTTGAACGCCCATTGATTGGTTAATTATTTTCAATAATAAACCATCGTAATCGACCAAAAGAAAACAAAAATTGACGGCCCACCATCAAGATAGGTTGGTTATCGTTTCAATATGCGTAGAATCCGAAATGATTGGACCTTGTCTGGTCCGGGTAAAACGTGAACCCACTGAGAGGGCTGATGCTGGACTCGCGGAGGTCCAAAAGGGCTCGACAGTCCTCCAGAAAGTGTCGGATGGACAGATCACACATACACCTCCCACACACAACATCTCGAGCTTCTTCACTCAGCAGGGGTCGAGTAAGATGGGTATGACCAGTGGCAACCCGGTTGACCACTATTCGGTTCCTCATTGGAAGTTGGGTTACGAAAGGGCCCAAGGGGCAAAAATCCTGAAGGACACCACGCAGACCAGTGACCTCACCCTGCCATTGCTCATACCAGATGGAATTGGCTTTATGTTGCATTGTTAACATGTTTAGCATGTTAACAAAGGCTTATCATTTCTGTATTAGATAGCTCTATTAGATAGCTATAATTCACATTTTTTTGAAGTTATACTTCTTTGCGCCCGTTAGACACTTTGGGATGGGATGTTGGTCGAGAAACCGCGTCACGCTGAATTTTAAGAACTATCGGATTTTAAGAACAAATTTTTAAGAACTATCGATTAATCGAGGAGGAGGAGGAGGAGGAGGGAGGAGGAGGAGGGAGGAGGAGGAGGAGGAGGAGGAGGAGGAGGGAGGAGGAGGAGGAGGAGGAGGGAGGAGGAGGAGGAGGGAGGCGGAGGAGGAGGGAGGCGGAGGAGGAGGGAGGCGGAGGAGGAGGAGGGAGGCGGAGGAGGAGGGAGGCGGAGGAGGAGGGAGGCGGAGGAGGAGGGAGGCGGAGGAGGAGTTAGACCCTTTGGGATGGGATGTTGGTCGAGAAACCGCGTCACGCTGAAAAGTAAGAAAAGTAAGAACAAATTTTTAAGAACTATCGATTCATAATATATAAATTATAATTAATAAATTATAATAAATTTATAGATTATTATTATAAATTTATAAATATTATAATTATAAATTTATTATAAATTATTATAAATTTATAAATTTATAATTATTATAAATTATAAATTTATAATTTTTAAGAACAAATTTTTAAGAACAAATTTTTAAGAACAAATTTTTAAGAACTATCGATTCATAATATATAAATTATAATTAATAAATTATAATAAATTTATAGATTATTATTATAAATTTATAAATATTATAATTATAAATTTATTATAAATTATTATAAATTTATAAATTTATAATTATTATAAATTATAAATTTATAAATTATTATTCATAATTTATTTATTAATTATAAATTATGGCCACAGAAGTATAACTTCCACCGTGTGGTCCGACGCACACCGATTTTTTTTTTAGATATGCGATGTGAGAACTTCTATTACATGCATATTTGTTTTATTATCTATTTGTATCTATATGTATATTTGTTTGAACTTCTAATTTGTATATTTTAGTTTCAATTTTGCTGCAAAAACATCATGTTCATAAGTATACACTTGGGTACAAGCCTAAAATACTAGAATAATTAAACTACGAACACTACTGTTATCACCGATGTATGATGATCTCGACCACTTCCAATTAAACTTTGTTTTGGGGGTTTTCGATCGAACCAATCCTCGAAAACTCCCAAAACTACTGTTATTATCGCAAATTGAACCTTACTCGCATCCATCCGGGTCGATTGTGACCTCGTGCACGTTTGGCGACCAAAACAAGAGGGTATCCAGTTTTAATCTATACTTTATGATCATTTGTAAAACCCCGGAAGTTAGGAACCTGTAAGTTACAATAAAATTCAGTATAAATGCCTGTAAGTAATGGAAGTTTGCCCAAAATACCTATTTTGAGGAAAGTTTTTGTTCTTCTGAACAGTTTTACTTTTTTCACTTGATTGTTTTCGCACTGTGGCTAATGATATGCTTGAAAGTGATGCCGACAATTCAGTACCAATCTGCCCCGTATAATTTGTGACCCATGTTCCAGCAACATTCCTTCAGTAATTTGAGAGAAAAGCTCCAGGCGGCCGTCGTCCTCCAATTTCAAAATTCTATTTTTGGATTCTAAGAATCTTGGAAAGCAAACCAACAAATTTTGAGGGGGTAAAGGGGTCGGTTAAAAGTTTATCAAGTACTGAAAACAATAATACAAAATTTAAGTAAATGGATCTTTATCATGATAATTAATGTTAGTAAGGAAACGCTGTAGGTAATGTCGGAACCTGTTTTCTTCGCCTAAATTCTTCAAATCAGATAGTCTCCTCCTCTCCCACTCCCAGCCAGTCCCTTCTAATCTTCTCGGATCCTGATTAGCTGGCACAGGTAGTTTATGAAATATTCACCCCTCCCCCATCCCTCATCTACTGGTACTCATCGACCGTTTCCACCTCCGAACCAGCGAAAGGAAGAACAAAGTACTCGGAACAAGACTCTGGGGGTTACCGAGGAAGGAAACCCCGCGGAAGATTTTATTAAATGATTAAGGTTGAAAGAGAGAGGGAGAAAGTGGCAGGGGCGAAGAGAAAGAGAGAGAAAGGAAAACGAACTCAAGGGTTTTGTGAAATTTTGATAACAAGCCTCCTCGTAAGTTTAATAGCTTTGAAGAAGCAACACTAAATAAACCCGGAAGTCCTTCCTTCACAGCTTTTCCCGCCCCTTTCCACCCATTTCCCATCATCTTCCCCCCCCTTTTCCGAGGTTCCTCAACTTAAATTCTCAGGCGTGGAAATACTGGAAATTTATTGCGCGGTCGCGTGACTGCCAAGCGTGGAAAAGGCCGGCGGTTCAGCGGCGGTGATGAAATTTCTTGTTCAGAACCTCTCGCAGCATCCTCCGGTCCGCTCTCGTGATTCCGCTCCTCTATTTCGCTACATTAACGCCTTTTTTGTCCCCTTTTTTGTCGTTTTTTTTCCAGAAAGACGAAGACAAAGAGTTGAGGGGAGTTAGCAGAGTTCTCATTCGGATACTCCCAGGTTTACTTAGTTTCTCACAATCATGTTTTAGCACATTTTTGAAGAAATTTGAATGAAAAAGCATATGCTCAATCGGTCTAAATAAGTAGTGGTTCTCAAACGGCTGGTCGCAATCCACGCAAGCTGGTCGCGTAGACGTTCCAGCTGGGTCGCAACATATTCAATTATGGAATGATAATGATGATGAACCTTGGAACATTAAAGTGATGATGACTCCCAGCTATTTGAATGTGAAAGCGTCGTTTGGGAGAATACAACGTCAATTTTCGAGGTATGTCTCTTGCAGAGGCCGGAATAGATGGGAAGACTTCGGTAGTTGTAAAATGTTTCAGATAACGAACCTTCTATCACTGGAACGGTGATGGGTCCATGCAGATTTGGTGGTCATCCACAAACTGATGTTGAACAAGATTGACAGCCCCGCTCTCCTCTCGAAATTGAATTTCTACGTTCCATCGTACAGTACTAAATTCCCACAGACATTTTTTCTCAAAAAGGTCCTGACAAATTAGTTCTTCGGCAGCTCTCTATATAGATGTCAGCGGTTGTACAATCTATTTGAAAGCTCATCTGGTGAGCAACTTGACCTTCCGAGTGTCGGTGTTGGTTGTTTTAAGAAAAGACCGAAATGCTTAGTTTAAGATACATTATTATTGTCAGTAACTTAATTTTCATATTATGCTTGTCATTATAGGTTCCTTACATTATTAGATAAAGTGGGAATATGCCCGTGTACTAATAGATGAATGGTACCCTGGGATAAGCACGAGCCCATGGTCGATGTTTTCTCCTTTCTTTTTCTATTCCTGGAGTCGCAGATTCCCTTTGACGCCATGTGAATAACGCTTCGATCCTTCTCTGTCCGCTAAGCTGTAGTTTGGGTTCATTTTCCGCCCACCAGTCTCGCAAAGCACTCGTCAAGTGTTCTTGGGGTGGGTTCGCCCCATTGTTTAGTTGAGAGGAGTCCTCCAAAATCCTGTTTTTAAAAAAATCATTTTTGGTTAAATTCTGTCTTGTTTGGTAAAAACAATATTAAATCTCAATCAATCTGTTGATCAGAATCAAAGTGACAATTTTAGGTTTATTATTTCCAATAATGAACCTTCGTAATCGAAAAAAAAAAAAAAAAAAAAAGAGTCAACCCCCTCGAAAATTCTCTGATTTACGTTTCAAGATGCATAGAATCCAAAAATCGAGTAAAGAAATCCGTCCGTCCCCCGTGCGCCGTCCAGAGCTTTTCTCCGAAACTACAGGACCAATTTTTGTGAAACTTGGCTCAAAAATCATAAATTGGCCGAAGATGTGCCAGTAACACCTTAACATCTCAAGATAAATGTTCCTCATATGACGTCAAGTAGGACTACCTACTCTATCTCTATACCCTGTAAAACTTAACAAACTTTGTTTCTTGTTTGTTAGGTGCAATGTCACCCTAGTTTTGAAATGCCTGATGAAGAGTTAAGCGTAATTAGACTCGAAATTCATAGCATGACAGGATAAAAAAGGAGTAATTCTTTATTCTTCTCGCATCACCAACACTCAACCTTAACACCACCAAGGCTTAAGGAACCTCCAATCTGGTACCTACCTAGACAATTTTTCACATATTACTTTCATTTTTCTCAAATCATTGCTCCATTCTGCGTATGCGCTAATGTAAATTACTTCGAGCATCATTTTCCCGTTTCCTAAATGACCGATTTCGAAGTTTTATGTTACCTACATTTTGAGTAACTACATTCCGCTATGGAATTTTTAATGGTAATTAAAACCATTTCAATAACCTTTGCATTTTGTTATTTTCAATGGCTTTGGATGTGTTATTTAATCAAACATCCTTATAAGAAAATCAGGGGGACTAGTAAAATTTAGATATTTAATTTAATTGCAGTAATTTGCCCTCTGCAGGAGCCTGTATCTACGCAGGCATATTGATATCAACCCTCAGATCTGCAATTTAAATTGGACCTCATTTGTAATCTCAAGACTTCAATATCATCGCACACTGATGAGGTGTGGGGCCTTTGAACCTTATTAATTTGTTTTTTAATAGACTTATGATGCCAAACCTGAAACGTAGCTTCTCTTTGGAGATATGGAATACAATTACAAAGTATGGAGGGACTCAGATCAGCTTCGGAACCTCCGAGGATTACTCCCCTTATTCTCGACTCACGGTGTTGTTATTTAGAAGTAAAATCGCGAGTCTTTGAACTGTAAAAGAGTTCTCCGAGTTCTCGGAGCACGATCCGCCATGTTCTTATCATATATATATGCGGGGTTTAATAATTATAGACCAATGCGTAAAATGGCTATCTTACACAGAAGTAATAAACAATTTTATAATACGAGTAACTTGCAGTGTTTTTTAAATCTTACTGTGTGCATCATCTAAATTCCTCCAGGAGCATGAAACCTGATCATTCAATAAATTAAATCCATCAATTGCATTCAGAATTTATGCAATTCATGGATTGCAGTGATGCTCACAGAAGCGATATAATTAATTGATATGTATAGAAGTATCCATACTAACAACATGTAACTTCCTAAAATTACATAAGAAAGAGAACAACGCGGTCTGATTCGCAAAGCGGCAGCTTTCAGAAAAACCGCTTTCCCGAAAAGTGGTTGGAAAGGGGATCCACATTTGGTATTAAGAAGTGATTGTATTATTATCAACCAGTTTGGGTTCTTTTATTGATTGAAAATGGACTACATCGAAAACAAGAATATTGGTTTTATTTTTTTGGGTGTGGGTATATTTTATTGAAGTTGTTTCAACTTTTTAAATCAAACAAAAGCAGGACAGAGTTATTAATATTAAGTTTTCCTTCCATCGATTACAAAGGTTCATTATCAAAAGTAATGAACCGGAAAACCTCAAAACTCAATACTTTTGATAGTGGTAACAACTCGGTTATCCAACAACCCTAGAACTAATCCAAGCCGATCAAACACCCGGCGAAGTGTTTTGGATATTTACCTAAAATTAATATCATAATTATGATGATGCCCGAGAAAATAACGTGGAACCCGCTTTCCCCCGCTTTCTAATGAGGTTGGATGCTGCCAGGAGGGGAAAAAATAAAACTGTGGGTCGAAGGGTTAGTTTATTCATATTTCAGCCCCACCCCATCGCACTTTTTCGTTCAAGGTTGAGGCTCTCTCACCTCGTTATCTTTATAGTTGGTCTCATTACAGGTTTCAGAAAAGCGCTATGAAACGGGATGCGAATGCGAAAGAGCGGTGGAGGTTTGGAAGAAAGGAGTTTTCCCTTCAGGGCTGCAGCAACAAAACCTTTTTAAGATTCAACTTGGGCTATGCGAGGTGCTAAAGAAGTCTTGTTGAAAGGTGAACTTAGAAAAGTTTACATTATGAGGGAGCGGTTGATGGGAAAATCGACAGCTTTTGAGAAGCCCAAAGTCCCGGGGAAAGTAGCACTTTCAGTTTTGCATTATAATAGACAATCAGGTAGCTGTATATGTCCAAAACGCGTTTGGGTAGCTGATGGAGACTATCAGAATATCAGCAGAAGCTGAATTATGATTATAGTGAATATATAGCCTCATTGATGAGGGTAAGCCTTGAAGAGCACCTTATTTTGCGATCAACTGATCCTAACTCCATTAATAAACCATTTCCTGTGATTGACTAGTGTGACTTAAGGCCGGCATGCGGCTGATTCACCAATATGCAAATCTATTCAATATATCACACCTGATAAGACCACTCATATCGAATGGAAGTTAAAAGGTTAACTTGGATAAGTTTGTACATTGGGGTAGTGCCTACGTTTCGACGGAATAGGAAGAGCGCTGGCTCGAAAACCAACGTTTTCGTCTACATTTTCGTTCACCACAATCGGAAAACACAATTTCATGCTTCGAAACTCGAATGGGACCGAATTGGAACTTCAACAAACATTTTAAGACCAACCAGAACAAAATCCGTAGAAATTTACTGGGTCTAAGGCGGAAAAAATCATAGCGGAGAATGAATTGTTTCCGTCATTTCCCGCAAATTTTCGCTGATTTCTTAGAAAAGACAGCATCTCTCGGCGATTTTCACGGCACCATCGTGTTCTACGGGTCCGGAAACGTAACTTTGTCGCTGACATACGAAGTGCTCTTGATCAAATTTTAATGTTTTAGTGGATAGAAGATCGAGCGCTTGGGCAAAATACGCGGTCAAAAGGGGCTCCCACCCCCCTCCCGTCCACCAGCCCACGGTTTGGGTGGGTGCCGAAAATTGTAAAAATCGCTTATTCCCCCTTTCGGAGAAATCCGAGGAGACCACCCCCCCCCCCCCCGCCCTCGTAGACGTACATAAACGTGCCGTTTGGCCGTGCATAGCATGGACAGACAGACAAACACACAGAGTTTCATTCTTATAAAATAATATAGATAGAGATCTCCCAACTCACGTTGGTGGGGACCCTGCATAAGACACCCTAACCGAGAGCTTTCATTGGGTCTCCCTGTTGAAATAAAAGAAAAATATCAACGAATAAACCTTAGCATGAACTTGACTTCTAACGATATTAATTCAACTTCTCTTCGTAATATCTGAGCTTCCCAAAGAAGCGTGCCGTGTTTCCCAAAGGTAAGCAAACTTAAAGGCGGCTGGGAGACTCCCTCAACGTTTAACAACTCGGAAGAAAAAAGTTCCCCTTGTTTCACTCCTAATGTATCATTATGCGTAACTGTCATGTCATGTAAATGTGTCTCAGAGCTCGGCGCACCGCTACCGATGTTTCCAAGCACGAAGTTTTTCTTCCTCCCCCATTGCCTTCTTATTTTCTCTTAGTTGCTACTTTCTCCCGTCGACCCACTTTCAGCTAAGTTACAACTTTGTTAAGGTTTCTCATCGTTAATTTTAATCTAGGTTATTCAACAAGCTTGGATTACGGTAACTGAACAAGCCACTTGGGTGAATAATATTGTTATAAAAAGAAAAACCTTGCATATTATTACACAAAGCTAACTTAATATAAGGTAGAAGCATAATATGGTTTATAGTACTTAGGTAGTATTAGTACGAGTACATCAAATCCTATCTAATTTGATAGGCCATTCTAAGGACGGGGGATTACTAGCTGAGAGCAAGAAGAAGAGAATCCTCAATTCACTATTCCAGTTGAGCGCAGTTCCCTTTCTGGCAGTATACCAGTTGAACACAGTCCCCTTTCTGACAATACACCAGTTGAACACAGTCCCCTTTCTGGCAATATATGTTGAACACAGTCCCCTTTCTGACAATACACCAGTTGAACACAGTCCCCTTTCTGGCAATATACGTTGAATACAGTCCCCTTTCTGACAATACACCAGTTGAACACAGTCCCCTTTCTGGCAATATATGTTGAACACAGTCCCCTTTTTGGCAATATACCAGTTGAGCGCTCCCTAACACACTAGGCGAACACCACGCGAGCCCAAGCGTGTGTACGCATCTTAATATGTACACATTAGGCCTTCATACAAATCGGGAGAAAAAATATATATGTGTGTGTGTGTGTGTATACATATTTTCGATTCCAACCATAGATTCCGATCAATTTTTCGAACTAATTTATATTTTACTAGATATATTAAATTAGGATTTTTTTTAGCAGACCACCAAACTCAAGACAAAACTAAAATTGCATACTTCAAATTAAACACTTACAAATTTTCGTTTTTAGTGAATTTTTGTGAAAAATGAAGCTATTGCAAAGGCTCCAAAAATTTTCAAATCAAAAAGTTGCAAAACTTTCTTTGACAAAATCCGTTTTGAGGCATTCTGAAACGATTCCTGGATTATAAAATTTTTCATATATATATATATATATATATATATATATATATATATATATATATATATATGTGTGTGTGTGTGTGTGTGTGTCATTCCAGGCGATAACTCTCCTTAGGGTTGAAATAAAAATTCCGTTCTTGCGCCTAAAAATCAAGCTGTCCAAACGAAAGGACAAGTTCATTAGCCAGCACTTTTTGAGCACATTGAATTTTTCAAATTTAATACATGGTCCTAAAAAATTATTAAAAAAAGGGCCAATATCGCCTAAATTTTTTAATTTTTTAACAGATTTCTAGTAAATTTATTTTATTAACGATGAAATAAAACATTAAAAAAGTATGCACAAAATTATGCTGAAAAATGTAATTTAATTTGAATAATATTTGCTAGAAAATAAATAAAAGCTGCAATAAAGGTTAAAAGCCGAACATTTTCGTGAATCAAGGAATATTATTTAGACCGAGTTTTTTTGTCATAAAACTGGCAGTGAACCATTTATTTACATTCAAAGCGCTAACATTTATAAACAATGTAACATGATAATTATAATACAATAATAATCTCTGAAAATTGGCTCACACGGTAATGCTGCATGACTGGAACTGTTATATATTACAAATGCTTCAAATTGTTAATACTACCTATTGCTGTAAAATCTGTGCACGAGTGTTATCCAACAAAGCATTTTTGATGATTTTCTCTTCAAGTTAAATGAAAACTTAGAAAAAGATTTGAGTCTAGTTTTGGCTCAATCGGTATAATTGTTTGCCCCCTACTGGTATTTTGCTCTGAAACAGGCTGCTCTTGATTGGTATAATCCATAATATTTCATTTTTCCATTTTGTCCGTATATTGATTTAAAGATTTGAGCTCAACTGGTCCATAGCTTTTTGAGGATCAACAAGGTTTTACCAGAGCTCCACGTTTCAGTTAATATCTTTCCTATCCTTCCATTTCACCTATGGTTGATTGATTCATTGAGAGACTTCTTTTACTGAACGTTGTGTAACCATGTATGGCGCAGGAAATTGATATCCTCAAATATTAGATATTCGCTCGTAGAATGGTCATTGACGAACGAAATCGGGAAGATGGAACTATCACTATCCCTATTGTTCCAGGAATTTTTACTGTATAAAAACTGTACTGTTAAAAAAGGATAAATGAGCTATTGTGTTGACTTTGCCAGTTGAAGTGTGTGTGTATATATGTATCTACGTATGTATTTATGTCTTCTTATAATCGTTTTAAATGCCACTGCCCGACGTCTGATTTTGATGAAACTTGATATGGATGTAATCTGTAACATAGCGAGGATAAAGATGTAAGAGGGGCCACTGACACATGAGAGGACATTGATAAGCGGAGTGAGCTCCAAAGCCATTTTGTCTCCTATTCAACGAAGGAAGCGTCTATTTAACATGGATCTCATTACAAGAAAATCATGTGACCCACTTCGCCAGCACTGATCTATTTGTTGTATTATTCTTCTTCGACATCAAACTCCAGCTTCCTAAACCAACATGATACGGGCTATTACACATGCTAAACAACTGTAGTTTACTGGAGCAAACTATAGTTTAGGTACACCAAGTTTCAGAATTGAACGATGTTAATGTATATTTCAGTTTAAGCCTTGACTTGATACACCTGGACCTTACAATCGCAAGATGTGCCGTATTATTTTTGGTGACGATCCGACACGATGTGACGGAGATTTCCTCAACTATGTGAAATGAAACACCAAAAATATGGGAATGGATTTTCGTAGTTTTTGACGTATTAAATCGATTGAGACTACTTTCAGAGCGACTCATTACGGTGTAACAACGGTTTTATCGTCAAAATCGTCGATCATATTGGACGACAAAACTCATAAATATTTTATGGTTTCTTCGATATCACATATACAAATTAGATTTTACATTTTCCAAACATTGTGAGAAACCTGGTTTTTTGACAACCAATCATAGGTAGAAATACCAGGCGTCGAGCTTTTTACCTTGTTTAGAAGAAACACATGTATTCGTACATTTATTCAGTCCCCCATTCATATATTCGGTGCAAACGTATAAATGGCGAAGCGTAAAATGTCCAAGGTAAGCGTTGTATTAACGTAAATTGCCGACTTCTTCAACTTTTTTATGCCAAGTTTCCGTAGAAGGCGTTCAACTTTGTTACTCTTTAGAGGCTGAGAGTTTCAACCCATTCGAAAACTTGTAATGTTAACCTCCGAACTTCTGTAAGAAAAAGGCCTTGATAATATGTGAGATGTTTTCCGTTGAGCGCTTGAACCCGAAAAACTTGACAATTACTTCGCTCCTTAAACGTGTTACAACCGAATTACGAAACTGCGTACAGTCACACTCGGTGAATTCTATGAAAGCGAAATGCTGCTTGTTTGTATGTTTTAGTTTCCAAAAGTTGCGGATTTGTCGAACTCTCGTGAACTCGGTCTTGAACTTCTAAACACACGGAATTTATTGACTTAATCAATGTTATGGTAGCTACCTGGGTCAGCTCTCTGTAATGCTATTTTACGGTAGACCACATAGTGAATGTTTCAAGGTGCACGCTATTATTGACGAATTAATATTAATCAACTGATAATATGCCTAATCGAAGCATGACTAATCATTAAGTGACAAATTTACCCCGCTAATAATTATACAAAGGGTTATTAATTCTATATTGGATAGCCCGTCAGTCCATTAAATAGATAATTATTACGAGTATTAAACGTAGTTGGTGGGTTATTTAACGTTATATAATAATATATTATAATTTACTACAATATCAAGATGTACATGCATTGCATATAAATACTAGTTTCAACAATTACATGTAGTATCACTGCTCAATTACCAGGAGCTCAGGTTGGTATTGTCTTATGATATTCTTACCTATGTGTTAGCGAATTTTCGTAGAAAATGAGGCTATTGCAATGGCTCCAAAAATTTTAAAATTAAAATTTTCGAAAAATTTCTTCATTGAAATCCGGTTAGAAGCATTCTGAAACGAATTCTAGAGTTTAACGCTTTTTCATATATATATATATATATATATATATATATATATATATATATATATATATATATATATATATATATATATATATATATATATATATATATATGTATGTATGTATGTATGTATGTGTCATTTCAGACGATAACTCTCCTAAGGATTGATATAAAAATCCCGTTCTTGCGCCAAAAAATCAAGCTTTCCAAACAAAAGGATGTGTTTGTAGGCCAACACTTTTTGAGCACATTAAATTGGTCAATTTTCAAAAAGTGTACTTAAAAAATCATTAAAAATGGCAAAAAATGGCTAACAAACGTCAAATTTACAGTTTTTAGCAGAATGTTAGCCAAAAAAAGTTGATCAGCAACGAAATTGAACACTATAAAATTTACGCGCTTCATTGACGAAAGGAATCAAATAAAACTATCTGGAACGCTATATGCTAACCCGTTCGCACTTCTTAAGGGCTAAAACTTCGGAAAAAAACCCTTGGATTTCTAGGCGCGAGAACATAGAAAAATCATGCGCAAGTGGATATGAACACGCTCGATGGTGATTAGGAATCCGTGACGTCACACACTAGTTTACCAACCACCGAGCATTCTCAGCGCCTTCCCCTCCACTTGATTATTAAATTCCATTTTAATTATGAAAATAATTTTTGTGTAGTATTTTTTTATACAGTAAAACTGTAAATTTTTACGCAACGATTTATTATTTCTGTATTGGATAGAATTTCTACGCAGAACACCTGCCTATAAAAAGTTAACAGAGACCATTATACTTTGGTCTCTAAATATATCTGCATAGGTGTAGAAGCGTACCGAAGATAAATTAATTAGATTGAATAACACACCTACCCATTCCTAGTATTTAATACGAGCTGACCAACTGAATACTAATTATATACAATACATCAACTACCGCTACAGAAGCACATCTACAGGAGACAAAAGTTATAATAAACCGGTTTTGTGATGCAAAAATACCATTGGAATCATATCAGCATCTTAGTTACAAAGCGATCATTGCTACGAGTATATTCTGCCAGGTAATATTTGCTCCCATGTTGATTTTTGTGGTCCCATTCGGTTTTCGGGATTAACGTATCATAAAACGCAAGCCAACAAATGTTGAGGGGAGATAAAACATGTTTTTCTCTTGGTCGATTACAAACGTTCATTATTGGAAATAATAAACTAAAACGGTTTCAGGCCGAATTTCAGATGGGTGTAAATTCGTCATTGGAAATCATCAAATGATTCGGGTGTCGCATTCGCATAGTCGATATCCCGACGTAATTGGCCGGCAATTGATGGCTAAATTATTCCATGTTATAATTTATTTATCTTTCAGAAAAGTCCGTCGTCACTAGCATGTCGTGTACTATATACTATTAACTATTATCGAACATTACTCTTAAGATTTAATACCAGATTCAATGTTAGAGCATAAGTAAACCAACAATTTGAAAAAAAAAAAAAAAAATCTACGCTGCAGGCAGATAATTTGTGACATGAATATGCCTTTTGGGACTGTGCAGTGTGTCCAAATGCCTTATCGAAGGAACATAAGGAATGATCACACAGTAGATTAGGAAAGAGTCCATAATTTTGTCCGTCTCTCAATGTCCCAGAAGTTTCTCTATCTAATTTCAATTTTCCAGGGGGAACAGGAGAGAATTTAGCTCACTCAGCTGATCAGGGAAGATTCCATCACTTTAACACGTTGACTGCCAGCTAGACCCAAAGTGGGCCTATCCGATTTTTCCCACCAGGCCATAAGGCCCGAAGTGGGTCTAGTTAGGTACAGCTGCCATTTCAAGCAACAACGTGAATGTAACTTTTTTTTAAAAGGGATAATTAGCTTCCATTGATACCCTTAGCTATGTGATTGGTGTGTTGCGGGTTCATCAACGTCAACTTCCCTTTAGGCTCTGTAGATAATTGCCTTTCGTTTGTACTTCAGTTTGAGTTTTTCTGTGTTGTTTTATCCAAAATGAATGACCAGCAGATCGGAAATTATTTGCTTGAGTTGGAATATTTTGAAGAAAACCAAATTTGAAGAAGTTTTAAGAACACCATTGGTTTTGAATAAGTTTTGTTATTCCTCTCCTTATTAGGCTCATTCTGGGTTTTATGGCCCTAGGCGAAAAACTCTTTCCCCCAGGGCGGCTAGACCCAACAACTCACTTTTTGGCCAAAATTTGAACAAATAAAAGAATAGTCGCCTAATTCTGTCTTATAATGGCTTACTTAAAACTTGGAGTGGAAAAAAAAAAAAAAAAAACAAGTTGGCCTGGTGGAAGGCAAAGGATTACCATGTAACTTCTGGCAGTCAACATGTTAATAGTTTCTTAATGACCCAGAAAGTTTCCCTGTCAAATTTCAACTTCCTAGGGTTGAAAAGGAGAGCATTTAGCTCACTCAGGTGATCAAGAAAAAGCCAATCATTTCAATCGACTCGTGATGTCCCAATAATGGTTGCAATCATGTTTTCAAAATAAATTTATATGGATCACCTGAATGTGAACATATTCACACAACTACGCTCAAACCACAGATTTCCGGCAACCCACTGCGCAGTGTTTAACATATTATGTAATACTGTTAGATGAATCGAGAGCTTTCTAACGAGTAGAGAACGATTCTTGAGCGATGAGAACCGCACGTTTCCCTAGAAAGGCGTTGGTTATAAGTGAAAATCATTGTAAAACGTGGTAACAGAATTATTAGAAAACCTCCAGCGGTAAAACAAATTCATGTCAAAACGTAAACTTTGCAACACCACTAAGCTGGTAGTGGGACCCATAATATTGAACAGGCAGGTCCTAACCTTCTGAAACTAGACCTAAATAATCAAACTAGCCGGGGCCTTCGGTCTGAATCAAAGTTGTTGAGTGAGCCCGCAAATTAAGGGAAGATGGTGGAGGGAAGCCGAACTCCTAGCTTCACTGTTTGAACCACTTGTACAGCTCTTTGGTACTTATTCGTCTTTAATACGGGCTAGCACACCACAGTAGGATTAAAATGCTGGAAATTGTTGCACAAGGGTTAATTATTCCTGTATTAGATAGCCGTTTAACGCAGATCATAGGTCTATTATTATTAAACCCAGTAGTATATGGTATATAGCAGCCATACTCAACCTGCGGCCCGCGGGCCGCAAGCGGCCCACCAAGCTTTTCTGTGTGGCCCTCATAAGCTAGGGTCACTTTTTGTCCGATAGAATGAAATTTACCTACCTATACCCGTTTCCTACTCTATTTAGTCATTTTATAATTATTCTGTTTTCGGTTCTGTGTTACTCCTATTTTAACTTACCGAACTGACTCAATTCATTTTTGACGAAATAAATACCAAAGATAACCCACGTCAAAAGCAGAGACTGATCTGTCTCACATAGTTAAAAGCCTGTCACAATATCAAAAATCACATTAATTTTGTATTACTATGATTTTTGTAATATTGATATTGTAAATATACTTCTTTTTTTAAATGTATTTTACAGTTCTATTGTACCTTGACTAAGGTATTCCTATTAAAAAGATTTGTAATACCTACTTTGTGAACTGTGGCCCGCTTCAACTACGGAACACACAGATGTGGCCCGTGAGACAAAAAGGTTGAGTAAGGCTGGTATATAGCATTTCCAAGTCGAATTGAGAATATTCCAAACCAGTTTGAGATTTTTCCAAATCAAATTTAGTATTTTCCAATCCAATTTGAGAATAGCAAAACCGAAATGGACACACTTCAAAATTTTTTTTGTTTTGTGTTTTTCAAAATAGGTGCCTATTAAGTAGGTACCTTTTTGTGTTGGTAAATTTAATGTACTAATCGTCCCATGGCAGTGAAGTTTATTACGTAGGCCGAGTGAGGTACGCAGATTCATATAGAATGGCTCATATCACCTATCCGGACCTGTCGCATCAGCTCCTGTATGCGCCTGATTATTGGAAAGTCGTGTAAGGAAAAATAAGCGAGGAGAAGGTCAGTGTCAGTGATCTGCGGCCAACGAGCTGGTGCGTGTCTGTCAGTATAGCTGGAGATCATCGTAAGGCTGTCGATCGGGGTCTCCCACACATTCATCAGTTAATCTGAAGATTGTAGACTGCAGTTCGCGTGGGCTGAAAGTGTGTGCGGGGACCGGGCAGGCGACGATCGGACGAGAACAGGCAAGGACCTATCGGATGGTGATCTCAGGTGGCCCCTGTAGTTGGCCTGCGGGCTATCTTCTTTTTTCGCAGTTTTCATCAGTTTTGCGTGAGATAATTATTGAGTTTGCATTCACGAGCCAATATTAGACTGGCAGGGAGAGGAGGACGGGAAACCTCCTTTCATTTCACATTGAACAGACATTTCATTTCATTCGATTCTTGTTGTCACAGAGTGGCTTTCTGTCAAGTTTGAATTTCACAGGGTGAACATGAGAGAATTGAGCTCACTCAGCTGATTGGGAAAAAGCACATCTTTCTACTTCCTGAGGGGAAAAGAAAGAGAATTAAGGTCACTCAGCTAATTAGAATCGTCACCTAATGACCCATAGAGTCTCCCTATCATATTCCAACTTCCTTGGATGAACAGAAGAAGAAAAAGGATGAGGAGGGGGGGGGGGGGGCGGCAGATCGAAAAGGAAAAAAATTAGCCCCAGAGGCCGCTTAGCTGATGGCACCACACGCATAGTGTGGGCGATCTTCAGGCTATCATCTGCCGTTCAGTACGGCCACCTGCAGGCGGTTGACAGGTAGTGAACGCAGCTCGGCGATGTTGGTCTTACGTTCGCTTGTTGGTCCCCTTAAGAGTGTACTACACCTTTTCATCTGATGATTGTAGGAATTGGTTGATGGACATGCTCGTGCAGCTAACAAACGCAGCAGATGGGAACCCTCTTCACCAGCGGTTCCCAACCTTTTTAGCTTGGGGGCCCAATAATATTTTTTGAAAAAATTCGAGGCCCACCCCGAAAAAAAAAGAATATATATTTTTTTTTTTCGGGGTAATATATATATATATATATATATATATATATATATATATATATATATATATACTGAGCAAAAAGGAAAAAAAAAACTTTTTACTGAAGGACCTTTATTTATTTATAGATATATTAACATGGCTGTTCAAACTTAATGAGATTTCTGACATTGTTTGTCCCCTACTAGAGCATCAATATCGGGATCGAAACTTGACAATTTCAGACTTGAGTCACTCTCCACGTTTAACTTATTTCTATGCTTATTTTTCAAATAAACGAAAGTAGAAAACGCTCTTCACACAGATAAGTAGCAGAAAATCCCATCAATTGCATCAGTGCAATTTTGCCAATTGCGAGATAGTCTTTTCGCACATTTATCCAAAGAGGAATCAATGGGGTCATTTTAAAACTTGATTTCATATCCTAGTCAAAAGACAGTTAGTTCAATTAGACCTCTTCACTTGAAGATGCTACTTTTTTTTTTTTCAAGTTATCTTCATGAAAAGGATTTCTGATCCATTGGATTTCGCCTTCAGTTTGAGGGAACTAGTTTCTAAAACAAATATGAAAAGACTTTGTTTGTTACTGTGATTTCTCAGTCCAAAAATAAAAAGTTAAAACGCAAAGAAAAAAAAAAAGTGATGAGACCAGTAATTGAAATAAATGTTGATAAATATTTATTAAAATTAAACTACCTGAGGTTGGAAGCCAAAGATGAGAGGTGATCTTTTATGGTTGCAGCTGTTGTTTCATCAATTTTGACTTCGTTGGTTTCAAGGAAATCACGTAGGACAGGAAATACGTCGAAAGATTTTTTTTTTTTTTTTATTTATTTAGCCCATCGTTGAAGTTTTATTATCATTGCCTCTATTTTGTCTTGTACAAGAAACTTATGAATATCCTTGCCCTGAAGAGTTAGATTAAGAGTGTCGAGGGCACCAACAATATCTGCGAAATAATCCAACCGCCTTAACCAGTTTCATCGGTCACACAGTCTAAGAAAGAACTTGCACGTTTGCCATCTTATGCCTTCATGAGGAAAACCCAGAGTTCATCACGAAGTTCAAACAATCTTGATTAACATCTCTGGATAGCCACCGAACTTCACAGTGAAGTGGAAGCTATTTGTATTGACTGTCCATTTCATCACACAAAAAACTGAAAAGTCTCGAGTTTTTCGGCCTTGCTTTGATAAAGTTGACGATTTTTACTGCATCGCCAAGAGTTTTTTTCAGACACTCGCAATGCAAGAGTTTCTCTATGTATGCTGCAATGTGTCCATTTGACAAAGGGGCAACTGACCTAACTCTGGCGATTAACCGCCTTATGAATACCAGACATAGCTCGTGCCCCGTCAGTTGTCAAACCTACACAATTTGACCAATCTAATTAATGTTCTGTTATAAAATTGTCAAGCGACTTGTAAATAAATTTAAAAAATAAATTGTAAAATAATTGAATCACTAAATTTACACTATCCAAGAGAATGCCTAAATTATCGCGAGGACCGATTTATTAATATCGTACTTATTTTGCAATATTTTAATATTATTTCTTGAGTTCCGGCAAGCATCCACGGCCCATTAGCGAGCTGCCTGCGGCCCACAAGTGGTCCGCGGCCCAGCAGTTGGGAGCCGCCTCTTCACTGATTTCGCACTGTAGTTTTTCTCAAAAAATATAAAAGATGTGATTTATTTTTGGATGAAAAAAATTCGAATATTTTTCTTCTATGAATTGATGATCCCTAATTATAAGTTAAGACTTTAGTACTCTAAAAAATTGTCAATGTGCTTTGGATAATTCCTTTCTATTTTCTGTTTAATATATCCTTAGTTTGGAAAATTCTCAAATTGGTTTTTCGGTTTGGGAAATTCTCAATTCAGTTTGGAAAATTCTCAATTTGGTTTGGAAAATTCTCAATTTGATAGATAGGTATATAGATTGATTTTATTGTATAAAGCCCATAGACCGTTACAAAGCTTGGTATATACTCTTAATTTAGGTTAAATTGAAAAATGAAGATCAGTAAATTAGTAAATTAACACCAAAGCTTCTAGTAGAACTGTTCATTGACAAAATTAAAAGCGTCACAATCACGAAAACGTGGAAACTTTGGTCCCTCACAATATCAAAATATTGAGCCATCGCTTAAAGCGCACATTCGGTGTCGGAGAACAGATCTCAAAAAGCTAAGCAGTCCGTTAGGCACAGGGAGCACACAATCTGGAACTCACCCATGGACAAGGTTGCCTGACCGAGATACACAGTTCTCCCACCTCGACGTTCTAGCGGTTGTTAATGAAATTTAATTATTGACTCACTAATTCAAAGATGTCACTACCAGCGCCTGATTTCTACAAGTTCTCGAGCTTAGAAGCCCGAGGTATTTTCTTGCAATTCTTGCCCTTAGGGAAAGCGGATCAACTTACAGCATTCCGGGTGGTTTCAATAGATTCTGTGGGATAATAACTACGAATGACAACCAGAAAACCATTGCTGTTACCATGACCGTTTTCGGGATCTCGATTTTCGAATGTCTCTGGCATTAAATGCTACCTTTTAGTATTGATCAAAATCGATGCCGATGTTACTACAAATAGACGGACGAGGTATGATTTGTGCCAATTCCTTAAAGTGTGGTCCAGTGGTTTTGAAGAACGATTCTGAATGGTAGCGGCGAACGGACGGATTTTTTCATGTTATTCACTTTATTTACTGAATTTAATTATGAATTAGAATTTTCAATCAATTTTCTAACCTCTACGAACATTGATTTTCTTGAAATTTTGGCATCAATTTGCAACTTGAAACTGAACTTTTCGAGGGTTTTAACACAAAAAAGCAAAATTACTCTCCAGTAGTGAATTTTTTTTCTCGTTTCTATTCATCTGATTTGTATCAGCTTTTACTATTAGATAGGGTAATAAAACGCATTAATTGGTTGATTTGTTCCAAAACTTTCATTATTAAAACACTTTAGGCCGTGAGAAAACGATTTTTGATGAGTTTGATGAGTGTCTGTGTGCTTTATGAAATAAGTACTCATAATGACACTGATAGGGGGGGGGGCTGACTACAGCCGTTGGGGGTTAGGGTAGGGCAAAGATAGGATTACCTCACAGTTCTTGAAAATTTCATCAGAATATGAAAGGAGTTTTTCATTCTCTGTTCATTTTCGAGGGATGAACAAACAAGAAGTCGGTTAAAAAACACACAAAACTAGAATTAAATAGCTTTTTTATATCAGTGAAATGCAGGCTTTAGCGGATTATTTGGAGTTGAGCCTCATCAGTGAACCCTGCAATGAAGGAATATTCATTAAGCGTTGATGGGCCGCAGTTAATTTGCAAAAGAAACTGGAAGAGGTCCCTGAATTCCCTCTTTAGCTCGTTGAATAGATTTATTGCACTCCGCCTCCTTTTGTGCTGGCAGTTTTGTTGCGTAGCACCCATTCCCCGAAACTTCAAGGTTTCGAATTTTGCCGAGTTGAGAAAAAGAAAGGCTGCGAATACGAATAACTGCAGTACACATACACAAAAATAGCGTACAAATTGTAGAAAAAGGTTTTGAGAGAAAAACCTTTATTCAACATTGTAGCCTTCTTGAGGCACTATTGTATCTTTCACTAGGAATCTAAAATTTTGGGGGCGTATGGGCAGATTGGGATGCCGCCTGTGTTTAATTCGACGTTGATAGACGATTTTGTCCAAAGTCAAACAATTCATCAGTGAAGAAGAGAATTATACGGCTCGATCCCAGGTTTGACCTGTGTTACCTTTAAGCAATTTATCTGGGCCCTGGGATTTTTCTGTTGACTTCATCCATGAACTCAATTCGTCCCCGAGATTTTCTTGTTTACTCAGTCTATGAATTCAACTCATCCCCTATCAATTCTTTCCTGGTTCTCTTTCATAGGTACTGATCAGTCAGTATGCCAGTAGCCGCGCTGTTATTCAGCTTTAGTCATTCAGTGGCTGATCCACAAGAGAGGGGGGAAAAATATTTTTATTAATTTTTCTTCAATCGGCTTACAAATATTTACTCTAACCTCCGCAAACTCTAAACTGTGCAGACATTCTAACGAGCATTCCAGTGGTATATTATCGAGTCCAAGGCCGATATTGCCGAATAAGTCCGAGGGCTGATATTGACATATCCATCGACCAAATTATCAACAGATTTGGTGGGAAAAAACTAGGATTGGACTTATGGTTTGAGGAATGAATACTCTCAAGAGGAACCTGAATATTAAAATGTTTGCTACGATGTAAACTTTTATTAAATCACCTGTGATTCAGTAGTATAATATCATACCTAATTATTATTTCTTAATTCTCACTATTTATCAGACATTAAAATATCTTATTATTTGGTTAGCATAAATTTTCCTAAACTTCAATTTCGTATAAGCAAGGTTTTACTATCTGTACTCCAGCAAGATGTCACTTTATTCATTTAATAAACTACCTGCAAAACTCATAACATTATTCATAACACGAAAATAACTCTAAAATTTTGAATTAGTTTGTTTTTCATAATTTCTTCATGTAAATCCGTTTTGAGTTTAATGATCCTTTAGCTTATCGTTATATCATAGGTTTTATATAAGTGGTATGTCTTTCCGGACGACACCTCACCTCAAGAATGAGGTAATGATTCCGTTCAAAATCAAGCATTCTAAAAGAAAGGATTCGTTCGATGGGCAGCACTTCTTTTTAGCAAAATGATTTAGAAATCGAATTTCCAAAATGTGATGGAAAAATCACTAAAAATGATAAAAACCAATAAAAATTGGTAAATTTATATTTTGAGCCGAATTCTATTCAAAATAACGTATATCTACTATATAAACTTTGAAAATTCAACCTTTTATACAAATTATGCTGAAATTATACTCAAAATATCATTAGTATGAGCTAAAAACGTCAACAAAAACTGGAAAAAACTGAAAATTCAAAATCTTTTTTTTGTATAGCAAATCATTGTTTAGAAAAAGTTGTTTGCCATCAAATTAATAGTTAACAGTTTATTTGCTATCTAAATATTAAAATTTTAAATCAAATCAAATAAGTATAATAGGTACGATAGATTTCAAAAAATTCGCCATTAGGATCATCTTTAGCTTTTTAATAATTATTATTACATTATTGCTTTCTCTGGTGAATTGGTATGCCCAGTTCTCTGAGGTTTCTGTGAGGTCAATGAGTTATCCTCATAAAGAGAGCTTTGTGTGGGGAACTACAGTCTATTGATGCACCCTATTTCCGCATCCCAGAAGTAGGCCGCTTTGGAGTCCCTCTTTCAGTGACATTGAACGGTCATATAAGCTCACTGTTAAAATGCAAGGGTTGTTGGTTCCTCACTGCCCTGTAACATCAAGTGGAATGCAATTTACATCATCTTTTAATGCATTACGATCTTCTTTTTTCTAAAGGTTAATCCGCAATGAATGAACATTTATAAATATGTAGCTTGAGAGTGGAGGGTCAAAACCCACCAATTATTAGGTTTCTCCATATTTAAGAAATTCACATTTTGAGGAGGATGGTGGCGGGGCAGGTCATATCTGCCCACAAGAGAAATGTGGCCCTCTTAGGCATTTATGAAACTTTCGGTCACAATGTGGAGTTCAACCTGTTTAATAATCTCACAAAACGTAGAGCATGTTCAATTTAAAAAAAGTAACAAGTTCAATAAATGGGTAATTAAAACTGATAAATTGGAATAATTTAAAAAATTGAAAATTGTTAGAAGGTAAATTCTATAGGAGGATTCTGCTGCTCATATAGCCTGCAGGAAAGTTTCTGGGAATCACAATTCATAGAAAAGGAACAGAGGGAGCTCATTGAAACGCCACCACTGAAGAATTAATTGGTATTTAATCGTTTACGTTGACCAGGCTTCAGTTGTATGTGTGGTTGATGCTTTATTCTAGGAACAAACTTTCCTACCGCAATGCATACATTACTTAACGACATGTTTATGAAAAGGAATTGACATTAAAGCAACCTGCCTCCAAAACAAATGTAGGGATTTCGTGGCATTTTCCGTTCAGAAAACATTCACTTCGGACATTTTCATTCGAGTAGCGGTGGTGAGAGTGGGCCTAGAAATGGAGGGTGTTTTTCGCTCCGAGCTATCAACTCTATTAGAAACCCTCATTTTCTGGGCCGGTGATCTATCCGGGAGGTTCAGCTGGGTGAGAATCCTTTCCCGAGAGCACAATGGTCGATTCGGAAAAGGATTAATTAGCTGTTGAGCAAACTGAGAGCCCGAGGTCGAAGTAAACTCAGCTAGCTCCGGGAGCCGAGGTGGGTGAGGGGGAGGGCTTCGTGTTAAAGAGAAGATTACAGCCTATTTCCAGCGCCTTTGATTCTGTTATGGTGCTCGTCCGGGTTCTCTTGATCCTCAACCTTCGCCTGCGGGCGTTAAGTCCAACCGGATCGAGTAGACTCTTCTATGATTCTTGAAAGGGACGTAAAGCTGATTAGTTCTACGAGTAGGTTCGTGATTTCATGAACAACATGGAAAAATGCTGAAAATAATTAAAAACGGACGGTAGACCTACGGTTCTACAGTCAGATCATTTAATAATGATTAATTTTACACATTATTAGTTCATTATGGTTACTTAGCAATATTAGTTTATAACTGAGCGTAATAAATCAGCTTTCCTTGACACTACAGAGGCTTAGGGATTATGAGATGCTGTGATAAATTGAGAGCATTCCCAAAAGTGGCTAACGATTTTCCTGCTATGAAAACTAAGGGAGTTAAACTTCCCTAGTAAGACATTGGTTGTACGTGAAAATCAATAGAAAACGTGACGTAACGTGACGCTCGTGACGTAAAGAACAAATGGAAACGTCCTGGTAATCATTATTAAATGATAAAATTGTATCATTTCCGAATTAGCTTGTCTCTGTGACTTATTCATTTAATAATTATGTACAGAATACTTTTAATTATTTATCGAATTCGAATAAACTTTTTTAATAATTATCATAAGTTACTGATGGAATAGTAAATTATGTGCCCACCGAATCTTATGCCGAAGCAAACCAAGATGTCCACGTTGTGGCTCTGTAGATCACTCCGAGGTTGAACAATGCACAACTTCTCCCAAATGCATTCATTGTACTTGGTATGGCTGGAGGCAACCGGTATGGGATTTTACTGTTGAGTGATAACTATCGCCTTCTCCAAATTGAAGTAAAAAATTTTAATGAAGCAAAAAGGATTTCGAAGAGAGAGAAGTGGAAAGAATTCACTTCAGAAATAACACCGAGCAATATGGCCAGCACATGGAGGAAGGTACGCGCAATTAAAGGGCACAAAGTGACTATCAAAAACTCAATAGTCCGTCACTCACTAACAGCTGGAATGAGCTTTTTAGAAACGGTTTGTGATCCACCTACGAAAATCAATGGACGGGTTCAGATACATAGTATTTCTAGCATTTACTCAGAATACTGTGAAATGGCCTTTACTATGTCTGAATTTGAGGCTGCCCTGGAAGGAAAAAAGGGAACGGCACCCGGCTTAGATGAACTAAGTTATAGTATGTTGAAGGCTTTACCCTCGACAATGAAAGTGGCTCTGTTGAGCGCCATGAATAAACGATGGCTGGAATCCGACTACCCTAACGACTGGCGACTGATCGAGATTGTGCCAATACCGAAACCTGGAAAGGACCCTAACCTGCTGACGTCCAACAGACCAATAGCTCTCATGGCGTGCCCAGCCAAATTAATCAATACCATGGTTAAAATCAGACTGCAGTGGCATCTAGAACACAACCAGTTACTCAGTAGGAATTGCTTTGGCTTCAGGCGACAACGTTCAGCACCTAATGCAGTGGAGACGTTTGTGAATTTCGTGAGAAATGCATTTGAATGTAAACAGTACGTGGTGGCTGCATGCATTGATATTGAAAACGCGTACACGAGAGTAAACCCCACTCTGTTGTGTGAGCTACTAAAGAACCTCAGAGTACCTCCGCTCATTACCCAATGGATACAGTCCTACCTCAAGTCAAAAACTTATATTTTGAAAACTAATGAAGGCATTGTTTCATTTGAGTCCGATTGGGGACTAGCACAAGGCTGTGTTCTAAGCCCAACCTGTTTCAATGCCTATTGCATCCCTCTTCATGCTGCAGATTTACATGGATGTCAGCTTCAACAATTTGCTACGATTTCCTACTTTTTTCAGCCCATTCAGACTGGAAAAAGGCTGTATCGAATATACAACTTGGGTGGGAAAGCCCTCGCCGCCACAAAGGTGGTTCACTGTTGGCCGGAGGTGTGTCATATGGTGGACATCCGTCTAATAGCTTGAAGTAAGTCGCGCATTGGTGCGACCACTCCTTGACTATGGGTCAACATTATGCCCATCTTCCAAAACCATTCAACGCTATGATGTAGCTCTCAATTCTACTATTCGCATTTCACTCGGAGCATTCCGTACCACACCTATTAATGCTCTGCTCAGTGAAGCGGGGGAACCTCCATTAATGATAAGGCGTACGAAGCTATATAGAAGGAGTGCTGTAAGATGCTAGCAGATCAATCGCAGATATGGAATAGACAGCCTATTGAAGACCATGCCCTGGAAACTTTGATGGAGTGCATGCCTCCATCCTGTATTCAAGCTGCTGTGCCACCTGGTGTTCGTCAGGGTATAGAGGGAAGTTTAAATGTTTCACCTCTGCCACTCCTATATAGCTTAAACCAACCGATCTCAATGGTGACTCTGAATATTCAGACCAATATTCCTGGGATAGATAAGTCGAAGAAGAGCGTCCCTACCATCGAATTAGCCACATTCACCAGGGCAATGCTCAGTGATGTTTATGGAACACACACAAAAATTTACACCGACGCCTCCAGAAGTGGAAACCGTGTAGGAGTGGGTATGTATGACTCTGAGAGTCGTGAAACCAAGTCTTTTCGTTTACCATCCTCATTCCAAATCAACAGCGCTGAATTACTGTCCATAAAGCTTGCCTTAGAAGAAGTGCAAAGGACTAATAGGCGTGGACAGAAAACTGTTATCCTGACTGATTCAAAAGTAGCATGTGAGGAACTAGCACGTATACATCTGGGACAGGCATCAAACTATTTAGTGTACGATATAGCCGTGTAGAATGATACCTCAAACTGCGAATTTTGTGAGGACGTTGAAGAAGATGTGACACATAAGTTAGAGACCTGCCCATTATATGACGAAGAGAGAAGAGAATTCAGCCAGATGGAATAAACTTGGCTCAATATTTACGAGATGCCACACCACAGGCCTTAAAGAAGCTGGTCCAGTTCATGATGAATTCGGGTATAAACCTCTAGTGCCCCGTCGGAAAGTTTTCTCGCTCGCTTTGCTCGCTCGGTGTGGCTGTATGGGATTTTACTGTTGAGTGGGACCTGTAGAATGATTAGAAGTGGTAGATCACTAAGGGTGATTTGAAATGTGTTGGGGATGTTGCTCGCTTTGCTCGCTCGGGGTGGGTTATCTTACTTGCTTCGCTCGCTCCGTGTGGGATGGATAGATGCGATGGGATATAGTCCCCATACCATCGAGACCTACAGCCCACGGTTCTGGTGGGGGTGGAAAATTGGAAAATTGCTTACAATCCCTTTCAATTGACAATCCCAAGAGAATGGACAAAAAATCTTATATAAGGGGCAAAACAAAAATAGATTGCTGTGTAATAATTTGCCGCGTTTTTTAGTAGGGACCCTGAAGTCCCGGGACACTGATCACCTTTGGGACCTCTGAGGTTAATTTCTATTTTAATCGACTTAAGGTGCTGGTATTTAGATAGTGAGCTTCTTTGGAACACCCCGAAAACTATGTTCAAAAGCGTACTGATAGCTGCGGGGGAGCGGGTTTCGACCAATATTTTGACATTTTATGTCTTTACTTTGGCACATAAACGAAAAAAGCGTTAACAACAAGCGTTGAAAAAAAAAGCGTTACGGTTGGTTTTCTGATGAAAACGTTTCGCTTACAACCGAGTCGTTGCTAGGGAAATGGTACTTCGTCGTTTTTCAGCCCACAAAATTCGTTGACCATTCGTTCGAAAGCTCTCGATTTATCCAACCATATTATGTTAACTACTACGAAGTGCGTGGCCAACAATCTGAGTTATGAGCATGGTTATTTAAATAATTGTGTACACACAGGTGATCATCCTCAATAATTGATATTGTGAACATGATTGCAACCGCTTGTTAATTTCCGATGATTTCATTGAGCTGGTATTTCGATGATTTGATTCATAGCAGGTGATCCAAATATTGCGAGAACGGTTTGATTTGATTTGATGGTTAAATCATTTTAACAGATAATTTCTATACTTTACACTCTAGGAAGCTGTAATGTCGTATGTAGCCTCTTTAGGACATTTACTTGACGATCTCCAGGGTCCGGATCAGATGAGTGGCTCGTAAAGCTAATTTCTATGCTTTACACTCTAGGAAGCTGTAATTTCGTATGTAACCTCTTTAGGATATTTACTTGACGATGCTTAGGGTCCGGATCAGCTGAGTGGTTCTTAGAGGTAGCATACAAGTCTGCAACTAAAGACATAAAATGCCCCAATGTGTTGCAGACTCGTATGCAAGTGTTTTTGATGATTATCGAATACAACCTTATCGTTTATGTCTTCACTTTTTTTCGATGTTCGAGCCCTTAGAGAAAGCGAACTAGTCAACGTACAGCGATACAGGTGGGTTTTTTCTAAAATTTTCAACATTTATTCAAAAGCGTAAAACTCCAGGCACCTGGAGTTGTAAAGGTTTGAACCCATTTGGGTGACGGGCGTGAAGCCCCAAGTTAAGATTATATGGCTATTTACGTGGCTTAATAATTATATACCACTGATTTGCCTAATACTGTATTATTTCTTTGAAATAATTTTGTAACGTTTTAGTAGTAATTTGCAGCATTTTTCTTGAAGCGTCAGCCAACAGATTGGGGGAGGGGGGGGGGGGTTGAATATTATTTTCTTTGTTGATTACAAAGCTTCATTACTGTAAATAACAAACCAAAATGCTATTCAAAACTTGTCATGTTACTGTTAAATGAAAATGAAAGGCTAGGATCCCATGGATAATTTTCTATTGTTAGACCTCTGGACTCTGCAATTATGCCAGTATCGTGTTCCTGTCTCGTAAAAATTTCAAAGAGGTTCGATTTCCTAACACCGAGTGTCAGGTTGACGTTTGTTGTGTACCTACCTACTAGTTGCCCTTCCGTGTGCGACTATTTCGTGGATTGTCATGTTCTTGTTCGAGGCGATCGATAAATCTACGGGAAGTTCAAGCTTTGCCAGATAAATTGAAAATTACGAGAACTGTAATGCAAATTATTACACAAAGGTTTATTATTTCTGCGCTGGAAACATAAAGATTCTACGCAATCATTGGTCTACTTCTAATTGGATACCTTCCGTCACAAAGGTAAGTAAGCGCCGAAAATGCAAATACTCGTATGATATCACTTCCGTATTTTTGATAAACACAACACTAATTTCCTTACACAGTCCAATGGTACTTATGATATACGTACAAGATAACGCCTGATAATGACAACTTAAACCCGGTTCGTACATAACAATGAAAGTGGTTTTTGCAAAGTCCTCTTTTGAAGAAATTGGCACATGTTATGACTTTTGTGAAGGAAGGTCCTCAATGATTAATCGGAGTGTACGGTACGTTATCTAAATACAACTATATAGACAAAGGCACCTACCGAAAGAAAATGAATACCTAGGAAATTAATTTTTTTCACTTCATAGATAAACAATGAATCACTACCTAATGAATCGTTTAATAGAGAGTTCCTAAAGCGATAGGGAGGTAGAGATGGGGCGCCTTATCGTGAACGGAAAACACTACTGCGCATGTGCTGGAAGATGAGGCGCCTCATCTTCAATACGACAGATTTATTCTGCCCTATTCATAAGACGCTTTATCCTGAACCGGCCTTTGATCTCTTCCTCTCTATCTCAATGTAACCTTACACACCGATAACAGTGATATTCATTTCTTGTTGGTACTCATGATTCATGAAAATTGTATTACTTTTCTTGTTTATAATTTTTCAAAATCTGCCATTGCTAAACCTTTTTGCGAATAAAAAAAGAACTAGGAAACCTAGAAATGCTGCAAAACTGAACATACGGGATAGGCGGGGAAAATCCCCTTGGTGGTTCAGCGTTACTTGAAGATAAGTAGCGTCACTTTAAGATAAGACACTTATTCGACCCTCTTGACTTTATCAGGTTAGCATCCACTGTGGCTCGCTCTAGATGATAAAATCCCCGAGTACCTTATCCCAATTTACTTATTGTTTAGGACCTCTCTAGTAATATAGTCAGGTGTTCTACGTAGAAGAGCTAGGTAAACAATATAGAAATAATAAACCTCTGTCAATTATCTGCAGCGTTTTTGTTTTTTGTTCAACTGTTAGTTTCTTGTCCCATTTTCTCACCAACCATTAATAATTCAGCCTCAATTGCAACCAATACATTATTGTGACTTTTATTTTGATGGTTTTATATTAACCAAAAACTTGGCAATAAGGACTTGTATTTGCTTGACCTTAATCCTGAAAACGTTGACATCTTACATATACCTATTATTGAGGGTCGATCAACTTTTTACTGCAAAAATATATTGGTAAGAGATAATTCTTTCTTTCGACCCTGTGGCCAGTATTACTGCCCAATTTGTTCTTTCCTTATGGTCGTGGAGTATTTGATATCTAGGCACCATCACGAATATCCTAGCTGTTGAACCGACAGGCTCATAACTTGATTTACTTAGCCGTTCTGCATTATAATTGCAAAGCTTACTGGTGGTGTAAGCGGATTGAGCGGTTCACGTTCGGGTTTACAGGGATTACTCATACAAATTCATTCGGCCCCTAATCTTCCCCGGTAACGGAAGTCGGAGGTCGAATGCACCCTGACGAGGTTTAACTCGCGTGGTATTATGTACATGGTTGACGCCAATAACAAGCGAGGCGAAATGGCCCCTTGAAAATTCGCCGAGAGACAATGAGAGAGAGAGAGAGAGATCCTGATCAAATTTTAAACTTCTGACATAGGTATGTTCCAAAACTAAATCGAACACATAATTGGAAAAAGAAAAAAAAAAATCTCGAAAATATGATGTGAATAGTGTAAACGCCATGATTTCTCAGAATAACCCCTCTTTTCACCCCCTTCCACGATGAAATTTTTAACTCCTGGCTTATGTTCCGAAACTAAAACAAATTCTAAGGTTCTTAAGACAACTTTCAAGACAACTTACTAAGAATTTGAATATTGTGATTGCTGCCCATAATACTTTTTCTCTGAATCGGACCTTTCTTTCAGGCTTTGCTATCTTTACTCTTAAGAATTGAGTGAGCAATGGTGTATCACAGTTTGAGTAATCTCCTGTTTTCCTGTTTTTGTTACTCTGAGCTTATACCAATCCGCCTATTGCAATTCCCTCATACTTCCGTTCAGCATGTACCACACTTCACACGAAAATTAATTTCAGCTGCAGAGGTGATACTCTTGTGAACAACTCCATGTATTACCGATAGCATGATGATGATGTTACAAATGAATACCCAACCGTAGGAATTATGGTATATTATATAATTTTTACAATTTTCCTTCAATAAGAAACTCGATTAAATATAATTTTTTCTGAATTTGAGAGGAACTAGTATTTTGTGAGTACTATAAACTTTGAAGAAGAAAGTCAAAGTTTGATCCAGTAATTTGGAAGCAGAGCAAAGCCCTGGATAGCAAACGGACATATTTTTAATATTTATTTTTGTTGTTAGATTTTTGGAATTTTATGTGTATTGAAACGTAAACGATAAAATTTAGAGGGAGGATTAAAAATTGTGTTTTTCTTGTCCAAATTCAAAGGTTTATTATTGAAAAGAATAAACAAAAAAGAGTAATACTCATATTATCTTGTTTCGTAACATCACCATTCCATCTCTCACAATCACATAGCTAGATTCTCGGAGGTAATTCAACTGTACGTGACCTAGAGTGACTCCGGTTATAATTTCACTAATAATCTCAATTAGGAGAAAAATTAGCCTCAGAATTCACTCAGCTGATCAGGGTGGTTTCTTTCGTTGCAATTTCTATACATAAAATGTTGAGATGGTTTGTATATGCTCCAAAAACTCAAGAACCTCTGAACCGATTTCCATGCGGTATTGCGCAAATCGACGAGAAAGTGCTAGGGATGGTTTTAAGCTACCACCTATGGTACAATCCTCTAGACTTACTCACTCCTTCATCGAGAACTTGGCTTTCGCTAACGACATCGTCCAGGTCAACTTTGTAATTAAGGAAATACCGGGCACGCGTCGACCTTTTCTCGTCAAATGTTGATGGAGTGGGTTCAGGCGTAAAGCATTTTGGATAAAAAATTCAACGAAACAAAAACTATTTAGTTGGGTTGAGCAACGCAGTTCCTATGCGTAAAGATAGGTAATCCAAAATTGATATTAAAAACATCTTATAAACTTAAGCAATGTTGGTTGGAAGAGTCTTAACCAAGATAAGGTTATATTGAGGTTGAGGAAACGGGTACACTTTTTACCCGTAGGAACCTATTGCGAAAAAAAGATACCAATTTTCTTTCCAAAAAAAAAGAGAGAAAAAAAAGGTAAATATTCTCTTCTGTTCACCCAAGAGAGTCGAATGTGATAGGGAGACACTCTGGGACAAGAGATGAATAAAATAATGGCATCTTTCTTGATCAGCTGTGTCTGCTAAATTCTTTCATTTTCATTCTAGGAATGTGAAATTCAACAGGGAGCCTCCCTAGGACATTAAGATTCGAATGCAATGACAGGTTGCGACGAAATCAGCTGACTTATCTAAATTCTTCTGACTTATCTCTTGGAGTATGAAATTTGATAGGGAGCCTCTCTGGGACATCGAGAAACGGATAAAATGATAGGCTCATTTCTGATCAGCTTGATCAGCTGAGTGAGCTGTATTCTCTCCTTTTCACGAAAGGAATGTGAAATTTGACAGGGAAGCCACTCAAGGACATTAATATAAGAATGCAATGACGGGTTCCAACCAGATCAGCTGGTTTAGCTATATTCTCTTCCATTCACTCTAGGAATATGAAATAAGATAGGGAGCCTCTGGGAATTTGAGAAACAAATAAAATGATGGGCTCTTTTCTGATCATCTGAGTGAGCTAAACGCTCTCCTGTTTACCCTAGGACATTGAAATTGGTCAGGGAACCTCTCCCTCGACAAGAGTCGAATGAAATAACGGAATGCATCCTGGTCACTCGAGTAAGCTCAATTCAGTGACATACGCGCAACCACAAAAAAATGTTTCAATTCTATATTTAATATACAACTAATTTTGTCCTTACTCAACTTTAGATGCTAAACTTTGGAATGGACTCCGTTGGGTGTAGTAGAGTATAATTTCAGCTTGAGGAGCTCCACTAATAACCATAGCAAGATCTGTAGCCTATTTCGTTACTATTCAACTTAAAATGCTGAACTTTGGGACGATACGAACTAAATCACTCCCTACGAAGTTGTGGAAACTAACGTCACTAAAAATTACAACCGATTCTTTGAACTTTAGGGAAGGTCATAGGCAATCGGAATCTTACCCAAACCTATTCCTTAGCTTCGTACTGGCCGCCGTTTTGCAACGGGTATGATGAACTGTGGTAAAAGTGGTGCGCATTAATTTGGCAATTACTTGGAGCAAAAATGTGTGACAACTAATTGGATATGAACTAAACCGGCAACAATTTTAATTAAGGGAAGGCGAATTATAATAGGTTCCAGAGTAGATAGTAGTTGAATGTTTTTGCGCATTGTTGAACATTTTAGTCGGTAATTCGTTTTTCCGGCTGCAACGCGCCGGTTATGTAATCTACTAGTTCAATTATCTGTATAGTATACAATTATACGTTGTAGTTTGTATTGTTTCCCTTACTCCGAGAGGCACCATTTGAAATTTTAGGTTTATGAATTCCATATTGAGAATTAAAAAAAAATTCACTATAGAGTTTTTGTACTTGTTGTATTCATTTTCTCGTATACGAAAATGGCCTTTCCAAAACGGAAAGAGATTTTCGTAACGTGGAAACGCTTTTCGGAACGGGAAGAGTCAGCTTTACTCGTGCTCAACTTTTTCGGAATCGTAATTACGAGACGACAACTTGACCTTTCTCTAGGATAACACTCTAGAATAACTTAGAAAGCAACTATCATGCAGTTGGCATGGACACACATACACACATACCCGACAAAATCGCCTGACTTTTCCCCGAGCAGTCTTTTGTTGTTGATTTAACCTTTGTATTTGTCTTTCTTTAGTGTTTTTTCCCCGCACCTGAACCAGAAGTGTCATTAGCGGCATTTTTTCTTGCTTTTACACGTTTTAAAGATTCGTGTTCTTCACTGCTGAATCTTTTTTATATGATGTAGTAGTAATGTATAGTAATGAGGTAAGTGGTCGTTGTTTCTTACTTCATGTTATATTTTGCAAATTGTCTATTGTGACAATAGATTCAATAAAAGAGTCACGTTAACGTCTCTACAAGAGTTCTCTTTCTTTCGGGCTTACGAAAATGCTACGAGAAATCAATGCGAAAAGGTTAGCATTCATCGTGCTCGCTCAAACAGCTTGTTTTCGTGTTTACAAGAAATACCAGTACGAGAAACACAAAAACTCTCCTCTGAAAATCAATTAATGAATCGAACCAAATATGAAACTATGGGTGAATTGAAAGCCTTGGAAGCATTCGAATCTTCAGGTTTTGCTACTAGTTTACCGGTTCACTTGACGTTTTTACAGTTGATGGTGAGACGTCGAGGCGCCCCCGTAATCGCCATTTTCTCATCCCGGACTGCTACGGAGATGAAGGGGTGAGGCTAAAAGGGGTAAGGGGATGGGGTGGTTAAGGAGCATCGTGGGCGAAGGGGAGGATTCGAGACGCAGGAAAACGCCTCTTACTCCTATCTAATGGGCGAAGCCAGGAAAGGGGAAAGGGTTTTAGGATGGAAGAGAACAATTGAATACAAAACTCTCTGGAAATAGAAGAGAAAAAAAGAAAAGAAGAATGAAATAGAAAGCGAAAAAAGAGGGAAAAAAGAGAAACGAAAAAGACAAAAATCTCGGGTTTTTTGGTGATAGTGATGGTTGGAAGGGGGGGGTCGAAGAGTCCAAGGTGTGACGGAGAAGGTCCCTCGACTCGTAAAGGCAAGGACGAGGTGAAAAACTCCTTTTAATTAAGATAAGAATTTGGTTTTGTAGAGAGAAAAGGGGGAAAGCGGGGAAAAGAAGAAAAAAGGGGGGGTTTTCTTTTTCTCAAAACGTATCGTCAAGGGGGAGGGGAGGAGGGGGTTTTTCCGTCTCAGAGAGGTGAGGGGTTAAGGGGGGCGGCGATGGCTATGGGGGCGGTGAGGGCTAAGGGGGTGGCGAGGGCTAGAGGGAGCGGCACGGCGGGGGGCGGGACCCGAAGGGGTAGGAGCCAGTCCACCTCTAGCTCCCGTTGTCGTGCCATGCCTCTCGCCATACCGCAGATATGAAGAACCTCATCATTGTGATATTTTACACCTTCCTCCGATTACAAGGTACGTCCCCCGTAATTTTTCCCAGATTTTGCGAATCGAGACGATTTTTTTGGCGCAACTGTCACACAAAAATTTATATAAAAACCGTAATAACAATAAAAATAATAAAAATAAATCTATAAACAACGACCAGAACAAAACATTGCCCTCAATAAAATATTTATAGGTTCATAAACGGGTACGTACCTGAAACGGGCATATGCATTCAATGATTGAGAGAAATAAATTAAAAGCCGGCAGTTTTACCAATTGCTTCAGCCAAAAAGAAATTCAGAGAGGGAATGGGGGGGGGGGGGGTTGTTTGTGGGGAGACTTTATTCCTAATTTTAAACGAATAGTAAATGTACATAGTACTGATTATCAAGACAATCGACGCCTAGATTCTTCGTATGGAGGAATTTGCGTTTTGGAGGAACAGCATTAAAAATAATCTTTGTATCTATTAACGTTTTGAGACCCAAGAGGTGGATTATATATGCAATAAATAATTGGTATATTTGGACTGAAAACGTTAATAAAATTTGTTTTAATGATAGTTTCTTTTCATTGGATGAATAATTTAATCTCAACGCCGACTTTCATTAAAAACATGATTATCATTCACATTAAAATTATTATCATGCACAATAAAATACTGATCGACTAAATACTACAATCATTATATAATTTTCCAGATTTAAGGTTCCGGAATTATTATAATCCAGCGCTTAAAACCAGTTTTTCGACTAAATTTTCTTAATTTCCGAGTCGAATAATTTCAATCGTTCCGGCTCTCACAAGTGAACGACCAAAGTTCAATAATAATAATAATAATAATAATAATGACAATAATTTCAATCAATAGATTGTTATACAACGAAAAAAAGCCTTTGTAATGCATTACAACAGAAAATAAATACCCTGTAAAATAAGTACAAAATTCGAGACGTATAATACCATTCAGAACTCTAGAAATCAGCACACAAAGCGTTATGATTTCTGTTATTAGATAATTTTCTCGCATTGGTTACCATTTATACAGTTATAATAACATATATAAACTTGAAATATTAACGATCACAATCATCTTTAATTTTAAGCTAACGGAGAATAGCTCGCGCCAGCTGGGACTCTGAATAACTTCAAATCGGCTAAAATTTATCCAACCCCTACGTTGGAAAGTTGCTTTGAGATTCACAGTTATGTTGACGGTTTTCTTCACCTTCTACATTTAATCGCTCGTGGGGCGCATACGGTTGGTCATATGGAGCCCTAAGCGGACTCATTCGATTCTCTCAAGTAGATCTTCCAAGATCAGTAGACAAAATAAACTTTTAGTTGCTTCAAAATATTCCGGTTAGGTAACGATTTTATAAAATTTCAAACCTCAAATGATTCAACGTAAAGCCGAGATTAAGGGGACACCTTCTGCCCATTATGTGACATTGAGTCCAATTTCATAAGCTGCTGTAATTTGAAAGAAAAGTTTCTGAGGGCGGTCAGAAGGTTTTGTTTTATTATTTCAATGAGAGAATCATTGAAGTAGATCAAAAAACACGAATCTCAATATTCATCCACCGCGCGAGTTCAGTAGGTATGTGATTTTCGATCAAAAACTCCGAAAAATGTAAGTAGAGTCTGACCTCGGAAATTAAAAATATTTGACAAACGAAGTATCTATACTTTGACTTAAAATTCGTCAGCGTGCGTACGTGTGTGCAAGAGTTAGTTCGTGTGTGTTCCGCGTTACAGGCTGAAATTTGGGAGCTATCAACTTGAAATTTGGAGTCTGCTGTATAGTTTTTGGTGACGATCTGACGATAGGAACTTATCGTCTGCGACGACGATCGTCGTCAAATTAGCAGAAAATCGAGTTCGGTACCGTTTTTAATAGTTTTAGCAACACAGAATCGACTGAAACCACTATGACAGCTTTAAAAGCAGTCCTTGACAACAATACGACATCGTCACCAGTGACATCTATCATTGTAAAATCCCCAAATATCGAGTTTGGTATCATTTTTTTAATATTTTTTGCTGAACCGAATCGAACAAATTCACTATGAAAGCTTTAAAAGTTATCCTTGACGACAATTCGACATCATCCCCACTGACGTCAATTATTGTCAAATCACCAAAAATCTAGTTCGGTATCGTTTGCAATAGTTATTGCCACATCAAATCTGCTGAAACCACTACAAAAGATTTAAAAGTTGTCCTTGCCAAAAATACGTCATCGTCGTCACTGACGTCGATTATAGTCAAATCACCGAAAATCGACTTTGGTATCGTTTCAATAGTTTTCGGCACGCAGACACGACTGGAACCACAATTAAAGCTTTTGAAGATGTCCATGATGACAATACGACATCGTCGCCACTGACGTCAATCATTCTCAAATCACCAAAAATCGAATTCGGCATAGTTTCCAATTAGTTTCCGACAAATAGATTCGTGAATTAGAAGCGAAGTCGAGTACATTATACTAATCTACCAGTTTTTCAAACTTCGCGAGAAACCTGGTGAGCGGACCAACTAGTAAATATTTGACAAACGAAGGGCCAGCGTTAGCGTGTGCGTCTATGTTCCCCACTACAGGCGGCAATTTTGGAGATATTAACTTGAAATTTAATAGGTGGGCTCATCAGAAATCTGGAATCAGCTGTATCGTTTTTGGTAAAGATCCGGCGAGAGGATGACGATCGTCGTCAAATCACAGAGGTTTATTACTTCTGAATTGTATAGCTGTTACGTAGCATGATATAGCTGTTATATAGCAGAATACCTGTATACATTATTAAGCGATTCATTAGTTAGGTGGATAATTAGGTCTCTAATGTGTCTGTATAGGTGCAGAAGCCTACTGAAAAGGAATTAATACAATTAAATAACAAACCTAAGATTTCCTTAGACGAGCTGATAATGCAGTGCTGTGAATTGGCAAAACCCCGGCGGCGGCGCGTATGCCGCGTAATGCGTTGTTTGCTGCAAGCCTAACACTGTCTAGCGGTCATTCATGAAACTTAGTTCCCCCGAAAAATCAAAGGGCCGCTGCTCCATCTAGTGAGAGAACGGAAAATCGCACGGTTTTCCGGATGATTTCATTCGATTCGTTGAGAAAATGTATGTAAATGACAATTAAAAAAAAACATAACCATTGCCATCCACCACTTTCTGGAGGACTGCCCATACCTCACAGACCTCCGAGTCCAGCATCAGCCTCCTCAGTGGGTTGACGTTTTATCTGGACCAGACAAGGTCCAGTCCCTGATGTCGTATCTGAGAGCCGCTGAGCTCTACTGTAATATCTGATCTGTGATATATTTTTGTACAATCTAGTCATAGTTTTATTTCACTTTGGCGATTATATATAGTTTCTTGATGTGATTTTTGAGGGTTGGTCAAATGAATAAACCGTTTAACTAGGCCGACGTTTCGTCCAATTTATTGAACATCTTCAGGGCTTAGTTAGTGTTGTCTTTAGTGTCTTCCTCTCCTACATCACCACTCTGGTAAACCATGCAACAAGCACTTTTTTCTTATACAGAAACTAGGGAATACAGTGACTAGGGAATGGGCAACAGTCTATGATTATTAACTTTGATGTCAAATAGATTTTTAAATATTTCAGCTCCTAATTACTACCCTGCAGGATTCATCAAAGATGATGCCGACATTAATGGCGCATCACGGACTGATGTACGATTTTTCAGCCAAATTTAATAAACTTTTGGTCTGGTAGTTTTGGAGAAAAGCTCTGGACGGGGTACGGTATACGGCGGACAGACGGATTTTTTTAAAATTCAATTTTTTAGATTCTTTGCACCTTGAAACTTAAACCAACTAACGTTTAGGGTGGGGGGGGCTAAAATGTTTTTTTCTTCTTGGGCGATATCAGTGGTTCATTATTGTGAATAATAAGCCAAAATCAACTTTGGCACCGTTTTCAACAGTTTTCGCCGCACAATATCGGCTGAACCCATTATAAAAGCTTCAATAGTTGTTTTTGATGACAGTACAATGTCGTCTTCGTCACTAACGTTAGCCATAATCAAATCATGAAAAATCGAGTTGGGTTCCACTTTCAATGTTTTTCGTCACACCGAATCGATTGAATCCCTTTCAGAAGTTTTAAAGTGTAACCAACATAATACAGTTAGGTATATCATCATCGGTACATCTCAGAATCGTAATAAATTCATGGTCTCTTTAGTTATTTGTAGGACGCTGAATTGAACCGGATTATCAGTTCACGGTTGATTGAACGTTTACGTTTCAAGATGCTTCAAATCCAAAACAGAAACCTATCTTGACTATAGTAATTAAACGAAATATATAAACAACATCTAAATGTAACTGCATAGGAGTTGACACCTACCGAGGAGACATTATTAAAATAAAATTGAACACCTACTCTTTACTAGATCTTCTGTATTCAACGAGAGCTGACTTACAAATTGAAAATAAATGAAGTAGTAAAATGAATCACCTACTTACGCTTCAAAAGTCCATCTATAGGTAACACAACATATAATAAACTCAATTTCGTTAATTTAAAATTCTATTGGAATTATATTAGCTGATTCAATCGTCGTAGTTCTCAAGGCGATTTTTACTATATTTTGGATCAAATTGTTTTCTCGCAGTTGAATATAATTCGAGGAAAAGACAACCGAAAAAACAAAAAACAGGTTTTTTTCCACTTTACCCACTCCATTTTCTCCTTTTTGTCATAAAATTCAAAAGTTCCGAGGTTCGTTGCACATTTAGACTAAAATTAGCATCGATAAGGTAATTGAAAATATTCATTGAGAATTGTAATCTGGGCAGTTTCGACAGTATTAGTCGCACACCATAACACTACACGTACTCACATACTCATATACACAAATATGAACCTGTCACGGATTCGGTCTTAGAATAGTCTACAACGAATTTCTGTACTGTTTATTTGGTTATTTTTTCTCATCCTTCAGTTGTCGGACTGATCAAAAAAATCATAAAAATAAAGAAGATCGATCATGATAAATCGACGTTATAAGAGTTCCCGTTTGTGAATGTGCACAAACTACTATTGATCCAACGGCAATTCAATTCATACGTTACCGTCTAGAAACTAATCCAAACAATCTCTGAAATTTTCATAAAAATCGGTCCATCAGTCTTTGAGTTTGTTCTGTGTTTTCTCTGAGTTTAGTCAATTTTAGTTTTGCGCATGCACAATAGTTTTTCCCCACCAATCGCTATATAATCATAGGGAATATATGCAACTACTCCCCGAGTTTGAACAGAATCGGCCCTATAAATGATGGCGAATTGACAATATATGAAATTCAGGTTTGCACATGCGCAGAGACTATTGATGCTATTGATCCGACCGCAATGAATGTTATAGGAGGCCGTCTACAAGCTAACCCGCACAAAACCTGAAAATATCATAAAAATCGGTCCATCAAGACTCTGAGTTTTGTTTGTTTCGATCAATATTATTTTTAGGCATGCGCAATGGTTATTCCTCCACCAATTGCAATATAATAATTCATAGTGGTTCTTTCTGGAACATATACCCAACTACCCCTCGAGTTTGAACGGAATCATACCAATAAATGATGAGAAATCGATGTTATATGATATTCACGTTTGCGCAAGCGTACAGACTACTGTTGATCTCACGGTAATGGAAGTCACAGGGGACCGTATAGGAGCTAACCCGCACAATCTCTGAAAATTTCATCTAAACTGAACCTAAACTAGGTATAGTTTTGGGCGTGACAAATATGTATTTACTACAGACAGACCGACAGACACGAAACCAAAATTGATCAGCAAGCTCTGAAACGCAAAAAGCAAGAGGAAATAAGAGGATTTAAGAGGACAAACATATTTCGACCTTGCGCGTACACAAAGCTTCCCTTCCTTTTGGTAGTGAGGAATCAAAACTGTTGACATGAATGTGAATCGCAAAGCGACATTGGCATGCCGGAGAAAGCCAAAACCCAAACTACTTTTAAAGAGATACAAAATATTTGTTTATATTCGAATATTTTACTTGCGAAACGATGAACTGCTAGCTGTAGGATGGAAAGTAAAAATTTCGAACAGTTTTGTATTTGTGGTGACCCGTTTCGCTTTCGTACTTTTATCGGCTGAAAACAGCTTTTACCTATATTTGTTTGTTGTTCAAATATTCCAAGTTTATAAAAAAAATAACATGAATAATTTTGAATACCTAATTATTTTGAATAATTTTCACGGATAAAAACATCTGTGTATTATAATATATTAGTTATTCAAATAAATGATTACATTTTAGGATCCAAAAAAGTACGGAAAACAGAGCAAGAGAGTTCACGCTAGTAATTACTTTGGCAGAAATTGGAAATAATTATGGTCGGGCGCATTGTGGGCTAAGCCGTGAGTTTAGCGCGAAAAGTCGTACTTTCAACTTCTATCGAAGTAATCACTGTTTCCAGGTATACCGTGGGAATTGATTATCCCAATTCATTATATTAAATGGCTTAGCTACATTATTCCATATAGGAAATTAACGAAGATTGTAGCTCAACTTCTTTCACCAGAGCGCTGTACGAGTAAAAACCCCTACTAAGGCCACTTGAGTTTAATAATCTCCCAAAGTCTGGCCAGTTACACTTGCTGATCTCCGTTGGCCGCATACGAACAACTGTTTGTTTCATTCATAGTTAAAACTTGATTCACTGTTTTGATTTACAATGAATTCACTCAAATTGACACTTGGATTTATATTTAATTCTTCGAATGTCCCTCGAGGATTCTGCACTTTGAGAAATCAGTCAACATTGAGTTTCGATGTAAATTCCGGCTCGCGTATCCGACAGTTCTGAAAGTCCTCGAACTCATCGTCTCTAACCTGGAGTTCCCGTCGGGCAGGTTAAGCGGCCCATTCACGATCCTGCTGCAGGAAGTGAGGGGAACGAAAACTTCCCTCTCTTCTTGCACGGGAGGCGTGCAGGACGTGTGTGGAGGCCTTCCTGATGCAGGTGTCCTGCAGAGCTCGTCGAATGGGTTTCCCATCGGACCATCCTGCGGTCCGGAGTCTCCCACCATATCAACCTGTTAGGTCCGAGCGTGTGTGGAGCTGCCGGAAGACCTTCCATGTTCTAATCAACAGCCAACACAGGAAAATAGATTACTCACCTCAGAATACTGTATACTGTCGGGAAACCTTCGGTTTGAGCTGGGAATGAAGGATCGTGTATGGAGAACGCACTCTGAGGCAGGAGAGCGAAGAGGGGAACTTCGTTGCACTCCCCCATCTCCTGCAGCAGGATCGTAAATGGGCCGCTTCAGTTTGAAAACGAGACGTTCCAGACCCGACGCGAGCACCATAACCCACCCCACTGTCTTTTCCCCTCCGTTTAAAGGCCAAGACACACATATCCGCGCCGTGTCCGCACCACACCCTCTCCGTAACACGTCCGAGTGTCGGAGACGGTGGTGGGAGGCCACACGGTTCCGAGTGTTGGCTGTGCATACGGAGGTCTATCACAATTCGGTTTGCACTCCAAGATGAGGGTCATCAGAGGCGTAGTTTGAGGAAGGGCAGGGTAGGCAGAGCCCCTCCATGAATCATGAAGGTCCATGATCATAGGCAGAAGTTCGTTGTATTAATACAACCAAAATTAATAATAAAATTGTACGCTTCTAACTTCGTATTATTATACGAATCCGGTTACCTAGCAACTTTCGACGCTCTTAGAAATAAAGAAACTCATACCTATTGGGTTTGTTTGTGTTAGGGCGAAATGGCGTGGGTATTGTACAGCCCTAAGGAGAGGAGTAAAATCACCTAGTCAACGAAACGGAAATGTGGATACTGCAAACTGAAATAAAGTCGTTCCTCACTCCCTTCTCGGGTTAGCCCATATGCGATTTTTCCTTTAAAAAATATCTATGGTTCAGTGTATCCACCTAAATTCCCCTACGAACTGCCCCTACGTTTCACTATCTACTTGATCAAGCTTGGTTGTTCGATCCGAAACAGTTTCCCGCATTATTTTAATTCATGATAAATGGTATATTGTTTGCATGAAACCCGTAAAAAAACCCAGTTAAAATAAAGCAAAAACGTACAATATAAGTCTACAGTCTTTGTTTATTCAACAGCAAGTACTAGAAATTAATACTAAAACTATAAAATAAAATGGACTCCTTGACTGTTGCCCCTCAATAAGAAACTACTTAGCTACGCCAATGCTGGTCATGTTGAGACGTTTTTCAAATAGTGAGTTAGGAATAATAGCAATCGCACTGGAGAAAGAACACGAAGATTGGAGACAAAATTGTGGGTCCTCAAGCCAAAGAAGAATGTGGGTTCACAATACATGGAAGAAAAGAAGTGTCGAAGTGTCGTACGTTTGTTGAAACTATCTTATAAACACGTTCTTTATAGTCATTGTTCCTGTATTTTTCGTTCGACTGGTCGTAGAGCACTGGAAACTTAGAATCTCTTCAATTAATAGTTCTGTATCCATTGTCGAGGTCACCGCGTCCGTGTTAAAACTAAACCAAACTAGTCCGGCACGGTGCGGATAAGGAGCGCTGACGCGAAGGAATGAAGGTGCGGATTTCATTAATCTTAATAACGATTCGGCATCTTGTGAAGCACAACTGAATACCTAGTTGAAATAGGTGAAATCCAGTTACCTACCCTCCTCAAGTTCAAGAACCTTGATGTTTCCACCACCAATGTGATTGAGGTTTAACCCACCCCCTACCTAAGGTATGATGACTTTATCAGTTAATTATTGAGAAGGATAGATTAAAGTTATGTTGGTCCATTAATAGGTATACATAGTTTAGACACTTATATAATATATAGGTACATATGTACATTTTATTCCTTTTTATTCCTGCCTATAACTAATGCATGTCTGACTTCCTCTGGTGTATTTCTTTGTAGCCCTGAGGATGGTATGCAAATATACCGAAACGTTGGCTTAGAAATATCGTGGTACATTTTCTGACTGAACCTCAAGACCCCAACAAATCTCACTTCCTGGTAAACTCCATTCCTATAACTTCTTCCCCGTGTGTTAGACTACACTGTTGGCTGCAGGTCGATGGTGAAAGGTCCCAGCAAACACTTATTATTTACTCGTCTATACTTTATTAGATCCGAAATTTAATTATTATTAACGTATACTATTGAAAAAACTGTTATCCGTAATAAATACCTTCATTTCGAGAATAAATTTGATATATTTGTATTCACTTGAGTGAGAGACCAGCCATTCTCAGCCGATAGGACAGCTGAGCCAAAACAAGTCACCGTTCAACAGGATAGTAGTTAGGTACTGATGTAATAATAATGGCTTACCGTCCGCACGCTAGCAGATCATTGATAAGAAGGTGAGATAATGAATATTCGATTATGGGCCGGTTTATCAATCACATTTATCCAATGGATAAAGAGGATTTATCTGAACGATAGATAACACAATAGGGGGTGTTTATCTCTAGCTAAACACTATCTGGCGTTTCAATTTATTTGGTCCCTGGATGGCTGGGTAACAATTATACGAGGTTAATAATGTAACTGGATATCTGGGACCTTTTGGGATATTTAGACCTTTTAATCTCAAAAAAGTTTATTAATTTACAAAAATCCTATTTGAATCTCAAGTTTGATTGTCTTAATTTATATCTTCCAATGGATATATTTGGGGATTTGTCTTCAAATAGCAGCAACGGCGAAGATTCTATCGTAGTACGATTCGGTGAATGGAAAATAAGACGGTAAATACCTGGTAAGACCCCGTGTAGATCACCTACTAATATGGGACGACTGCGTATTTTTATTAAGGTTTCGGTAGGACAAAGATACCGTTCTTCACATTCTAACACAGATCGAAGATGAAATTAAGTCCAAAACTTACCTACTGATCACAATAATTCAGGTTACAATATCGCAATTTGTATAAAATGTATTTCTATCTCTAGAAATGAAGCAAAGCAAACGGCAAAAATGTGGTCGTTTCCCATTTGCCGAGCTTGATAACATGATGGACACTGTTGAGGAAATAACGTCAGACCCGGATTTTTAATAGTCGATCCATGAAGAAAAAGTAGCTCCTACTCTACTCCGTGGTAGCTCCATATATAAACCGCCCTTATTTTGTCGCCTACAAACACCAATGAGGATGCTAACGGCGCTATCTTCCAGACAGAATTGCCAGATATGTTTGGGGTTTATAACCAAGTTGGTATTCGTGCCACTGTTGGTTATATATAAATTGGATTGGTATTCGTGACACTGCTGGTTATAGTTATATCCAATATACAATTACAAAGCACTTGTGGAGGATATTCACTATGATGTGGGCTTGCTTGCTTCTGGTCAACTATTGTGGGCACAAAGGTTCTATGAGATGAGAGTTACTGAACTACTGAGCTTAAGTTGAAGTCAGAAGTTGAAGGGAACTGTTCCCTTCAGCTTCCGAGTTTAATTTGTGGCTGGTACAGTACAACCGACAGAACTAAATCACCCGCGACAAAGTTGTGGAAACCCATTTCAATAAAAAATGGAAGTAACAAATAATAACTGAACATATTTTAGAAAGGACACAGTTCATATAGTCACAGGTGAGGGAAGATTGAACCCCACTGGTCGAGAGAACGAAAAATGTATGAGGTACAACCAGTTAAGTGAATACAAAGTGAAGGGTATTATAGCTAATCGGATGAGTGACAGGAAGGGAAAATAATGCTCAATCTGGTTTTAACAAGTGTATAATTCCAAGCTTTACAGAAATGGTTCCACCGATGGTAAAATATACTAAGGGATATCCCTATTTAAACATTCATCAGATCTGACACTTTTGATTTTCCAGGACATTAAACATAGGTCCCTTTGGACGAAAATTAAGAAATTCTGCAAACTATCTAATTACCAAATTAAAATCGTAGCTTTAATAGGATTCTCTACGATGATTTGCAAATTCAGATTTACCCTTGTTTTCTCTGAAATCCTTTTCATGTTCGTATATTCTTTCCCTGAATTTCCTACCCGTTAGACCAGAATACTCATGGCCGCAAGAACATTTTAATTGATAAATCCCACTTTTATCCTGAACACTGATTTTGTCGTTAACGGGCCCTAGTAACGCTTTAAGACTATTTTTATTTTCAAAACCCACTTCGTAACCCCTAGATGATAGAATTTTATCTACTTTATCAGAAATTTTCCCATAATAGGTATTCTCATCCATTGTTTTTCTTTCAGAGTTACATCCTCCCTAGCCAAATTGAGGACTTTACCCGATATGGTATCAATTAGACCTTCCTCCTATCCAATACTCGCTGCTAAGTTCTTAATAATTGACTTTTTATTTGATAAATTTTGTTCACTCATTGGAATTGATAGTGCATGGCTGATCATGGAAGAAGGTTGTTGATGACAACAGTTTGTCGATTTCTTGCTTTTCGTATAAATAGTTTAGTAGTTACCACCTACCTATGTGTCTACTTCTTGTCATTTTTCTGTACAATGGTGAAATTAGATGTGATTTTAAATACATTCGCTTGTAGGTACTACTAAATCCCAAATTTCCGTGTTAGTGAAGTAGGAGATGCCCAACATATATCGTATGTGGTGTGTTTGAATGTGAAGGCCCGTGAGCAGTTTTTCATTATTGAGAAGTACCTAGCAATGTGAGCATCCGGACCACTGATTTACACACTCGAAGGGGTACGAATTTACGTTTGGAAATCACTCAACCATAGATTGGGGAAGGATTTACTGACGATAATAAGAGTTAAAAGAGAAGACGAGTTTTAATAGATACAACTTACACGTCCGTTCAATAAACGAAAAAGTCTCGGAGGAAAGATCAACTTATAGTTGGTAGGTAATTTCCTAGTTCTGCGGTCCACTCTTGAATGTTCGAGATTCCAACTTATGGAAATTAACTAGTTGGAATTTCAAAAAAGGTCAACGTAGTACTAATCACTAGGTATCATAGGGAAAGTAGGAAATAACCACCCGTCCTACCACACTATTGTCAAGGTGGTGTCTATAGCTTACGTAAATACTGCGAGCTTAATTCTATTTCAATAACGGCTCCCTTTGGATCTTCATGGTTGTGATATAGTAACAATGATCACTTAATTATAATTTGAATTCAACTTCGACGCGCCTTTCAGTAACACTGTCAAGTTTAGTTTAGTGAACAACCAAGTGGAAAAATTTGGACCATACGAGCCTGAAGATACAAGGGGAAGGGATGTAAACGAACGACTTAGCAGATTATTTATTACTAATGATGGGTAAGTACCTCGCAATATAATACTCTTACTTTTATTATGATTTCACAGTTTTTTGCCCATTTTCAACGCCCTTTCCCATACAAATCGCTGGTCTACTTGTTCTTTCGATCCAAAATAAGTAAATTGGTATTCAAACATTTAGTTTTCCTTTTTTGGGAGGATTAAGGAAGCACAATGACACATTGTCACCACTATATATGCATCCGAATACGCTGCAGTACGAATTATTTGACTTTTTGGTTGTGACCAAAGGAAAATTGACAACCAAACGCAGGTAACCTGTCAAGCTGCTATTCTTGGTGATCTCGCTTACGAGGGTTCATTTTTCTGCCGCTAGATTTCGCATCCTAAATTGGAATCGCTAACTCACATCATTCTGACCTAGATGTCCAACTAAGGGATTGACTACTTGATGTTATGTATTTTTGAAATGCGAGCTTGCGAGCATCCAGACCACCAAACTATACACATCATTCTGATCTGTATGAACGCCCTCCTTTGACCCAAAAGCATTGCGTCCACAACTCTCTTTCACCACCCATTTCCTCAAAGGCATTATCCTCAAATGTTCGCGGTGGAAACTTGGACTCGATGACTAGGTATTGCTGGTAAAATAATATTTTCCCGAACGGACGGGGACCGGAAAATCAGGGCGCGTCTGTGTCATCATATCGCGGCGTTTCTGGTCAACGCGCCCTCAACATAAACCCATCCTCCAGAAATACCGGTCCTAGAAATATGGATATGAGGAAAATGAAGTTCCGTGCTCCTATGGTTTTCCTACTCCACTAGAAAAATTAATTTTTCAATTTCGAAAAAAATTTCCGAAAATAATTCTATTGACAATTTTATGGCGGAATGTTTGAAAATGCACGTTTAAAGCTTAAAAGATTATCATATATATTGGCTATGTAATTTGATGTCCACTCAAGAGCCCTCGAAGTCGGCTGAATATATAATACTGAAGGTCTTGCAGAAATTTGTTGGTTGTCGAGATGGGGTTTTTCGATCTTGTCAGAAATATATCGATTCCAATCACGTCATTTTTAAGCATAGCATTCATCTCGTGCAAGAAATCTTCCGTTAAGATTGTTAATCGTACGAAATCGTTCTCTCTTCCAAAGAGCTTTGGGATGCGTACTGACAAATGCTATCGTAGATCAAAATAGAATCGGTTGATACTGGACAAACTGGTTACCTATTTCTATACATAATCAATACCCTCTCATTCACAAGAAAATCTCTTATTTCATGACTTCCTCGAGTTGGTAGATTAACTGAACTATGAATTCAAATAGGTGTAAATTGAGTTATTCTCAACCGATTTCGGCGATTATTTTTTCCCACATTATTTTAATATTTTGCTCAAAGTAAGTATTTTTGGTCTCTGTGCGAAATCATTCTCATTTTTGATTTTTGAAAGTTATAAGCGATAAAAAATAACGTTTTTATATAGCCGGATTCCACTTTTATAATAGACGTTTCTTCGTTAAAACTAACGTCAATATATCTGATTTCGAACGATTCAGGTTTCATTATGAAAGGGGTTGAATGAGGGGGATTACTGATAAATAGTGATTTTTTCACTATTCTCATCTGATTTATGTGGCTGATTTTTGTTCGATCAATATTTCAGTCCAGTTATGCAACCAACCTTGGGTGTTTCAAACTTATTATTAGTAGGGGTAAATGGAGGGGGTCACTCCGTTAAATAACGATATTTCGATTTTCCTCATCTGATTCATTCATTTATTTTCATATTTTAAAAATAAATTTTTTCATTTATTTTTTCTCATTACGATGTTTAGATGTGCTAAAATTGTGAATTTCATTTTGATGACAACTCATATGGGTGGAGGTTATACTAGTATGATGGATAGGAGGTCCTACCCCTCATTTCTGCATAGTTAGGATAGTGAATAAGACTCCTCCTCTATGCTGTCATGCTTACGTTGAATTAGAGGTTGTTCTCCTCCTTCCAGCCTAACCAGTACAGAGGATGTGGTACTTCTCCTCAATTCAGCTTTACTAGCATTGTGGGTAAGAGGTACTCCTTCTGTATATTGTCAACTATGGTGGTAGGTAATAGGTCCTAATCGTCCTCGTGCTTAAGTCGTACAGAGGATTAGAGGTACTCCTCCATGCTCTCAACTAGCACAGTAAATAACTGGCCTTCCTTTATTCCTGTTCCTCTTTTCAGCTTGAATAGTATAGTGGATTACAGGTGCTCTTCTTACGTGAACTCAACTAGTACAGTAGATAAGAGGTACTTCTCCATGCTCTCAACTAGCACGGTAGATAAAGGTGGATAAGTGGTCGTCCATCTCTTTTCAGCTTAACGAGAATAGTGGATTAGAGGTGATCTAACTATGCATGAAATCAACTAGTCCGGTAGATACGAAATGCTCCTCCTCCATGAGCTCAACTAGAACAGTTAAGAAGAGATCCTCTTCCTCGCGCTCAGCCGGACAGCCCCTTACTACAATAAGTGTCTTCACAATTTTACCAGTCAAAAGTTCCCTGTGCACGGAAGTATCTCTTAATTATGATAAAACGTCTCTGCGGCAGTTAACACGCCTCAACGACTCTTCATAATGAATTAGACCATCTCTCCAACAACGTTATTCCCCCCCCCCCCCCCCCCCCCCCCCCCCCCCCTTCATCGGCATCACTCTTCGCAAAGAAACTCAACAGTGCTCCGCTTTAATATCAATTTTTAGACATTTAATTGAAAAAGTTTCGTCAGTTTTTTTTTCTTTCATTATCCGTCGAAAATTATCGGGAAAAGGAAAATTATATTCATTTATTAAATTCCTCCGCTTTTTGCATATTTTCAGAAGAGAGAAAGTCCCGCTACAATCTCTGCATCGTAATTCATTCCTTTTATCGTATTCGGTGGGGGAGGGAGGCTCCGGACATTCCTTCAAACTTGTTTTCTCCCCAAACTTGGCGGAAAGCTCCTTCAGAGTCTGTTTTCGAGACTAAGTAGCTATGAAAATACGAAAATCGAGTTGGCGGAGTTTTCGGTTACCCTATTTACCTTTATGGTCGGTTGCTGCTCTTCATATTTTCGGAAGCACACTGGGATTCTGCAAAGTAATTTCATCTGAGTTTCATCCGTTTTGAAAGGTTGTCAAGGGGCTGTTTTTCGATTATTTAATTTGTACTCCTGACAAACGATATCTGCACAGTGTGAAATTTCACTAGTCAAGAAGATCAACTACGTTAACTCGCCGTTGTCTGAACCGAATCTTATAACTTTTAGTTTGCATTTCAGCCTTACCTCTTGAAGTGTAGACGTGTTTGTTAGCCACTCCGTAATTAGATTTATTAATAATATCGATTATATGTCGTCTGAAGTTTACTTGTAACACCTCCAATAAGAAAAGTTCCTAAAATTCTTATTGATGGAGACAGTTCCTCTGATGTTTTAAATGTTATTTTGTTTAAATTTTATTTATTATTCATTTTTTTGTTTTAGAATTTAAGCCGCGTCTTTATTTATTATTATTATTTTTTTTTTTCTAGAGGATTGTAGTGTCCAGCATGACTCGGAAAAATAATTGAAAGCTTTGACAACTTGAACTGCAGGGCCGACCGATTTTTTAAAACCTTGGGAATCATTCGAACCAGGATTATTAGTTTTGACTGTATAAGATAAAGTCTTGGGTGTGATTTGACGGCTAGCTATCAATCCCCAAAAACATCTCCGCAATTACAGGATGGACAATGCAGATATTTTGTTGGTTGCTTCATCAAGTAGAATACGAATATTCGGTTCCTAATGACAGCAGATCGGTCCTGTGTTCACGAAATTGAGTTCCAGTTCGCTAATTAGTAACGCTGGGTATTGTGATTCAATTGTCCTTTGTGATCGGTTTCATCCTTCAATTGTTCTCGCTCTTGATTTAGACGATTTTGAGTATTGTGTGACGATTCCTTCAGTTATGTTTAATTTTAAGAAAGCTGATTTATCAGGACAATTGAAATTTATTGGTTCGGTGAATTGGAGTTGTATTTTCAATCTTGACCTTGACAATGCTATCGAGGTATTCTATTCCGTAATTTATTATGCTGTTTCCAAGGTTGTACCCACTGTTTCTACTATTACATCCCAAAGTTTTCCGCATTGGTTTTCTACCGAACTCAAAACTGCAATAAAAGAAAAGAAGAGAGTCCATTCGCTTTACAAAGATTCTGGTTATAATCTATATTACTATGAGCTATTTTCTAAGCTTCGATCACTCTGTAATTCTTTGTCCAATGAGTGTTATTCTGATTATGTTTACAATATGGAAGTTTCACTCAGCACAAATAATGAGAAACCTTTTTGGCACTTTATAAATTCTTTGCGCACTAATAGTAGGTTACCCAATACTATGGAGCTCAACAACATTTTGTTTGACCAACCACATGATATTCCGAATGCTTTTGCACAATATTTCTCCACTGTATATGCAAATAATGATTTAAATTATCAGCTTTTTTAATCAAAAAATGATTTTTGCTTAGATAGAACAGTGATTTCTGAAGATGCTATCCGCTATGAACTTAGAACATTGGACGTTGGCAAGAGTGCGGGACCTGATGGTCTTCCATCGTTGATTTTTGAATTATGCAGTGACTCACTGGTTCCTCCCCTTACATTCATCTTTAACTTGTCCCTTAAACTTAGTAAATTTCCGCAAGTATGGTTATGTGGTACCCGTTCTCAAGTCTGGAAAAAGAGATTTACTCACGAACTATAGTGCTATCTTCAAATTATCAGTTTCGCCAAAGGGTTTTGAAGCACTTGTTGTTGACGTGATCACACCAATGTTCAAAAATGTAATATCTCCAAGTCAGCAGGATTCCCAAAGGTCAATAGATAACAACAAACCTTCTTGAGTTTAAAAATTACACTCTAAATGCAATGGAGAGCGGTCAGCAGGTAGATGCTATACATACTGATTTCCACTAAGCCTTTGATCAGGTTAATATAGTTTCACTTATTAAAAAACTTCAGGCGCTGGGAATCTACGGATCAATGTTGGAGTGGTTCCCCTATAAATTTCACTGCCGATGTGGTAATAGTAGTCTGTCTTCATGCGCAAACGTTAATTTCTTATAACGTTGACTCATCAATCATTTCGTCTCCAACTTTGTTCTTTAACTAATTCTGTACGTTCATGTTATAGTGTGTGAGTATGCTATTCTGCCCACCTAACTTCGCAGACGTTTTTATTATAAGCCTCCATGAAGCAAAACACTAGTTATTGACTCACTGACTCGCAACGGGCCACGTCCATATTCAATTATCTGAAATCTCCTAAAAAAAGTAATCATCAATCACTCTCAAATGGGGAATTTTCATGGTTACTTTTTATTTGCTCAATCAAAAGATCTGAGCAAGAGCTTTCCAATAAAGAGCCGTATGATGGGTATCATACTCTGGCAAGTAAAACGTATCTTGAAATTCATTTGCACGATGACGGCACGGCCCCCACCCGCGTGGGGGAATCCTCAGCTCTCTTGCGCTACTAAGTCACGCGTAATCTTCCTACTTTTAATTGGTCAAACTAAACCACCTTTTGGCTGAAAATTGCTACTAGGTGGACTTCAAGTGCATTGAATCCGAATCTGAGGTCAAAAGTTCCAACAGATTAATGTTCCCCATTGATATGTAATAATAATTGAGTAAGAAATAGAACCGCGCTCGGCCCTAAGTTCCAAAAATTAAAATCAAGCTCATCAAACTCTTTGCATATTCATCGCACATTGAGAGGCGATGAATACGCCTGGCAGGTAGAGGGGAGGGAAGTAAAATATTAGAATCATGTTATCTTGCGTTCATGACGTGTATACTGGATATTGACAATTTATTTAGACGCTGATTTTGAATGTCTACCGCTAATTGATATCTTGTTTGACACAAGAGAATTCCAATGATTTATTAAAACATTAAAATTTTAACAGGGGGAGGTGGGGGGGGGGGGGGTATCATGTGGCCACTACCCTCTGTGTTCAGCTTTTTTAAAGAAACAACGCATCCTGATTTTGGGCCTGCTGTGCCCTCGTGCGGTCTACGAACGGTTAAATAACAGCATGTTCCCTGCTAATGAGTTTCAATGTACAAAATAGCCTTTTCATTACATCTTAATTGATTTTTCCAAAGAAACACGCCAATGCAGCTTGAGATAAGACTGCAGCGTAATCGTCATCGAGTATGATTGGACAGCTATATTGGATGAATTAAATCGAGTCCGATCAAAGGACGACTAACGGACCCAAGAATTCAGATCTCAACTCCTTGAGGGCCTAACTTTCCCCGATCGAAGAAACTTCCTACGGAGATCAGAAGAAAAAGTCAGAAGGGGGAGCCGAAGAGCGTTATGCGGATTGTAATGATTTGTGAAACCCTCTCACTCAGCCCCTCGAGGTGTCTTGGAAGTTCCTTCCAGAATCTACGAGAGGCTTAAAGAAATGCAATAAACCATCTCCCAAGCACCAATCCCACCCTTGTAGGTACCTGAGGGTTCATTTCTTTCGCTTCATCTTTTTATGGGATGAAAAGTCCATTTGTCATGTAACGAGCGGCAATGGGTACCGACGGGAATCTTTTAGGGGGTGAATATTACGCCGTTGTATGATTACATTCACATCGACCCCTCGTATTTCTGTCGTACATCTAATGGAGAGATTATCGCGTTGTCAAACATGATGTACTCGTATTTCATGTTATTTCCAAATACTTGGCAGGAGAGGACTCAATTCAAGCGCTTCTGGATTTGAATATGAAACGCAAATTATTACATGTTTGTGTAAGAAAGCCTTTCTACGCATTATACTGGTACAGACAATTTTTGATAGTACATTACCAAAACATAAATGCATAAACTGAAGCACCTACAGAAGAGAGTGATTCGCTCAACTTGAATCTCATAACATAATTTGGTATGTTTATACCTATGTGGGTAATTATCACAGATAATTTCAAGTGTTTGAATTTCCGAATTCCCAGGTGCGAATTAGAGGCCCGAAAAAATTGGAAGTCATCCTTGATTAAAATTAAACATTTTTTGATAGGTACCTAGCAGCTCTGATTAGCACTTTATAGGCGATTTAAAAAATATTTTAGAAAATCGGCCGGTGAGGGAATGAACATTGAAGTGAGTAAATGAAAACGGTGAGGTAAGGGCCTTTATTTCCTGGTTATTATACGTTTCGCTTTTACCCATTCACGTCTTGTGGTTTATACTCGCTGTTTTCTAAATTTTTGTTCAATTGATTTATCTAGATCAATCTTATTTATTCATAGGTAAGTTTGTCTCTCAGCTTTTTGGCTAATTTCAAATCTTCTTTTACTTTCATTCTTTTTGGTCTCATGATATTAAACCTCAGCGGCAATAAATCGAATCTCCTAGAATTCAGAGATATTTTAAACAATTTGTTAGGCTACACAAGTTGTAGCTGTATTATGTAGATAGTACTGAGATATCAGTACTGAGACTGTCGTCGAATGAAAACCATACGAACAAAAAATGAGAGTAAAGAGACAAAAAAGAGAAGGGGTGTGGAATAGATGGGAGATCAAAAAACAGTTTCCATGTAAAAACGAACAAATGTCATGAAAATTGTTATGTTTACTTCTGATTGGTTTTCTAATGCTTTTTTCCTAATCGAACCTGCGGAGCTGAAATTTGGAACAGATCTCCTTTGGGGCTGTAGAATACAAGCAAAGTATCGAGACGCACTGAAATTTGAAACAGAGAACCTTTGGGGCATGTAGAATACGAACAAGGTATCGAGACGCACTAATATTTGTAATGGAGCTCCTTTGGGGCATGTAGAATACAAACAAGGTATCAAGATGCACTGAAATTTGAAATAAAGCTCCTTCGGGATATTTAGAATACAAATAAAATTATCGAAGTTATTGATCTACTGGAGGACCCCTTAGGCTAGTTTCTTTCCTTATCGACTCACGGAGCTGAAATACAAATTGTTTCGTGAAAACCTTATCCGTATCTTGAAGATCACTGGGCTTCGCGCAAGGACCAAAGTCATACTGAGTCACAACTATTTATAAGTTACAAAATAAAAACGCTGCAAATTATTTCACTAAGGTTTATTATTTTTTCAATTGAGTATGATCGTAGTTTTAGTTGGCTTGCGTACGTCATAAGGCCCGTCCAGACTCCTCGGCGTGTCCTATTTCGAGTTGCCACAACCTATACTTCTATAATTATACGCATGTTTATATTTCTCGATTTGTGGCTCATAGCACCCATGGGTGTGGAGCGGTCGAGCTGGCGAGAAGTTAGGACCAACTAGACCCCAAGTGGAGTCTATGTGCGAAAGAACGGATTTTTTAAGTCAATTCTAAGGCCTTTTATGGCCCGAACGGCGAGCGGCGGACGGCGGACGGAAATTGCAAATTTGGATTCTACGCACTTTGAAACGTAAAATTACAGAGTTTGAGGGGGGGATATAAAATTTTTTGCTATACGATCACATAGGCTTATTATTGAAAATAATAAACCAAAATCGGAGATTATGAAATTATTCAGTTCTTTGTTTACTCTTGTCTCGGTCACTCTTATTTTCTCGCTCTTCGATTCGACACCTTTTGATACCGGTTATATTTCGGTTATGCCCACGATTTTTTGTACAATCAACGTTTCAGTTTCGATGTGCAACTGTATGAAGACTCGGGTACACCTGAACTGTGAGTAGTGATAATTTCTGCTAATTATACTGGGTAATGCAGAGATTGTCGCAAGCTTGTTTTCGGTGCAACATTCGTAACATCTTTGATAAAGGTCATCGATGGTTTAAATTCTGGCAGTTAGAAATCTCAGGCTGTTAATCCCAACGAAACTTTTCATCTCTTTAATTGTTGATACTTTTCCCTGTTACAATGTTTGCAAACACTAATAAGAATGTCTTTGAGGCGGCTATGGATAGAATGGGCTCAGTGACTGTTGATGATTTCGAACTATCGGAAATTAAAGACAGCGTCGTTCTTGCTACGTATGGCCTTGACCCTCTCGACATAAAATCGCATCACCTTACTCATACAATAACTAGATTTCTCTTTGTGGTGAATGATCATCTTGAGGAACTGGATAGCTTTAAAGGTCACGATCCGTCATTTTCTTTGGGTCGTTTTTCTTCTTTTCGGGTCGTTTTCTTTGTTAAATTATGCAGATATTTCTTCGCGTGGCCAATTGGATACATCGGTAAAGGATCACTTGCGATATGAGGAGTTATGGCAGGAAGAAAAGGAAACATTGGAAGCATCTCTAGTTCAATCGAAGAGGAAAATTAAGGTACTTGAAAGTAAAATAGTGACCGATCAATCAACAGTTTTAGATGAGACTCATAGTTTTCCAAAATAAACTTTATGTAAGGGTTCCAAGACTTCACCGTTGATAATTGACAGATCCGTTCAGACGATCAATGGTACCCATCAGGATTCTGCGTCCCAAACCATCCCAACTTTATATTAGAGCTGAAATAAAGCCACTATTGAGCAAGACTCGTTCTGGCGATAGTACAATTGATTTGATTGATGATATCACAGCGACCACTCCGGCTTCCAGTTCGCATTCTGTTGTGAGCCCTCCCGATCACGTTTTCGTATTTGGAGACAGTTTCACGCGTAACTTGAGTTATTCACTGTCTCAATATTTGCCTCAAGCATTCAAAGTAAACGCATTAAATAGGAATAACCCTTAACAAGATATAAGGGTCTATCTTGCTACATATCTTTCGCAAACACGATTTTGTGGTTGTTTCGGCCGGGTTTTGTAATATGGAACAAAGTTCATTATGTAAAACCTAACATTTTGCACCTTCTGGAAAACCTGCAGGACACAAATGTGTTATTGTGCGAAATACCGATCCAATAAAAACTTTTTTAACTGGTCTGATCTTAATAATCTCGGAATATTTCAAATGAATAAATTTTTCCCAAAATTTCAACTGAAGTACTGAAATTTTACGGTAATTTCCTTGGACAACGGCAGGGGATTGAGGGCGTTTAAACATGATCCGAACTCATGCGTTTCGGTATGAACGAGTTCGTCCAAAAACTGCAGCGCGTCCTAATCAGTATCTCAGAAAGTTCACCTCAAGCCCATGTTACCTGGATATGCGATAAATATGGATGCATACGCCCATGACAACAATTTACTAAGTGCGTATCCTCAGAAATCAGTGGAAAGTACGAGCGACTTGGCAACACAACCAAAGAGTACTGAAGACATTCCACCGTTCAATTTCGTTTTGTATACATATAAACATATGCTCCCTTAAGCGGCCCATTCACGGTCCTGCTGCAGGAGATGGGGAGTGCAATGAAGTTCCCCTCTTCGCTCTCCTGCCTCAGAGTGCGTTCATCATAAACAATCCCTCATTCCCAGCTCAAACCGAAGGTGTCCGCCAGTGTACGGTATCCTGTGTTTTACTTACCTTCTTCGTTCTCCATTCTTCAATGGCTCCTATTTAAGGTCTTCCGGCAGCTCCACACACGCTCGGACCTAACAGGTTGATAGGGTGGGGGACCCCAGACCGCAGGATGGTCCGATGGGAAACCCATCCGACGAGCTCTGCAGGACACCTGCAGCAGGAAGGTCTCCACACACGTCCTGCACGCCTACCGTGCAAGAAGAGAGGGAAGTTTTTCGTTCCCCTCACTTCCTGCAACAGGAACGTGAATGGGCCGCTTTAGAGACAACGTAAACTTTTTAGAATCTTACTTATCCTCTCTCGACTATCGCGTCGATGTTTTGTCAATTAATGAACATAGGTTGGATGAAAATGCTTTAATTTTCGGAAGTTACTAATTTTGTATTATCATCTGACTTTTGCAAACCGATGAACCAACATGGCGGAACTTTGACTCTGATCAGAGAAAGTCTTGTTTTCTCCGAAATTCAAAATTTAAATAATATATCGAGGCCTTGAGACTGTGAATTATCACTGATCCTGCCTTATGACTTAGTTTTTATATCAGTCTATAGGTCACCTAGTGGCATTTAGTCCAATTTTTTAGATATTATTGGTGATTTTCATTGATGTTGATAAAAAGGCAGATAAAGTTATCGGTGATTTTGATATTTGTGCTTTGGAGGATATTTTTGAATTTCATAAACTTGTTTGTTTGCTCTCTACTATTAATGTTTCTCCTTTAATCAGTGAGCCCACACGCGGGAGACGCTGTTTAAATCACGCATTTGTCAATTCCCCACGAGAAACCATTCGCAAAGTACCTACTCGTGGACAATCTGATTTTTTCTTAACACAAGTCTTATCACTAGGGTCTTATCCTTCCCCTGGAAAACCTTAACTACCAGTATGAAATAATCACATCGCGTCCTGTTTCTATAAAAAGCTTGTACAGTTCGAACTAGTTTTATTCCATGTGAATTGGGACTTTGTGTACGACAGTACTATGAATATAGATGATGAATGTTGTCCATATTATCTCCTATATCGCTCACTTGACTTTTCCTATTGTAACTAGGAAACGTAAAAATGGAAAACTACATCATAAGCCGTGAGTTACGAATGAAATACGCAATTTACTAGTGAACGTGAATTTCCACAAGGAGGCCTGGGAGGAAACGCATAATCCAATTATACATTAAAGGTTTGTCTCCCTTGGAAACGATTATAAAAAAAATTATTAGAACTCCCAAGAAAGATTATAACGGTGCGGGTGTTTTATCTTCAAATAATCCGTTCAAAACGATGTGGAATTTAATAAACCAAAATCGTAATCGTTTACGTTCCAAGTTAGAACAAACAAGTTTTACACCGGACGATTTTAATTATTTTTTCTGTACCATTGCTGAGAAGACGGTTGCTGACTTAACAGTTGCTACTGGTGACTCGTAAAATTCAGAAGCTCCTACAAACTTACAGTCGTTTGGTTTTACAACCCTGGAGCCATATGTAATAAGTGAATTTATGGCTTAGCTCATGAACGGAAATGGTTTCGACTTCCGCGTGGGGGGGGGGGGGGGGGGGGTTACCAAAATGATCAAGTATGCATACCTTTCTAAAATGTATCCACTAACTCATCTAAATAATGAGTCGGTAAACAGTTGTTGTTTCCCCTAAGTCCTAAAAATTGCTGAAGTCATACCTCTCCACAAAAAAGGCAGCTTTGAGGGTATAAATCATTACCGACCCATATCTAAACTATCAATTTCTTCCAAACACTTCGAAAAAGCCATGAATAAACAAATATGTGTATATTTTTTAAGGTAATCGACTATTTACTGAGAGCCAGTTTGGGTTTAGATCATCCAAGTCTACAAACGATGCAATCCTCACATTAACGAGCTACATCTTGAACAATTTTTTGAAGGGGAACTATGCCTCCGCCGCGAACATTGATGTTGCCAAATGTTTTGATTGTGTGCCGCATGATTTACTGCTTGATTAATTAAGGAAGTATAATTTTTGGAAGTATAATGGAAGTATAATCTATAGTGCTCATTAAATCTTTCCTCTCAGAAAGATACCAAGTAGTTCGTATGAGCGATCAACTCTCGAAGCTCGGTAGTCTAGGTTTCTGTGTGAATGACCCATATAACACAATTAGATCACGAGTTTGGTCGTAAGAAGAAAGTTTTTACTCTGTTCTATTCTTTGAGAGGCTGTTTCGCTAAATATTTTTTGGGGTAAGAATAGTTTTTCAATGACTTTGCAATTGGTCACATCAAAGGTTAGAACGTTTAGGAAACCTACAGTGGATTTAAGACGAAGGAGCAAACTCTGTTCGATCCAGAGCCAATCTGATTAATTGTCACACAGCCGATGGAAGCGAGGGAAGAAGCTTCCAAACCAGCCCCGTTTTTACGTTGACAATTTTTCGAGCTCTCTTTACGGGGAATTAGATGGAGGGAAAAGCTCTGAAATCCGTGAGACCCGGGCCCTGCCCTCTTCGAATCATTAGATCCGGAGATTGAAACGGAATTTTCTCTACGAGGAAAACACATTTGAAAACTCTCCCGCGCTTTTCATTAGTGAGCCTTCCCATGGGGGGTTTCCGTGACTGGGAGCAGTTCTTAGCGGGACTTAAGCCATAGATGGTGGAAGGAGGGGAGGGTGAGGGGTAGTGAGCTGATAAAAACATTTACATTGATAAGAGAGAAAGCAGGCGGTAGTTGGTTGGGATTCTCGCCTTTCGGCAGTAACTTGTTCAGGGGTCTGGACATGCTTCGAATCAATTCACCGGTTGATAGCGGCAACCTACATTTAGGTCTGAGCATCTGGGAGCACGTGACGGGGGCGAATCGGTAATGTAGTTTAAGTTGGGAGGGGAGGGGGTGGGACTCTCGAATGGGGCTCAAAAATAATAACCTTCTCCGCTAGGAGCGCTAGAGGTCTTCACGCTGAGCACATTTCACACCGCACATCATATATTTACACACCTAGTACAAGTGTGAGTTCACCGCTCAAGCTGAAGAGGTCGTAATGGGGAGAAACCGGTCTCTGTCAAGAGCGGAGATTCTAAAGTTCCGTGCAGCAACTCTCCAAACGAGGCATCGAATCTCGGAAAGACACTTGTGAGGCCATACTTGAAAATTTTCTAAAAAAAGGACAAGCAAAACATGCGATATTTGGCTGAAGCAAATCCCAGGGAACAGCATTGAAGGCTTTTGCATTCACTTTAGTATGGTGATAATGTTTACAGCTGGAATTGTTGGTCACTGGTTTTTTGAAATGACGTCACAGTGACAGTGAACAAAGAACGGTATGTGAACATGTTGCAGGGATTTTTTCTTCCTCGGCTTGATAAATTGGACTTGGGGACGTTCGGTTCCAACAAGATGGATTCACGGCTCACATTTCCGAAGGCATCAACGGCAGTTCTGAGGGAACGTAGCGTGGTAGCTCGTCGCAATAAGGGACAACTTGGGTTGGCCACCCTGTTCTTTTCACCAAATTTATGGTTTCGCCAAATTTTCCGAAATGTTCCTGAAATTCGGGGCACAGCCCCGTGTAGATAACTGGAAGTGATATGGAGGAAGTCAGTTCAGTTGTGTGAGCAATACAGATAACTTCTATCCCGTTCATCCTATAGTGTGCTGAAATTTGGTACACAGCGTTTTGGTGACTATTGTAAGTGATTAGGAGAAAGTCAATGTATTCAGATTACTGCGTGAGCAATAAAGCTAACTTCTCTCCCGTCCTTCCTAGAGCGCTGAAATTTTGAACGCAGCCTGTTGGTGACTACTGTAAGTGGGTAGGGCTCAATAGAATGGTCTAGTCCCATGTAAACCAAGAACGCATTTTGTGAAAGAATCGATTCTCGAGACTTCCAACAAATGGTCGCCCATCTGGTCTCTTTCAAGGGCTTACAACTATTTTATGTCATTGAACAGCTGAGTTCATGCTGAACAATTTCAAAAAAATTTTAATAATGGTTCATTATTTAAGTGTTTACAGCCAAAAATTCACTGAAAAAAGTAAGCATTTTTTTAAAAACTTGTGTTCAAAATGAAGGGATCACAGTGCTTTAAAAAAATTAATAGAAATGGTCTGTTCTCAGGCGATTCAAGTTCGAGAGAACGGATTGAAATGAGACAATGTAACATTTCTTGCTTAAAGCATTATCCGCACCATCCTGTCATTGACTGAGGACACTATCTCAATGACTGACTGACACAGTGATCCCTTAATTTTGAATACTATTTTTTAAAAATCGCTTAATTTTTTCAGTGAATTTTTGGCTGTAAACCCTTAAACAATGAACCATTTTTAAAGATTTTTGTGAAATTATTCAGCATGAACTCAGCTTTTCAATGAACAATAAAACTTTCGTAAACTCTTGAAAGAGTTCATCTGGAGAAACATTTGTTTGAAGACGCGAAAATCGATTTTTTTCACATATAGTGTGCATGGTTGCTGGAGCTGGACTGGACCATTCTATTGAGCTTGGATTTGTTATAAACTCTTTTTCTGGATGTCTATTTACCGAAAAGTTAGAATTTGTCTCAGTGAACAGATATTTTACGATCCGGACACCATGAAAGCGAAACTGAGTTTTTTCGACAGTGATCCCTTAATTTTTCACAGCAGTGTATATAATTTTGATGACATTTCCAGGGAATATGTTGGTGTGGTGGTCTGACTGTTTCATTATCACAAATTAATAATTCGCTCTGTGCATGCACAAACGCATCAAATTTTCTTTCTGTTTCGAAAGTAATTCTGAGGATTCAGGACCTACTAGTCCCCATATGTGGTAATACAGGAGGGTCATCACCGGCAAAATAGAGACTCCTCGTGAGATCAATGGAGGCCATCATGCTAAGGAGCGGAGGTTTGGGCGGAAGCGTCGAACTTCCCGAAATAAAGGCGGATATTGAAAGATTTCAGAGAATAGGAGCTCTACGGATATGCAGTGCATATTATAGGGAGGTATACAAAGTTGCTACGCAAGTCATTGCTGGAAAAATATCCATCAACATCCTAACCAAGAAAAGACAAAGAATCTATTTGGGAAAGGAAGAAGATGCACCTAAAACAGAGAGAAAGGAGGAAAGGGAAGAAACCACGCAAAAATGGAACCTATGATGGACAGAAAAACGCTGCAAATTATTACAAAAAGGATCTCTGGTCCATAATTATTAAACGCCGCTTATAGTATATTTAGTATCGGAACTCGGAGCTTCGGACCTCACAAATGGGTTCAATACATTACAGCAGCGGAATCTCACAATTTTACGCTTTTTAATATAGTTGATAAACAAAACAATTTATTACCAAGTCATCTTTCCAACACATAAAAGTGTTACCTATACTGTATATTGATATCATCTAATTGGTCAAATTTCAAAAAATGTGCTGACAAAATCACTGAAAATGGCTAAGAATTGTTAAATTGATATTTTTTAGCATAAGATTGGTCAAATAAAGTTTATCAACTATGAAATAGAACATTCAAAAATTTATGTACAAAATTATGCTAACAACTTGAACTTCATTAAATTTTGTTTTAAAAATCTATAAAATTGCAAAAAATAGCCTAAAATCCAAAATCACTTTTTGAATAGAAGAGTATCATTTAGAATACTTTTTTCCCCATAAAATTAATAGCTAACATTTTCTTTTCACTCATAAATCTCCAATTTCTATAGAACTTGAAATATACAAAAAAAAGACACTTTTTCACCTATTTTTGGCTCATAGCACCCATGAGAGTGAAGCGATCGAGCTGGTGAGAGGTTAGGACCAACTAGACCCCAAGTGGAGTCTATGTGCGAAAGAACAGATTTTTTAAGCCAATTCTAAGGCCTTTTATGGCCCGGACGGCGGATGACGGACGGCGAGCGGCGAACGGCGGACGGCGCGGCGGACGGGGGACGGACATTTCAAATTTGGATTCTACGCACCTTGAAACGTAAAGTGACAAAGTTTGAGGGGGGGGGGGGGGGTTATAAAAATTTTTTGCTATACGATCACATAGGCTTATTATTGGAAATAATAAACCAAAAGTAGAGGGAGGTGGGAAGTACGCATAAGCCTCGAAGTGAATACTTGGATTGATATGAAACAAGGCGAAACAGGATATTACCTGACACAGTTCTTTACTGGACATGACTATTACAGAGCTTATTATTCAAAGGAGGGGAAGTAAAAAAACCTACCTGTGAGCTCTGTCATATTGAGGAGGTTGAGGCACTCGATAAATTTGTTGAAACCTCTCGAAATGTGTTTGGTGAAGAGATAGGCGACATGGATTGCGAAACGATCGTAGGAAAAATGGATGAGACTAGAGGAAAATGGGCCTCTGTGGTGGGATGTGTAATATTAGTCCTGAAAATTAGAGACGAACCGAGAATGGAAAACAGAATAGGAGGGAAGTCAAAATAACAGGCTTTCAAGAGAACTGTTCCAAAGAACAGTAGAAACAAAAAAGTAGTCCTGGGACATTTGTCTATAAGCAGAGAGGGGATGGATGTTTTAGTCGGTAGGCCACTAAGTGTTGAGCCCAACACAAAAGGCGAGGAAGCCTAACCTCGATGTCAGTGAGTATCCTAGCATCCCCATCAGAAAAAAAAAACCTAATAGGTATGTGATTTTAACCCAAGAATCATAAACTAAGTTTCTAGAGTTTGGGAGAAAAGTCCCGAGCAACGGACGGGAAACATATATTTGTTTACACTACTCATCTTGAAATGTTCATTATTGAAAACCGTGCGTCATCTGTCAGACCCCGCTCCGCCCCTGCTTTGACTACTGCAGATAAAATGTAAATGCGGCCATTCCTCGATAAATAGTATAATATAAGCAATTGAGCTTAGCTTAATGATCAATCTATGCGTGAAACGTACGAATGATCTTTATAGTGAGCCAACTGTCCACCAATACATTTGCGAGGGATTCTCTCTTCTTTCTATATAGATCAGCGAAGTAATATCGAACCGCTCACCATCCTTCCGGTCTCAAGTTTACATTGATGGCCAGAATAAACCTCCCAGTAAAGAAGGTCCTCTCCACTCACGGGCATTCAGAGCGGATCCCTTGGAACAGGTGGTCCGGAAATCCAATAAACCTTTCACGTGAACTAGTTCATCGTACCTGTTCCCGTTGTGCACAACTCCTTCGGCTAAGTTGTCGACCGGAACAAGGTTGAAAGGAAACTTGGGATACAAGGATCGGCTACTTCTTTCCAGGAGCCCATCTGCTCTCGAGGTCCGCTTTCGGAAAGCCTAAGGAGTTTTGTGACTACTTGAAGGGGCTTCTCTTCATCGAGTGGGTAGGTACAGAAACCAAACTTATTCAGGTTAAAGACATTTGGAACTATCTCTCGATAGTATCTTACAAGTTTCATCTAAAAGAATTAGGTTTTTACTTTACCAACGCCTCGAAGAGTCGTGCTAAGGTTTGGGGAGGAAGAGAGAGCGAAGGAGAGAGAGAGAGAGAGAGAGAGAGAGAGAGAGAGAGAGAGAGAGAGAGAGAGAGAGAGAGAGAGAGAGAGAGAGAGAGAGAGAGAGAGAGAGTGAGAGAGAGATTGTTTGTCTCAGCTACCCTTGTTGCAATAAAAAGTGCAAATTCCAGGAACGCAACCACTTTGGCCATGTTTAGTTTATTCAGCATGACACAGTGCACAAAGATTATTGACGTTATAATTTATTACAAACCCACTTTTTATTTCTTATGCTACTTATCGTCATATAGCACCATATATTTTTCTTAAAATTCAAGCTAAATTCTTTGCACAACTAGGTATTTTATTTCTAAGTTCATGTCAACATATTCCGCAATGAAGCCAAGTTTTATTTTTATTATTTTTGCCATGTACTCCCATTTTTAACGGTTTCGTAGAACATTATTTGATATTTGAGATCATTTTGGGCACAAGAACGGTGATGCATTTGGAATTGCATGCAGTACATAGCATTTGCGGTCTTGCGAAATACAGATAGATTATCAAGTAGTCCAAAAAACCACCGTTGGACGGAACAACTAATTCGTTTTGACAAATTCCAATCCAAGGTATATTCTCTCCATCTATTTTGGAACAGTTAGGAGAAATGATGCAAATTATTAAACAAAGGTTCATAATTTCTTTATTATATTTATATCCCTCAAATGCAGATCATAAGTCCGCAATTATTAAACCCCGTATATTACAGTATATGTATTACCTAAGTTTGGGGCTTTGCAATTACTAAACGCGTTCTACCCTTTACAGCTTCAGCACCCCACAATTTTACGCTTTTTTAATAAATAATGGAAGAAAAAATGCAAGGCGTTGCATCCCACAAGCACGAAACGCACAGAAATTGGCCACAAGAGCCTTTACCATCATACTGAGATTTAAAATAGTATACCTGTTTGTTGGGGGCCCACGAGCACTGATGTAGGGGAGCTGAGAGTGCAATTGTTCTATTCCTGAAGCGTATTGTCAGACGATTTGGACAATATTTTTTAAATTTTTTACTAGTTAACAAGCAGAATATAATTTTATTGTGTGTATTTGCAAGCGAAAAAGCTACTCATTTCCGGGTTTTGGTGCTAAAACAAGCATATTTCAGTGACTTCCTTGTATTTAAGCGAAAAAATAGCTTCAGGTTCAGCTCACTCCCTGGTTTTGAGGACTTTGAGCACATATACTTCCGTTCGAATGTGAAGATACACATTAACGATACTACACAATCATTAAATTATACGTGCTTTAAACATATTACGTCAGATTGCTTCATTATGCCAATTGCGTTTACAGAAATAACACTATTAATAAACAATTACGAAAAGTTGATTGTCCCAAATATTAAGCCAGCGCTCACCGCTATTTTCGAGAATCCTAAAGCTATGTACCTAACTAAGCCACGGTGACCGAAAAAAACCGAATTCCATGAATATTAATTAATGAGTTCAGGGTTTTTATAAGGCTTCCCTTCATTATTGGATCAACCACCTCCCATAGAAAAATCGTGGGCTTGTATCAGACAATGCAGGTCCAAAGATGGCCGTTATTCAGTTTATATAACGAGATGTTTTGATTACATTCGTAATTTCTCTTCCCTGAAAATGACATTTATGGAAATTAAATTGGGTGATGTTAGCTAAATCCTGTTTAATTTGGCACTACGGAGTTCGGAAATACAGCAGATTTATGGTAGTACTTAAACACATTACATTATAGTTAACATAGTGTTATGTGTGAACGATTGAAGTGGTGGAAACTACCTGAAATATTTTCAAATTACCACAAACGCTTTTCATTTATTGACATTATTTTGTCTTGATTCCAAATTGTTGTCCGACCAACAAAATTTTACGCCTTTCTGAGAATACTTCACTAATAACGAACTTTAGCAAATCGTTCACCACTCGTGTGAACTGTAAGCACTGATTTTATTTTCCCATAACTATGATACATCGATACTGCAAAAATCGGACGGAACTTAGAAATATCTGATTGATAAAATATTTAAAATCCAGAAAACAACACTGAAAGTAATTTTTATTAAACTGAGACGTCACCCAATAGAAGTTTTATATGAAAACCAGCGATTGGGTACGATTTACCACCCATATTTAAAAAATTTGCTTAAATTCATTAAAAAAGAAAAAAACCTTTTGACATGGATATGTCTTTGGGCTGGGGGTCATTCTAACATTTTCGTAACGACATCAAAATTTGTGACGACCCGGCACTTTAGATTAATATTAACTCAAAAAGTGATGGCTAGGTAGAATTTCTATTGATTTTTCACGTACAACCAATGAGTTACTAGGGAAGAGTAACTCCCTTAGTTTTCATAGTAGGAAAATCGTTCGCCACTTTTTGGAATGCTCTCTTTTTATCACAACATCTTATGACCTCTAAGCCATTGTAGTGTCAAGGAATGTTGATTTATTACTCTAAGTTATAAACTAATATTGTTTTGTACCCACAACGGAATAATCTTGTGAAAAGAAGGCACTACATGGTTGGTATGCAATTGAGTAGTAGGTACCTACTGGAAAGCAGTAGGTACTAGACATATCCATGATCTTTTTTTTCCTATCAAGGGAGGAATTAAAATTTCCTTTCTACTTTCCTGTAGATCTTGACTAACTGGTGGAGTTATGTCCATAATTTTTTGTAGACACCAGGAAAATAAATGAAACTAATGGAAAAGATGGGGGACTAATGATGGAGACCAGGATAAGGTAGTATGCAAATTTCTTCTATTCATCGTAGGACGTCAAAATTTGATAGGGAGCTTCTCTGGGACATCAAGAGACGAGCAAAGTGAGGGGCGCCATCCTGATCAGCTGACTGAGCTAAAATCTCTCCTGTTCACCATTGGACTCTGAAAACTGATAGGGAGCCTCTCTGGGACAACAAGAGACGATTAACCTTAAAGACACCATCCTGATCAGCTCAGTGTGCTAAAAGTCATGGCGTCTATCTGAGTATAATAATTTGATAGGGAGCCTCTCCAGGACATCAAGCGACGAATGAAATGACGGGCTCAACCCTAAGCTCCAGCTGACCGATTCGCGTGGCATTTTTTGCAACACGCTCCGCTAACCAGCGCAGCGGCACTCAAATAGAAAAGAATTTTGTAAACAAATTTTCCAGTGATTAAGACAAAATCACTATTAACCACGGTTCACCTAGCGACAAATTATCACCGAAATTTGTTCAGTTCAACTTGACTTTATCAGGGATCTACGTACCCCCCCAGAGGTGCAATGGGGTCCTAAATCCTCGATAAAAAGGTAGAGGAGGTTGACAGTATCCCGTCAGAGAGATACCACTCCTACTAATAGCATTAATGAGCTATGTTCTGAGTAGATCGGTTTCCAGAGATCTGGATCACCCATCCAACGCCAAACTCAGCTTCTCAAAAACACGAGAAAGGCGTGCGACGCCCGTTGTTCACCGACGGAACGACGACAGCGCGTTCTCTGAGATCCCGACCGGAACTCTATGACGGGAACTCTGTCACAACTTTCGCGTATACCAATTTTTAACTTTCCGTTATACCTATTTGTCGGCAAAAGATTTCCCACCTGCCGGACGAACCTGCGCAACCCCCCCCCCCCCCCCCCCCCACCCCCACCCCTACTGAATCAAAGCGTCCGTAAAAAGAGAACTCGATGATGTGACAGCGAAGGAGGAAGCACTGACAATAAAATAACACCGTTAACTTTACAAACTTGAATATTATGAATCCCTATTTAACTTTTTTTTCGTTTGTAGCCTCTTTAGGACATTTACTTGACGATGCTCAGGGTCCGGATCAGATGTGTGGCTCTTAAAGCTAATTTCTATGCTTTACACTCTAGGAAGCTGTAATTTCGTATGTAGCCTCTTTAGGACATTTACTTGACGATGCTCAGGGTCCGGATCAGATGTGTGGCTCTTGAAGCTAATTTCTATGCTTTACATTCTAGGAAGCTGTAATTTCGTATGTAGCCTCTTTAGGACATTTACTTGACGATGTCCAGGGTCCGGATCAGATGAGTGGCTTTTAAAGCTAATTTCTATACTTTACACTCTAGGAAGCTGTAATTTCGTATGTAGCCTCTTTAGGACATTTACTTGATAAATCGCTCTTGATTTATCACGAATTTATTTCGTATTTTTTTTCGTAGTTTCATACTATAACTATATAAATTGATGTTATAAATGAATAGTAAACAATGACACTTGTTTGGTTGTCACTTGGTTGCGCGACAACGCAAACACATTAACCGGGGGTCCAGGGGCTTTAAATCATCACTTAGGTATGTTTTTTCTCTTCTGGTTCATAACAAATAAAAGTATACTAAATACGTTTCATCTACTTATATTTTACCTATCACTATTTGAAGAGTTGGTAATTAATGATCACGCAAACTGCGTGTGTTTTTTCAATTCATTTTTGAAATGTCACGCATTATTTTTTCAATGTAAGTGGTTGACAATTCGCGTTCATTCCTAAATATTCTTCAAATGTTATTGGAATAATTTTTTATGGTATAGGAAAGGAGAGTGAATGGGGGGGGGGGGGGGATTTGTACATACCAATTAATTAGAGTAGGTTGCTGAACCAAACAGAAGGGCTGTCCGATTTGGAAATAATGAACCTTTGTGTGGTTATTAATTTGCAGGATTTGATCGAATTTATGTGCGCTTGTGCTTTGTTAATTAATAGCGTAGTTCAAACCAGAAAATTTCCAGGGAAATTTCGCATTTCAAGAACTCACTGTGTGACACTTAACCCCTGTTTTAACCCCCAAGTCCTGGTGGTTTGCTGCTTGATTAGAAAACTAGTTTTGTGCTAAGAGAGGAATCTAACGCAAAATTTACAATATTATCATGAAGCTGCAGTATACTCGTAGTCCTTTTAGAAAATGCTCAACCAAAGGTATAGGTGTAACTAAAGATATGTTTTCGTTGTTGTTGGAGTGGTGTGGTTTTCCATGCACGATTCAATTGAAGAGCAGGGGCAGTAGTGTACCGTCTTCTTGTCCAATATCTGATATCCAGAGGTTAAATTGAAATGGTGAACTTCTTTGTGGAGATCTTCTGCTGCAGCATTGTACTTTCGATGATATTGTTATTAGGTCTAAGGGATTATTTCGGCTAGTAGTACTATATAGTATAATTGTCATTTGCAAACTTTTCGGAGGAGTCCGCAGTTACTATTTGAATACCGAGGGCGGTCGCTTTCCATGTAAGGACATCATCATAAGGCCGTGGGGACCTCCATTCCACTCCTCACCAACAAGACCTTTCACTTCTTTCCTTCCCTCCGCCCCACTCAACAGCACTCTCATTCCTTTCCCCTTCACTGACACCTCTATATGAAGCGACTGACTTCAGCACTGTTTCCACGGCCTGATGATGATGTCCTTACATCAAAAGCGCTCGCTCCCGGAACTATAGGTTTGTTCGGATCTCAAAACGGCATTCTGAACGGAATAGGACGAGAACCATTCCGAACCCCGTTCGGAACGTGTGACACTTCGAACGCGCTTCCATGATTCAGAACGATGCGAGACTTCATTAAACCAATCATTCATAGTTAAAAAAGTTTCTGTCATGCAGCATGATCGCATGAACGAATTTTAATAACTATCTATCGCATTATGATACGTTAAATTGTATTGAAATTTGAGCAATTTCAGTAGAAAGAAATTGTTAAAAACCAATTTTATGGTTAAAAACTACATACTAAATTAAATTCGGCGATTCAATCGAAATTTTGGATTTTTAGTTTTTTTTTTTTGCAGTTTTTACAGGTTTTTAATCAAATATTATTGAAATTTAAGTACGTTTTTCTGTATAATTTTGAGCACAATTTTTTGAATATCCTAGTTAATCGTTGATAATTTAGTTTTGACTAAAATTCTGCTAAAAAATATAAACAACGATTTTTGGCCGTTTTTAGCCATTTTTAGTGATTTTTTAAAGTACATTTTTCGAAATTTGACCAACTTAATGTGCTCAAAAATTGTTGGCCGACGAACTCATCCTTTTGTTTGGAATGCTTGGTTTTTTGGCGTAAGAATGGTGTTTTTTATCTCAATCATAAGCAGAGTTATCGTCTGAAATCACCCCTGAATGTAAATGATAATTTCGATGTTTGTGTCTAGCTGCTTCTGTACCAATTGTTGGCCATTCCTGACTACAGTGCGAGGAGGCGTCACCATTAATAGGTTAGATAGGTAATGGGTTATCAAAAAGCGCCACTGCAATACCGCTGGTATATCATAACGCTCAAACGTACTACGTGGGCAGAAAGCAAATGGTCAAAGGTAACATCATAATAATGATATTACGGCGGATCACAATACCTAAGTAATTAGACCCATAATTATAGCAGTCAGCTATCAAATAGAACACATTATTCGCCTATCTGATGGTGCATATGATGTTGAAACTTGATATCAAAACCGAGCAGTTCGGCAATTTTATCCTTTTCGGTTAGAAGAATTAACTCAAGGTTTACCGCGTCAAAATTTCATGAGCTAAATTTTAATATAACGTTTCTTTAATCGGACAGTTCATGTTATAACAAGCTTTATAAAAAAGGCCTCCTGCCCTTGAATTGGTTTTTTATAAATATTAAAATCCAACGTTTCTCCCCAGGAACTGGGCTTCTTCAGGGAGATCAATATTCGAAAGTGTAAAACATCTACTTACTTATAGTTTTCTTTTTTGTTAAAAATCTATAATAGACATTTTACAATTTTGAATATTAATCTCCCTGAAGAAGCCCCAGTTCTTGGGGAAAAACGTCGGAGTTTAATGAAAAAACCAATTTAAGAACAGAAGGCCTTTTTTATAAAGCTAAATTTTAATATACGTGGATTCCATCACGAAAATAAAATCCGCTTATCTACAGCCGGCCGCACGTTCGTCGGGTTTTCCACCAAACAACAGGACCGAAGTCTACATTTCCTGGACAACTTACAAATTAGTCAAAAATGGTCCGAAGAGCCAGGAGGGTGAATGTAACAGTTGACATCCTCATGATTACTTGTCCCAAAAACTGTTTATAGAAAGGATAAGTATAATAAATTGGGGTTTAAAATTGAAGTTCACCCCAAAACTCTCTGTGAAAACTTCCAGTGACTCTAATTTGAAAAATGAATTTAAACTTGTGTTAGAATTATAGGAGCTTATTCCAGTATTTAGAATAACGTTTCTGCTACTTAATTCTGTCAATCACTGGTGGCATGAGCAATGGTGAGCTGAACTGCTCAAGTAGAAAATCATCCACTTTCCCTACAATTTATAAACAACATGGATCATAAACTGTAGGTACCCATAATTATATAAGAGACTCCGACTAATGTAAAGTCAATCAGAATTACGATGTCATTCATTTTTATCATAGACATTCAATGAATATTATTTCATTATAAAAAACACGCGTACTTGTGTAAAAGTGCCTTTGCCAGTCTACTGAATGGATTCTTACTTATTACAATGAAATATAATATACCGTGTCCTGGTGTATTTACTTTTTGATAAACCTTCATTGGCTATTTCAGTTTATAGGACGTCCCTCAGAAGCTAGGGTTCGACAATTGACCAAGGCGGTGTGGAATAATCCAAGCATGAGGGGGAGAAAAACCGCATACTAGTCCGTTTCAGACCATTCTAAGACCGAATCTTGGAGAAAATCATAGGAGTATGCCTGAGTGTGTGTGTGTGAGAGATAAATTTTGTTGACGCTGCCCAGGCCACAGTTCTTTACCGATTTTCATAGTTCTTATTTCGTTCGATTCCAATTTTAGTGAAGTTCTGCAACACATTTTGAGAATTCAAGATTTGCCTTCATGATGGAGGTGGAAGGGGTTATTACCTATACTTCCATGCGCTGCCCGTTTTGCGTTATTCTAGTTTTGTTCCATTGAGAATTCGATGTAGTTTCGGAAAGAATGTTAGGAGTTTCGAATTTCATCAGGGGAGGTGGTGAGTGGAGGTGGTAATACTGATAACTCACATCATGTTTCAACTATTCTCGGTCGATTTCCGTGTTTTTTTTTTTTTTTTACAATGAATGAGTTTGGTCTAATTTTGAATCGTATATTATGAAAGGGGATGAATGGAGGAGGTCATAGTAATAAATCATGATGTTTTTAACTTTCTCGTCAGATTTTCGTGATTTTTTTTGTTTACTCATGATTATGGTCTATTTTTGGAAAATGAGTCAGAAGTTACAAATTTCATGAAGGAAGGGGGTGAATGGAGGAGGTAATAGCGATAAATCGTGTTATTTTTACTATATTCATCTGATTTCCGTGACAGTTTTCATTATTCCTTCGATCCAGATTTCAGTCCAGTTATGCAACCTTTAATTTGTTCTTTTAATTATCTTCATTTGGTTGCGCTTCTTTAGAGGTAGCATATATATAATCAGTCACATGTTTAATGAGAATACAATATTATTGTCGGTGTTGAGGGTAAGGGGGGAGGTAAATTCCGAAAAATCATATTCATTATTTTATGATATTATTTTTCATGCTAACCAAAATCATACACCTACAATCCATGAAGAGGGACACCCTATAATGCATGCATTAGGTACTTACAAATTATGTTGAAGATCATTCTTGCTTCGGTAAAAGGGATAATTGGTTATGTTATAACGCACGAGCTGTCGGTCTTGAAGGTGAGGTCGGTCTCAGCGCCGTGTTTGATGATAAGCGGTAAGTAGAGCGCTCTTGTTGGATTCGTTGCTTCTTGATAATCCATGTAATTTCTCCCTTAATGAGGGGACAAAAGATCATGGATATTTCATTCCTTAGTATCCTAATTTTCCAATTATTTACGAGAGACATTGAGTATCAAATGATGTAAGATCCAACAGGAAGTGATGAAATCTCATATACTACTCGAAGACCTTTCTATTTTCAAAGAAATTAGAAGGAAGTTACTTGACCTTCCAAATCCTACAATCACGTTGATAACGGAGAAAAAGTCGTTTCAATCTTCTTGTAATAAGTCAGAGAAGCTTCCAGAACGCCCACCGCGCGCCCACCACGCTTTCATTTCAAATTTTCTGCTGTTGAAATTGTTTAGGTTTTGAGTTCATGCCCTGTGGAGCCACTTTTCTGTCCAACATGTACACATGTTCCGTGATTGCTGGACAAAGTGAAACGTTTCGGCGTTAACTTAACCAAACAGCCTCGGGGGTAATATTCCTTTGAGGTCTGAACTTAACGTGGTGAAAGATTATTCCTTAATGCTGCTCTTAATCGCCTGTCTCCCTTTACCGTTTGGTTAAGTTGATGGGACATTAGCTCAGATCGATGAAACTGGCCCCTAGTCATATATAAATCAGAGTCCGAGTAAAGCTATATAAATACGCTTCTTAATTCCATTCAATTCTTCTCGCCTTAATTTAAAACATTCAATAGTTGTAATCATGCCAAATAGATTACGTTTTTTATGGAATAGCACGTGAGGGGAGGGAGAATTTTACAGCGGAGTGTTTTGAGGTAAATTGAGAGCTTTCCAACGAGTGGTGAAAGCTTTTCTTGGAATGAAAATTAACGATACAAGGTTTTTACATTCGCGCAGGCACAGCAGCTACATAATACGATCGTGGTAAAACTCTTTTGGTATAATCAAATCGCCTTCTTCAACTAATTTCTAGGCAGCCCAAGTTGAGTAGGAGGTAGTCTATAATGGACGTTACCATTTTTATTCTATTCGTGTAAAACAGGGTCAAAACTGAGTTTTGTACACACAAGAAAAAGAAGAAAAAATGTACAAATACCTGATATTTTCTAATGACCTAAAAATATTCAGGCAAGTACGACGTGACGAAGATGCTGTAATTCTGCAGGATAATATAGACCGCCTTAATCTGTACTGCAATCTGAACGGGCTTGAGCTCAGCGTTGAGAAGTGCTGCGCCATCACATTCTCCAGGTCGACTTCACCTATACTTACCAACTATTCGATTGCCGGGCAGGAGTTTGCAAGAGTGAGGGAAGTGAGGGATTTGGGCGTGATTTACGATGACAAGTTATCCTTCTCAAGGCATATCGCCTCAATGGATTCCTGGCTAGGTGCACAAGACATTTGTGTGACCTCCAGCCCGTCAAATCATTGAACATCTCTCTCGTCTGAAGCAGGCTACAGTTTTCGTCGTGGAATCCTGCTTATTCAACTTATCCAATTCTAAAGCCATTGAGAGGGTTCAGAAGACGTGTTTGAGGTTATTGGACTTTTTTTCCCTCAGCAAATCAGTAACCCTGGGATGAGGTAGTTTATTCCCCCTGCTCCCATCTCTGATTACAGGGATTTTGTTCAAAAACAGTATTTATGCTTAAGAAAATTACAACATAATCACAAAATCTTGAATACACTTAAATTAAATTGAAATCCATGTCGTTTATAAACATAATAAAGTCATCTTTAAAAGTACTCAAGAGTTCACTGAATGATGGGGGCCAATGACCCCCAACTGTCACCACGCGCCGCACCAAACGTGCCCGAACAGGCTCAAAACAAACACAATCGTACAACAGGTGTCTCCATGACTGAACTGCCCTGCCACACGTACAAATATCCGTGTTTGATAAACCAAATCGATGGAGATATTCCCGGTGTTTTCCATGGTTTGAAAAAATCATTGAAATCCTCCAGTAAATTCGGAATTCCGTCCTTATTCTTGCCTGGACAGTAGGAAAGAAAAGTCTTGTATGTACACCCGTATCGCTGCCTTTCCAAATAACATCCCACTTGTTCATTGACCTGATCCTTAAATCGGCCTTAAGATATGTTACAGGAACTCTGGAATATATGGGTAAAGAGGTAAGGTTATTGGACTATCGTCACGGCGCTTACTCGACAGCTCTTTGGGAGAGTGGTGACCTTCCTGGCATTGAATTGCTGTCAGATTGGCGTGCTGTGGCCGATTCGGTGTTCTTAGCTAGGCTGGTTAGGAATGAGATTGATTCGATAGACCTGCTGAGCAGGTTGAACTTCCGAGTCCCCTCTTATTCTACAACTGACCTGACCACGAACTACGGGCAGGACAGCCCACTAACAAGGATGGCAGTGTCCTTTAATAGCATCTCGTGCGACAAATTTCGACTTATTTGCCGGCAATCTGCCGACGTTGAAGATATCATTTTTTGCTCTCACTAGATCATCTACTGTCAGTTAGGTGCCTGTGACTCTCTTTTGTTCTTTTTATATATTCTAAATCCAATTCTAACCGCAATATTGTCAATGTTAACTTCTAAATGTCTCTTGTTTCGTTCTCACTTTCTCATTTCCTATTTTTTCTCACTTGTCTCTTTATTTGATTTGGCGGATACTTATAGTTCGGCCAGGATCCATGTATAATACCTATATACTTATTATTAATTGGGAATATATTCCGTATTGTATAAATAAATAAATAAGAACTTGACGGACGATCGAACCCTTTCCTCAGATCTGTAGAACTTTGGTCCGGCTCCAAAACCACAAACTCTCGAGGGAATCGGAACGGTCAATTATTTTCAAACATCGATCGGTTAGATAGAATAGCACTGCCTCAATGTTTTCCGAAAATCGAGGTCAGCTGGCGAGGGCGTATGAAAAACTTCGATACCACCTTATCCGAACAGAACGCCAACGTTTAATTTTTCATTTCAACCTTGAGCTCATCCTGAATTTTTCAGTCTCCATATCATTGCTCCATCTTCAACATTGATTCGTTCTGAATGCCCGAACTCCCGAAAATCTCAATTCCACACGTTATTGAAATACTGGTTTCAAAAATTCATACTGATAAGTTTCAGTAAGCTTCGATTTAAAAACTAATTTTCAACAAAGTTTATCGTTGAACTTCGAATGACTCAAATACTCCTAATTTATTTGACGATTAAAGCAAATTTATCCAATGATGTTGTAAAACACAAATAAATTTCCGAAAAAGAGGGTGTTTATTTTGTTTTGTTTGGTGCCATGAGTGTAGGAAGGAGTTGGTTCGAATTCGGAACTTGAGCAACTGAGATAGCTTACTTTTCCAGCAAATGGCTTAACCCTCGTACTAGGGTAAGAACATTTGGCCATTAAAATCTCGAAATTTTAAGCATTTTTGACATAAAAATTGGGCATGCCTGCGTCTAACAAATGCAAATTATTGCAAAAAAGTTCAATATTTCTGTAGTAGATAGCCCTTCAACGCAAATTATTGGTCTATATTTTTTTCAGCCCATATACGGGATAAATTTTAAGCAGATATCAATACTCAAGGGCGTAAACTCGACCGAAAATTCAGGTCAGAAAATGTACTAACAAAAAACACTAAAAAATGGCTAAAAAAACGGCTAAAATCGTTAAATTTGTATTTCTTAGCAGACCCTTAGTCAAAAGAAGTTTATCAAAGATAAACTAGACAACTAAAAAAATTTATGCGCAAAATTATACTGAAAAATGTACATTAATATTTGCTGAAAAACTGATAAAAACTGCAAAGGAAAAAATCCTAAGTTTATTTTGAAACACTAAATTTGATTTAGAATGAGCTTTTTGCTATTAAGTTGGTAGTTAACAATTTCAAAACAAGGATCTTAATATAATTATACGATTTTTTACGAAATTTCGCTCATACAATCGTGTTTCATGACTGGAACTTCTTTGTTACAGTAACCAAATTTCTCTATTTCACCTCACTTTATCATTCGGAAGTAGCGTTAAATTTTACATAACACTAGTGAACCTTTGTTCTTGAAAACTGCCATCTAAAAATCCTAATAGCCACTCAAAAGCTTACCATAATGTGATAGATAGTTTACAGTAAATATGATACAGTGCCTGCTTTTACCATTTATATTTTTCTGATCAAGCGACGATTCAAGTTGTACCTACACACTAACAAATGGTGTCTAGTGTGCTCAAGTGTTAGTTATGATGATTGGGACTCAATTAATGCAAAGGGTTCACAGTGATTGTCCACAAAATCACTTATTTCAACTTAGGGACTACTTTCTCTATTAATTCAACGATCTTTATAAGAAAAGGTTTTAAACTAAAAATCAAATGTTTGTACGACTCGAGACTCAAAGGTCCAGTAGCTGTTAGTAAAATAGTATTGGAGGATCATCACTCATTGATAACATCATGCTTACCGTTAAATAAACCTGGACTGTGGTACCATAATTATGATTATTGTAAAACATACGTTTGCAAAGTGGGTACCTCATTCCATATCTGTTGGAACTAAATTAATCCATATTTATCACTGAAGGATGTAAAAAGTACGAAACCAATCGTTGCTGAGTTCGTTCATCTAATAGAAGTCACCTAAAGTCAAATCACTGGTATTGAGTAGTTTTAAGTAGAATTAGAGCCACTTAAATTCAATATTTAAGGGCCGACCTACACGCAGGTTGATATAACTATCGATCGTTTCTTCAGCTTTCTCATTTCACGTTCAAGTGTATATTTTTGGATATTTTCAACAACTGTCATGTTGAGAAAGACCAAAGATGAAGAGCAAAATAAAATCAGGAAATATTGGAATTGAGTTATTGTCGTTTTTTTTAACTTAACTTTCAACTTAACTTTTAAAGCTTACCGTTTCTGAAAAAGTAACATTTCTTACAATACTTTCCAATAAGTTTCCTAAGTTTCTAGAATCCGCTCAAATATCTTGGTGGTTTGCCCTCATCTCTTCTCATAATTCACGAGTCCAGACTTGTAGATTGTTTCATTCTTGAATGCGCACATGATTTTGTTATCGCTAAGACTAAATGGATGCGACTTCCTCCTCAAGTGATTTCATAACAGTTGGGCTCAACCATTTCAGAAACTTGTCTTATGTGCTGAGGTTTTGTGAACCCTTAAGTAGAGCATAAATTAATGGGAGCTTATGAGGTAATTATACATTTACGTCTGCGTCTCCTTAATCTGAAATGATAATGACAATGACGTATTCTAATATCCTTTGTTTCTCATATTACTTTCTTTCGATAAATATTTACAATTTTATCAGAACATAATTCAAAAGAAGTTTATCAGCCATGATCTAGAATATTAAATAATTTATTCACAAAATTATGGTGAAAAACGTACCTAAATTTCATTAATATTTGCTGAAAAATCTATTTAAAAACACTGAAACATTGCTTAACATCCAAAAACGTTTGACTTATGAGTGCCCATTGACTTGAGGGATCGGCTATGTCAGTGGTACTAAGCAGATACACCGACAGTACGTTTTACAAGGGGGGGGGGGGGGTCAGCTCCAGCTGCTTCATTTTTTTTTTTCTAAGCTCAACTTGGTTTAAGTATAATAGTTACCATATCTTTGGTAGTAGTTCAACATAATAATTTACTCCATGATAATTTTCATTTATTTTGGACTTGTGAAATTAAAAACTACCATTATATTAGTTTCATATTAATTTTACTCCCACTCACGTTTTTTCGTACTAAAACTTGAATTTCTTCATGAAATTGAAAGGTAATCTTAATTTCGAGCATACCGTCGAAAAGCAGATTAAATTTCCCCACTTTTTTGAAATCCCGTAGTTTGCGGCTTTTTGTTTAAAGTAGGAAACCTTTAAGTACTGTAAAAGATGTTACTTTTTTGGAATTTTTGAAGAATATTTTAATGGCTATCAGGGTTTTTAGATGGTACTTTTTGTGAACAAGTGCACTAGTGTTATGTAACGTTTAACGTTGATTCCAGAAATGGGGTCGAATGTCAATGTGTTGGTTTTCTATGAAGAAAAAAGAGGTTTTATCGATAAAACCTCAAAAACGACAATCTCTGGAACGAAAAGAGATAGAGATGTGCGGGCTGCGGCGTTAAACTACGTTTTTTGTTGAGTTTAACCCTCTTGAGTATTGTCATCTGCTTGCAATACACCAGTGTTGGGCATAATCTTATCGTCGAATACAACCAACAACACGAATACAACCCATAAAAATGCGTCACGGTCATCAATTTCAATGGGGCGTCCCTCCTATAATATGCAAAGCCTTATTAATATTACCTCCCTTCAGAGGGACGTCCTATTGAAATAGATTTAGGCCAAATAGGCTGGGCTCCAATCGTTGAATTCGCATTGAAATTGATGACCGTGACGCATTTTTATGGGTTGTATTCGTGTAATCGCCGACAGACGAATACGATTACACGAAAACGAATATAATCGCAGTTGACTCATAATCAACGAATATTTATCGCGATTACATTTGTATTCGTATTTGACGATAGGACTATGCCCAACACTGCAATACACCCTATATACTATATCATCAAAACTTGGGGCTTCGCGCCTTCCAACAGCGTTTACACCTTCAAAACTGCAGGATTTACGCTTTTTAGTAAATGTCGAAAATGTCAGGAAATAAGTAGAGAACAAACTTCATCTCCGCAGGTCGATTGAGAAAGAAATTTTAGCGCGATGCCCCTTTGCTCTATTAGCTATGCTGCATGACTGAATACTTTATAGTTTCATTACCAGGTTTTTCCGCTTTTTGGTAGTGGAAGTCTCCATGGTTCTCCGCTCTAGAATAATCTGTGATAGGATGGAGATGCGGCGGTAACAGCTAACAGGCGATCCGAGACCGTCGAAGCGCTGATCCTCGGATCGCTGCGTGTTCGCAAGGCTCGAAAGAGGCCATTAGCAGATGACTGCCGCCGATAATGTTGTCAAGGGAAAAGCTCGCCCGGGCGCCTTAATCGCTCTGTCACGTGAGCTCTGCTCTCCAGTGACATAACATAATTCAAGGCGTGTTAGGAACTTCTAGCCAATTTTCGTTGAAAATGAAGCTTATTGCAACATTAGGAAAATTTAAAAATCAAAATTATTTTAAAATTTCTTCATTGAAATCCGTTTTGAGGCCTTTTGAAACGATTCCTGAAGTTTGCGTTTTTTCATATATATATATATATATATATATATATATATATATATATATATATATATAGGGTGTCCCGCAGAAAGGTTACACCCCCCTTCATTTTTCCTGAATACAGCGTAAAAAATTGGGACCATCGCCATTCTCCATAATTGTTTGAGTAGATCTCAGGAAAAATACTTTCGCGCGCGGCACAAAGTGGCGCAAATTTAATTAATTTTGTTTGTTCAGATGATAACTCCCATTTCTCATTGCAGATTCAATTTTTGCGTGAAATTTCATGAAGAAATGATCCATTACTTGATTTTTTAAGTGCTTGTAAACGGGCGCAATTCCCGTTCAAAAGTGCACAGTTCCGCCCTAAAAGTGCAACAATTGTGAAATATCTAGTTTTGAAGATATTCGATTGCCACATGTAATACACAATTTCGGGGTAATTTTTCTAGCTGAACCTCGTAAGGATGTTCATTTATAGATATTGATTCCACTCATTTCCGCACAGCACAAAGCATACTAAAATGTGAAATTTTTGGCGTTTTCCCAAGTTGGTGTATCAAATATCAATAACCAAACATCATTACCAAGTTCAGTAGGAAAAGATACCCCAAAATCGTGTATTACATGTGGCAATTGAATATCCTAAAAAAAACTCGGTATTTCAAAACTTTTGCACTTTTGAAAGGGAATTGCGCCCGTTCACACGCACTTAAAAACCGAGTGATGGGTCATTTCTTCGTGAAATTACACCCAAAATTCTAATTTGCAATGAAAAATGGAAGTTCTCATTTGAAAAAACAAAGTTTGTCTCATTTGCACCACTTTTGGCGCAAGGGGCGCGCGCGAAATTATTTTTTCTGAGATCTACGTAAAAAATTATGAGGAATGACGTTCGTCCCTATTTTTACGCAGGATTCAGGGGAAGTGAAACGGGGTATAACCTTTACGAGGGACACCCTGTATATGTATACAGGGTGTCACATGTAATATCCGGAAAACTCCACCCACGTATTTTGCAACTAATTTCCGATCGAAAGTTTCTCCTAGAGATTTTTTTAAACGCTTTGTTTTCGAGTTATTAAATTTTCAGGATTTTTTTTCGTGATTTTGACCTTAGCTCACCAACACGGCCATAACTCCCTTAATTACCTGATAAAATTCAAATTTGATTATACCGTTGGATAGAATGTTGAATCTCTCATCTCCCTAATGTGGTACCACAAAAGTTTTTTAAGATGGTTCAATTGGTAAAAAATCAATTTGAAAAGTGAATTTGGTCAAATCTTCAGAATTATCACTTTTTTCATACTCCGTAGGTCCGATAAAATTCTCCGTGTAAAATTCAGATTGTAGCCCTATAATTTACCCCAGAATCCCAGCTTTCCATTGGTTTAGTTAACTTTACTTTTACTTCACTAATTAAGGGAGAAAACTATGTTTTAATGTTGAAAAACATTATTTTTTCATTGAAATTGAGGGTTTTCTTGAAAAATTACCTTCTATGAAAATACGAGTTTGAGGTCGGTTCCTACGTATTTTTTCACGCTGGATCGAATGGTAACACTTGAATATCTCCCCAACCCAATTTTAACCTATTTTTACACATTGACTAACTTTTACACGAGACACCGGAAAAAATTATGGTGATCAACTAAGATCACTTCTATGCTAATTTCTCCCTGGTTGGTGATTACCGAAACATGTCGAACCCTCTGTATAGTTAAGGGAGCCCTGGCTCCCTTAGTAGGCTATAAACTTGCCTCTACTCAATCTAGCAAGCTGACTTATTGGGACTATGAACTGCGGGGCGACGACGAGCTTTTTCTTTTTTCTTTTTTTATTCAACATCCAGTAGTTGATGAAATGGATCTTTCAAGGATTGCTTGGATACAGTCACAAAGTGCCCTAATGCGCTAATTATCTGAGGTTGATTTGTTTTCAATCCATTTCCATCCAACACACCCATGGCTGCTCTCGTACAGGTATTTTATCTTGAATTGTTAACTAGGCATTTTATCACCTTCTAAGCAATGGACTGCCTGCTGTTAGGACTGCCTCCACCTCATCAACCACTGTCGATCAACCCCTTTGGTCGCACGATTGACCCAGCTGACCCTCACGTCGCCCGTTGTGAATAGGGAAATCGAGTGCTTCGCCCGGATGGCGGATACATTAAGCCTTCTCTGGGAAAAAGACTCGGAAAATATATCTCCCCCTTCCACCCACAATACGAGTTCATTCTTATAGACAGACGCCGCCCTGCTGAAATCACTGGCCGCCGAGGGCATAGTGAAATGGACTGCTAATGGTCGAAACCCCTTTGCTTCAGGCCTCTTTCCCTCGTCCATTTCTCGGGTTTCCGATGGTCGTGCGGCGGCGGTTGAAATCCTTCGCCAGCCTCGAAATCCCCACTCCCCAGAGGGGGCCGGTAATTTATTATTCATGAAATGCAAAATGACGCCCTCACATTTGACATGATAGAGGCTTAGGCCGCTATCCGTTTCTCCCGCTCTACTTGGCAGTCGACCATTAATCCGGAGATAGGTTTTTTCAAAGAGGGACATCCCTCATTTTTGATGGCACCTTCCTCACGGAAATAGAAACGAATTTTAGTGTGCCACTACGATGCTGGTAAATCTGATGTTGACAAAACGCCAAAAACATGGTTTACTATGACATGAATATTAAAGTTAAATAATATATTTCCATTTCTATTTCCAAAGATAAGAAACGGTTTTAGTCTACTAGTTTCAAATATAAACCTCAGTAAGCGATGAACCTCATGTTTCGTTTCAAATTGCCTACAATCCAAGAAATATAGAAAATCCACGAGACATGAGAAATTATTGGTCACTCAGTTGATAATGGTGAGGCTCGTCATTTCATCCTTTCTTGATATGGCATGGAGGCTCACTGTCGAAATTCAACTTCATGAGGAAGACAGAAACTTTCTGAAGGACTTGGTATGAAGTATTGTGTTGAACAGTTAGTGGCGTTTGAATCCCACTTAATCCGTAGTGCGGTCCCTTATTGCGGGTGTCCAACGAGATCAGATTACATAGGTACTTAGAATCTTGAAGATTTCCTAATACCAACGTCTATAAAAAGGTTTACTAGAGAATATTAGCTCACTCAGCTAATCAGGATGGAACCCGTCATTTAATTCGTCTTTAATGTCACAGACAAGCTCATATATCAACACATACAGGGTGTCCCGCATAAGGTGGTCGGTACTTCAGGAGTCGATTTCGGAGCTTATTTCTGATCGAAAGTTACTTTTAAAGGATTGTTCTTAAACGCTTAGTTTACGAACAATTTAATAATTAAATTTTTTTTCGTGTTTTCGACCTTACGTAACTCCTTTAATTTGCTGTGTAAATTCAAAGCTGAGGATACCGTTCGGAAGAGCATTAAATTTGCTATAGGATTAGATGTCTAAGATCCTTAAGAATTAAGGTTTGACACATGAAAAAGTACTCTGAAAAACAAAATTTTACCTAATTTGGGAAACCTCGAGTTTTTTCATTCGGGAATTGAACGATGAGAACCAATATTTTTTCAAGACACAAGAAGGGTAAAACCTGCACGAAATCTCATCTCTTTTAAACGGTGTAGTCAATTTTACTTTTACTTTGCTAATTAGGGTAAAAACTATGTTTTAATTTTTGAATACAGGTTTTTCAATGAAATCGAGGGGTTTCCTGAAAAATGACCTTGTAAGTAAACACGAGTTTGGTGTCGGTTTTTTATATTTATGCTGAATCGAATGGTAGGTAACATTTTTATATCTCCCCAACCCCATTATTACCAAATTTTACACTTTAACTCACAAGTTTGAGTTTATGTGGCATGATACATTTTATGTGCTTTTAGGGGTGAAACTAGTAAGCAAAAGTGTAAAACTCGGTTATAGCGGGGTGGGGGAGATATGCAAGTATTAACATTTGATTCAGCATATAAAATTACGTAGAAATTGACCACAAACTCGTATTTTCATGGAAGGTCATTTTTCAAGGAAACCCTCGCTTTCATTGAAAAAACGAAGTTTTCCAAGGTTAAAACATAGTTTTCTCCCTTAATTAGCAAAGTAAAAGTGGAATTGACTGCACTGTTGAAAAGGTGAGATTTTTGAGCAGCTTTTACTGTTTTTGCGTCTTGAAAAAATAATGGTTTTCATAGTTTAATTCTCGACTGAAAAAACTGGAGGTTTTTGCAAATTAGGAAAAATTTGCTTTTAGAGAGGGCTTTTTTATGCGTCACACCTAAATTCTTAATTTATCCAATAGAAAATTCAATCCTTTTTCCAACGTTATCCTCGAATTTGAATTTTCACAGCTAATTAAAGGAGCAATGATCGTTTTAGTTAGATAAAGTCGAAAACCCGAAAAAAAATCTTAGAAATTTGATTATTCGTAAACTAAGCGGTTTCTCCTTAAAATATTCTTTAAGGATAACTTTCGATGAGAAAGGAGATCTAAAATTGACTCCTGAAGTACTGAACACCTTATGCGGGACACCCTGTATAATACATTTATTTAAATATAATATTTCTAATCAACTGTGTCAGTTCTACCTGGAAATATTACCTGCAATTATTCTCTACGAAATTTCGAAATGCTACGTTCTAGATTTAAGCAACTTAAGTTAATTTGAAACCAAATTCGCTAAAGAGCTCACTCAGCTAATTAATGTTGTTTCTCATGTTGGAAGTTCACTCTACTAGAGCGGTACTGTTCAAAATCGTACTGGAATGAGGACTAGTCAAACGGATTGATCTTAAATCCACTCGATTGATCTTGAAAAAATTGGCTTATATCATGTGCCTCGCTTGGGCTTTACTGTCATATTCAATTTCGCCCAAAACTAACACTGCGCGCAACTTTACTCTCGCGTTGAATGGGTTGCGCGTGGTAAAAAAAAATTTAGTGCAGTGATTTTTTCATTATATTTGCCGTAGAAACTGAATCTGTAATAAAAAATAGAGGTTCTCATTTGAAAAAACGAAGTTGGGGTACGTTTCGCGCATTTACGCGCATCCTTGATATTTGGATTCATCGCAAAAAATTACAGGGAGTACAATTCCACTTATTTTTTAAATACTTCAAAAGTGGATTATGAGCTTAGTTTTTAAAAGCCTATACATGGCAACTACTAGGAGATGAATTGAACCTGTAACAATTTCTACCAAAGTGAGGGCGAATTATGGTAGGTACTAGAGTAAAAAGTAGTTGAATGTTTTAGCACATTGTTGAATATTTTAGTTGGCAATTTGTTTTTCCGGCTGCAATGCGCTGGGTGATCCGCTAGTTATCTATAAATAGACTGTTGATCTCATTATTTATATGGGGGATCGTACTTCTTCCTGATAATCCAGGAGCAATTGCAGTGGCAAAACAATCCCATCACATCCATCTATTTTCTAAATTTCTTCGAGAATTTACCAAAAGGAAAAAATGCCCTTAACCCCTCACATCCTTTCGTTTTACAATAGTTTAAGTAAATGTTGACATTTATGTGGGCTGTACAGTTAAATTTTGAATGTATATAATAATTCATAAAAAGATTTTCTGTTATATCATGAAAATTCCGTTGATGATGAAAAAATTAGCAATACCGAAGTAGGAGCTGCTTGTACTACAGCGCTTCAGTTCCTCTGCCACACAAAGCACATCACCAACTTTGTAGAGCGGGGCTCGATATTATATTTTAACCAACGCTCAACAAGTGGCATTCAGTCCGGGTTTTGCCACGAAATCGATAACATCCCAATGAAGCTAGCTTAACAAACATTGACTTCATTAATACGAACGTTATTTATAATCTACGAACACGACAGAAAATTAAATTTTAGCGAGGATTGAATTCAAAAGTCAATCATAGCCGTATTAAAAATCTGATGAAAGCTCATCAAAAAACTCGCTGAAACGAAATACGTGGACCGTTTGACTCGGAGAGAATTGTTTGTTTTAATGGTGGTTTATTTGTGTCCGCTTCTAATTGTATATTGAACAGTCTGTACATATTAGTCCACGTGTCCGTGAACGAAAATGCTGACCAATTAGTTGAAAACGGCCTTCCATTTTATTTATTTATTTATTTTTCTACGAAAAAGTTAGTTGAAAAACAGTTGTTTGCCTCTTTTAAACCATTGATTAAAACCATGATGGCTTACTGTAAATGACCGCAACACCCAACGGTTTCCAAATGTGCAACTAACGGTAAATGACGATATCCAGAAACCCGATTCCCCCCCCTCCTCTGGATTTACGTTAGCAGATGAATTTGAAAATAGTCAACATTCTGATCTAGTTCAATAAAAAATTGAACTGAAATTTGAGAGTTGATTGCGATCACTTTCGTGAAGTATTTTTATGCTGATTAAAAACATTTCTCTACCACTCCAACTCCCAGATTTCTTGTAGCTAATGATAATTAAGGTCGACAAATTTTCGTTAAAATTTCGGCTTACACTTGAACTTTGTTCCACGCTTTCTTAGTTAGCCGTATCGCGAGGATGATAGGAAAATATCGTATAATAGATGATTATAGTACTTTATAACAGGATGAACAATAATCTCTGGTAGGGAAGGCAACGACGTCAGCTGATTTATTGTCTCGGTGCTTAAATTGTCCAACATTTTTGCGAATTTTATTGAACTGTTTGCCTAAATTCCGTTACGGAAACTTTATTATAAAAGGCCAAGGTTTGATCCTCAAGATTATTTTTAATGGAGTTTGGCCAATCTCCCTAAAATAAGTATTTGGTGATAGTGGACCTTAGTCCCATATGTGATTTCAAGATTCAAATTTTATTAACTTTGGTACTGTAGCTTGGGTAAAGAGAAGAAAAGCTCAGAAGGTGGAATAGATGAATAACACATTCAGAGAACACTGATGAGAGTCTGTTTTCATTCGGCTCCTATGAATTATCTGCTTAGAACTCTTTGGAAGAAAATAAGAGTCTAGCTCTAGCAATAGAACAGAGATAGTATCATCTGTGGGTGAGAGTTATAAAAAGAGAACGAATTGAAGGGAAGTAGACCCATGAGGGCAGTAAAGGCGGCGGTAATTCGTTGTGAAAGCGTTAATTCCGTTACCTCGTCGCAAATGGGCATCAGCGGAATAAAGTAGGGACAGTATCTACCTCGCATTTCAAATAAAGGAACAATAGGTACGCGGTATAATCCCATCTCACTAAATGCACTTTAAATGTAATTTACTTCTAAAAGAATTTAGTACTATACTATAAACTCTACCAAAAGAGCTAATTTTGTGGTTTATATGCATAGTATTCATGTCAAATTTATCTGGAGTCTGAACAATTTCTGGTCCTCTCTATCAAATTTATTTCAACAAATAAACCGTTCCTAAATAATATTTAAAATTATCATTTATGTACTTTTCGGAGGAGTCCGTCGTCACTAGCAAGTCGAGTACCGGGAGCGAACGCTTACGATGTAAAGACATCATCATCAGGCTGTCGAAGCAGCACAAAAGTCAGTCAGTCTGTACAGTATCTGACAACGAGAGGTGACGGAAAGAGAGAGTTAATCCTTCAAAGGTGAGAGGCGATTAACCTGCTACACTCAGAGGTATCCCTTTCGGTTGTAAACACAATCAGGCATATCCCCCAATGCAGTGTATTCAAAAATGGAGAAGGAGGAACTACTCCTATTCGTCACAAGTATATACATTGCTTTTAGAAAAATTTATATAGGAACGAATTGTGTTCATTACATAGGAGGAACCAACTAAATTGATAAATCAAAGTACTCATAACATAAGCGATAAAAATATTTCATGAAAAAATTAATCAGTCACAATCAAAATCACAAAAAAAAAAAAAAAAAAAAAAAGGGCCGTCTAGGAACGCCCGAAGGAAGCGAAGTTTTATATCATAAAGCGTAGAATAGAATTATGAGTATTTTCATACTCATAAACAATCTCTTCTAATTGGAATTAATTTCATATAATTTTAATAATTTGCATCCTTAAATTTTTGCAAAATCAGTTTTATTGCATACAAGTTCTCACATACAATATATACTTAACATACAAGTTCCAAATCATTTACAAAGCTTAATTATCTGCGTGTTCATCAAGATCAGAACTACATTCAGTAATTTCTACACCATTATTCTCATTGTTATATTCTATGAAAGTGATGATTGGCGTCGTAGAGTAGAGAAAGAAAGACCGGATAGGCCTCGGGTAGAATCGGGATCGTTCGGGACAGTTCGGATTATGACTGACGCTCGGGCCATGACGATTTTCACGGGGAGACTCCCCGAGCGGGGGGCGTCCGTATAAAAGCTTCGCTTCAAAAGAAGTGTATTTAAAGTATGTGTGTTTTAAGTGTGATGGAAGTGTATTTAAATTAATTAAATACACTTAAATATGAAGAGTAATTTGTATTCATTTCAACCAGAAAAACCAAGAAAAGTTATGTTTCAACCAAAAATTTCATTCACGAGACCTCGGAGGCTACCATGACAATTTTGTCTCCGGTGTTCATTATCGAATGCTGAAAGAGCGTTCAGGTGCATCAAAAGATCCGAGTTGAATGAAAAATTATAATTCAGCGACGTGGCACATTAATTTCGAGATGACAGCCCGCGATGAAAACTTTGCCTCGTCTAATTGTTCAACTTCCTTAATGAGCGATAAACGTGATGAAGAGCTCTCAGCACATGGTTGCTAAAGGTAGACTTAGCCGCTCCCAGATCTGCGGGGAACTACCCGTACGATAGCTATCTTTTTGTAAACCTTCTAAACGGCTCATTAATCAAATCATCTTCAACTTAACTTAATTCAATTCAAACTTTAATTCAACTGCCTACGTTATGAGGCTCGCGGGTTTTGAAATGGTAATTTATGCGATGCAATGTTCGTTTAACTTCCTTCGAAGGAAGTGACTTTTAAATTTGCAGCCTTGTACTACTCTGTTGCTAAACAAACTTTCATCTATTTATTTCATTTTTGATCGAATTTTCGAAAAAAATCTTCATTGAAATGTAAGCTGGTTCTTAACAAAAAAAGGACTGACTCTAGAGGTAGGGATATTACCATGTACCTTGGTAAGATGTGTTTACTGAAGGTAGTGGCTGAATATTTGAGTAATTCGTTTAGATGCTTACGTGGGACGTATATGTGGTACCGGGTGTGAATTGCCGTGGAAAATGGCCATCTTCAAATCACCATTACCCCTGTACGGAAAGGGAGGGACACTGTCGTATACACGGGTGTTACGATCCCTAATCGAGCTAGAAATGCTAGTGTCTAAATTTCGTCTATTTCGTCGGATTTCGTCCATTGGGTCTAGTAGTTTACGCAAATTTCTTTGAGTTTTTCCAGTAGTTAAGCGTATTTCTCTGAGTTTTTTCAATCTACGTACCTTGAAACGTATACCAACACATTTGGAGGGGTGGGAGAGAATTTGGTTTTAGTGATTTTCCGTAGAAAAGTAAGGTATTGAAATGGCTCAAATACATTAAAAATATAAAAAAATTCAAAAATGTCTACATGGAATTCTCTAGTGAGGCATTTTGAACGATTCCTGGATTTCAATGCTTATTATACATTATTATTACATTAGTACATCATTATTTTACATTACAGTGTGTGTGTGTGTCACTCCAGGTAGCAACTCTTCTGAGAATTGAGAAAAATTCCTGTTCTTCCCCTAAAATATCAACCATCCCAAAAGAATGAATGAGTTTGTTTGGCAGCACTTTTTGAGCACAGTATATTGCTGAAAAATAAAAAATAAAAATAAAATAAAAAACTCGCAAGGAGCTTCCCCCTTGAACCGCAAGGGGGCACCCCCCCCCCCCCCCCCCCTGGACCACCGGTTGCTTTCCGCTTTGAGCCTTCGGCCATAATGCTAGAGCATGGAACATGCTTTCTTCCCGCTAATTCGTAAATGTAAACAAATTTAAATACATAAATGTTTTACTAATAGAAATTAGAAGGAAGTACCTAGGTAGGTAATTTTCTGTTACGGTGCGCGTCTACAATTACTATAACCAAGATTAACTTCTCAACCAAGTGACAACGAAACGACCGGCATTGTTTATTATATTTATATATAACATAAATAAATATAAAACTAAGACATGAATAGAAGAACAAGTACGAAAAAAATGCGTGATAAATTGAGAGCTTCTCAACGAATGGAGAACGATTTTTGACCGGTGAAAACTACATAAGTTTCATTTCTCCTGCAACGGATGTTGTACGTGAAAATCATAAGAAAATTTCGTGACACTTCCGCGTAACGTTTTCGGGCAGTTAAAAATCACAAAAAAGGCTGAAAATATTTAAATTTATATTTATTAGTGGAATAGCCTGAATGCCCTCCCCCCCGCCCGATTATTAACTGTGAGCTAGAACATTGAACTAGGTACCTATGAACAAAATTGAGCTGAACAAAATTGAAACTAAACATCATTACCTAGAATACACCAAATGCAAAAAATTGTAAAAATCCAAAAATTTGTTTGTAAAAAAGAATATTAATGGTAAACGTTTTTGTCATAAAATTGATAGATAACTACCTAGTTTTCACGTACAAAGTTTTCACATTTCAAAAGGAATATTCAGCATTTAACCCCCTCCCACCCCTCCAAATATGTTGGTATGCATTTCAAGAAAGTAGATTGATAAACCCAAAGAAATTCGCGTAACAACTGGAAAAACTAAAAGAAATATGAGTAAACTACTGGACCCAATGGACAAAATCCGATTCTCAAATGACACATTGGCTGAAAAAATCAAGGAAGTTGTTGTCTCAAACAATCATACTACATGACCGGGACTTTTTTCCCCATTTACCCATTTATTATTTAGTCAATTAAAAAAATTCAGAGTTGAAAAAAATTAAGCAAAATACATTTTCAGTACATTTAGCACTCTAAAGCCATTGGTAATGTGCTTTATTTTTAGCGAAGGACTATTACGCAGTAGGGATGCAGTCAATTGAATCGCCTGAGTAAAAACGAAGCTTTTCCAAGCCGTTCGTTTCGAAAAGTCAACTCTTTCAGCGCAGTGCCGAGGATAAATGTCCCTCAAACCGCCGAGTTTAAAAAAATATACCTCGATCTCTAAACCCCCCTCGTCTTTCTTGGTTGAAAAGAAAAAAAAAGAAGTTTTTTCTTCTGTGTGAATAAGTGTCACAAACATTCAACCGAACAAAACCGTTTAAAAGTTGGGAGACCGTTGAAGGGGGGGACTTAAGCTTTAGAAAATTGCGGGGAACGGCGACTTTCAAAAAATGGGTATTGAAACACAGAAATCAAACTAGGGAAACTTTTTTCAGGAAGAAACGGTGTCAAATAGAGCGGGTCATATTTCATTTGTGTTAAGTGGGATCAATACCTTCTTTTTTGTGTTTGTTATTCAATAATAAATTCTTGATGTTGCCATGGAAATAACTATTTTAACCCCCCCCCCCCCCCGCCTCACTCATTCTTCCATCACACCACACATTGTTCTAACTCACGTCATGTGGAGAAAATCCTACGTCAATTCATTTGACTTTTTGAATAATATTAATTTGGAATTAGCTGTGGCCTCTCGCATCGATCGCTCGTCGTAGACCTAAATGAAGAACACCATCATATAATATTTCTAATCAATGGTGTCAGAATAGCTAGCAAAATATAAATTTATATTATGCTCTTGAAGGACTCCGCTCCAAACTTCTGAAGATCTTAAGTTGAATAGGAACTATATTCAGCGCTAATTCAACATTAGAATGGTTCCCCTTTTCGTTCAAAAAGAGATGGCAGGTGGCGCTTGCTGCGATTATGCAAAACAAGTAGATAAGTGCTTACGAAGTGAGTCACATTATAGCGCATTTTCTTGTTAGGAGATCCGCTTGAAATAGAAGCTTCCTGCGTTGAATAGTAGACAAAATGGTTTCGGAGCTCACTCAGCTAATTGATGGCCTCTAAGTCGACTTCAGCATTCTCCCTTGATCCTCCTTCTAAAATTTCAGCTTGCTGTGTCAAATAGGAAAGACACTCAGAGTAGCTTTGGAGCGTACTCAGCGGCCCCCGATACATGTTTATCCTCGTCATGTTACATATTACATCCGTTCCAAGCGCACAAGGGCCAATGTGACAGATTAGGAAAGAGGTTATATTACCAGGAAATTAATACTTGGAGCCAGTTGGAGGGGAGTCATGAGGCAATACAATACCCCGGTGCGGTCCTCCTGACCACCCACCATAGTTCACCCATCCCATCTTTGTCATTTTTCATATAAAAAAAATGTCTGTGGGGGGGGGGGGGGGGGAGAATTTCGATTGACTATGAATATAGTGAAAATGAAGAAATCCAACAGTCCACTCAAATGTGTGCTGCGTTAGCCTACTTGACAACTGAAGATGTCCAAGTCGGCTAGGCTGAAATTCACTCAAAGGCCTCTTCGACTACCTAGGTACTTCGTCGAAAAATGCATAATGACGAAATGCCTATTGAATTGTGGAATCACTATGGTAGGCGAAACAGGATTACGAACGCTGTGGAGGTTTGGCATAACAAAATCAACATTCTTCTTGGAATACCCAACACCCACAACCACACTCAACGGTGCCCTGTTCCATAGCTCAGAATCTGAAGTCGATTAGTAACATAACTCAACCTGCAGATTCCTAACAACCAACTTCCTTTTCCTCCTTCCTGTTCTTTCTTGTCTCTCTATCACACCCAGAGAGGTTCCGTTTAAAGATTCAGCATCAGAGCAACAGAGCCCACTCAGCTGATTAGGGCGGTTTCCCAAGTCGTACCTAATATTCTACACGCCCAGAGAAGCTCCGTTCCCGATTTCAGCATCTTAGGCTGTCCGTCCAGTGCACGCGGTTTCGCGCGAAGAGGCGAAGAGGCGAAAAGAGGCGGATTCGCGCGAAGGGTTCGCCTCCCTTTCAAACACACTGTTTTAAATGAGAGCCCGTCCACCTCAAGACGCGAAGTGGGGCGACAAGGGGCGAACGCGACGGGAATCAAACCGGTTTGTTTTTCAACGCGCCAACAAGCGAAATGGATGTTGACTGTGTGTTTGAAGGAAGGGGAACCGTTCGCCTCTTTTCGCGTCTTCGCGCGAAATCGCGTCCACTGGACGGACAGCCTTAAGTGGCATAGGAACGAAATCAGTTATTTAAGGAGGATGTTAGTTATTTTTGAGATAGCTGTGCCCACCCATTACTCTTGTTTTATTCTGTAACATCAGAAATACCTGTACATTTGAAATAATATCAGCATGGAACACGCTATTACAGGGACCTAACTGCCATAAAACGATCCCAAAAAAATGTATCATGATAGTAGCGGTGGATCTAATTTCTTTGGTATTCAACCTATAAAGCTGAAATTTAGAATGCAAACCAAAGCGATTCGATCCAAAAACTTTGGATTAGCCCTCCAATTAGGGGACTTATGGGCAATCGAAAATCCTTCAAAATCACCTAGCGGCTTTAATACTGGTCTAATTTAGGACTGCCAAACCTCTTCCGATTCAGAGTTAAATACTTTCCTAAGTTCATATCGACCAAGTTTTTTGCTCAGTTCCTCAGTTCCTCAGTTTGCTCAGTAAAACAAAGTTTTAGCGAACTTTATGTGTAAAATCACATAAAATTCATGAGTTCTGCTCTAGGTCAATGTGGAAAGGTCGCAGCAAAAAATCGCTCGATATGAACTTTTCAAAGTATTTAATCTTGAGTGGAATGAACTTTAGCAGACTGAAATTAGACTAATATTAACGCCACAAGGTGATTTTGAAGGGCGAAAGCCTATATGTTGGAGGAGAGGACTGTCCCAAAAGTATCCCTGTTTTCAATTGTTTTTTATTAGCTTACTTCAAGAAATAGTTCAAAGTTTTGGGATTGAATCGTTTCTACGTTCTTCAAATTCGCTACGTATAAAAATTTCTTTAGGATGTACCTTTTAGGAATTATTAAAGAAAAACGTAAAAATGGGATAATTAATGCATACTAATGACGCCACCATTTTGTATTCCACCAATTCCGAAATGACAGACAAAGATTGACTCACTCAGAACGGACTAAATTTTCAAAATCGAATCTCAAACTTTCTCCTGAAATTCCTACCACCTATTTTCAGCCTCGTCTCCAGGACTAAGAAAGAAACCATTATGGAATCGTCAATGATTATTTGAAGCATTTCTATAATATCTACACTCATGTTACGGATACGGGGAAGCTTTGTGCCAGAAACGTTTTTGTTTTTAATTTTATTTATCGTATTCATTTTATTCAGCGGAATCCGTGATTTCTGTTCGTTCTGTGATCATGGTCCTCAAAAATATATTGAGGCGCACTCTATAGGAACGTAGTGGTGGAGAGCTCAAGGAGAAAAACGACGCAGGTTGGAATCAATATTCCCCAAATTAGGTCGTCAATTCTAGGAAGAAACACACAAAAAGAGAGAATAAGTTCAAAAACTATCAAGTGGAAGTCTTTTCGTGTCCCTTCTCAATAATTCCGAATCTATTGGCGTGAGCTTAGTAACCCCAACACAATTACCTATCAAGGGTGTAATTACAATTTACAAAGGATGAATTAGGACAGAAGCTTCACTTTGTGGGGCTCCAACCTTGGCCAATTTGACGGTCTGCGTTCTCAACTTAAAGGGCCGTCAGCTGTAGGTGATCGTGTCTTACACTTGGAGATGATTTATTTATCCTAATTGGTGGCATTGAACCTTGACTGGGGCTCGCCTGCCAATGCTATCATTAGGTTGACTTTCGCTTTTGATCGAAGTTTTCGTTTGCAGTACTGAATAATTACTATACCGTTCAGGAGATAACTTGGATTGTAGGTGTTATCAATATTTATCAAGTAATCAAACCTTAGAAGGCGACCACAATATAACAACTATACCTATATAAATAAAACTTGTTTTCCGGCTAATTTGTATTGTACTTACTATATTCCAACTAACTCATAAACGGATTCATGGTGTGTACAAACACTACTCATGATTCCTGTAAGGAGTCAAATTAAGTTACCCAGAATAATCTCAGAAATAACAATTACCGGAGGGTTAGTACCAGGGTACCACGACCCCCCTTCCTTTAGGGGTCCTTTTTTTGTTATTGAAATAAAATCGTTGTTTTTTCGATACTCGGCTTGTTAAAAGGTAATTACCGAAAGTGGAAGGAGTGTAGTTTTCAATGCCTATAAAATTCCAGCTTAATATGTTGAAAAGCATAGAAATTGGCAACTGAGCTCACTCAGATGATAGAAACTTCAATTATTTTAAATTAGGTAATCATTTCATAGTAAATCCTCCACATGTTATTAACTAACCACATGTCAACAACCATGACAAAATGTGAGCATAGATGTTACCTCACTCAGCTAGTTTGGAAAGAGCCCATCATTTCATTCGTCACTTGACGTTCAACTTCAACATCCTACATCAAAAATGCTGCAAATTATTGCACAAAGGTTTATTATTTATGTATTAGACAGCCCTTCTACGTAGATCTCTGGTCCATAATAATTATTAAACGCCGCTTATAGTATATTTAGTATCGGAACTCGGAGCTTCGGACCTCACAAATGGGTTCAATCCATTACAGCAGCGGAATCTCACAATTTTACGCTTTTTTAATATAGTTGATAAACATAACAATTTATTACCAAGTCATCTTTCCAACACATAAAAGTGTTACCTACCTATACTGTATATTGATATCATTTAATTGGTCAAATTTCAAAAAATGTGCTGACAAAAGCACTGAAAATGGTTAAGAATCGTTAAATGGATATTTTTTAGCATAAGATTGGTCAAATAAAGTTTATCAACTATGAAATAGAGCATTCAACAATTTATAGCCCAGTCAAATTAGAGAAAACAGGAGAAAAAATTCATAGTAAAGAAATTTCTTCACCAGGCTCTTCCTTCACACCTAGTAAATCATATCTCAAAAGTCCCCTAGTATGGGGGGTGAGCTCGAGGAGTGGGGGGGGTTGTTTTTCTCCTTTTTTTCGACTTTTTTTTCGGTTTTTGCCTATAACTCGAAAAGTAAGCGTTCTAGCGACTTGTTTACTATTACCAGAATTAAAGTGCATAAAATTTACTACAATTTTTACTCCTGACTTTATTCTCTACGATTAGGCATTCCGCCGCTAGAGCGCGTTGAAAAGTAGGTATCATTTCAAAAAATCAGCAAAAAGGCCTTTATGCTCTTTTTACGCAGAAATCATTCGTATGTAGCTTCTGGGTGACTTAGAATACATCATGATTTGTTTTAAGAACATCAGTGATGCTCGGACAGTGGTTTGAGCAGGTTTCATGTATGTCTTTTTTTTCTGTTCTTTGCTTACATCCTGGAAACTGTGAATATATATTTATATAAAACACAGTGGCTCTAAAAAAGAAAAGAAAAAAAAGGAACTAAAGATAATGAGCTGTGTTTCACCAAAAAATGTTTAATGTGCAGGTACAGTATAACCCATGTTAAAGTAATATTCACAAAAGGAGTGGGAGGGGGAAGGGGTCATCAATCTCCACAGGTATCTGCTCTTCATCCATTGAGAATCACCATCCATAGTCAAACTGAAAATTCAATATCGGATTACAGTGAGGTGCATATAATCTTATATTGATAGATAGATGAAGTTCATGCAGATGATTAGGATGAAACTTACAGGGCGATGACATATGTGTTGAGTGGGTAGTCTTATGGTTCCATGTCTGTTTCATCATCTTCTGTAGATGAACCGTCGTCAGCAAGTGGTGGGTTGTTTGTGCAGGAACCTGAACAGTTGGAGTAGCTTTTGGTGCAGCTGCAAAATATATTCTGCAGAATTGGGGCTGGAGTAGGGAGACGATGGCTTCCTCAAACCAATTCCAACTTTGGATCCACCAGCAACGTCTGAAATTCTGCAGAATATATTTTGCAGCTACACCAAAAGCTGCGGTAGTGCTCGATGTGGATGCCGCAGAGCTGGCGTCCACTGCTCAACACTCTGCTCCAACTGTTCAGATTCCTACAAAAATAACCCACCACTTGCTGACGACGGTTCATGTACAGAAGACGATGAAACAGACATGGAACCATAAGACTACCCACTCAACACATATGTCATCGCCCTGTAAGTTTCATCCTAATCATCTGCATGAACTTCATCTATTTATCAATATAAGATTATATGCACCTCACTGTAATCCGATTTTGAATTTTCAGTTTGACTATGGATGGTGATTCTCAATGGATGAAGAGCAGATACCTGTGAAGATTGATGATCCCTTCCCCCTTCCACTCCTTTTGTGAATATTACTTTAACATGGGTTATACTGTACCTGCACATTAAACATTTTTTGGTGAAACACAGCTCATTTTCTTTAGTTCCTTTTTTTTCTTTTCTTTTTTAGAGCCACTGTGTTTTATATACATATATATTCACTGATAATTCACAGTGAGTTGGTAAGGGTGCTGAAAATATGTTATGGTTATCACAGTTTCCAGGATGTAAGCGAAGAACAGAAAAAAAAAAAGACATACATGAAACCTGCTCAAACCACTGTCCGAGCATCACTGATGTTCTTAAAACAAATCATGATGTATTCTAAGTCACCCAGAAGCTACATACGAATGATTTCTGCGTAAAAAGAGCATAAAGGCCTTTTTGCTGATTTTTTGAAATGATACCTACTTTTCAACGCGTTCTAGCGGCGGAATGCCTAATCGTAGAGAATAAAGTCAGGAGTAAAAATTGTAGTAAATTTTATGCACTTTAATTCTGGTAATAGTAAACAAGTCGCTAGAACGCTTACTTTTCGAGTTATAGGCAAAAAACCGAAAAAAAAGTCGAAAAAAAGGAGAAAAACACCCCCCACTCCTCGAGCTCACCCCCCATACTAGGGGACTTTTGAGATATGATTTACTAGATGTGAAGGAAGAGCCTGGTGAAGAAATTTCTTTACTATGAATTTTTTCTCCTATTTGCCTCTTTTTGGTCTAATTTGACTGGGCTATTATGTACGAAATTATGCTAAAAACTTGAACTTCATTAAAATTTGTTTTAAAAAATCTATAAAATTGCAAAAAATATCCTAATATCCAAAATGTCTTTTTGAATACAAGAGTATCATTTTGAATACTTTTTTTCCATAAAATTAATAGCTAACATTTTCTTTTCAATCATAAATCTCCAATTTCTATACAACTTGAAATATAAAAAAAAAAAAAAAAAAAAAGACACTTTTTCACCTATTTTTGGCTCATAGCACCCATGGGTGTGGAGCGATCGAGCTGGGGAGAAGTTAGGACCAACTAGAAATCTGAAAATGAATTACTATTGTAAACGTGTTCAACACCCTCTGAAACGCAAACGCAAAGAAAATGCATCCCCACCCCCAAGTGCCTGTAATTCCCCCTTTTCTACGAAAAGTTGGCCAAAAAAAAGCTTGAAATACAAAGTCCAGTGTGATCTCAGAATATCATTTAGCATAAGTTTTTAACACAGTAGGTATGTGCCTTGGTGTCTCCTACCGAATACGAAACGTTTATGTGTAACGAAAATGTATTGCAACAATTTCTGATGATTTCCACTTACAGCCGAGTCGTTGCTAGGAAAATCGTACTTCGTCATTTTTCTTCCCACAAAATTCTTTGACCATTCGTTTGAAAGCTCTCAATTTATCCAACCATATTGTGTTAACTACTGCCTTACTGCGTGGCCAACTGGCTGAGTTAAGGGCATTGTTAATTGAACAATTGCTTACACACAGGTGATTATTCTCAATAATTGATGTTGTGAACATGATCGCAACCGCTTGTTAATTTCTGATGAGTTCATTGAACTGGTGGTGAGTCGCAACGCTGGTGATAGATAAATAAAATAACTTTACAGTAGTGATAAGATACCTCCGTAAAATCGGAGTCATTCTTATTTGCGGATTTCACGGGTTTATGTGAAATGCGTGAGCTAAAACACATTCTGTGTTTTAATAATTCAATTCGAAGTATGTAAATCGAGGTAACCAGGGAACAGGGGGCCGAGTCTTTTTCCATAGAATTGGTAGTTAACACTTTCTCTGCACCCAAACTGCTCCAATTTCAGAACAATATTGCATTATATGGTATAATATTTTACGAAAATTCACTCATGCAATCGTGCTGCGTGAGTGAATTTTTTTCATGAAGTGGATGAATTTGCATTAAAATGGAGAAATTTTGTTCCAGTTCTCAATTATTCCTATTCGTTTGACGCGACCTTAACCCCGAATTCCTTTATTTACCTACAGCGAATAAGGATATTTCACGTCGAAAGGTACCTTTGATAGCTGACCTTGGCCAATTTGACGGCCTTCATCCTCAACTTAAAAGGCCGTGAGGTGGAGGCGGACGCGTTCTACACCCAAGGGGAAGACTTATTTATCCTAATTGGGAACCATTGAGACATGACTAGGGCTCCCCTCCACAAGGCTGTCATTTGGTCGACTTTCGCTTTTAGAGAAAGGCATATCTTACCCACGCAGAACCACTCTGGTACCGTTCAGGAGATAACTCGGGTCGTTATTTATCAAGTAAACAAAGCGTTGAAGGAGGTCACAATATAATAACTGTTTACCTGTAAAACTTGTAGTCTTACTCAATTATTAACGGATCTCCGTATTTTAAGTTTGTCTAACTGTAGAAACAGTGGTTCCAGAAACTGCAAGATACCAAATTTTCAATTTTTTAATCATGTAAATCGTTTTTGAGGCATTCTGGAACGAGATGCTGGGGTTCAAATGTTTTGATATGCAGATATATTTAACACAATAAACTGGTCAAATTTTAAAAAATATGCGTATAAACTATTTAAAAATGGCAAACAACGGCTACAAATTATTGAATTAATTTGTTTGTAGTAGAATATTATTCTAATAAAATGAAGCAACTCTGAACTAGAACATTCAAATAATTCTACACAATGTCTTGGAACTGTTGGGAATGCAGTTTTCTTGTTTCGCTCCTTTTTTCTATTTACTTTCGTACCTACCCAATTTATTTATCTGTTTGTTAAGTAATAAGTTTATATGAATGAAAACTCAATTATTTCTCATTTGATGTTTTCTCGTCTAATTTTCTTGAAGTTAAGTTATACTACTTAAACGTTTGGGGGTTTTAAAAATAGCATATGGGACTTTTGGGATAAAATTGTAGAGACCGAATAACTTAATTCAATGTCCAAATTGAAATTAATATGAATCAAAATCAATAAATAATCAAACTATATTTAGATAAATTTGCGTTCGCGACACACAGAGCAATGCTGAAAATGTACCAACCCTTATATCATTAAAATGAGCTTTAACAAAATTGATAAAACAAAAAGAAAAAAAACTATTTGAGAAAATTTGTCCAAACGATCATGCAACATGACTGAAACTTTTTTTAACTAGTGGTCTCACAGACCAGAAGTCTCACGCTGTAGTTGATATTCATTACACCTTTATAGGAGCATTTAGCTGTTCATAATTTAGAATTTGTGTGAAACTGACGTCTGACGACCAACTTTCCTATTCTGGGAACTCTGAACGGCTGAACTTCCAACAAAAACTCATGAGGACCACCTTTTTAGAAATCAGATCCTCTACGGGTTTTAGGTTGGTCAAAATCCACGGAAAACTTATAGTTAGGGAAATATTGGTAGTACACTGAGTTTTGCCGCCACGTTTACGGTTCTAACAGCGCTCCATCATAGTGGAAAGAGGAGTAGTACCTCCACCCTAAAGTAAATCTGTTCTATTGTCTAAATTTTCCCGATTATTTTCACCGTTCATCATAAGTACAAGTGACAGAATAGTGACCAACCCATAATTTCAAGTTATTGTTAAAACACGCAATTTTCCAATTTTTCAGTATATATTGACTAAAATCACAAAGAATACGGTTTATCATATAGAGGATTTTACCAGCACACAAATGAGCTTTCAATTTACATTTCGTTCAATTTGTCCTTGTTGCAATGGATACAAGCTAAGCTGAGGAAACAATTACAGCTATAATTCCATTATCATCACCCCTCACATCATAAAATTTGAGGTGTGAGAGATGATGGTAATGTAATTGTGGCTGAGATTGAGGGACCTCCTGGTTTGGGGGGGCTCCTGGTTACATTCAAAGTGAGGTAGGTAAGTGCTATTTCTAATGGTTTTTTCTTGAATGTCGGTTATGGGATCAGAAGCCTAATCAATTAGAGTAAATTTTGCACAAAACATTTTTGTAATTTGGTTTTCAAGTTCCCCAACTAGCCAGTTACCCGTGCGCTGCCAGTTACCTGTACGGGTTAGTCGGTGCTGAAATAACCATATCCAGACTGCGTTCGTAACTACGCAGGCTGCATGCCAAATTACAGCATGAAAGTAGCAAAATCAGGCCCGGACTGATCAGAAAAGAGATCATAATTTCAATAAGCTCTTATTGTCCTCAAATAGTCACCTTACTTAACTTAAATTTCCTAGAGAGAACAGGAGACAATTTAACTCACTCAGCTAATAATCACCATTTCAATCGTCTGTTAATGACCCAAAGAGTCTCCCTACCAAATTTCAACTTCCTAGGGTGAACAGGAGATAATTTAGCTCACTCAGCTGATCGAAATCGTCAAAACCAAACCGCGCAAAGAAAGGGCCCGAACTGCGGCAACCATAATAAAATTTCGGGATCCAAAAACACCGGTTTTCCGTTCTGCTCTTTGCACGAAACATTAAATCCCCGTCCTTCACCTTTCAATAATGCAACCCATCAAGGCTTCTCTACTTGTGACGAATTTCCGCCGCTAACAAACTCCCTTTTAGCAACCATAATAACAAAAGTTCGGGAACCAAACACGTCGGTTGCGAAGGGTTGCGCCGTTTATGAGGTACAAGGTTGTTTTGGAGGTTCAGACCTAACCTATGTTGTACGCCGAAAATTGTTGATAATTTTACGACCGCTCCCATCAGAATCGGTCCAACCATTGAGCCGTTTATTAGGAATGTACATACCTACATAGAAAAATTGAAAGACAGAAACATACTGAGTTTTATATAGGTATATGGATTTTCTGAATATGCGCCATAAGCACTTTTAGTTCCCCCTCGACTCCATCCAAATTTTCCCTTTTTTCCCTTTCATTGCGCGCTAATCCCCCTATTTTTCCCCTGTGATCGAAGTATATCCAAGGTGGCCTGACGTAGTATGAAAATTCATTATTTGTACTTCATTTTCCTTTTGAATGCAATATACTAAGTATATTTAAAAAAATATATATATGTACACAAATACTTACTGTTGTGACCATATTAGTATTTTGAATTTCAGGAAAAAAGTTTATGGGACTAGTAAATTCGATTGTTGCGATGTGATGTGTTTTATAATTTTACTGATGCCCTTATTCCATATGTTTTATTTCTTTTGGATGCAGTTTCTTGATCCCCACCTTTTTGAGCCATTGCATGTAGCTTAATTTTCTTGGAAAATTCGCAACATCGAGTTTATCAGGCCTAACTAGTACCTGTTCTTACTCTATCCTAACTAGTACGTTATGTTCCTAATCACGGTAGTTATGTATTCTAAAAGTATGAACTATAGTTCTTACTAAAAATATAGTTCTTATATACCACACGGAGTTTTATTCAAGATGCCACAGTACCTACCATGTATTACCTAATGTTATTATTTGTATATAAATAAATATAATATAATGAATTAACAGAAAAAATAGATATATATTTAATTAATTAATTTTTTAAGCCTACTACATACCTACGTTTTTGATTTCTGAAAATCCAATTGGTTTTGAATTTTTCCTACATTTGATACACTTATTTCGTTTTCCAGTTTTCTCAAGATTTTTTCATAGTTTTTAAAGAGTTAAACTAAACGTTTTGACCTTGTATTTCTGCTAAAATAGAAATGTTGTTTTCTATTCAAATACTTTTTCCCCTTTTGAAAACCTTCCCCTTTTCTTCCCTCTCGAGGTCCGTTTTTCCCCGCAAAAGGGGAAGTTCCCCGCAATGTGGAAGCCCTGGCCATATCTGTTGGGTGATTTTCCATATGGCAGTACTACTGACATTTTCATGGCAGTATACACGATTCCACAGACTCTGGAATGGCTTTGTGCACTGGAGGATTATAATTTTGATAAACCTAATTTGTTGTCTCTTCGACAAAACCCATAAGCACAATGTATCGTAACACCAAGCATTTCAGAAATGAATATATGAAACGATCGAATGAAAACCAATCAAATTCAACTATCGACGAACGAAACTTTCAACAACAGGGTATATCCGAAACTTCTTATGAAACGCCTTCTTACGAGGGCAAACGAAAACGGCCCAACGCGCTCTAGCGTTTTTCCCACCAGTATTTCGTTTTTCGTCTGTAAAAACGCAAGAATTACAAAAATATTGTGTGGAAATTGAAGATATTCGATTAGGGTTGTCATACCATACCCGAAATTCAAGAAAAAGATATTAAAAATCATTTCACGTTGAAGGGTCCTCACTTTTTCACTTTTCTTGTTGGTGAAATTTCAAAAGGACACACGTGGAAATGGAGCACGACCCGCATCAAATTAGTTGCTTTTACATATGATCGCCTGGAGAAGCTTCTAAATGAATTTTACAAACCCCACATCATGAAGTTGTAATTAAAAAAGTGGGTGGGCGGCAATACCCTTCATTCCCCTACCGGACGGGCACTAACAACTATACAGCAACAAATGGCGAGTTGATAGATCGCAATGCGTGTTCTGCATTGCTTCACAAACAGACAAACTCACCACTGCAGATCAAGCCAAGGGAGAGTTTCACTGTGTTTGGTAACGAGTTTATATATGCTTCGCGTACTTAAATTGTTGATTCTTCTCTACCGATTATTGGTACCCTCACATTTATTCAGGAAATCAAACAAAGTTACTATGGACAGGGGAAATTAACGAATAAAATTTGCTTTGTAAATGCTACGGGTGATCTATTCCTTGTCAAATTCAAAACCAAACATTTCATCCGTACTACAGTGAAACTGTCGAGGTAATGGAGGTGGAGGTTAATTACTAATTAAACCTGTGATGGACGAAAATAAATTCATTTTGAGAAATAAACAGAAATAGAGGCCCAGTAATGCTGCCATATTCGTTCATCATTCTCCTTGTTAACTATTTTTGTCATGATTAACTGGTTTGCGTTACAAAGCGCTGTTCATATCAGCTGGTGCATTTATTGAGGGTTTTCGAGAGTTTGAGATTCTTTTCTCTAATAATGTGATTGTGAACAAACTCGGTGTTTTCAAGCTCGCTTTCCATTCGAATAATATTGTATGATGTCCCTCCTATCAATGAGGGGTGGCTTGGTATTTCGTCAGTTCCCATACGAATACGTATATTTAATAAATGAATATTAATAATGAATAATGCATTGAAGGAAAAAAAAAGGGTTTGAACATGACGAAAATTACGTAGAAATTAATGTTGAGTTTGTGCAGTGGCGATCCTCAAATGTGTAGAACTCAGAGAAATTCTTTCACGTGCCGCCTGATATTAAAGTTTTAGTTGGAGGATAGCTACAAACAATCCGTATGAAGCGACAAAGTGGACTGCTCGTGATGCGACCAGAAAATCAAGACAAACAAGAAGGGCGGAGGGTGGAAAAGTAACCAGAGAGAACAAGAAATGAATATTAATAATTCGAGCTTCTTGGGCTGTCAAACAAGATGCGATCAACATTAGTAAAGTCCACCAACAGAACTTTCACCAGAGCTGAGGATAGTGGATAATATACATGATAGTAAATTGAGTTCGTTGATTTTTAGTGTACGTCCAAGAGGGAATTAGTGGTTTATTGATCGACGCCGAAAAACTATTCTCGAAAATTGTATCAAAACTGGGTGAAAACTGAGTAATTTTTGCTTGCTAAAAGAACGTTACGTTTGCGCATATGCATAGACACCCTTTGTTTCGGAAACAAGGACATTTGAAGGGGACAATTAAGATTGTAACTAGCACAATTAATGAAGATAATGTCTTCCTCGAATAAATACGATGAATGTTATTATTGTTAGGGATTTTTCGTAAGTACGAGCTCTGAGGTCACTGTTATTCTGAGGGGATGAATTTAGTAACGAAAATCCATGATCTAGTTAGGAGAAAGGACCGTTTTTTCGTAAATTTTTTGAAGGCATTTTTCACTTTATTCCACTTTGTTCCACGCTAAAACCCCCAAAGCATGTTCAAAATGTAAAGGAATCTGTAAACGTTATAATTAGTACTCGGATTTCGTGTTAACTCTAGAGTGAAGGCCACCGTTCATCAGACAGCAATGGAAATGTTAAAAGGTTACAAGGGCTAATTGAGATTCAACTAATTCAATTCTCTGGAATTTCATAACATCGGAATGTAGATTGACATAGTTTTACTGAAAAGGCAAGAGTTCGAGTTCTGTCGAAGCGTAAATATATTAAAGATACTACATAGAGATTGGACATATGACAGGACATAAAGATGAGACATAAAGGTGGGAATTTCCGGGAGTAAGTTTATGGGGCTAGTAAATTCGATTGTTGCGATGTGATGTGTTTTATAATTTTACTGATGCCCTTATTCCATATGTTTTATTTCTTTTGGATGCAGTTTCTTGATCCCCACCTTTCTTCTACAGTTCTGTTCCCGACTCGGTTTGACTCTGTAATCCTAGTGTTCCAAATTTTTTGAGTTTGGTTCATTGATGTGTTTTGAGCTGGGAGATCTAATCTCACTTGACTCCTTGTTTAATTAATTACCTAAACTTGGTAGGGTAGGATGTGAAATTAGCCGATCAGAATTTCATGCAGGAGCGTGCGGTACGCTAAGAAGAAAGAATGAAGGAGGAAAGGTTCCATAAGGGGTAAGGAGTCGTCCCGGAGGGCGAGGTTCCGTGGGAAATATGAAGGAAAGGAAGGTATGGTTTAGTTTTGAGAATAACTAGTCAGGAATTTCTCACATAGAATGGCAGCCGGAGGAGCTAGCAGCGCGTACATATGCTGGACCCCCTGCGGGGGGGATAGCGACTGTTACAGTGTTAGAGGGGACCTCCTGGCACGTGTAACGGCCGTTTTGGGGATGAACGGTGCGAGTTGCTCTTGCAAATTATTTTATTTGGCGAATCTAAATGAAATTATCTATAGCTAGTGTATATTGTGTCGAATCACGACATTCATTATAATTTGCGTAAGCTTTTTTGTATTTGCTCATTACAACTTAGTTTGATGTAGAAAGTGAACAGGAGTCCAGATGACTGAATTGACGCCGGTTATTCACCATTTTGTGACTTCAATAAGTTTTTAGTTTACTAAATTTTCGTCACAGTGGATACAATTTGACAGTTCTCTTATTTGTTTCAGGTAAACTTGTCGGCCCTCCAATGATAGTAAATTGCACCTGGAGGCACCGTAAGTACATACATATTTTTCATAAGAAGTTTGCCAAACATGTGGGGGCGGCGAGTAAAGTAGCCGGGCCGTCAACTTTTTCCGCCACCTCACAGTTCTTCGAGTATATGACCCGGATGGACAAAATTCCGTTTTCTACGCATTCTTATAGAAAATTGGACGTTGATTACGAATATACTATGTAATAGGGGTCCCTGAATGGCCTTTATGGTTATTTACCCCCACCCCCTCCCCAAAAAAAAAGACTTTTTAAACATTTTTTTATGTTCTTGGTCAAAACGTTGTACAGAAAGTTTAAAATCAAGAACCAACTCAAAAGAAACGTTGAAGAAATTGATTTACAAAACAAGAATTTCAAAAACAAAGGGGAAAAATAAACTTTAACTCATCATAACATGAACTAAACTCATAAAAATCGATATAAAAATTCATCAACTCTTCATAAAATTAATTTGAAATACAAACATCACAGCATTTTAGCTGAGAATATAGAAACTCGTCTTAAGAGTTTACATCCTTTACAGGCATCCCACCTCCTTCTGAGGGTTAAGGCGGTCAATTTTGACCATTTATTCAGAGCATTAGTAACGTCTTCCTTATCGTCTAAATCATACGTTTCTGTCATAAAATTTGGTAAGTCATCATAATTTTTCCTCCCAACCTATCTTCCGTATACATTTCTCATTCGATGATTTTTGAGTTGTCTTCTGAAAAAAATTAAAAAAGGGTATTTAAGGAAAGTTTTGGAAAAACTTTTTTTTTCTTTCGATTCAGGTGGGTTCAGCGAACATTTTAAAAACAAAATCCTAAAAACGATTTTAGCTTTTTGGAGAAAATGCTTTTTGAAGTTGACTAATCGTGTTTTTCTTAAGCTAGTTTGATATCTGCTTATCACACATTAAAAAAATCCAATGGTATCAGCTCAAAGTTCATCAAATATGTTTTTACATACCTCTCACAGGCCTAGCCATCGTTTTATAAAAGCGGAGAACCCCAGCCAAGAGACCCCATGCGAGAGAACTCCCTACTGTCTTTCGGCTTAATCTTGCTCTCCCTTCTGTTTCTTCTTGTTTACAGGTATCATTGTGATTGAGTGACCAATGTAGGTTCAACTAGTGATGTTTATTTTTCACCTTTAGATCTCTCTGAATAAGCCCACATAGGTAGTTTGGGTTAACTAAAATGTTGATTTTTTCATTTTTGTCCATTACTCGAAGCACTGTGCACCTGTCCGCTAGTCCATTAGCCCGCTAGTGAACCGATGACATAGGGCGAGTTCACTAGCGGCTAGTGAACTTGCTGGCTAGTTGCTAGTAAACTCGTTTTACAAAAAAAAAAAAAAAAAAAAAAAAAAAAAAAAAAAAAAAAAAAAAAAAAAAAACAAAAAACCCCTCACACCCCCCAAAAAACTTTTAACGTTGTCGATTCGATGCGCATTGCATTGTCATGTTTCGTAATACAGTGTATATTATGTACGAGTAAATTGAGCTTTGGTCCGTATTATAAATAAATAAACATCCCTACATACTCGAATATGATAGGTAAGCTATTCTTATGAGATGATTTTTCGAAATACCCTGAAGGCATTTTTTGTCTTGTATTTTGTCTTGTTATTGGAACACCCTGTAGACAACGTTATTCACTAACTTCCGTCTTCCTCAACGTCGATCGCGACATAACATTTCATTATTTTCACCCACAAAGACACGGAATACGTTCATGTGATTGGGATTGATGTCGGGAAAACAGTGTGAAGCCTCGCACAGGAATTCCGTTCCAGAAGAGCGATTACTACCGTGAAGTCGGGCCCGCGACGGAATGACAAATTCATTATTGATCCTCTTCCATCTCTCAAACAACTGATCCTTATCCGGCATCTGAAAAATGACACAACCGCTCAGGGAAAATATTCACGAAAAGTTTTCCGACAGGCGTCAACTCCGCGTTGTAACTTAGTTGTTGATTATGAAAGATTGATCAAACGCGTCACTGCTTTTCGAAATACTCCTAAAAACGGGGCGAGCAGATCACTCATTTTATATTATAATTCGTTTTCATCCCTCGAGATGACGGTTTTATTTACTCAGCAAGACAAAATAGACTTCTCAGAAAACATGTCTCCGAATAAATAAATTATGAAGTCCCACGGTGTAATTATTAATCAAGTCATTCGATCAGCGACCCGTTCTTTCAAACAAGTTGAATAAGTTACAAGAAGAATACATTTATTATCGCGAGACGGTACGATTAAAAAAAATTCTCATTCATTCGGTTTCATTATTGATTGCTTCAGGAGGTGGTACAGCATAATGAGTGAATTTTCGAATGAGACAATAATTTCAATGACTTATGAGCTGGGTTTCATTCCAACTCAGGGAGTGTACTAGTTTGCAAATTGAATCAATTAATATTTCTAACATTCACATTTTTGACTCTCTAGTATGTTTTGCTCTTAACAAATAATGCAAATAATCTTCATCATAATTCATGGGCCGAGGATGGTCTACCCTTATGGTATATGAGTCTAATGTTGAGGCGGGACGGCCCGAATCAAGGGTAAAGACATATATATGAAATAATCAAATGTATATGATAACAAAATATGTATGACTGTCGAAACACTGAGCGCATTTTTTTAATGAGCTGCGGCCCAACCCGCCACAAATGTGCTTATTGACATTAATGTGCTGAGATGCGGTGCGACAGAACATGACCCAGTGGCACTACTGTGCAATTAGTTCAAAGGGTGAAATTATTGAACAGCAAAAACAATAATAAAAGAATAATAACTATCTAACCCCACGGCAACACCTCCAACGGTACACTTTTGTATCCTACATCGTTTCATCGAGCCTCAATGTCGGGCACTATTTTAATTATTATGTGGATGCCAAATCATGAGGGTATCCATATGGTGATGAGTACCTCCTAATGCTTTTGCGAGTGGAGAGTGGGGACATTAATGATAACTCCGTAGAGATGTTGCCTATGAATCAAATGAAATGAAAATAACATTATTTCGCCTGAATAAAACAAGTTCCAGTCATGCAGCATGATCGTATGTGCGAATTTTCAGAGATTATCGTATTATATTATGGTATTTAGTTTAGAAATTTGAGTACTTTGAGTGCAAAGAAATTCCGGATTTGCACATGTACTGTACGTCAACACAAACTTCAAAATCATCCTTAATTACACATATAATTATAAATATGAGTAATTATTAAACTCCAGGATTGGAAACCGTTCCGCAAGGCCTCAACATGAATTATTTACATGAAGATTTTGGAGAATTTCACCTTTAAAATGTAGGGACACTGCAAGAGCTTAATTGTTTTGAAAATTGACTGAAAATTTGAAATATCACTGACTACTAATGGCAGTTGGAACAATATATATGATTCACCCCACAAATAAAACGGACGGCAATTTATTAGCGTCTAGCCTTTAATTCTTCGTGACCTGATAGTCATTTTACAGTCCAATTGCCGCCCTAGATTCGGTCTATCCAATCCTTTGAGAAAAAAAATTCTAGAGCTAAGCCTTGAATGGGGCTCTCGGTAGCTGCAGTATAAATTAAGGGAAATGTGGGCCAGCATGCACGCCGGCCTTTAACCGGTTAATCAAACCCCCCTCCGCTATGCGACCGGACTCTCAGCTATGTTTTTGATCTCGGCGGAATAGGGCGGGCATTGAAATTATTCCATTTAGCGGCCAAAAGCCGGGAGCAAAACCTTCATTTCGGAATGAATGGGCCTCCCTCTACCTTTTCGCCCATGGAGTGGGAGTATCAACTCATTTTCGAATGGAAACTTCTTCCACCTTTTACCATTCGAAACAAAATGCATTTCTCCCGCGAAACTTTGCTCATCAGACCGCTCAGTTGATAAAATCGGAATCTAGTGTTCGATCGTTATTCCTTCCTTGAGAGCTTCGTATCCCTTTCAGCGAATAAGTTTTTTACCCAACTTTTCGCAGAAAAGGGGGTATTTCAGACGTCAGCACGGCGGCATTGGGGGTGGGAATGCATTTTCTTTGTGTTTCAGTGGGTGTCGAACACGTTTACAATAGTCTTTTTTTTTTTTTTTCAGATTCCTTTACTATATATATATTGACAACATTTTGTGCGCACTACTGTCCCGGAATCTGTCTTCCTATTTGGACCAAATTTTGAAATGATATATAACCATGTCGGAACATGTGCCTCACTGACTTTGGTAAAGATCAGCTGATCACGAGCCGTTATATCAATCATAATGATGGCAGAATCGTGCTCAAATCTCTCCTATTCACCGTAGGACGTCTAAATTGTGTTAACAAGAGACGAATGACCCTACAGGCTCCATCCTGATCAGCTGAGTGTGCTAAAAGGTATGACGTCTGTCTGATTACAACGGAAATTGATAGGGAGACTCTCTAGGACATCAGAGGACGAATGAAATGACGGGCTTCACCCAGAGCTCCAGCTGACCGATTCGAAAAGTTGGTTCTGCTTATGCAAACTACGTGTTATTTTAATTACTTTTAGATATGTTTTTGACTGTTGAAGGAAGTATTGTAACAAGAGGTCATGACGCAATAAGAGACTTGTGTGCTCAGATGGAAAGGTTCGCATGTTGTGTGGCAACTGAGCCTTTTCTGTGATGTGAAAGTAATCCAGGAAATTCAGCTCCAATTTCTTATTTATTTAGATACTAGCTGTGTAACCGTGATGCGCTACGGACAATTTATGGTAATTACACAGGACCCTGTGCTATGTAAGATGGCTTCGTAACTTGCAATTTTCATCCAGCAGTCTCAAAAAAGGTTCAATTCAAATTTCAGCAATTAAGTTTCAACTGGTAGGCACCTAATTAATGTTTCAAGCAAGCTCCCTTGATTTTTATTCAATACAAACCTTAGTCACGTTAAAGATCTTCCAGACCATTATTGCTGCAGTTAATAAGGCATTTTTTATTTCAATTTTTGAAGATCTATCTTTACGATTAAAAACTAATCGGCTCAACCCACGAAAATCGTTTAGGTACCGTTGTTTTTGCTATCGAAAGTTGTTAGCTTCATCCTGATCAGCTGAGTGAGCTAAATTCACTTCTTCACCCTTGAAAATTGAAATCTATAGGGACCTACTGTCTGTGGGACATCGTGAGACGAATTAAATTTCGAGCTCTATCATGATCAGCTGAGTGAGATAAATTCTTTCTTGATCACCTTAGGAAGTTGTAGTTCGATAGGGATCATCTTTGGGTCATCAATAGACGAATAAAATTACGGGCTATCCTGATCATCTGATTCTCTCCTGTAGGGTAACAATAGGCATAAGGATTCGCAAGCCATATCCTGGCCAGCGGAGTGAGCTAAATGCTTTCCAGTTCATACTAGAAAATTTTAATTTGATTGAGAGCCTCTCTGATACAACAAAACACGTATGAAACTACGAGCACTGTTCCGACAGCCAGCAGGGACGGGCGACGATCAACTGCCACCCGACCGACAACTTTCACTTTTACCTTTGGATCAGTGTGGCAAGTGCCACCTGTGGTTCCCATCGACTGTTTTCATTGTTTATGAACTGCCTCCCGAGCAGATACACCGTCTGGATGGATACATTATTTTATGTTTGCAAATTTTATCTTGCGCAATCGTGGATGACTCTCAATGCTAAATTCAGTCAATAACAGTAATAACAGTATTTGGGAATCGGTTTCAGGTACCGCGAAATTCAGAATCTGGGACTTGTCATTTCCTACAAATACGAGGAAAGCGATGTCGGGAAATGGGATAACACATCTTTCAGTTTCCCCAATGTTGATCCGCAGTCCTTCTGTGCACTTGGTTTTATGAGTGAATGGGAGTGTGCAAATTATGCACACAAAAATTATGAGTCCGATAGATACCACATTGTTCCCACCAGCATTATGGTCCTCTAAAACGCATGAAACTGTACGGACAACGAATTCTTGCGAGTCATTTCACTCTCATTTTAAATAGTTTTGCATGTCCCCACCACAACATTTTGGTTTTTGATTCACTTTTTCCATTGACTATATATATAAGCTTCCAATTCAACTCAATTAGAATTCATTCTTATTATCCTTTACTAAGATAGGTAAGGTGCAGGTAGAGGTGGCATTAGGGGGCAGTTGGGTAGGGATGGCAGTTGTCAAACGAGTAAAAAATGTCACTTAGAGTAGGGGTGGCAGTTGTCAAACCAATAAAAGTGGTCCCTTAAGGTAGTTGTGGCAGTTGTTGACTTTTTTGTGCGGCGGGTGGCAGTTTACGTTCGCCCGCAGGGACGTCCCACTTTACCCAGAGAACGTTCTCCAAAATAACGTTTGCTGCTTGCTTTTTCCGTGCTTTCCCAACTGGCTTATGAAAACCATCAAGTAACTCTGTTAAACGTTCTTTTTTATCCTTATTTATCGTTCCTATTCGTTTGATGTGCTCTGAATATATCTATATTCAATTACATATCGATGATAAATTAGATTTTTAATTTCACGTCGGAAGGGACTTTTGAAAGCAGCTGACCTTAGCCAATTAGGCGGCCTTCGTCCACAACCTAAAGGGCCGTCAGGCGGGGGCAGTTCTGTCCTACATCAGAGGAGATGGAGATGGATGGCTTATTCATTCTAATTGGGCGGCATTGAGACTTGACTGTGGCTCGCTTCACGCAAGGCCATAATTTTGTTGACGTTTTCTGGACGTTTGATGGTTTTTTTCTCTCAATCATTACGATATAATTAAGGCTACTCTCGAGTTAGGTGTCGTCTTTATTAGAAAACGGAAACATCCGACCATACTCAGTATATTATATTCCAACTCAATTTTATCTCATTATTATGCCTACCAACTTATTAGTGAATTTTCGTGGAAAGTGAAGAAAGCTATTGCAATGGTCCCAAAATGAATAATATTCTTCAACATTTTCTTCATGACATCCGTTTCAAGGCAGCCTGAAATGATTCCTGGAATTTAAACTTTTTCATTATATAATATATATATATAACGAACCACCCCCGGTACCAACTTCACGAGTCCAAATGTTTTTCAAAATTATCCGGTCAGTTGGTCTGCACACTGCCAATCCCTTAATTGCATATACATGCTGGAGTGTACACGTTGTCCTGCGTTTTATGTTGGTAAAACGTCACAGGTTTATTTAAGAATGAACAACTACCGCTGCACAACTCTTCATGACAATGGTCAGTCAGCGTCCCAACATGCAACATCTCACGAAATGGGATTCAATTAGTGGTATCGGTTTAAAGTGATAAATGAGTTACCAGATAAAGTGTCTCCCTTCAAATTTCATATCACTGAGCAGGCACATTTATGGATGTGTGTGTTCGTGTGTTATCTCTGGGAATGGGTCCTGAAGCACTCCTGAATATTCTCTTGAAAAAGTGTGCAATAATTTTCTTTTGCCCATGGACTTGCACCTTTAATATGTCACTCAAAGATGGAGTATTTCCAGGATATATTTCCAAGGAAGAAGATAAAAGTGGCATTAAGCACTGACGACCAGCTTTCTCTCTTTCTAACATATCGAAGCTGTTTGAAAAACTAGCTCTTGACTAAAGCTAATGACTGAGTTTACCTCATTTATCTAGTAAGAGCAGCATAGTTTTGTTATGGGTCGATCGACGGTGACTAATCTGATGGTGCAGCAGGAATACGTTGTAAAAGGATTTCAGAGCGGTTAAAAACAGATGCGATATCCACTTACTAGGTTTATCTATCTACTGATTAATTTATTAGCACAACCTCTTCTATGATACTTGGAATCCTTAGGGGTTTTCGACTGGTGTTTGGATAGGCTTTCTAGTTGTTTTTGTGGACGGCTACTTGAGGTTCGTATGAGAGGGTATCATTCCCTGTATTGCTACCTACATCTGTAATGGAATAAAATTGTTTGAGCATTCTCAATTATTGATATTGTGAACATGATTGCCACCGCTTGTTAATTTCTGATGATTTCATTGAGCTGGCGTTTCGATGATTTGATTCATTGCAGGTGATCCAAATATTGCGTGAACGGTTTGATTTGTGAAGCGGAGGTTAAATCATTTTAATAGGTAATTTCTATGCTTTACACTCTAGGAAGCTGTAATTTCTTATGTAGCCTCTTTAGGACATTGACTTGACGATGCCCAGGGTCCGGATCAGATGAGTGGCTTTTGAAGCTAATTTCTATGTTTTACACTCTAGGAAGCTGTAATTTCGTATGTAGTCTCTTTAGCACATTTACGTGACGATTCCCAGGGTCCGGATCAGCTGAGTGGCTCTTAGAGCTTGCATACGAGTCTGCAGGGGGGTAGGTGATGTAGCCTGGCTCGAATTCAATGAAGTACCCACGGGTGTCGGAACAATGAGTCAACACGATCGCGAATTCAATTAAGTACCCACGGGTGGGTATTTGTATCCATTTTTTACATGAATATTAAAATATAAAATAGTACAAAATACACCCTTAATTCGGACTCCTGAAACGAAGGTGCTACCTGACGCTAGGCTTGGCCTGTGTAGTCAGGCGATGAGTCTGCTGCTAATTTATAAGTACACAGGTATCTAAATTAGTTTAAAAATTGAATTTTTATTGTAATTATATAGGTACCAAACTTTAATTTACATACAGATTTATAATAATATTGAATTGCTTATTACCAAAACTAAGAGCAATTAAATACATATTGTGATGAACAAATTTGATATTTAATAATGATTTAATATGGATGATACCTGTTGTCATTAACATGGTTAGTACGTATTTTTGTATCTGGATCTCAAAACGTTTTGAGGAATTTTCAAGTGGCTATCTAGGGTTCTATGAATTATATAAATTACATAACGTGGGCTGTGAGTGGTGAATTTCAATCAAGGTCTAGGAGCAATAACATTTCCTGCAGATATATATCGAGTTATGTACGTATTCGAATGCTGAGTAATTACTATATCAGGAGGCTTACAGTATCGTAGAAGTAGGTTTTTAACATACAGCTGTCTGTTCGTGAAAACCTTGGCAATATTAAATAATTAATTTGCTGGTATTCTCCTAGGTAATGATAGCATAATTTTCAAGATTATGTTTTGCCGAACCTGAAGTTTATGTATATGAGCTATTATCTCATATTGCAATATCGATTGCACCATACTGTATATCAGTTCTATTTTTTCTGACGGCAGTAAGTTTCATACGTTACAGAACACATAAATGTACTTTTTAATTGTATCATGTGTGTAGTCAATATGTGCTTTCCAGTTTAGCTCGTAATCGAGAAATAAGCCCAGGTACTTACGTGCTCGAACACGCGCAACTGTATCGCAAGAACATAAGGAATTCGACTCACATGTATATAAGGTTACAGTCAGTTTTTGTTCTTCGGCTTTTTTGTTACTACCGTATACGATTAATTTAGTTTTTCTTGAATTTAATGTGAGGAAATCATTATAAAACCATTCGCTTGTAGATTTCATCGATCGGTAAGCTGTGTGAAACACATCTTCCAACGTGGTTACTTCAACTAGTACGGCCGAGTCGTCCGCAAATAAATATACTTTAGTGTTCGTTAGGACTAAACTTTATAATCATTTATGTAAATTAAGCACAACAAATCCAGGGGTACAAATACCACAGGGGAGTTATCTTGGCTCTCTCTGCTTCCTGATTTTTATCAATGGCGTGTTCGTCCGTTGGCCTTTGATCGCTGATAATTTGAAGCTATTTTGTCATCTGCGATACAAAACAGACGGTGAATGGCTGCAGATGCCTATTGGAGAGCTGGAGGATTGGTGTGTTGACAGCTTTATGTTTTTGAACCCTGCGGAACGCTCTATTATTTCCTCTGTCAGAACTGAATAGCGATTGGAATATTAGCACTCACTGTGTGATCAGCGTTTTACCCACGTGAGGGAGATCGTAGATTTGGGTATCCTGCTAAATAAGCGGCTTTCATTTACTAAACACATACAGGCTCTGGCAACGAGGGCGATGAGAGTTATGGGTTTCCTCAAAAAGAACACCAGGGAGTTCACTAATGTTAATGCCATCGCCACACTGAAAAGTTCAGGTTCTTCCAATATTGGAATACGCCTCTGCAATGTGGTCTCTTAATTACACCGTCCATAATTACCTTCTAAAGAAAACCCTAAAGATACAGAGGATCCCACAAGTTTCTCCGTTATATTGCTTTCCAACAGGATGTTCTTTCGAGCGATGTGGACTACATCAGCACTATTAACTCACACCTCCTGCAGCCATTAGAAAGTTGAAGGAATGTAACCGACCTCAGTTTGATTTTAAAACTTCTAAATGTCATACTTAAATCCCTAGTTCTATTGTGTGAGGTTCGGCTTTACGTCCCCTGTTTATTTGCTCGTTCCCACTTAGTTTCCCAATTAGCCAATCTGTTTCTGGAATCTTATTCAAGTTCCGATTTTTCACTGATTCATTGGCATTGTTAGCGATCACTAATTTGTTCATCCATCTCTTCTGCATAATTTTTCATAGTTCGAACCATTATTAAAAACTTTCATTCCCTACACCACACATTTTATGTACATACCTCTTATTTTAGTAATTGGATATGTCCTTTTAATTTCATATTTGTCACCCAACAAACCTTTCATTCTCTCGTATTACTGAAAATAATATACCGAAATGGGTGCTCCCGTGCAATTTGAAATAAATTAATCCCAGATAATAAATTATTTTCAAATCAAGCATTCTATAAAAAAGGGTTAGTCATTGGACAGTACGTTTTAAGCACACTAAATAGGTCAAATAAAAAACAAAAATTGCTTAAAAAATCGCTAAAAATGGTAAAAATGGCTAAAAATTATTAAATTTATATTCTTAGTGGAACGTTAGGTACTAAAAAAAGTTTACCAACTACAAACGAGGAAAATAAAAAATATATATGCACAAAACTTTGCTGATAATACAGTAAACTTTTAATAATTTTTAACAACAGTAAAATTTTAAAAATTCGATAAAAATTGCAAAAAATGATAAAAAATTCGATACAATTTTAAATAACAGAATATTATTTTGAACAAGTTAATTTCTCCGTAAAATAAATAACAATTCAGTTGCGCTCAAGGTGCTCAAATTTCAAGACAGTTAAAGTAAAAGATTTAATAATCAACAACAAGATAAACAACAAGTCAAAGCTACAACACAATTCATGTAAATTCGCACATATATACGATTTTGAAACTCGACTGAAAACTTTTCTACCATTAAGATATATTGTTGGTTTTTGCTCAGTTATTGTAAGTTTATCCACAAAGATATTAATGTTTTTAAGTGCTCCAGTGTATTACATTTAATTCTTTAGGATTTTCCAAAGTTACGATTTCCAACATTTTGAAGGCATATCCACAAAAATTGACTTTTAAAGCGTGGAAAAATCAGAGAGGCCTCACACCTGTTATTCCATATATACGTATCCACTATATTTCTATCAAGATTCTTCTTAAATGGTTTACTGAAATGTACGTCATATTGACCTAGATGCCATGTTCATTCACCGGAAAGAAAATAATCGCGGCGGCCCCCCCATTTATTTCGGGTTCATTCATCCTATCGGGAAACTCCCTTTCCAAACATTCCGAGGCTTTTCGGGGATGGAAAAAGGAATGGGGGAGAGGGGTGGTAGAGGGAGTAGGGGAAGGGGGTAAAGGAGAGAAAACTTTTCAATTCTAGGGGTGTAAGGGAGGGGGGAGCCGGAGGCCCAATCGAATATCCATTAGAACGTCAGTCGGGGTACTCAAGGGGGAACGTTGATTGATTGGGGGCCGCTCCTGTCCAGGACTCCAACGACGCCGCCACCTCCACCATCGTAGGTAGTAGCGGGACTTTCTCCTTCGAATGGAGTAGAGCTGCGGTGAAAGAGTGAAATTGTAAAATTATTAACCTCATAAAGCTCACTCCTTATTTACCTACAAAACATCCGTAGGTTTCCAGATCCAGTGGTGATATTAACATGTAATGGCTCCGAAAATGTGAAATCAGTTTTGCAACATTCTGAGATGAATCTTGAGTTCAACGCTTTTTCATATATATATATATATATATATATATATATATATATATATATATATATATATATATATATATATATATATATATAGCACATTATATATATTTTGATGCACATCCTAACTCATACACATGCAAAGGATCAGCAGACTGCCAAACTCCAATGTGTGTGTATGAGTTGGTTTGTACGGAGTGCCCTGCCTTTTATGAGGGCAAGGGAGAAACGCAACTGAACCTGAGAGTCAACAATCATCGCGCATCCGTGGTCAGTTTCAATGAAGACCTACCAGTGAGCAGGCATGCTATGGTCTATGGTTCCTCATTCGATGATTGTTTCGGGATAAAAGTTTTAAAGAAAAAGGGACCCAAGGATAATAAGCGGTTGCTTCACCAGTCCGAAAAAGCTCATAGCAACGTTTTGAGAGCCTACTATCCACCAGGACTAAATATTAGGAGATAATGCAATCGGTCCTAAGCAACTCAAGTTTCTTTGCCAACGTTGTAAATTAACTGTAAATTAACTCTTCAAAAAATTTATTTTTCTCTTTTGTAGTTTGAAAAAGGCATCTAAGCCGAAATATTAAAACTAGTCTGTGAAGTGTATTTCTGTGTTTCCTTCTTTTTGTTTCATATATATATATATATATATATATATATATATATATATATATATATATATATATATATATATATATATATATATATATATATATATAAATGACTCTCCTAAGGATTGAGGTAAAAAGTCCGTTCTTGCGTTAGAAAATCAAGCTTCCCAAACAAAAGGATGATTTCGTTGGCCAGCATTTTTTAAGAACGTTACATTGGTCAAATTTCAAAAAATGTACTAAAAAGCACTAAAAATGGCTAAAAACACTTAAAGATTGGTCTATTTTTTTGCGGATTTTTAGGTAAGAGTTTTTATTTATCAACAAAATTTTATTGATCAATTATGGAATCGATAATATAGTAAACCGGAAAGAAGGCATTAAAAACAAGCTCGTCCCAAAAATTAAAGTCAAAACTAAGAAAATTCCAATACTGCTGAAATACTGCCAATACTGCTGAATGCTCTCAATTTATAACTGCATCCCCAACGAAAGAGCGGCTCCATCCTGGAACCCCAAAATATCTTCACCTGAGTTTGATTTTAATGAGGGTATAAACATTAATTTGTGAACTTAACTTTGTTGTTTTCTAATAATGTTCAACCTGATAACCAAGCGCAATTTTAATTTTTTTCGTTAATTTTTTTAATAATTTTTTTTGTTAATTTTGTATGCACGTAACGGCTGTAATTAAAAAAGAAAAACAAAAAACTTTGGAATTAGCTCAAATGTAGTTTCCTAAAATGTTAATAGTACTGCGATGGTAGCAGCTTGTATTCAAAGAAACTTCATTCAACGCAGAGACTCTTTGACCTGGACTCTTTGAAACCGTAGCAGATTAAAGAATGAGTGTCCAAATAAAAACCCATTTGCTTATTAAGGCTGAAAAATTGGTGTGCCAATGCCTCTTTGTGAAATTGCAAAAATTATAGTAATTTTGTATTCATCTTTAGGTTGAGATGCGGTGGTAGATGGTGGGTGGTTTGACAATACGGGGCGGAGACTGGTGGGGGGAGGGGGGGTAAAAGTCATACCACACCGAAGTCTTTCCAAATCAAATTAAAATAATAATACGAATGAAATAATGATAATTTCTACATTGTACGTGATCAGAAAAAACAACATAATAATGATAAAATATAGGATGACAATTATAAAACGACCGAAGTGGAGTTACATTTTATATGCACTGTTGAACAGTAATTTACAATCCAAGAGATCTTGTTTAATGAGTCAAGAGAATATTTGTTTTTTATACAGTGAGCGAGTGAACATTGTTGGATCTTGCAGTGGGGAGTTTTTATTCCGTAGGAGGAGAAGCAGGCAAAAATATATGTGCCTATCAGTGCTGAATAGACGTGATTGGACAGCAGGGATCACAGATTGGGTAGATGGGCGAACTTCATGAGAGTGGTGGCATTTCGGGATAGAGAAATACTCTGGGTGCTTTTAGAAGAAAGATAATGCTGACTTGATGTTGAGTTGATGAGTTGATCGATGGAGAAAATAGATGCTTCTTTGAAAAGTGCAGATGAGGGAAAACGAGGAGCCTTCCGGAGGATAACTTTAAAGATAATATCAATAATCTTGTCGCTAATGACCTTCCGGTTGAGACGCGTCTTAAATTCTGAATATATATATAATACTACTGGCAGTAGATCTCCAAACAAGGGCACCAAAGGAAAGAACACTTTGCACAAGGATTTTATTAATTCGTTTCAGTTGAATAACGATCGTCTCCAATCGCAGAATAAGTAATTAAATTTCTTACTCTTCTTATTATCCCAAGTACATGAGGCTCCCATCAAAGATCCTCATCCAAGGTAACCCCCAGATACCTGGATGATTTACTGCGTTCTATGGTCGGACAACCACAAAGCTCAGAATTCGTGCCGGTGATTTGCCCGTGCGTGCTCGTTTCCCGAAGGCTGATAACGGGTCCAGGCGCAAGGCCAAATGCAGTTGCGAGCAGCTGAGCCCCATCTGGTGTGGTACCAGCAATATGTTGGCCTGGAAGTTCGGAAGGGGGGATGATCGTCACCGAAATTGTTGCCTAGAAAAGTACCGAGATAGTGAGGCTGGAGGCGTAGGGAGATAGTATGACTCCTGTGATATAGTTAGACTGGAAGGGCATTCTGGTTCACCTTCAAAAGTGCACGTCAGATGTTGTATATACGATTCTTTAATATTTCACACAACTTAATTTCGGACTTTTTGGATGTACCATAAATGGCACGTTGCCCACTACCCAGGTGAAATTGAAGAGAAATTGATTTTTCCTTCAACATGTGTTTCAGTAGGAATAATGTAGTTAATTTATCGAAGAAAAACTTTTTATTCTCAAAGAAATTAAGGAAAATATGAATTATATCATCACAAAAATGAAGCGTTCAATATTGCCTAGTAATTGTTTGTTATTTGTAAATTTCCATACAAACTATCTGTGAGTATGGAAGGGAATTGAACAATATATGTAGAACTGAACATTGAATTGAATGGAAAAAAAATACTTTTTCTTAGAAGGCAAGCGGTGATAGCTTGAGAAACATATGAAGTCCAAAAAACATCGTTGCTCGAGTGTGGTGAACAAGATATATTTTTTGGACAGTGTAGCGCACGTAATGGTTGATAACTTCATCATCAATGGAACATTCGAAGGATTCTGCTGGAAATGAATGTGTTTATCATGAGTAGTTATGGGTCCGAGAAGTTCTCGACAAATCTTGGAAGTCTCCATTCCTCAACAATATTGGATGCAGCATTGGCTTTTTCATGCGTTCGGTTACTCGATATGTTTTGACGAGTTTTGATGGTTTTCCTCTACTCAGGAAAGCCTTTGCACAATTTCATCAATGAATGGGTATGAATGGGCACTGGTACATCTATGCTCACCTCCCAAGGAAGAAGAATGACGATCGTTAGGAGATCTTACATCCGCTTCAGCGACCTAGTGCCCCTGTGGTTGTACACGGACTCAATGCCGAAATTGTCATCTCCCAAGTCTTCATCGGCAAAGTAATTTGGCTCCCCCAAATTAATGAGGATCTTCCTTTGGAACAACTCGCCCATGTCAGCCAGAAGCTGACCTATTAGACTGTCAGTCCGAGCTAGATTATCGATGCAAATCAGCTGAAGAAGAGGATGAAATGAACAGCTCTAAGCCATGTGCTCAGTGGGCAACGTACCATTTTTGGTATGGTAAATGTGATAAGTGAATATTTTCATGTGATGATCGTAGATCAAACCTTATTCATGGAAGTTCTTTCAGTAAACATCTATACTAATGAAATATGACAAAAGATAATTTTTAGGAATGATTAATGTATAATTATACTTACTTTTCGCCAAACATGATGAATATTTTAGAAAATCGCAAAACACAAACTCGTGATCAGCCCTTGGGAACAGTTAAGGCCCGGTACCGGGCCACTGCATGAGTTTAACTGGTGGAAAGATAGTTAATAATTATGGTTAAATCATTGAGATTCCAAAAATCACTTTTGTTTAAATCCAGCAGCTCTGTAACGTCCTCTCTCTCAACGGATCATATATGGTACGTTGCGCACTACTGGGGAGAACTAGTCGAGGCTGCGTTGACTATAGTTGAGACTGGATCTACGAGAGGTAGACGTCGATCTGCGGTGAGAGGAAAGTATGTTTCAGAGGAGGCACCCACCATGAGGCGAATAGAGTCAGGTAACACACGGAGAAACATCTGACAGGGGAGTGAGGACGGGGTGCCGGTTGGCAACCGCCTACGAAGACTTCTGGTGTGGGCTGAGGGAGTGACATCGTCCAAGGAGGCAGTAGTGAGGCCGTGTGGTTCATAGGTGGGCCGCAGCCTCGAACTGAGGGTGGCGTAGGCCGATGTGCTAGAAGGGTCAATATCGACTCCTGATTTGGCTGATTTGGAGCCCAAGGCAAGGAAGACACGACGAAACTCCTCTGCCACAGTGGTGAGTCCCTCAGTGACACAGGCGAGGTCCATATATGAATGAGATTTATGGATTCCTCTTTCCGTTTTGGAAACTTTGGGCCCTAAGTTAATACCTCGAGTAATTCAGCCTCCAGGTCAGCTCTGTGGTTTGCAGCCGAATTTCCTCTACCCTTTAAAGGGTAGGCTACTCCTCCATTCCATCACCTCTTTGTCACACAACTCATTCCCCCACACTTGAAAACTTGCTGAACGGCATGTTGATGTTAAGCGTATTAAAAGAGGATCCAAATACCTCGATATCCCCTTCATTTCCCCTGCCTAAGGCCTCGGGAAGATTTCAAATTCTTACCACGTTCTCCTATTAATAGAAACTCGTGGGTTTCAGAAAATTCGATGTCGGGGTTTTCGGTCTGCTCCATGAACAATTCGACTATCCAACTCTCCACTTCGCCCCAACATCAACGAATCCTCAACTCATATAATGGAGATTAACAAACTTGGGGGCCTTCGGGGCTTTCCCGCCCTCCAGATCTCCAGTTGCTTCGAATTTGTTGGTGGAAGGGAAACCGCACTGTGGCTGGCTACTCCGCTCACAAAATACGACCTCCCTCAGAGCCAGGGATTGATGATAACAATGTGAATACTCATTTTAATGAAAAAATCAAATACCTATAAAACCTATCAATACTCCAAAATGCATTATGTTGTCTTTCGTTAGATGGAGCATTTTTCTGGAAGGCTCAGTTAGTAAACTCTCAGAAGAACGCCTACAACTTGGACCGAAAAGATCCAGTCATGCAGCGGGATTGTAAATTATCATACAGTATAATGTTCATTTTTTTTTGAAATATGAGCTTTTTGAGTGCAAAGAAATTAATTTAGCTATTAAGTTCATGGCAAAAAAAAAAAAAAAAAAAGTTTTTCTAAATAATAATCTGCTATTGAAAAGGATATTTTGTAGTTTTAATTTTTTTCCAGTTTTTATCAAATTTTTTTTTTCTTTTTTGCAAATTTTTATTAAAATTTAAGTACATTTTTCAGCATGATTTTGTAAATAAATTTTTGGGTGTTCTATTTTATAATTGATGAACTTAATTCGAACAATATTCCGCTGAAAAAAAAGATATATCATATATAACGATTATAGCAGTTTTAGCCATTTTTAGTGATTAGTTGAGAAAAATTTCTTAAAATTTGACCAATTTAATGTGCTCAAAAGTGCCGGCCAACGAACTCATCGGTAGTTGAAGAGTATTGTGTATGATATTGACGGCTTAATAGCACTGATAATAGAGAGTTTTTGGTGACCACTAACGTACCCTTAACGTCACCCTACCGTACCCAAGAGTACGTGACCTTGAGGGGACGTTAGCAACGTCGTACGTTAGAATGGCACATTTAACGTCACCCGTTTGGGGACCTAAAGGCACACGTCACCAGCCTAACCTTCCTATTAATGTAACACTACTGGGCACCTCAAAATTACTCGAATACTGGTGAAATAAATAATAGTAGTTTTTCTTTTCAAATGCCTCATTACCAACTAATTTTGTTGATAGCGGGTAGGTCTCCGCCGTCGCGCTTTACTAGCCTTCAACTCGATCGGGAAAAATCCGTTCTTTTGCGCACAGGCTCTATTTGGTCGATTAGAGCTTTGTTTTTATTATAATTTCACATATTTTAAAAGAGGAACCTGAGTTTTAAGACACTACTTCTTCGCAGTATTGTTCTTAGTTAGCCTGATCTCAGCTGTTTTCTCGTGAACATTGCGTGAAGTGCTGCCTCCACTGATGATTATCAGGTAAAATCCTGGTTCATTGTCATAGAGATGTATACTTTTTCATACTTCTTGATATATTACCCAACCTAAAACCCAAAAACATGATGTTTGTAACGACTAAAGACCTAAAAGTGCAACTTAATCGCGGTGTTTCCCACTTGAGGCTTACTATCTTTGCGTTAAATCCATGCCTTGTTTACGAATTGAAAACTAAAAATGAGTAACTATCCCGTATTTGTACTGAGACTAACATGAAATTCTAATTTAGGATTGAAAATCGGCATTTCACATCGAAATAAAGAAGTCGATTAGACAACCAGTAGGCAACAAGATAGCTGGGAAAAAATATCGTGTTACCCAACCACCGTTAATGCGACATCAAAATTAAGGCAACTGTCCTCCCGGCTCCTTTTGGGTTAGCATCTTCGTTTGCTCCCTCAAGACTACGGTAATGGGTGACGTTGAGTTGAAGTCGCCAAAAACTCTCTATTATATTTTACTGACAAATGTTAGCGAAAGAGTGTTTCTATAGGTTACGTATTGAAGAGCGTTCCTGGAACTTCTCAGGAGGGTTAAGGAGAAGGAAATTGGTTCATTGTTATGTGGAGACATGTTTAAAACTTTCAAACGAGTGGTGAACGATTTCTATGGGATTATCAATTAGGAGAATACTCCCTAGCATCGATGGTTCGTGAATTATAGTTAAAATACGTGACATTTTTCCTTTCGGACGAAAATTTGGAAAGACCCCCGAGCTGAGACATATCCATTGAAAATCCGAATTCCCAAGAATTTTGCTCAGAATAAAATTGCGCCTTCTTCTCCTGTACCTTAAAATAAAGTAGGTGTCTGCAGTTACCATTGTAGCAACAATGTTATCAAGCAACATTGAGGTTGATTACCGTGAAAAATGGGATTCGTTTAAAGTGTTGAGGCTTGATGTTTTCGCTTGTAACACGTGTCACTCGGGTTCCCCTAAAACCATCCACTGCTAATTTTTTCGTATGCCGTGAAAAGAGCTTGTACTCGTTCATATACCAGGCCATTTTAATTGGATTCGGTAGCGAACACAGGATTTAACACTTCATTACTTTTGATTTCATTTTTTCTTTCATCTCCTCTACCATTTTAATGATATGCTCATTTTCAATTAAAAAAACTTCTGAAATCAAGTAAATCAAGAATTTTCTCTCAATCCTCCCTTTCACTCTCCAACCGCACTCCATGGTTTTTGAGTTGGAATGGATAATAAAAAAAAGACTGATATATATATATATATATATATATATATATGTATATATATATATATGTATATGGATGGGTACATATTTAGGTACATACACACACATATATATATATATATATATATATATATATATATATATATATATATATATAAGTATTACATACGTAAAACTGAATATAACACGTCTGCCTAGTTGGATGTGTGGAACTGGTTAGTATTCTGAACAAATGGTACAGGAGCCCGCCATTTAAATTAAAACTTGTGACTACAACATTGGCAATGCCTACATAGCTGCTGCTGAATGAGATTGGTCTCTCTTCTCTCAAATTTGCCCAGACGTTGTTATAAGTTTCAGCTCGGCTGCTGCCATAGTTTCTAATCATGTTGGCTAATACTCACAACTCGACATACATTACAACAAAACTGGGAAGTGTTTATCTGTCGGTTGGTTCAGGATAAACTAAGTAATATTTCATTATTACATGTATCAATAAATTGTATATCTATCTATACTATTAATAAGAATGAAACTCCGTCTGTCTGTCTGTCGCTCTGTCGTGTCTATGCACGGCCAAACGGCTGAGTGGGGGGAGTCTACGAGTGGGGGGATCTTTTTGGGATTTTCCGATAGGGTGTATAAGCGAATTTAAAATTTTCTAATCCCACCCGAACCATGGGCCGTAGGGCGGGAGGGGGGTCGAAGTAATAATTAATGTGCGCTTTTTGGACTTCCCCGCTTCCCCTACCCCTCTAAACGGCCGTTGACAATTCCGGAAAAATACGGGTTTCGTAGGTTTTCCTACGAGGAAGACGACGGCGCGATCGGATCGCGAAAAAAGTATCGGGAAATGCGTTAAAAAAATGCGAGAGTACGGACCCGTTTTCTCGAAAAGTCCGCCGAAAAACTTGGTTTTTTCCGATTAAAATATACCCCATAAAGGTACGTTTTTCGGAACGGTTTTCGCGGGCGAAATACAGCTTTGATCCCGCCGAATCTGAATCCGAAGTCGGATATCGAAAAAAGTGACGGAAAGTAGGTCAAATTGGGAGGGGAATTGCGAGGGAAGCGTTTAACATCAGAAATTAATCGACCACGGGCCGCCGTTACACAACGTTGCTTACCTGAAGGGACCCTCACAGGGGGGTTCCCATTTGCACTTCTACGCAATACCTTGCGAGCGAAGCGAGAGCCATTTCAAATAATAAATACGGACTTTGTCCTACACATATACAGGTATACCTTGCGAGCGAAGCGAGCAACATCCCCGAATAAACTTTTCGTGGTTCCACGTAGTTTCTAAGATTTAATTTGTTTGTAAGAATTCCCAACTGAAAAAAACGTCTGCCAAGTTGGGTGGGCAGTACAACATTCCCTAATAAACTTTTCGTGGTTCCACGTAGTTTTATAAGAATTAATTTGTTTGTAAGAATTTAGAACAGAAAAAAACGTCTGCCAAGTTGGGTGGGCAGTATAACTTCTTCAAGCGAGCGAAGCGAGCAGCATCCCCTACAGAATAAATACGGACTTGCGAGCGAAGCGAGCAACATCCCCTAATAAACTTTTCGTGGTTCCACGTAGTTTTATAAGATTTAATTTGTAAGTAAGAATTCCCCAACAGAAAAAAACGTCTGCCAAGTTGGGTGGGCAGTATAACTTCCTCAAGCGAGCGTAGCGAGCAGCATCCCCTACAGAAGTTAAACCTACCCTTAGGGATCTACCGTTTGCGAGCAAAGCGAGTAAAATTCCCTAAATGCCATACTTTGCGAGCGAAGCGAGCAACATTTTCTACATGCCAGACTTTGCGAGCGAAGCGAGCAACATATCCTACATGCCAGACTTTGCGAGCGAAGCGAGCAACATTTCCTACATGCCAGACGTTGCGAGCGAAGCGAGCAACTTAATGGGGGTCCGGGGGGCTTGCCCCCCGGCTGGACGTGGAGGCGAGCGTAGCGAGCCGGAGCGGCTAGTAGTATATAAACCTTTGAGCATAGTTTAGCAGTGTTTTTGTTCCCAATTAATGATTGAAGGTATCAAATATATATTACAAAATTAAGGCAAGGAGTGGTACCAGGAACATTACAGCTCTGTGTGAGTTTTCACGTTCATCTCTCTGTTTTATGTCCTCTCTCACAAAGAGTTATAAATTGATGAATTACTTGGAGAAATGCAATTAAAATTACTCCAACAATACGAGGCGAAACATTTATTAGCTTCTGAGGCGATTGTGTTAATTAACCAATTCTAATTAGAAGGTCGTCAAAAGACACCACAAGACGTTTGCTAAGGTTAGTTATGCAGAGTGTAGCCAAATAAACGGTACCTAGCTTTCCATTCTAATCGATATCTTCAGTTATTTACGCGTTCAGCTCAAAGAGAGGTCATGTTCACAGTGGTAGTTAGGGTTACGTAGATACACAAATTTATTGACAGGCTTCCCTTGAGTTTCTCTCAAAGTAGGGTTTCAGTGGTATTTCGGTGTATCCAAATGGCCTAATATGGTACTGAAAGGCCTCCTCGTGGTAGCACGTTATAAATAATATAACTCCATCCTCTTGGTAGCACGTTATAAATAATATAACTCCATTATACTACTCCTAACCCACCATCTAAAGGGTAAGTATCTGCTATATTTTGTACAGGAGTATCAGCACGTAGTTCTCTCAAAGTTTACGAAATTAAGAAGAAAGAAGAAGGATAAAGTTAGATTTAGAACTGTAAAAGTTATGTGCATTCAAGGATTTATCAGTCCCGTATGGTTAGCAACCACTAATGATGCAATTGTTATTAAATTAACCTATATGAGTTGATTAACACGTTTTTACCTAACTACCCTCTTAATTTGAGAGACCCTCGGACGACTAGTGAGTGAGAAAGTTGTTGATTGTTTTCTGATTGTTATCTCCTCAAAACTTAGTATCAGGAACACGTAAAATGCTCTCTTTGTTTCATACGATATCTCAAAAATTGTGGAAAATACGTTAGGGAGGGTGTTTACATAAAATTGGTGTTGATGGCATGTAAAGCCATCCTAGGTAGTACATACCTAGGTAGTAGGTATCTACCTAGTTAATATGACAGATTGGAAAGATTGCGAATAGTTGCAGTGCACCTCTAAGATGCAGGAAAAGGGAAAGATGAACTCCACTCCGCCAAAGACAAGCTTAATCTCCCTAAAGTCCTTAAAGAGAATATTGATGACAGATAAGTGGTTGTTTCATTGTAGTAGGGAGGACCAAACCTTCGGCAAGGCCCAGTGAGAATGATAGGAAGGCAAGTTGAAACCCACTACTCAGCTACTCACAAGGGTTAAGTTCTAAAGAGGTAATAGAGAATATAATACGGAGTGCAAAATATTGTACACAGATTCTCTGGAAAGGACGCGAGGTGCCTGACCTCTTGATATTAGTTTTCAATTTTCAGTTTTCTAATTGACCGATGTTGACGTTATACGCAACATCTTGGTTCACCATTTACCGAAATGCAATTGTTTAAGATCATCTTAAACACTTTAATAATCTAGAGATTCATGTAACGAAGGATACGAGGAAGTCATGTGACCCTACTTGGTAGACTTTTTTTAAATCGTCGTAAATATCATCATCTTGCCTCATAGTTGATGTTTCAAAATCATTACATCCGTAAAAATAGCCCATAAGATTTAGTTTCTAACATTATCTGATCAAATTTTTCCAACATGCATATGATGGGGGAAGCAGATAATGTGCGTACAGAAGGGCTGTCAACATCGAGGAACTAATTTTTCGGCAATATTTCACAAGGAAGCCAGAGGGTGTTTGTATTTGTTAGGGATCGGGCGTTTACTTTGGATCGTTAGCCGTATTTTCAGTGAGGTTGATTCCACAGTATGACAAGTATAGATTACAAGAGACCTCGATGTTGTTACCTACGCAATTTTAACGCCCACAGTTTTACACCTTTCCCGCTGTTTGTTTATGAATGAATGGAAGTCGGGGCGGTTGACACTCAATGAAAAGAGATTTACTTACCCCCTGATACGCATTTAATTAAACCGATGAGCTTTCCGGAGCACTCAATCCCTCCTACAGTTTTCATCCCACCATTTACCCAACTTTCTCTTTCGCTTTATAGAACCACCCTCTTCTTTGCTATCACTCGAACTGCATATCTGAAAGGGAGAGTTCCCATTTCAAGAGAGAGAAAGCGAGAAGCAAGAGAGAGAGAGAGAGAGAGAGAGGGGGGGGGGGGGAGAGCGATGTTCCAACCCTGCTGGAAGGGTGCAACTTGAAGTGGAGGTGCTTGATCGAAAAGAGAAGCAACTCGAGATGATTCATAACACCCTCCCCTAACTCCCTATTTCATCTTATTTCCGGAGTTTTCAATTTCCCAGCCTTCTTGTTTATTTCATTTCCTCGTTCGTTCATTCATTCTCGCCCATTTTCAAGAGATTTTTCGAGCGAACTTCAAAAAGGGATCTGCGCCTCACTTCACAAAACAAAAATGATGGGATGAAGCTAAGAATCTCGTTTATTTTGGAATGGTCCGATTGTGCACCGTAGACTATTATAATGGACGATTTCACCTATTTTCTTTTATTGCAACAGTTATAAGATTTAGCCGAGAGCTTTCCAAAAAAGTTCATTATAGAGAGATAAGATTAGAGTTATAGACGAGACAGAGGTGCAATGGAAACTGAAAGACGTCATATGGGAACGACCAAAACCTGCGTTCACTTATGATTGGGTGAGCTCACCCATCCATATATATAAATCAATTATATTTCTTTCTATCTGCATTTTGTTCAAACCGTTTGGAGTTTCGAGCTGAAAAATAACTGTGGGTTTTGATGGGCGCATAATGCAATTCATAGATGAAAAAATGTAAAATTCCAAGTTGATAAACTTCTTCCAAGTAATATTATGTTAAAACAAATAGACTATCCGCAAAAATTAATTTAGGCATTTCCTCATCTTAATGTTATTGTAAGACATGGGAAACCGGGAATGAAAATTTAGTCTTAAATTTCCCTGTTGTAAGTCAGAAATTTCGGCAATGGACCCAACTAATATCCCTAGGAATACGTAGGAAACAGTCATTGCGTTATTCAAAATTTATTATATGTACAGCAATACGCTAAACCTCACAAAACCTAAACGGTAGGTATATCTTGAGTATTTTTAAGACGTCGACGTGTGGTTGGTCTAATTCAATTTAAAAATTACAAAAAATTGTAGATTCAACGTATTTTTATTATTTTTTATTTTATTAAACCCACGATTTGACTTTCGGAAAGTTCAAAATCAAATTTGAAGTACTTAGACGCAATCCATTTCGCTGACTGTCGAGTTCCAGCTGGGGAATCAGAAAAACTACCTATCTTATGCCAAATATGAACCTTCAGCGCGATCGGTTCGAGACTTATTACTTGTGCGCGCAAGAACGGATAAATACATGCATAAACTATCCAACACAAAAATGGACCTAGGGACATAGTAAAAGGTACCTACTATTATTATATTTTGTGTATTGATTTAATTTTTGTTTCTAGCACTTTCAACTCTGTAGAAATTTATTTTCATTCGTTGTCTGTATTTTCCAAATATGTCTGTATTTTCCATGTAAGTTTCCTTATTGTATATTGGGCTAACTACCCGGTAAATAAATAAATAAATAAACACGTGAAAATCAGTGAAACTTTTAAAAAATTTCCATTCATTAAAAAAAGAAAAACTGGATGTACTTGTACTTACACAGGGTGGATAGAACGGAGTGTGGCAAAACATATCAGATGGAACTTTATATGAAGAGGAACTGAATGCCGCCAACCTCATATTTTTATCTCAATCCGTTTTCGAGATTTTATTTATTTTAGCATGCATATGCTTTAGCCGTGACCTAACTACCGAAAAATGTCCCACGAGAGTGCAACGAAAGTAGCGCCAATAATTGTGATGATTTCCGCTTACAACCGAGTCGTTGCTAGGGATATGATACTTCGTCGTTTTTCATCCCACAAAATTCGTTAACCATTCGTTCGAAAGCTCTCGATTTATCCAACCATACTATATTAACTACTGCGAAGTGCGTGGCCAACAAGCTGAGTTATGAGCATGGTTATATGAATAATTGTTTACACACAGGTGATCATTCTCAATTATTGATATTGTGAACATGATTGCAACCGCTTGTTAATTTCTGATGATTTCATTGAGCTGGTGTTTCGATTATGTGATTCATAGCAGGTGATCCGAATATTGCGAGAACGGTTAGATTTGTGAAGCGGTGGTTAAATTATTTTAATAGGTAATTTCTATACTTTACACTATAGGAAGCTGTAATTTCGTATGTAGCCTCTTTAGCCTCTTTCTATAATAAAGTGAATGTTTACTCGCGAGTTTCTATTAGGAGATCATCATCTCACAAGAGCTCAATCGTCGTGATCATTTCTATAATAAAGTGAGAGCGAGGAGCTAAAACATGATTCCATGTTTTAGGATTGATGGCAGAATGATAAACAGAGTTCAGAGGCCGATGGGGGGTCGGGTTCAGAGAATCGACGAGGAGTGAGTCGTGTACGGCTAAAGCATATTCATGTTTTTTAATTTTAGCCGTCAGGCTCAAAGGAACTGTGGCTTTTTTTTTGGAAAACTGTGTTTTTTCCGTTAAACTTATATTTCTCTTCTATAATTCATTTCATTTTAACTTTTGACCACATTTTCGGAATTAGTGTTGAGTTTTCTATAATATAAATTGTGCAATTTCATTCGTGAAAATTTCCAACTAGAGACCATAAAAGTAGCGGCGGAGACATAAAAAATACATTTTCCAACGGTATTTTACTTTCAATTTGCTATCCAGTGGAGAAAATTTCGTATTAAAAGGGTAACAAATTTAGTTTTTGATTTTTCCAATATAACCGAAGGTTTTCTTGAAACGTGACCCTTTATAAACCTACGAGTTCGGGGTCGGATTGTACGCTTTTTTTTACGCGGAATCGAATGGTAACACTTGCAGATCTTTCCTACTCCGTTTTAATCGAGTTTTACATTTAGACTCACCAATTTTTAGTTTGTTCATAATGCTCAATTATGTGTGTTTTTAGGGGAAAACTAGAGAAATAAAGTGAAGAACTCGACTATAACGGAGTTTTGGGAGATCTGCCAGAGTTACCACTAGATTCAGCGTAACACAATACGTAAAAATTGACACCAAACTCGTAGGTTCATAGAGGATCATGTTATTAAATTAAAAAAAAAAGTTTTTTAACTTCAAAACAGAATTCATTGACAATACCGTTAAAATTGACAATACCGTTAGAATGAGTACCTATTAAATGAATGAGTTTTCATGAGATTAGTCAATTCCCTGGATCCTTTTTAGAAAAGTGGTAACGTTTTAAAGATTTTCAGAAATTTTATTTTTTTGATTTGTATGTTTGAGCTGTTATTATGGTCTCTAGATGGGAATTTTAAAAAATCAAGGTCAACCATACTTATGAAAAATTAATCTCTGATTCTTAAAATGTGGTCAAAAGTGGAAATAAATGAATTAAAGTTAGAGAAATTCAAGTTTAAGAGAAAAACACGATTTTCCAGACTATCATTGAAGTATGCGGTTTACGGCATTCTGCTCGTCATATTTGGTTTTTCCTAAATTTTCATGTCACACTCGATCCTTTCCTATCCATCCTATATATGTATAGGAATTCATAATTAGCCCTGAAGTATTCGCCTATATTATATGTTGGGCGCAGAGGGGTTTATAGAGCCAATTATTTATTTAGGTATTGATTTATTTTATATGTATTGTGAATTGTGTGTATGCATTGTGTTTTCCACCTATTATCAACAACATTGAAACAAGTGTACAGAATTTCCAACATTCGCAGAAGAAAATGCTGGGTTAGTGTGACCAGGTGAACGAGAAATACAGCTGCCGGGCGTATCCATAACAAGAAAGATAAAAACGTTGGCACGGGAATGAATAATTCATGAAATTCACCTCTCTCATAACGTTTTCATAACAGCGCGATACAGCCTTATTTTTTCAGAGAAAAACGCCACTATCGCAATAATCCCGTAGTCGTTCATAAATTGCATTTCGAGGTTCTTTTTCATCTCTGTTATGGGTTATACTTGTTTACCGTTGACGGATAAATGAAAACTTATGATTAACATCAATAAGTATTCTACGGTTCCTAACATAACGTACTATTTGATTTAGTAGGCACAAATTATAAATATATGTTACGGTAGCATGCAGATAGACCAAAGGGTGTCTAGCAAATTGAAATGTAACTGTCTGTTTTGTTGGCCAATAAAGACCCTAGTTTACTTTGGATACTGAAAGAATAAAGATCGGAATTAACGCCTGAATGCATACAATAACATACTATACTAATTAACATACTCGGCCGTCATGCTAGAGATCGGGGTTCGATTTCCTGCGGAGCACAGTGGTTCAAAAACCGAATCTAGCTAGACAAAATTGAATTTCCTCGTCGCAAAAGAATGAACACTGGTTCTGGGGTTTTTCGAGAGGTTGAATTCTATTCTGAAATTCGTTTTCCAGAATCAGGTGTAGTTTTTGAGATATAAATATTTGAATTGTGGAAAAATCGCAGAATTCCGAACTTTTCGATTAAATTTAAAAACAGTGGCCCGTATTATTATTAAACTCCGTTTGTAACTAGTATATTTATCATCGAAACTTGGGGCTTTGCACTTGGGTTCACTGCATTACAGCACCAGGACTCCATAATTTTTTTTCAGGAACAAAATGATCTATGACTAAGTCGTCTTCCCCTCAAGTAGAAGGGTTGCATACACTGCATATTGTTTTGAAAATATGTTTGTTCTTTGCACATTGATTACAATTGATGTATTTCAGTAGGTTGATTAGAGAAAATAGCCGTTCAACGTACAGCGCTGCGAGTGGTTTTAAACGGTTCTTTGGGATTATATTATTTATCATTGACAAGCAAAAAATCATCACTGTTACCTTGAAAGTTTTTGAAATCTCAATTTTTAAATAAGTTGGCCCTCAGTTACTATCCTTTAGGCTTGATCTTTTCAATTCTGAGATAAGAGTCGGACGGGAATTAGAACAAACATTGATGGTTTGTACTTTATGCAAATATGCGTTAAATGAGACGTAGCACTGCTCAGTACTTACTTTTGTGTGTGTTGGATAACTCACATCTGACTCTTTTGCGAAGATAAGTTTAAACAAGTTATGAACTCGTGTTTTCTTATTGAACAAAAAATTACCTACTTAACCTTACTAAAAGCAAAAAGAGGAAAACTATTTTAATCTAGTTCTTTTTGTAGGAATCCCTCCTGTGTATTCCTGGTTTCAGATATGAGTTAGGTACGCTGAGCTACTAGAACTTAATAGTAATAAACATCCAAAAATTTACTTATTTTCATGTTAAAAGTATTACCCATCTACCTAATCTATAATTTTCGCTTACCTCTATTTATATCGATCATTGTGGAAGTTTCCTCGTGTCCCAAGCCAGATTGAATATCAAGTTCCCTCGTTGATCTGTTGAAGCGAACTGGAAAGAAGTTGTTATTGATAATAGTTTTTCCGCATTCCTCAGCATACACTGACATGTTATGGAGTAAAGAATTGATTAAGGTCTTGAGTTCCACCAGTCCAGACATATTATAGTGCATGTATTATCACCTGTTTAGGTCATATGTTTCAACTCAGAAATTTAATGTTGTGAAGAAGAATTATTACGTCAACACAACAATAATCATCGCAATTTATTTAGTTTCATTATTAGTTGCAACCTCATTCATTTGCTTTGGGTAGAACGTTTACGTCTGTGTAGTTATAATCGTATCTAGATGATGTGCCTTATATTTTGTTTATTAATCATCCATAGACACGTGATCTGCGTAGAAGGGCTAACTGATGCAGAAGAACAAACATTCGTGGATTAAATGGTGGATTAAATTTGTGGATGGCGTTTTTGTACTACTTACCAAATTGACAATGTAAATTCATTATTTTGGAAATTGAGCAAGCTATTTATTTTATGTTGCTATGAATTCACATTCTGGACGAAGATTACTGCGACATCTTGATATGAAACCACAAACGGCTTTACACACTAAATAGGCAACGCCATCGGATAAATGGAGCAGACTGGTGCAATATCGCCAGGACGTTATAAGATATACAGATTTATTATGACCTAATAAAATATATTTCCTCACCCCTGTACTCATAGAACCCAGCGATTGAATAGAGTATATAAACGATTTGAAAGCCATTCTTATCTGGAAAATGGCTGTAAATCTGACACGTATCAGGTAGGGTATCTACCTACCTATGACACAAAGGGCAAAAGGATGGTGCACGCATATAACCAACTTAATTGCCTTCTCACTGAACTACTGAGTTATCCGAACTGCTATCAGAGTGAGTTGGTATAGTAATTATTTATTCCGGTGCCAGAACTCTGGCGTGTGGTAGGTATGTTGGGCATCAGACCCAACGGTGGGGCACTCACAGAAACACCTCATCCATATTACCCCCTGAACTATTCATTTCCCCAAACTGCAACTAGGGTAATTTGCGCCGTCATCAACTTACTAATTCCCGTTATAGAAACATGGCTTTAATAGGCGGGCAATAATCAACCGCTCCCCAATCGAGTGGAAGGCCGAATGGTGAGAGTATCAACCGCTCCCGGAACAGAGACAACGCTCGCCCCCCAGAGATGCAACTGCTCCCTGTCTAATTTTACACTGAACTGAGGATTGAAACTCGGTTATTAGGAGATGTTGCCTCCGTGGAAAGATCATCAGTAATTGCGAGAAGGATATCGGGTCGAAACCTGCCATTGTTTGGGACCATATCAACAAATTTACTGCCAACAACTGAATTAATATGGAACGTTGATAATGAATTTCCTCCCATCCGAACATCTTTATATATAATTCCGAACGGTCTTTATATATAATTCCGAATCAGCACGGCCCCAAGTTTGTTGCAAAAGTGTCGGTAAGTAAGAAACGTAGTGATGGGGTCTTTTCTGATCAGCTGAGTGGCGAGGACCACCTCAACTGGTGGTATTTATTTTATTCATTACTTACATTTTTATCGTTATTTCCTCTTTTTTAATCATTTATTAACATCGCCTTAGCTTTGCAGCAGGTCACATAACGCCGCATTATATCGTTACTATAATGTGCTAGGTTCCTGTTAGGTACTACGGTTATACTGACTAGACTAGGGCTTTCCAAGCCCTAACAGGCCTCTAGTATACGTATAATACTGGATTCATTACAACTATTCCAGACGAAAATATACACCAAGTTGTGATTATTTATTAATCCTAATCTTTGATTTTGGCGACCAACTTTATTTATATAGAATAAATATACATCTACAAATACCTTGTTCCACGTTTCGATTTTGATTTCCTTTTCGGACAGTGTGGAGTACTTTATGAATCTTCACGAGGGGCGGTAGTTGGGCAGGGTTACTCTCAAAAGGGGAGCACTCCTTACTTTTTTCGGGGTTCGGAGAGCACATGCAGGTAATAGGCATGTTGGGTATCACACCTAAGGGTAGACACGCAGAACTGACTCAAACACTTACCCAATGAACTATTTAGTTCCCTAAACTGTTAATAGAGTGAGTTGGCGTAGTAAATACTTATTTCCATGCCAGAAATCTAACATGTAATAGGTGTGTTGGGTATCAGAAAGGTGGTGGGGCACACAAAGTACCAGATCACAGCTCACTTTAACGAATGAAATATTTTGTTTCCCCAATGCTCAAAGAGCGAGTTTTCGGTTCATTATTGATTCCCGAGCCAGAAGTCTATCAAGTACTGGATATGTTGGATGCCATGCCTACGGATGGTGTATACTCTAATTATACTCGCACCTACCTGGAAAATTCAATATTACACTTTATAAAATCTTAAAATTTGGGAAATGAAGTTTGTTGTTCCTAGTATTACCATTATGACTTAGACGAAGATTGTAAAGTCATCTTGATTCAAAGCGATCCATCATTAAACCTCAAATGACGTTACAACTAAATGGGTGACGCCGTCGGGTAAATGGAGCAGACGTTTGCAATAGCGTCAGAACGATCTACGGGATCTCATGAAGAAAAGAGCATTCGGGGTGAAAACCCCACAACAGATAACCTCTGACGGCATTACGACGTTATAAAACATATTTCCCCTCCCCTATTCCCATAGAACCCGGCGATTAAACCGAGTTTCTGAACGACGTGAAAGCCATTCGTATCAGAAATATGTTGGGAAGGTTGCTCCGCCCTCCGGATTTACTGTAAGAAAGCCTTCTTTAGCTGACCAAGATTTGTTTTTCCTTTCGACGAGAGGGTTTCTTCAACCCCCGATCCCGCGTTATCTGTATTTCTCTTTATTTTTACTGCCCCCTCCACTTTACCCCCGTTGTACAACCGAACGCGGTTTTTGGCTCGCTCGTAGCACACGCCCCCCTTTTCCGAAAAAATCCTCACACAACGCCAACTGAACTAGAAGGGTTGGGGAAAACTTGATTTCAAGGAGCGGTCACAAATCATCGTGAAAACAGAAGGGGTCCCGTCCCTCCTCCCTTTTTTGACGTATGGGATCCTAGAGCGCGCGAGCATACATCAGAAAGACCGGCAAGAAACAAAACAAATTCCTACTGGATGGAGGGGTTGAACATGGTTTGGAATAACAAGCCGGATGCCTATACGGGCGGTCCAAACTGGAGGGAGGGGGGAAATATTTTCTCACATTTCTTCGAAGATCCGTAGGAAGTATAGAAATATCGGCTGGGATCTACCCCCTAAACCGTCACCCATTCTTTTACTGTTTCCTTTAGAAGGGCGAAACGCCATGGGTGGCGACGAAGTTGACACCGGGCCAAGGGACGAAGGCGTGAATATTAATTCGCTAGCCTTTTCGATATAATTTTTTACCTAACGTTGAGTTATTATTTTTTCGCCTACGGTCGGGAAACGCGATATTGGGAGGGAATTAACTGTTCCTGATCCCGAGAAATGCGCGACTTTGTTATTAATGATAAAACACGCAATGCTGTAGAAAAAAGGTTGCATAAACAATTTTTTGGTTTATTATTGTCAATAATAATAAATTTTTAAGATCAAACAAGGACAGAAAAGTAATAAATGAATCAAATAGATGAATAAATAAGTAGTTAAATAAAAAATGGAATAAAATAAATGAATACAATTAATATTCGAATTGGGGGCAAAATCGTCCTTCCGGCGCTAATTTCTCTCTCCAGTGAATGAAAGTTTCTGAAAAGAAAATTAGGTAGATAGAGCAGACGCAACGTGAGTCGGATACAATGCGAATGGACTAAGCGTGGGCCGTGAACGGTAGGGTCTTATAGAAGCCACAACTGCATCTAGCAATCCAAGGTTATAACGCTAATGAGCTTTGTAGTTGAGGTTATATATACCTTGCGTGTTATACGAGTATATTAAATAAAACATAAAATAGACCATAGGCCAACAATGTGCTGCGGTTTAATGGCATAACGCGGACAACAGCAATGCACGGTCGGGCTGAAATTTCATTTTGTTTTATTATTTTTCAATAATTAACCTTTGTAATCGACACGGCATCTATTTTCATCAACCCTAAAGGGTTTTATTAAAGGGCTAAACATTCAAAAATCGAAATCTCGAAAACTTGCTAGGTAACAGTAATAAGTAACAATTATCAACTTTGACAATTAACAGAAATCAAGTTTATTAACTATTGTCCGTGCAATGTACCTACTAGTAAAGTATTGGTACCTGAATGCTAAATTTAATCTCTTAAATTATTCCCAAGTCTACCTATAGGTAGCGGAAGCATTGTTTTCACTTCAGAGAGATTTATAAGTTGTGGTCTCTACTAAAATCAAACGGCTGTTCTTTTTGTACAGTGGTAAAATTTCCTCTCGCATTTTACGTTTTAGAACATGAAAAATGTCTGAAAGACTTTCGTTTCGTGTCTTTCGGCGGGTGGTTGTGTGTGTGTCAGTGTGTCTGCCGTGTATCCTCAAATTCTTGTTACAAGCATAATTTCCACAATATTCAACCGATTTTTATGAAATGTTCATGTGTGGGTTAGGGTGTCGGTAGTCCTCTATTAATTTCGTTGATCTTGGATCAATACTTGATCCAGGGCATGCGGAAACGTAAATTCCATCAAGTATGATTTTCTTACGCCCCCGACGTCCGATCTCGCTCAAAATTGGCAGATAGGTGGAAGAGATTAGTTTAATCATTCTCTAGCGATTTCAACATGATCCTATCAATAGTAGCTACTGCGCGTACGCGCATGTGTATTCCTTCTAACGAGCATAATTTCAACAGTTTTCATCCGATTTTGATGAAATTTTCAGGCAATGTGCGGGTTAAAATGTGAATGGACCCCTGATAATTTCATACTTTTCAAATCATTACTTCATTCCAAGAATCTTCTTTGCAATCTCGTCACACGGCTGTCTCCTCAGTTTTAATCAGGACATGGTTGGTCTCAATGATCAGAGTTTATGTGCCTAATGTAATTTTATCCACAACATTTCTTTGAAAATTCGCTATATAAGCCATGCTGCATGAGTTTTTTTTTTTTTTTTTTTTTTAGGACCTTTTAGACCAATAAGGGCTGAGTTAGGGATCAATCAAATCCAATTAATTTTCTCTCATTCTAATCGCCGAACGGAAGCTTCATTGGTATCATCAGCAGATAGGAGCAAACAATTGTGTGTTGTTATTGCAGCTAATGGTGCAGTTGAAACTACTTGCGTAGGTGACGCAATTTACTAAGGTATATAAAAAATAATTCTTCCGGAATATGGAATGATAGCATCAGCTGATTAGAGGTACTAAAATCCCCATGACTTGCTCACATAAAATAAAGTGCACATTACAACCAAAGAATCAAAACTAGTACAGCTACTTGTCGTTAAAAGACCAATGAAGTTGAGAAACGGCTTTTTTATAGTTGGGTTTTTCAAATACCTCCTCCAGCAATTATACTTGATTTGTTTATTAAAACGTATCGGTCCACAACTACTCCTAATTAATTTGTGCAAATTTGGGTCATTAGACCGTAACCAACAAATGCTGGGTGTAACGTAGGTACATTAAAATGCTTATTGTAAATTCCTGATGTATTTTAACTATAGACAGAAAAATTCTACATTTGTAAGTACCTAAAGGATCTTCATTCATTTATTCAGCAACGTTTTTAAAGTACAGCCCAAGCATGTAGAATTTCTCGATGTTCGGCGTATCGGAACATTCACAAACTGTTGGAAATATACAATGATGTACACATCAGTTCAAATACGCGTAAGTGATCCAACCGGCCACAAAAGCACACAAAACCGTCATTTTTCACCTCCAAAATAAATATAACGGATCGTACACCGATAAATAAATATTCGCTTCATCTGATCAAAAAACAAAAAATAAAATAAAAATGCCAAAGGGAGGCCCCATGAAATGGTGCGAATGGTGGAAGCCTTCCCTTCCACGCGTTTCTTTGACAATTTTCGGCTGTATAGAAATATCAGAAAAGACCGACGTGTCCCCATATCGCTCTTCTATTGAAAAGTTAGCGCCGAGAAGGGGAGAAAACCGTGCCAACGCTTGACACCGGGCCAAAGGGGGTGTGAATATTAATTTTCTCCGGGCTGCTCTCGTGGAGGGCTTTACGAGATGATTTGCCGCTGCCGGGCATCTTCAGAGCACTGCGTTGCACGATAAATTAAGCCCTTTTATAGCATTAGCGACACCTTTTCTCGAAAAAGGATCTGGGGCTCCGTGTGAAGCTGCGTCATTGAAATTTAGAGGTTTAAACCGTATCGGGGAAAATAAAGAAAGGTATAATTTTCCTTATAGCTAGATTTCTAATATTAAAAACACCTTGGGATATCACCTCACCAATAATTTAATAATACGAAAAATCTCGAAGCTATTCAATTCATATTTAGTCTCACAAATGTCATACGAAACAAAATTAATACAAAGGTTGTTGTCTAAGTATACATCGTTATTAGCGAATGTGTGTTTGTATTCATTTAGTTAAGGACCATTTCAGTCGATATCACTTCGCTTTACTAAAACATCAAGCATTTCAAAAGAAAGAATGATATCGATGGAAGTCACTTTTTAAGAACATTAACTACTCAGATTAAAAACAATTACTCACGCTTTAATAAAATATGCCATGAATCTATTGAAACCTTCAGAAAATTGTAAAAATCTGAAACTGGTTTGTAATTCCTAATATAGACTACAAATCTTTTTGCTATAGAAATCATAGGGATCCGCTCATAAAATGACCATGCTGCATGACTGGAACTGGGTGGAGAGGAGAAGAAGAAATGAGGGAGAGAGAGAGGGAGGGAGAGAGAGATAGAGAGAGAGAGAGAGAAGCATTTAAGCATTTTATTTAACCACCAGAGACAGGATAGGGCCTTTTGGCCCTCTCTTACTCCTTCCCTGGCTACAAGTATTTTACAATTCCTCGCTATAATCAATATATATTATATATATTATGTTACATTACATAGTATTTAATTTTTTAAAAAAGTCACAATATTCACTTCACTTTATAATTTCAACTAAACAACTTAAATAATAAGATAAAAACATACATCTTTTCTCCATTGATTATTATTAAATGTATAATACATTTTGTTTCTTACATTCTTTTCAATATTCAGATACGTAATATTATACTTTTCAATTGTTATGTAAGTAGGTATATATTTATTAAATTAATTTTATTTTTATTTCCATGTATGATTTTGTTAAATTGTTCATTAATCTATATTATTTTCTAACATTTGGTAAACATTTTAAATTATATTCATTTCTATTAGGATGTTTATTTTTTAAGTAAAATTGTTTTAAATTCTTCTTTAAAACTCTTCACCGATTTATCAAAATCAAATAATTCAAAATTTTCATTATATATTTGTGTACCTTGGACTAAAAACGATTTATTGAAATTTTCAGTTTTATGCATTGGTATCTGAAGAATTCTGTTTGCATTACGGGTGTTTTTCGAATGAATAGAGTCCATAGTTTTAAAATTTTCGTAGAGATATGTAGGGGTTTTAAATTGGAGAATTTTGAAAACCATTGTGGCCAGTGCTAGTTTTTTGCTGTCCCTAAATTTCAGTATGCCTAATTTTATGTAATATGATGAACTTCGAAGGTGAACACTTGGACTATGAACTATGAAGGTGAACTTCGTGAGAGAGAGAGAGAGAGAGAGAGAGAGAGAGAGAGAGAGAGAGAGAGAGAGAGAGAGAGAGAGAGAGAGAGAGAGAGAGAGAGAACTTCGATTATTGAAATAGGGTCAATAAACAACTGTCGCATTTACAGTCTCTCCCCCACTCTCATGTGTGGTTTTCTTATGACCCACAAAAGAAAACAAAACTCACCCACTTGCTTAACAACTTCATTTCTTTAAAAATCAGTAAACTGACCTTGAGTGTCAACACCACACGCAAATACATTGGTACGTGGATATGTTTTTTTTTCCCCCTGTGAAATATGAGTTTTGTTTCTCAAGTTAAAAATGTATCTACTAAATTAGCTCAGTCAGCTGATCAGAGAAGACCCAAAAATTTCAATCGTCTCTCAATATCTCAGGGAGACTCCCTATCAAATCTCAACTTCCTAGAATGAACAGTAGACATCTTAGTTCACTCAGCTGATTGGGGAAGAGCCGAAAATTTCTATTGTCTCTTAGTGTCCCGGAGAGTCTCTCTATCAAATCTCAACCCTAGGATGAACAAAAGACTAGGGAAATTAGCTGAGTAGGAATGAGCCAGTCATTTCAATCGTCTCTTAATTTCAGCTTCACAGATTTAATACGATAGCAATCATCAGCTTTAGGAGCCCATGAGCTTCAAGAGCCCATCGACTGATCAGAGGTCTATGCATTGTCTAGTACCTACTGCTTAGAAGTAACTACTATTCAAGGTATACCTACCATGTACACAGTGTCTTCTCTTCACATTATTCGTTCATTATGGTTACTTAGCAATATTAGTTTATAACTTAGCGTAATAAATCAGCTTTCCTTGATACTACAATGGCTTAAGGAGCATGAGATGTTGTGATAAAATGAGAGCATTCCAAAAAGTGGTGAACGATTTTCTTGCTATGAAAACTAAGGGAGTTACACATTGTTGCGCATTGGCTGTACGTGAAAATCAATAGAAATCGAAGAAAACCGCTGCATTTTATATTAGAAATTGTTGCAATCACATGGGCCAGCCAATAGACATCTTCATGTCAATATGCTGCCATTTATAAGTAATAGGAAGTCCTTATGTACAATTCGTAGTAGTAGAAGTAAATTACACTCGTATTGCGGATTCACTGGCTTTAACTGGGTACGTTGTGTGAAGGACACCGTCTCAATTGGGGGGATCTACTCAGCCAACTGTCGTGATGTCGAATGCGCTGTTTTCGATTATCTCAAGCGGCGGTTCGAGAGACGCCTAACTCGGTCATCCGATGAAGTCAATCCCTGATAGCATCATATATAATGCATAATTAAGGCACACGGAGCTGTCATACTCCTTTTTTTTAATTTAATGTCGAATTTTACGATGGGGCAGTTGTGTAAAAATGAGAGTTTTGCCTATAATCAGCTGACTGATCAGAGGTCGGCCATCTTGGATATGACGTTACTATAACGTCATATCAAAGATGGCCGACCTTTTATTGGTCAGCTGATAATAGGGATGATAGGTAGAACTCTCATTTTTACACTAATTGGGGCCCAACCGGATCTAAAAACACCATATATCAATAATATAGATACTACATACCTACATAAGACCTAATTAAATATTACTTCTTATGTTTCAGGTGAGCAACGAGTGTTTTTGAACCAGCTGTAAAGTGAGTTATGGTTTTCTATGACTTTTCCCATGAAAAAGTGCTGCTTGTCGTTATTAAACAAACAAAAAAGATTAAAGAAGGTTTACAGAGATTTGTGAAAAAGGAAGGAAACATAAGCAAATTATTGTGTTATTGACAAATTTCATCAATTTAGTTTTTAAATGAAGTACATATGAACATCTTTCGTGTAGTTTATTGCATAGGTGTTTATTTTTATGGGTTCACATTCGTTGTTTGATGTGAACAAACATTCTCTTGGATCAGGACCTACGTATATAGAAGATGAAACATCACCGCTACTGAGAGGGGACCAGAAAATGAATACAACAAATCAGTTAGCTTACCCAAAATTAGTGAACCCACTATTCACCATTCCAGTTGATCTTTTGGAACCAAATTCTTTGGAGTGGGTGGATGTGATTGTTCGCCAGAACTGAGGTAAATTTGGTCATTGCCGGCCGACACTCCATTTCCATTGTATTATTCTCCTTGAAGATATAAAGGGCTTGGAATGATGAGTGCAATCTGGGAAGCTCAAAGGTAATCAATGGTCAACGATGCTCATCTACAATGCTGTTTGAATCGGAATGGTGGAACAGATATGCAGAGCTCAATGGAATAACCCACTGGGGCACACTTCAAGAGCGATTTGTGCTGAGTTGCAAGATGCCGAATTCTAGAGATGGGCTTTCTGTCAGATAGGCCTTTTCTCGTATGATCCACTTGATAGTATTTCCTTAAATTTTAGTCATTTGTTTGAGTTTTATTTGATGTTTTAAATCCATTTTCGTGCACCGATAATTTCAAGTACAGCATTCATTCATCCCTATGTTGACAATAGTAGTAGCATGTCTCATATAGTTAGAAGATTGAAGAATAACATAATAATAATAATGATTAATTGCTATGCATAATTTGTGAACCACTAAAGGCGTTCAAATTCAACGATTTTAAACTCGACTCGCCAAAGTTCAGGGATCAATTCTACAACTAATTTGCTACAAAAAGCTCCTCGTAGAGATTTTTTTTTTTTTTTTATCACTAAGTTTTCGAGTACCTAATTCACCATTTAAGATTTTTTTTCGTGTTTTCAACCTTATATCACTGAAATAACCATAACTCCCTCAAATTGCAGAGAACATTAAAAAATGATTATACCTTTAGAAAGATCGGTAAATTTTTTACCGCCTTAATACCAATTCAAAATTTTGTTAGCAGATTTAATGGGATAGAAATCCGGCTGAAAGTTGAAATTTGACAAATCTTAAGGAATCTGCACTATAGCTAGACGATCTTCCATTGAATTTTACCCTCGTAGACCCTTCACCAAAATCTCACCTTTCCAACGGTGTGGTCAACTAGGTATACGTTTATATCGCCAATTGGAGGAGAAAACGGTTTTTTAATTTTGAAAATAATTTTTTTCCCAATGCAATTGAGAGTTTTCTTTAAAAATGAATTTCCATGAAAATACTAGTTCGGGATCGGTTTCTACGTATTTTTTCACGCTGAATCGAATGGTAACACTCACATATCTCCCATACCCTGTTATAACCAAGTTTAACACTTTAACTCACGAATTTGAGTTCATTTGTTATGATACTTTTTATGTGGTTTTAGGGGTAAAACTAGTTACCTAAAGTATAAAATGGTAGTAACGGGGTTTGGGAGGTATGTAAGTGTTACCAACTGATTAATACGAGTAGTAAAAAATACATAAAAACCTACTCCAAACTCGTATTTCCATTGAAGGTCTTTTTCAACATTGAAACAAAATTTTATCCCTTAATTAGCAAAGTTAAAGTAAAATTGACTACACCGCTAAAAAGGTAAGATTTTGTCGCAGTTTTTCTCGTCTCTGAGAGTAAAATCCAATAGAATGCTTTTGAGCTTCAGTGCTCCAAATTTTGACATATTTCTTAAGATTTGTAAAATTTCAACTTTCAGCAGGATTTCTCTCCCATCAAACCTGTTGAATAATTTTTGAAGTGATAGGTATCAGAGTAACAGGAAATTTAATTTACACTGTCATTTGAGAGAGCTAATGTTATTTTAGTGATATAAGGTTGAAAAAACGAAAAAAAATCTTAAATACTGAATTACTCGAAAACTAAACGTTAAAAAAATCTCTACGCGGCACTTTTTGTTGCAAATTAGTTGTAGAACCGGTCCCTGAACTTTGGCGAGACGAGTCTGTGACACCCTGTGTAATATGAGTGGTGTATAATTCGGTGGTCTGGATGCTCGCATCTCTAACATCCAAAATATCCTAAATTAATCATTCTGGTAAAATATGGATTAAATGGAAAATAGATCAGGATGATGTGTATAGTTTGATGGTCTGCAAGCCTGCAAACTCGCAACTCAAGAATTAAAAAAATATGCAAAATCAATCCTTTTAGTAAAAATATATATTAGTTCGACAAATTGAGCCAAATCTGTGGTTGGAATCAAGTGTAGAAAATCCCCCCTCTCCTGAGATCGAACAGAGCCGGTCCAACAGTCATTACCCAACTAATTGCTTGACGGTTTTTTTTTCAAATTTTGTTTAAATTTAAGCCCTGTGGTCAGTAGTTAAGTTTTTCACTAGGCAAACACTTTACTATTGCCCCCCAATTTTTTAAAACCGTAATTAATTAGTGTTGGTCATATGTTTGGGGGATGTTTCAAATGATAGCAGTAAAAAAGAGGAAGTTTTGAAGAGTCCAAAGAGTATTTTCAAATTAAATAGCGATATTTTGAATGGGTGAAATCTCACATAGAAAATGGGGGGCAGTAATAAAGAACAGCCAGGACCTCTTCTAGGCCGTGTTCACAGTCAAGAATCAATCGAAAAATGTAGTTTCTGATATGTGATTACTTCTTATTGTTGAAATATGTGCAGTATAGAAGGGAGGGGGACAAGTTCTGCAGAAAAATCATGATTTTGATTCGGTAGGTGAATCCGAACCCTTCTTGTAACCTGGCAACAACAACAACAATAACAATGATAATACTTTTACAACATCATCCCACACATACCATCTTGAAGATCACAACAAAAATAGAACATGCATTAGTTATGCCAATTTTCCCGAACATGATTGGGGTCTCAGGAGCTTTACGAAGTCTCCGCTGAGCACATACAAACAACTCCTGAATTCCACCATTCGCTCTGGCTCCCTCGGGAATGAATGGAACGAGAAAAAAAGCCCTTGTTTGTACCCCTATCGAAATCATTCGTAGAAAACGTTTCAACACAGACCGATTCCCTCGAAGCTCCAAATAGACCGTTGATTCCATCTATTTTCTCTCTCGTCCTATCTCCACCTGGCTTACGCTCTATACCGAACGTTTTAAAACATTTACCAGGATCCTGTCAATACGGGACGGAGTTCAGTTCGAAGCGTTCCCAAAGCAAAGCTGAATGATTGGTTCGCGTTCACACATTGTTCCCAAGAACTCAACGAATGAAAATAGGCAAAGAAACGCGATCCAATGATTTCATTGGATGAAGAGGAGCGCTTGTGACAAATTACCTTTTCCATCAAGGTCCACCTATAGATTATTATGATGATTTATATATATTAGAAATGTATATTCAGGTTTTTCCTGTAAAAGTCTCTAGAGTTGAAAATATCATATATGCCAATACAATATACCACAGAGTAGAGTAGGAGTTAATTAAGTAGTTAGTAGGAATTGCATTATACCCATCGTAGTTTTTAGTGATTTCGAGTCAATCAACTGGCAGTCTTACAAGTTGTGCACAGCGGCATATCTACGTCAGTGTACGGGATAAAAAATCCTACAAATTGTAGGTACCCCATTATTTTTTGCGAAGAATTCAACCATGACATTTTTGATCGCTGACCAATCCACACCAACTTTTTTTTAAATAGGAACCCGCATTTTTTTATTGCAGATTCGACTTCTACGAAATGGTTTATGAAAAAATGACACATTACTTGAATTTTTGAGTGCACAATAACGAGAATAAACACGCGCAAATAGAGCTCATGTAGTGGAATTCCTTGTTTTTGAAGATATTAAGTAACTTGCCACGAGTGACACATGATTATGTGGTATTTTTCACTCTGAATCACTTAGTAATGTTCATTTATTGATATTCTCAACAACTTTTAGGAGGAAACACCGAAAAAGGACAGAATAGCACATTTCTCCACTCATTCTCATGCGCAATGCGTATTAAACCTTCTTTTTTTTCGTAAGTTGGTGTTACGAATATAATTTAATGAACAACAAGACAAGATTAAATGTGGAAAAATACCACTCAATCAAATGTGGCAATCGAATAACTTAAAATACTTGACGATTCACAATTTGAGCTCCATTTGCACGTGAAAGTGCTCATTTTCGCGCACTCAAAAATCCAAATGGGCCTAAATCCACACTCATATAGATGGTGGGGTGTGACAGTACCATAAGAGATGCAACTCGTACTAATGGCATATAAGCTACGTTCGGAGAAGAAAGGTTTTCTAGTTCTAGGATCACCCATCCATCGCCAAACTCGGCCTTTCAAGAACACGAGAACAGGCTTGCGACTCCCGTTGGGAAACAACGGAGCGACGGCAGCCCATTCCCTTGGATCTCGCGGGAACTGTCACACTCCCCCCCGTTAAAAAACATATTGATTGAAGAGCAAGTATGTAAACTAGGTGGAATAGTTTACTGGTTGAGAACTGATGCTCACTAATAAATAGCTGCATAGTCGATTGAGGATAAAAAGGTGAAATTAAAACAGGATGGATTGTCAATGAATCTTCACGTTTAGTATTCATTAGGTAGGGGACTTACGAAAATGGGAACTATGTCCTGGGGAATTAACTTGCTCAACTTTGGAGACTTACAGTGGAAGGTGCCCACTATGGGGACTTATGAAATAGGGAACGATGCCCTGGGTTTGGGAACAATGCCCTTGAAAATTAAGTATGTTAAATAGAAATAAAATGAGGGGATAAATTGAGAAATTAATAATCAAGAACCAATGAAAGTATTTATGTATCCAAGGGAGTATAATGGGTATTCCTTCTGGAAACCCGGGCCATGTTTCTTCTGAAACATTAACGCCCCAAAAATAGTGGATCGGATTACTAGGCGTCAGCCGTGCATAATCCTAACCACGCTCTGCTACCATGTAATGAACTTAGCCCGCCCCGGAGGTGCAATGGGGGCCTAAATCCACACTCATAGATATAGAGGGGTGTGACAGTACCATAAGAGATCCAACTCGTACTAACAGCATATAAGCTATGTTCGGAGATGGTAGGTTTTCCAGTTCTAGGATCACCCATCCATCGCCAAACGCGGCCTCTCAAGAATACGAGAACAGGCGTGCGACGCCAATTGGGAAACAACGGAGCGACGACAGCGCATTCCCTTGGATCTCGCGGGAACTGTCACACTTTGAAAATATATGTATAAATATTTGGTGGTAATTTCGCATAGCTGAATCGCGCGGTGCACAAAGGAACGTATGTAATCCTCACGAAAAAGTAGGCATGGAAGACTTTTTTTTTTTTTTTTTTTTTTAACTCGAATATTAATAGAGATAGCCGCTGGTGCATAACTCGAATTATATCCTGTTATGTAGTGGACGCATTGTTTTCACTTTCTAGAGACGAGGAAATAAAAGTTCCCAACACTTTCTGCTCGCATTCAACATTTTAGACCACTCTGAACAATTTAATTTCCGTGTCTGCCTATATGTATGTATGTCTGTGTGTATCGCTGTCCGTCCGCTAATCATTTTAACAAAACCATTTATTATAAAAAATTTATCTTCGGTTTAGGCTGCACAAGACCTCGTATTTGTTTCGTTGCTCTCAAATCAATAGTTTACTCCGCGCATGCGCAAAGCATTATTCTTTCGTAGCCTATTTGCCCGATCCATTCATATTTGGAGCGTGGTCGGCTCATCATCCATATCAATTTCAACATTGTGTCATTAGTAGCTGCAGCGTATGCGAGAATTCGATGTTCTTGTGACAGGCATTACTTATACATGTTTCATTCGGTTATAATAACATTTTCGGATAATGTAAAGGTTAGACATTTGATCGTCCCCCATCGATTTCATCAATCGAAATTAAAAGTTGTCTCGAAACATGCGAAAATGTAAAATCCGTCAAGGATAATTTTCCCATGTCCTATTTGTTCGATCTAGCTCAAATTTGAAGGGTTGTTGGGTAGGGTTAAAGTGTAGGAAAATGACTGTTTGAGTACCCAAAATCAGGTTCAACATGATCGTATCACCAATAGATGCTGCGCATCCTTGTAACAAATCCTTCTGATTGAACCCTAAGGTTGATTGAAAGTGATACCGTGATATCAAGCACATTATTTGCTGATGTTGGTTCGTGATACCAGGCAGGTTAGTGTTATATTTAAGTGATTTATTTTGCAGTGGACTATTGAATTTATCTAAACGCTCACCGGGCTTTTTTTTTTATTGAGAGCTGTCTAGCGATTACTGATGAAGCAACTTTCCATTTTAATCCGCACCTATTACGGAGCCCGATGAGAATCGGAATGGGTCTCTCTAGGGAGGGAAATTAAAAAGAATGAAGCTACAGTTGATTGTTTCCAGAGGTAATCTTGTAGATTTGAGATCAGGATTCAATATCCGATTTGAAAATAACCGCTTTCCTATCGGTAGGAGTAGGTAGGTTTATTTAATTTCATTGCGTCAGAGCTTAAATAGGCGAGGGAATAATATGAGAACTCTACTTGAACTGGTCTACACTGCGAGTTTCAGCAAATTTCCGCTCGAAACGTTCTAAGATATTCAATTTTCGAAATGTTTTGGAATATCATGAAAATGATAAGGGATCTACAGGATGCTAGCCCATTGGGTCACTTCACAACTGAATTGAACTCATCTGATTGAACTGATTGACTTCAATCGCCATGCATACGTTCAGATATCTCTATTCTATCTATATTATTAAAAAACGGACGGTAGACCTACGGTTCTACAGTCAGATCATTTAATAATGATTAATTTTACACATTATTAGTTCATTATGGTTACTTAGCAATATTAGTTTATAACTGAGCGTAATAAATCAGCTTTCCTTGACACTACAGAGGCTTAGGGATTATGAGATGCTGTGATAAAATGAGAGCACTCCAAAAAGTGGCTAACGGTTTTCCTGCTATGAAAACTAAGGGAGTTACACTTCCCTAGTAGCGCATTGGTTGTACGTGAAAATCAATAGAAAACCCCACCGTGACGTGACGCTCGTGACGTGACGAAAACAAATGGAAACGTCCTGTTAATATATTAAATGATAAAATCGTAAATATGTCTGTCTTTGCATTGATTAGAATCATGAAATTTTTCGTTTCTTTTCCGTTTCATGCTATTTGGAGACAATTGGTAACATTTCCTCAATTTTTCTCTGTCTGTCTGTCCGTATGTTTGCCCGCTTTTCACGGTTACAGGGGTCATTGGACAAATGATATGAGTGGCGGAAAATGTCTTTATCTGTCCAACTTAAATTATTATAGGCTATTTGAAGTTTTTAAAATTCAGACCAGAGGGCGTGTTGTAGGGTAGGGGATGAGATGGGGTATCTTGAACACCATTGAACGAACTGGGGATTGGGCGAATATGTTTGGATTATTCTAGCTTAAATCACGGGCTACTTGAAAATTTTCAATTCTGCCCCGTAGGAGGTGTTTTAGGGGAGGAGGGGGGAAATGGAATATCTTTGTCATTCCATAAAAAACCGGGGGTCTGAGTGGGGGAATATGTTTGGATTACTCTAACTTGAACCACAAGCTACTTAAAAGTTTCCAAATCTGTTGTTTTGGGAGAGGAGGGGGGTGAAATGGGGTATCATGGACATCGGTAAATAAACCGGAGACGTGACTGTTGAAATATGTTCGGGTTACTTCAACTTGAATCGCAGACTAGGTACTTGACATTTTCAAACCCGACCATTAGAGTTTTTTGTGAGTGATTTTCTCTTACTTGAATTGTAGACTACTTCAAGTTTTCCAATATAACCCATAGGGGGTGTTTTGGGGGAGAGGGAGGGGGATGAGATAGATGGGATATCATGGACACCACTGAATAGACTGGGGACCTGATTGCTAAAATATGTTTGAATTATACTAACTCAAATCACAGGCTACTTGAAATTTTTCAAATCTGACCCAAAGGGGGTGACTTCTTAGAGGGACGAGGTGAGAGGTGGGGAGGGGGGGGGATGAGGTACCTTCGACATCAATGAATAAACTGAGGACCTGATCGATTAAATACGTTTGGAATACTCTAACTTGCACACTTGAAATTTTCAAATCTGAACCGTAACTTGTATTTTGAGGGATGGGTAGGGGTGGAATGGGAATATCTTGAACACCATTGAATAAACTGAGGACTTGATTGATAAAATATGTTTGGATTACACTGAAAAAAACATAGCCTACTCAGAAATTTTCAATTCCGACCCACAGGAGTGTTTTCGGGGGAGGGGTTTTGGAAAGGGGTATCTCAGACATCACTGAACGAACTGGGGATCTGATTGGGCGAATATTTATGTTTAGATTACGTCAACCTCAATCACAGGCTTTTAAAATTTTTTCTAGCCTCAACCATGTGGAGGTGTTTGTGTTAAGGGGAAAATGGGAGGCGTGGAGGGGGTCGTTAAATGGAATAATTTGGTCATCACCGAACGAAATGGTGATCTGATGTTCGGACAATGAAATTGGATTAGTCTTCTTATGGGTTACCTATCAAGAATATTTTTAATCTGAAATATAGGGGGTGTTTGTGGAGAGGGAGTGGCGGTTGGTCTCAGTAATTTGTTTGTAATATGTAATTTATAAGTAAGTACTTTAAGTGAGTAGTTTTAAGTAAGGGATTTTTGAATCAGATCCATAGGGGTATCCCAAAATGTGATGGATGAGGGGGGGTTTGTGTATGTTCAAGTCAATCTGTGCAACACTCGGGTGAATAAGCTAGTTATAACAATGAATCTCTGGCTGTTAGTGTCGCTTTCACAACCAAACGGACGAGGGGATCCGAACTTTTTTTTTTTAAATAGTGACCGGAAATCTCTCAGAATAAAGGCTATTTTAAAATTTTCAAATCCCATTTGAATCATGGGCTGGGCGGCGAAAAGGGGGTGGGACCCCTTTTAATTCGGGGTTTTTTTTTTTTTCTCCAGACGATCTTCTATCCGCTGCGGCATTAAAATTTGATCGAGAACACTTCGTATGTCACCAAAAAAGTTACGTTTCAGGACCCGCAGAACAGGATGGTTCCGTCAAAATCGCTGGAAGATGCTGTCTCCCTGGAGAAATCAGCGAAAAAATGCGGAAAATGACGAAAAAAATGCGTTCCCCGCCATGGTTTTTTCCGCCTTAGACATGGAGTAAATTTCGACGGTTTTTGCTCGGGTTGGTGTTAAAATGTTGGTTGACCTGGCATGAAATTCTTTTTTCCGATTGTAGTGAACGAATATGTAGACGAAAACGTTGGTTTTCGAGCTTATTCCTTGGAAACGTAGTTATTCTGAGCTTTGCCTTCGAACCTCTAGATGTCGGAAAGTTTCCCGTTTGCTCTTCTACGCACATAAAATAATGGCCTTCCTTTAGAACAATAGAACTGGAAAACAAATACATAATAACAGAGCATAGCATGGGATCCGGATATGGCGAGAACGGTTTGATTTGTGAAGCGGTGGTTAAATCATTTTGATAGATAATTTCTATACTTTATACTCTAGGAAGCTGTAATTTCGTATCGTAGCCTCTTTAGAACACTTAGTTGACGATGCCCAGGGTCCGGATCAGATGAGTGGCTCTTAGAGCTTGCATACGAGTCTGGAACTAAAGACATAAAATGTCCCAATGTGTTGCAGACTCGTATGCAAGCGTTTCTTTACCAAGTGTCCCTCTGATCTCCTGAAATGAAATGAGCTGCGATCCTCCGCCTATCAGTAACCTGAAGGAGATTGGCCGGAGTTGTCTCCCTGAAATTTGTACTCGCGATCACATCAAAACGGAAGTTAGAGAAAAAACGTTTTCAAATTTCCATGTTGAATCGATTTTGAAGGTTAGGCCATCATCAGTAACAAACAATAACCTGATGTTCTCACCCGTTTATTGGCCAAAATAAACGATCTTTTGGGCTGACAATTTATACTAGGGAATTTTCAATCCAAATCCGAACCTGAGATAAAAAAGGCTAAATTCTCAAATACGAAAGTTCTTGATTTCGCAATTTGCAAAATTCCCGTTTGGAATTTGCTTTTTTCCAATTGTTCATATACCTAGCATGTCACAGCACTTAAACGAATTTAAAATACCTATTGAGATGTATAACAACTCACACTCGGTTGCCTGTCACGCATTTTCTTCACCCACGACTTCACTCCCTGACAACTCAAAGTGCGGGAAAAGTCGACCGAATCGTCACAGCTGGTTTCGAGTTCTTTGAAAAGGCAAGGGAAAAAAACTCACCCGACTCTAACGTCCCGGAACTCATTTAATTTTCTCTTCTGTGTGTGTCTGGTGGTTGAGGGAGGGGAGGTATGAGAGACCGATCCTTCGCACTATTGCGGGCGGGCGTTGAAAAGCGAAGAGGATTTTTCCTCCCTTATTTTTTTTGTTCGCAGTTGTTCGCGGTGTCAAAAACTTGGGAGTTGCCGCGAGAGAAGTAGACTCTCCCGACCTTTAGCCTCAATTGCCGGACCCCCCTCATCTTGCCTCACACCCTGGAAAATCGTGAAAACGTGAAAAAGAACGACAATAGCCGTGATTGCTCAAAGAAAAGCGACGGAAATTTTTCTTTCGGTTTCCTGCCTCCTCTTCAACCTTTTTTTCTCGCCTTTTCTTTTTTTTACCACTTGTTCTTTCAAAAAAGTTGAGTTGAAACCTACCGGAGGAAGCGTTGGAGTGATAGGTGATAAGCCATACGTTACTCTACATCAAAGAATTCTCTTTAAAAACAAACTTTTAAAGATCTAGGAAAAAAAGAAAAAAAGAGCTCCAGACGCGCGAGCATTTTAGTTTTTACATTCTGGCTCCATTTCATCCAAGGAGAACCTGTTCTCGCATTGCCAAGCCTCCAATAATTCGACGAATGACAGTCGCCACTGAAAAGACGAAAAGCACCTAGATGAAAAACAGAGAAGAACTTCGGACCAACGTTGGCGTCCTCACGACCTCACTTAGTCGACTTAAGCTTATTTCCTTTGCATATCCTGGGTGGGACTGAAAAAGCGTCTCACTCCCACTCGCTGTCAAAAAGATTGAGAGAACGAATGAACTGTACTAGAAGATGGCGATCCGACTATTAGCTTTGTCCGAATTTTATAATATCATGCATTAAGTGACAGGTTATGGTCATCAGTTAATGGCGCAATATAATACACTATCATATTTATAGGTATAATAAAACTCCTGTAGTTTCAATGATGAATGATCAGGCATAGAATAAAAATAATAGCTTCGAGAATATTACTGTTCAACAAATTTTTAATTTGTAATATGATATTAATCATTCACGGAGTTTATGCCATAACGTTAAGAGATACTAAAAGAGTTCTAAAAATATCCATGCTGACCTGATGATTGGGGATTCAGAGACCAAACTAAGCAAAGGGGAGTAGGTACACAACATACTACGTGGTGTATTGGATTATGGTGAAGACAACAGATAGTTCGAGGCGTATTATTGGAGTTTGTTGAAAACATCAAACAGTTTATGGAATATTGGGTTACTGTGAAAAAACTCTTCCAGGTTCTCCCACGAGAGACTCGAAAGTTCAGGCCGGAGATGAAGACAAAATAGTAATGGGGGAAGTATCATGAAATTCCCAACTGAACAAAAGTATTTCCACCTCTAAAACAATGAAGAGAAGAAAATGTGTAGTATCACGTATAATTGAAACCTGCTACCTACAGTTGACATCTATTTAACATCTCTATAAAATGACATTTCTCGTGAGAGTTATTATACGAGAATTCGATAACACATCTTTTGTAGTAATACCGCAATATTAGTTATAGACTAAGAAAATCATTATTACAAAAGTGCACGCGCATTCCAAGAGAATTTAAAATTGATTGAACTATTCCAGATCATTCCTTTCTTTTCCTTGAATTTCTAAAAATTCAAAGCTCAATAATAAAAAACACATTCCCCTGTTCACTGTTAAGACAAATCTGACGTACCTATGTATGGATTGTCCTGTCCCAGCAAGAAAATAAATAAATAAAAACTTAAAAAACTTGAGGCGTGGAAAGTGTTGCAATAACTCACGTTTTTTCAATTTTAATGCAACTCATTCTCGAGCCATTTATATAGGTATTTCTGTTACAAAACTAATGAAAAAGAATATTTGCACCTCTTTATTCGATAACACATCTTTTGTAGTAAGACCGTAATATTAGTTATAGACTAAGAAAATCATTATTACAAAAGTGCACGCGCATTCCAAGAGAATTTAAAATTGATTGAACTATTCCAGATCATTCCTTGGCGTATAGGTGCATGTATTGGGAACAATTTCTAAAATTTCAAAGCTCAATAATAACACATTCCCCTGTTTATACACTGTTAGGACAAATCTGACGTCTGTATGGAAAAATAAATAAATAAAAACGTGAAAAAATAAAATAAAAAAAACTTGAGGCGTGGAAAGTGTTGCAATAACTCACGTTTTTTCAATTTTAATGCAACTCATTCTCGAGCCATTTATATAGGTATTTCTGTTACAAAACTAATGAAAAAGAATATTTGTTTATGAGAAAGAATATTTGTTTCATCTATGCGGAGGGTTTGTGGAAATGAAAAATACTTTTAGTTCCTAAAACTCAAAGTAGTAGGTAAATAGCAGCATGTTTCCGTTTTTACTAGTCTTGAATATTATACATGTGTATTTTACATGTGTGGGTAATGTGTTCTGCGTAGTTATATTTTTCTGAATGTACTTCACACACAAATCAATCGTAGAGAGTAAAAAGAAATTTTATGTTGAAGCTCCTCGCCTGTCGTTCCACGGGTTAATAGCTTCAGGGATAATAAATTCGCGTCCTTCGGGAAATAGCCCTTAGCTTGGCAACTTTCGAATCACAATTTCAAATTATCGACTGGAACTTTATGGGTGTTTTGCCCTGCCCGTTCCTCGCTTGCCTCCCTTGGCCCACGTTTTAAGAGTGTCTGGTCGTAAGTTTTGTCGTTTTTCATATATCCGGTCATTTCCATGATGGGATCATCTAGTTGCTTCCGCTCTGTAGAGCTAACTATAGACTTCATACCACGCGAATAATGCTGAGCTTAAGTGTAATGAGGGATTTGATTCATATTTTGAAACTTTATTTTATATTATTTATGAGTTCAGTATTTATGAGCATGAAAAAATGTTAAGATGACGAACTATGCGACTTCCAGTTCTTATTTCATACTAGTTAGAACAGATTCTATCAATTACACTTCTGCATAATCTAACAATCGTGAAATTTCTTACCAGTAAACGTAATTAAGGCTCCCGAATCAAAGTTATGAGGACTACCCGTGATTCTCAATGCAGTAGACAAATCAAGTCATAAGTAAAAGTCTTGGTAGATACCTACTTACCCAAAACATAATATCTCTGAAGCTTGAAGTTAGAATGAACTCATTTACTAGCTTAATATCGATTTACTTGCAAAGGCAGATGTGGTTCAAGGGTTGATGAGGAAATTTAAATTTCTATAATATTTTCACGCTTCTTACAGTCTATCATACAATACCTACTTATAGAAGTTAGTACTTAAAATATAATACATTGTGGTAATGAAGATGGTTTCTTGTCAGTAGGAAACTACTTTGGGCTAGGAGCTTGATTTTCTTGTTTTAGCGAATTTTCGTAGAAAATGAAGCTATTGCAATGGCTTCAAAAATTTTAAAATCAAAATTTTCGAAAATGTTCTTCATTGAAATCCGTTTTGGCACATTCTGAATCGAATCCTAGAGTTTATAATTTTTTCATATTTATGTATTAACATAGGTACCTATATATTTCTTTATTTATATACATGTATGTCCTTCCAGACGATAACTCTCCTTAGGATTGAGATAAAAATTCCGTTCTTGAGCCAAAAAATCAAGCTTTCCAAACAAAAGGACGAGTTCGTTGGCGAGCATTTTTTGAGAACAATAAATTGGTTAAATTTCAAAAATTGTACTAAAAAAATCACTAAAAATGGCTAAAGCGGCTAAAAATCGTTAAATCGACACGATCGTTAATTTATCGTTAATCATTTTGTTTTTAACAGAATTTTAGTAAGAAGAAGTTCATCAACGATGAACTAGATCATTAAACAATTTGTGAACAAATTTATAATGAAAAATATCGGGGACCGGCGATTCCTTCCCGACCACCAAAAAACACGGCGATTCCTTCCTCTCTAAGTGTTGGCGATTCCTTCCGGTTACTCAACTCCTTCCGCCGTGCAATCGGCGATTCCTTCCCGTTACTCAATTGCTTCCCGGCCAGGTGTTGGTTAGTTTTGAAGCAAAAATTAACTCTTTATAGGACTAAACCCTTAATTGAACAATTAAGTACTTAAAACCCAAATCAAAGTATCACAATCGCCAAGTATTAAAATCACAATAATCACAAAATAAAAAATGCGTCGTAAAGTTCACGTCTCAATTTCATTGCTCAAAAATCCCCCGAAATTTAACACTGACCCTTTTAGCAAATTGGTAAGGGTAATCGTCGGGAGTTTGCCAAGCGACGGGTCGCCGGTTTTTTTCTTTTTTTACTCTTGGGAGTAGGTATTTTGGTCAATGTCATAGGTCTTAATGTAGATTTCGGTTTGAAAAGCTATTAAACCATCTACGAAACTGAAAATGTGGGGTTGAGGTGAATGAAAGTTTCATTTTCACCTTGTACGTTTCATTCACCACTAAAAAGAAGTCCTCTCCTTTGGCAGTGTGGATATTCATTGTAGGAAGAGTAGACAACAACTCATCAATGGACTTCGGAAGGGTTAGAAGTTTCTTACATTTGGTCCTGAGCGACAGAACACAAGATTTCTTCAGAAACATTGACAAAATAACTACATAAATGCGATTTTTTAAATTAATAGATATCAAAATATTATTAAATCCTCCTGAAGGGCCTTATCACTTTGAGATTGGAGGGGAAGGAATCGCCGAACCACGGCTCACTGGCCGGCCTCACACCGGTAGGAATCGCCATCTCCCTTGGGTCGCAAGGTCCAACTTTCACCTTGACGGGAAGGAATCGCCGGTTCCCCAAAAATATACCTAAATTTCACTAATATTTGTAATTAAGGCGATAAAACTGTAAAACATAGTTTAAAATTTAAAATTTTATTTGAATCGCAAAAAACTATTTAGAACGAGTTGTTTGCCATAAAATTGGTAGTCAACTATTCTTTTCACTCAACGTCCTCAATTTTTAAAACAATCTAACAGATAGTTATATAATAAAAATATAGTACAAGTAGTTGTGGTAATGTAGTGTAGTGTAAAAAAAACGGAAGTTAGTGAAAAACGTTGTCTATTTCCACGAAAAATAAAGAGTCACAATGTTAAATCGATTTCGACGGTTAGGCCATCATCAGTAACAAACAATAACTGAAGACACATTAGAAAGGACACAGCTTATATAGTGACAGGTGAAGGGAGATTGAATCCCATTGGTCGAGAGAAAGGAAAGGGGCAGGAGGTACAACCAATTAAGTGCATACAAAGTGAAAGGGGATTATAGCTAATCAGATGAAGTGAAAGGGGGAAATAACTAAACATGGTTTCAACAGCGTGAAGAGATAATTCCAAGCTTGGATTCCTTAACATATTTTGCAAATGTAGACTTACCCTTATTTTCCCTGAAATCCTCCAGATGCTCGTCTATTCTTTCCCTAAATTTCCTACCAGTCTGACCGCAATATTCGTAGCCACAAGAACATTTTAATTTAAAAACTCCACTTTTATCCTGCTGATATTTACCAGACCTGTCCCTTTTAATTTTCGAATTTTTCAAGTAAGTACATTCAACATACCTCCCTTTGGGCAAAAATGAAGAAATTCTACAAACTGTCTGTCTGTCAAATCAAAATTGTAACTATGATTAGATTCCTTAAGATGTTTTGCAAATGTAGACTTACCCTTATTTTCCCTGAAATCCTCCAGATGCTCGTCTATTCTTTTAAATTTCCTACCAGTCTGACCGCAATATTCGTAGCCACAAGAACATTTTAATTTAAAAACTCCACTTTTATCCTGCACACTAATTTTGTCCTTAACGGATCCTAGTAATGCTTTAAGACTATTTTGAGTTTTAAAACCTACTTTATAACCTCTCGATGATAGAAATTTTATCAGAAATTTTACCATAAGGTACTTACCTATTGCTTTTCTTCTAAAATTACATCTTCCCTAGCCAGATTGGAAACTTTTTCCCTACTCTTTTTCCTAAGAACCTTATACCATATGGTATCAACGAGATCTCCTCCATATCCGTTACTAGCCGCTATGCTTTTGACAATGGATTTTTCTTTTGATAAATTTTGTTCACTCATTGGAATAGATAGTGCTCGGTTGATCATACTATGGAAGGCTGCATGCTTATGTACTAAAGGGTGATTTGAACTACTATGGATCGTTATATCGCTATATGTATCTTTTCTATAGATGTATCTTTTCTATACATTGCAGCCTTCCATAGTATGATCAACCGAGCACTATCTATTCCAATGAGTGAACAAAATTTATCAAAAGAAAAATCCATTATCAAAAGCATAGCACATGACACTCGCGTGTAAAGATCAAAACTTGCACGAAATATCGGGGTCACCAATTTTGTGGTCTTATATCAATAATAAGACAAACTTATATTTTACAAGAAAAACAAATTATTTGCCGGAGGAATAACACGAACTGATTTATTATACGAGACCCTCTCGAACGATCAAGTTTGTCCCCCACCCCGGCAACTTCTTGGAACCGTTCCCTACAAGAACTGTGAGTTCTTCAATTCCGTTCAACACGGAGCAGCTCATGAGTCACAAATGAAAAGTCACACTTACTTTTCTAAACTGTTATGTGATCGTGTTATGAGACCACGAAACTATACACTTCATTCTGATCTACATATCCAACTAATCTGCATTTTTACTAAGGGATTGACTACTTGATGTTATGTATTTTTGAGATGCGAGCTTGCGAGCATCCAGACCACCAAACGTATACACTTCATTCTGACCTACATGTCCACTAAATAGGTTGAACGGAATTGAAGAACTCACAGTTCTTCTTGTAGGGAACGGTTCCAAGTAGTTGCCGGGGTGGGGGACAAATTTGATCGTTCCAGAGCAGCCATACTCAACCTGCGGCCCGCGGGCCGCAAGCGGCCCACCAAGCTTTTCTGTGTGGCCCTCATAAGCTAGGTTCACATTTTGTCCGATAGAATGAAACGTACCTACCTATACCCGTTTCCTCCTCTATTTAGTCAATTTATAATTCATCTGTTTTCGGTTCTGTTTCACTCCTATTTTAACTTACAGAACTGGCTCAATTAATTTTGACGAAATAAATAGGTACCAAAGATAACCCACGTTAAAAGCGGAGACACTGATCTGTCTCACATAGTTAAAAGCCTGTCACAATATCAAAAATCACATTAATTTTGTATTACTATGATTTTTGTAATATTGAATTTGTAAATAAACTTCTTTTTTAAAATTTATTTTACAGTTCTATTGTACCTTGACTAAGGTATTCGTATAACAAAGATTTGTAATACCTGCTTTGTGAACTGTGGCCCGCTTCAACTACGGAACACACAGATGTGGCCCGTGAAACAAAAAGGTTAAGTAAGGCTGGTCTAGAGAGTCTCGTATTTATTATTGGAATACTGAACATACGATCGTAAATCAAATTAACTGGAGAGCGCAAATTGTATAAACAAAAGTGAAGCTTTGGTAGGTAGGTAACCATCAGTTTCACACTAGTTCGTATGAATTTGAGAGTAAAAAACTACAGTGAGAGTGATACTAAACGGTATCTGGCTCTGAATGTGAAATCTGGGTTTAAAAAACATTGGGTACCTGCACTTGAATCCCTTGCGGAAACCAAGCGTAGAGTGAGCTGATAAACGGGGAGCTGGGGGAGGTTTTCGGAGAGAAAAAGCCCGAGTTTGGGACAGCGGCGTAACCGGAGCCCTGGCGAGGGAAGATTATTCGAATTCCTTGTAAACCGCTTAAAACTATTCCATCAAAGGTGAGCTCGCCCCCCTCAAGAATTCAGCCCAGAGCTTTTCCCGGGCCGCGCTTGAGCAGTAACAAAGCTCTAGGCTTCTCGAAGCTCTGTGTGGCCCGTCGGTGGAGATTAGAAACCAAGGGTGGTTCTGGGAGAGATCCATTTCGGTTCCCTCGTTCTGTTAGTTTGCACTTACATATCCTAGACAAACTGAAAGCCCCTCCACAATAAACAGTGGACGAAATTATTGAATCAAATTAAGCCCCATTTGGACTAGTTCTTAATTTTACTACTAGGATTGCTTGAATAGTAGGTTTTTGAAATTTTTGAAAACTTGATACATATTCTTATAGGAAATTTTACGCTGATTCCGAATATACCACATGTTAGTATGCTGAAAAAATTATTTCGCACAACAAATCGCAAAAAACAGGCTATTTTGAAATTTTTGACTACATTTCTGAAAATTTCAACCCGAAGATGTAATACGATCATGCTGGCCGACGAACTTGAACTTTAGTTTTGTGTCAAAAAAAAAAAAAAAAAAAAAAAAATGACTAGAGCTTAAGAGTATTACTAAGATAATATTGACAGAATGAACTAACAGCAACTCATTTCCCAACGCGAACTAATGCAGCTCATATGGAAATATTAAATTTTCCTACCTATTTGATGTTGAACTAAAAATGTTTTTGGAAACTTTCTTGTTTACATAGTTAGTAACCATACCTTTGTATCTTGATGGAAATATAATTAAAAAAAATTAATTATATTAATCGATGTGTTGATATTTTTAATGGGATTCAAAATTTTGGGTAATAGTAGACATAATTTATATATAGCAGAAAGCGGCAACGACGTTGGCTTTTGGCCAAGGTGATTTGAATAAAACCACGTACGTTCGATAGTTATATCAAAAGCATAAATAAAAAAAAAACTTGAAGAAAAAGAAAACAAAGAAGAAAAAAACAGATATTCCCGGACAAAATTGATTAGAGTCACACATGAGTTCACTGTTTTATATTTGACGATTTACCTTAAAATGAACAATGAATTTGATGTCGAGACCCAACTTATAATGTTACTCAAAGTGTATGTTACTCAAAATGTGTGTTACACAATGTGTGTTACACAAACAAGCTCACAAACAAGGTGCACCCTTCCATCCTTTTTTCATGCTGAATCGAATGGTCATACTCGCAGATTGCCCCAACTCTATCATAACCGAGTTTTACACTTTATCTCACTAGTTTTTACTTTATTGGTTATGCTCGATTTTATGTATTTTTAAGGATAAGACTAGTTATTTAAAGTGTAAAACTCGGTTATAACGGAGTTGGGGAGATCTGCGAGTGTGACCATTTGATTCAGCGTAAAAAAATACGTAGAAACTGGTCTTAAACTCATATTTTCATAGGGGATCATTTTTCACGAAAGCCCTTGATTTCATAGGAAAAAACCATGTTATTCAACATACAAACATAATTTTATCCCCTAATCAGCAAAGTAAAAGTAAAATTGACTATACTGTTCAAAAGCTTACAGTTTCTGTAAGCTTTCCAGTAGCAGGCACGAGAACTCCGTGGGATTATCTATGCTGCCGAGTGGGTTAGAAAATACATGGTTTTTCATTTTTGAAAATTGTTTGACTTCGGGGTAGATTCCTGACTGTTACCTACAAAATCCAGCACTTCAAGAAGCCTAAACCCAAAGTAAATTTAACGCTCTTTTTAACAGCATCCATCTTACCATCTTAATAGTAATAAAATGATTCTAAATAAAATAGTATGATTAAATAATTTTAACCATCTTAGTAGCTTATGGTAGAAAACACGAAAAAATTTAATAACTCGAAAACAATGCGTTTAAAAAAAATCACCAGGAAGAACTCTTGATCGGAAATTAGTTGCTGAATACGTGGGTGAAATTTCCTGGATATAACGTGAGACACCCTGTATAACCCCTCCCCTGAATTTGCATAATATGACGATCAACTTAAACTCAGCAGTTCAGTAACTCTCATCTCATAGTACCTTTGTGTTAGTATGCCCGCAACAGTTGACCAGAAGCAAGCAAACCCACATCATAATGAATTTTCTCGACAAGGGCTTTGTAATTGTACATTGGAAATAACTTACAATAACCAGCAGAGGAAAGAATACCAACCCAATTATCTGCCTGGTCATAAGCCCCGAACATACCTGGAGGCTCAACTTGAAATGTACTAAATACAGGGAATATTTGCATGCCTTACCTATAATTCCCTGACGAAACCCATAAAGGGTGAGAGCGCGTGGAAATTAAGAAAATATCTGGTACATTTATCCTCCTCTCACAACCCATACATACTAGAAACCACTGAATACAGTTAATTGTATTTTGAAGTAATCATAGTAAACACGCTGCAAATTATTACACAATGGTTTACTATTTCTGTGTTAGATAGCCCTTCAACGCAGATCATTGGTCTATAATTATTAAACCCCGTATGTAATATATGATCAGAACATGGCGCATCGTTCCTCTGAGAAGGGTTCACACTTTTACAGTTCCAAGATCCCGCAATTTCACGCTTAACAGTAAAGATGTTTGAAAAACGGGAAAATAATGCTTGCAGTAATTCACGTTAGAGCATACGCAGAATGGAGTAATGATTTGAGAAAAATGAAATTGGTAGAGTACAATCTACAGCCTAACCCACAAATTCCCAGAAAATGTAATCAAAATCTGATGAAAACTAGACCTTGTTCCTCTGAGTACACTTTCGCGCATGCGCAGAAGCTAATGATGATGCAATCATGTTGAAATTAACATGGAATAACTAAACCATTGTCCCCCAAGTATACACCAAATTTGAGGGGGATTGGACGTCGAGGGCGTGAAAAAATTATGCTTGAAAGAATTTACGTTTGCGCATGCGCAAAATGGAGTTATGATTTGAGAAGGATGGAATTAATAGTGGACCATTTACAGCCTAACTCGCACATTCTCTGAAAATTTCATCAAAATCAGATGAAAACTGTTTAAATCAGACTCGATTAAAAAGGAATATATATTCGCGCTTGCGCAATAGCTACAAATGATATTAGTAAATTCCTCGGGAATGCTCAAATTAACCTCATCCACCTATCCTCTAAATTTGAGCGAGATCGGACATCTGGGGCGTGAGAAAATAATGGTTGATGGAATTTACGTTTGAGTATGCGCCGAGTGAAGTATTGATTTGGGAACAACGAAACTCATATTGGACCACCTTCAACCTAACCCGCACATACCTACCTTGAAAATTTCATAAGAACCGGTTGAATATTTTGGAAATTAAGCTTTTTACAAGGATTTGCGGCCATACACACACACACATACACAGAACGAAACGAAAGGAAGTTGGTTTGATTTTAATGGAGACCTCAACTATTAAATCTCTCGGAAGTGAAAACAAAGCTTCCGCTACTTATAAGTAGACTTGGGAGCAATTTAAGAGATGAAATTTAGAATTTAGGTACCAATAGTTCACTAGTAGGTACATCGCACGGACAATAGTTGATAAACTCGATTTCGCAACGTTAGAATAAAGTCCGTTGGAACTATACCACCTGATAATTTCAATATTGGCATTATATCAGCTGCTATTTACAGGGCAATGTTTATCATCCTAGTATGACTAATTTCCGTCTGGGAGATGAAGCACTTGGGGCTCGGAATGGTCAAGTACTGTGATTGCATCTTGGAACGATAGAGTCGTAGTTCATAGGTTATGATAACGGTCTCGTGAGACCGAGGGTTCAAATCCAGTTGCATGGACCTACTTTTTTTTTGCTCATACAACTTCCGAAACATACTTCTAAAACGTCATTCTGACCTGCATGTCCAACTAATTTGAATTTTCACTAAGGGATTTGACTACTTGATGTTATGTATTTTTGAGATGCGAGCTTGCGAGCATCCAGATCACCAAACTATACACTTTATTCAGACGTACATGTCTACTATTCTGCATTTTTACTAAGGGATTGACTACTTGATGTTATGTCTTTTTGAGATGCGAGCATCCAGACCACCAAACTATACACATCATTCTGATCTACATGCCCAACTAATCTTCATTTGTACTAAGGGATTGACTGGTACACAATCTTCTCACCAATAAATCTATTTTTTCTTCGCATATGGATAAATCCGTAGATTTACCGGTCGGAGCGATGCCGTAGTTTTGGCAACCGTGCTGCTCTCGTGAAGCGAATGCCGATCGTTCCCGAGTGCTTACGAAAGGAGCCGACCGGCCCCAAGTGCTTCATCCCACAGACGGAAGTGTATGACTATCTAGCGATCTTTGATGGAATTTAAAGCTTGATCGTCGAATCAATAGATCCGCTAGCAGCGCGTGATTTCTCTATCTTCTCGCTCTTGGAAATTTTACGGTTTTTTTCCCCCGATGTTTAAGCCCTTAGGGAAAGCGAACTATTCAACGTTCAGCGTTGCGGGTGGTTTTAATTTATTCTTTGGGATTCAATTTATCATTGACAAGCAAAAAACTATTACTGTTACTTGGAAAGTTTTCGAGATCTCGATTTTTTGAATGTTTGCCCCTTTAATACTACCTTTTAGGGTTGATAAAAATTGACGCCGAGCTTCTAGGACCATCTAGACCCAAATGAGATTTTTAACCCAAGTTTAATGTACTTTGGTCTAATGTAGTTTGGAGAAAAGCCGCGGATGGCGGACGGCGAACGAACTGGTTTTTTTTCGATTTTTGGATTCTACACATCTTGAAACGTGAACAAAAAATTTTTCAGGGCGTGTAAAAAAATTGTTTTCTTGGTCGATTACAAAGAATCATCATTGAAAATAATAAACCAAAGTACTAGCATAATTGGGTGCAATTCATCTGAGGGATCAACGCGCCCCTGATGGTAATCAGGGACGTGGTGGAGAAAAAACCAAAACGCCTTTTGGTGAGTGATGCGGAATGGGAGGCTACTAGATGCCCCTGCCATACACCCTCGATCCACCAACAATGGCAATGTAAACATGTTACAAATCCACAAAAACTTACAAAAATATATCACAGATTAATTTCGCCTGTCGGAAGGTTAATTACATCACAGATGACTCATAAAATTAATTTGGGTTATGAATGTTTTAGTTACCTCTGCTTGATGAGCCCATGAGGCGCGGTAAACGACATTCATGTCTGGGGACGTTGGGAAACAACTTGGAACTGAAGGAGTAAAATGGGTAAACATGTAGAAGCGCCAATGCTCAAGAAAAAACGTGTAGAAGCGCCACTCCCTCAGATCTCCTCCCAAAACTGCCGATGTAACAGCCAACCCCTCGAAGCCTGGTATATAACTGCCAGTTGTAAATGCGCCACCCTTTCATATCAAAGCCTAGCCTAGTCAAGATAATTAGATAGTACTGGACTCACCTCATATCGTCGCAGGTCAGTAGCATACATTTGCATACGTCGTCACCAATCATATCACGATCTTGTCACTTTTTTGGTTTTGGTTTTTAATGTCAGTGGCCTGTTTAAGGAGGCCTACTCGTCCAACATATTCGCGCCGCGTAATACGTCCGCCACGAAATTGGAGAAAAAGTGAATAAATGTTGTCGTCGGTTGCTCGTTGTTTTTTCGGGGGCTCCCGAAGTTTGTAATAATGCTCATGGACTGCAGTTGTTCTATGGCATGAGCTCGACTGGTAGGATTTGACGGGAGAGATTTTCGTTTGGTTCGATATATTGCTTCTCGAATAAAAATCAAATCCTGCTGCAATAACGATGAGTTGGAAGTTGCTGCCAGTTCTTGCCTAATAGGGTTACTTGGCCTTTCAGTGAGTTGGCCTGCGGCTTTACTTTTACATGCATTTCTGACCTCGTGTCTCTCAACGTACCGATGTGAATGCTCATCATGATTATGCTCGTTGTTGTGTTCTAGAATTTGATTCACGCCTCCGTTAGTTACCATGAATGCCGCGCAATTTTTCTTTTTGCACCGAGATTTTACTCTCCCATCCACATATTGCCTAAACTGCCGATAAAAAAAACCATCGATCACGAGACAACGAATGCCTTTATTGGTGTATTTTACGCGGAACATTGCGGTGACTATGTGACTCGACCGATGTTTGTCAAATAACTGCCTCAGGACTGCCTATAATTTCGTTGTTTACCTTCATTGTCTACTATTGGAACCTCGACATGCTCTTGGAACTTTGACTCCTCGGCTCGGACTCGCGGCCCGTTTCAAACGGAGAGGACCCGTGGCGCTTCTACAACACCCCAAAAATAACTCTCGTCAGGCCCTTGGCGCATTTACACGATCATTAAACACGGATTGAAACGGATTGGCGCTTATACATGGTGGCAGTAAAATAACGAGAAGAAGGACACTACTGAGAAACTCAAGTTTGAACATCCTAGGTACACATCGCTCAATAATTTCCATCGCGGCCGTCCCATTCGAATCTGTTTTTGTGTACCTATCACCTGTAGTTTACACCTGCTTCCGAAAACTACGAAAATTTGCTAAAAGTGGCGAGTAAGTTATTAAAACCCATATATAAATTTCTCCCTTGAGGGGAAAAACAATAGATCATGGATATGTTAAAGTTGTAGACATTACTTTACACTCTGTTGGGATGTCGGGAATTTAAAAATGGACATTACTTTCCACTCTGTTGGGATGTTGGGAAACTAAAAGTGGACATTACTTTCCACTCTGTTAGGATGTTGGGAACGTAAAAATGGACATTACTTTCCACTCTGTTGGGATGTTGGGAAAGAAGTACATTGCGGTAGTACTTCATTGATTTCTACCTAGCCTTCACTTTTCGAGTTAATAATAATCTAAAGTGCCGGAGCGTTGCATTTTGTGTGGAGAAAAAAAAGTGTCGCGAAAAATTCCTTGACCTCCAGCCAAAAGACATATCCATGTCAACACGAAAAATCAGAGGTCTATTCATCGTCCAGTACCTACTGCTCACAAGTACCTACTTCTCAATAGTACCTACCATATAGTGCCTTCTTTTCGCATTATTAGTTCATTATGGTTACTTGTTGATATTAGTTTATAACTTAGCGTAATAAATCAGCTTTCCTTGACCCAACAATGGCTTAGGGATCATGAGATGTTATGATAAAATTAGAGCATTCCAAAAAGTGGCGAACGATTTTCCTGCTATGAAAACTAAGGGAGTTACACTTCGCTAGTAACGCATTGGTTGTACGTAAAAATCAACAGAAAAAGTGCCGGAGCGTTGCATTTTGTGTGGAGAAAACTCGGCGCTCCGCGCCTCGCCAGGGGGCAAGCCCCCTGGACCCCCGGTTACCTCTATTTACATACTTCGGACGAAATTATTGAAACACAGAATGTGTTTGCGTTGTCGCGCAACCAAGTGACAACCAAACAAGCGTCATTGTTTACTATTCATTTATAACATCAATTTATATAGTTATAGTATGAAACTACGAAAAAAAAATACGAAATAAATTCGTGATAAATCAAGAGCGATTTATCAAGTAAATGTCCTAAAGAGGCTACATACGAAATTACAGCTTCCTAGAGTGTAAAGTATAGAAATTAGCTTTAAAAGCCACTCATCTGATCCGGACCCTGGACATCGTCAAGTAAATGTCCTAAAGAGGCTACATACGAAATTACAGCTTCCTAGAGTGTAAAGCATAGAAATTAGCTTTAAGAGCCACACATCTGATCCGGACCCTGAGCATCGTCAAGTAAATGTCCTAAAGAGGCTACATACGAAATTACAGCTTCCTAGAGTGTAAAGCATAGAAATTAGCTTTAAGAGCCACACATCTGATCCGGACCCTGAGCATCGTCAAGTAAATGTCCTAAAGAGGCTACAAACGAAATTACAGCTTCGTAGAGTGTAAAGTATAGAAATTACCTATTCAAATTATTTAACCTCCGCTTCACAAATCAAACCGTTTTCGTAATACTCAGATCACCTGCTATGAATCAAATCATCGAAACACAAGCTCAATGAAATCATCAGAAATTAACAAGCGGTTGCAATCATGTTCACAATATCAATTATTGAGAATGATCACCTGTGTGTAAACAATTATTTATATAACCATGCTCATAACTCAGTTTGTTGGACACGCACTTCGCAGTAGTTAACATAATATTGTTGGATAAATCGAGAGCTTTCGAACGAATGGTCAACGAATTTTGTGGGATGAAAAACGACGAAGTACCATATCCCTAGCAACGACTCGGTTGTACGTGAAAATCATCCGTCACACATTTCGTTACCATCCCGCGTTCCATTTTCGGCTAGTTAGTCCATGGCTAAAACACATTCTGTGTTAAAAAAGTGTCGGTCGCGGAATAAAAGTGTCGCTAAAAATACCTTGGCCCCCGCCAAAAGACATATCCATGTCAAAAAAGATAATTTTCTTCAGTTATGGTAAATTCGATTTAAGTTTCGGTGCGTCGGTTTAATTACCGGACCGAAGTTCAACTTTACTCCTTTCAACTCCTTCAATAATGAGTTCAAGTACCAAGTTACTCGTATAAACTCCTATCAGCTACCGGCCTTAGTAAGGGACTGAAAACCTAATTTTCCTCCCACTAATCTATAGTTCACGTAGGTTTTGATTTATTATTTCAGTTGTAAACCTTTTGTTCAGCCCCTCAAAATTTGATGCTTTCGTTTCAAGATGCGTAAAATCCAAATAGCTTTTCTCCGAGACTACTAGACCAAACTTTATGATATTCGGCTCAAAAATCATACAGGCTGGGAATGTGTCAGTAACATGAAAGGCACTTCCGGTGAACTCTAAAGGGTAGTATTTATGGGCTGAATGAATGTATATTATAACTGTAGAAATTACTATTTTCCATATTTTTCTAAATTTATCGACATTCACGAGTATTTTAAAGCGTAAAACTGTGGGGGTCCTTAACCTGTAAAGTGTGAACTCTTTCGGGGGGCTCAAACTGCCAAGTGCAAATGGTATACTACAAAAGTTTCTTAATTTTAGACCAATGATCTGCATAGAAGGGCTATCTGAAACAGAAATAATAAACTAAATGCGAAACAATCATCAAAAGTTTAATAATAGCCAGACTCACTTAGCTCCATACGCACAAATCATTGAGTTAATTACCATAATTCACCTACCCCGGGGTGATAGTTGATAATTGAACGTGCAGACCGCATAACGTCCACTCAATAAACTTCTGTCACAATCAGTAATTATTAGCCTTCCAATACGAGGGAATATAAATATTAATTTATTGCATATTCGTAATGAATTGAATAATTCATCCTGAAAGTTCTCAGAACGCTTTCTATATTAATCAGAAACTTTATCAATCTATAACATCGATGATCAAACAAACACATTTCGGCGCAATAACATTATTAGTAATGAAAGACGTGACCCTAATAATAATTTATCACATATTATGAGGTGAATAGAACACTTATTTCACAAGTGAATGCCTACAAGTAGGTACCATTAATTTCTTCATAAATAGTGCACTACACTATCCTTTACGAATCTCCAGTAGTTCGCAGTAAATGGGTTTTTTTCGGTATATTTTTTTCAGGCTCTGTTGATGTTTTTCAAATTTTGTTTGTACACTTCTTATCATTCAGTGGAAATTACAGAATCACTCGGAACTAGCCGTGAATTGTTTTGGCGCCCGAAATCCATTTATTGAAACTTCTGTTTTGAGCACTCCTGAATCCAGGAATTTGAATCTCATGTACCATTGTTTGAGATCCCACTGATAAGACTTGATAGTGAAGTATTTTGAGCTTACCTATCTCGAAAATGGCGAGGGGAAAAAATCATAGCTCTGGTAGTTTCGGAGAAAATGTATTACCGACATGCCGACAGCTCAAAAAAACGTTGTTTTGAGATAAGCATTTTTTAACACAGAATGTGTTTTAGCCATGGACTAACTAGCCGAAAATGGAACGCGGGATGGGAACGAAATGTGTGACGGATGATTTTCACGTACAACCGAGCCGTTGGTAGGGAAATGGAACTTCCGCAAATTTTAATCGCACAGAAATCGTTCACCATTCGTTGGAAAGCTCCTGATTTATCCAACCATATTATGTTAACTACTGCGAAGTGCGTGGCCATCAACCTGAGTTATGAGCATGGTTATTTGAATCAATTGTTTACACACAGATGATCATTCTCAATAATTGATATTGTCAACATGATTGCAACCGCTTGTAAATTTTCTTATGATTTTCACGTACAACCGAGCCGTTGGTAGGGAAATGGAACTTCCGCAATTTTAATCGCACAGAAATCGTTCACCATTCGTTGGAAAGCTCCTGATTTATCCAACCATATTATGTTAACTACTGCGAAGTGCGTGGCCATCAACCTGAGTTATGAGCATGGTTATTTGAATCAATTGTTTACACACAGATGATCATTCTCAATAATTGATATTGTCAACATGATTGCAACCGCTTGTAAATTTTCTTATGATTTTCACGTACAACCGAGCCGTTGGTAGGGAAATGGAACTTCCGCAATTTTAATCGCACAGAAATCGTTCACCATTCGTTGGAAAGCTCCTGATTTATCCAACCATATTATGTTAACTACTGTGAAGTGCGTGGCCATCAACCTGAGTTATGAGCATGAATAGTAAATGAATAGTAAACAATGACGCTTGTTTGGTTGTCACTTGGTTGCGCGACAACGCAAACACATTCTGTGTTTCAATAATTTCGTCCGAAGTATGTAAATAGAGGTAACCGGGGGTCCAGGGGGCTTGCCCCCTGGCGAGGCGCGGAGCGCCGAGTTTGGTTGACCCCCCCCCCAGCAAAGACATATCCATGTCAAAAAGGCCTTTCTGTTTTTTTATCGTACCTAGTTTCAAGGCAAGGAGATCAATACGAGGGTTATTCATTACTTATTCTTCTACTACTATTTCCGTGTTCTTCAGAAGGTATTCTACCACTACAATATGATGCCAAGAAAGATCGTAATGCTATGGTTACAGGCGTTTTCCTGTGACGAAAACAATTAAAAACGGTTCCAAACTCAATTTTTGATGATTTGAAAATGACCGACGTCATTGAAGAAAACGATGACGTGGTATTGTTGTCGACAAACAAAGCTTGTTTAGTGGTTTCAATCGATTCTTTATGGTGATCAACTCGATTTTTGGTTGATTTGTCTTTCGATCGACATCGCCGACGACAAGTTCCTTTCGTCGGATCGTCGCCAAAAACTCGACAGATAATTAATTCTAGATGTCTATATATTCAAAGTAATGAATTTCAAGTTGATAGCTCCGGAAGTGCGGGTAGGAACACACACTCATTCCGTTCGCCAATAAGCCGTGTGCAGTCTTTCAGACAAAAACACCGGATGTTGCGCATTTCTCCAGTCATTTACCACTATTTCTATCGTTCCAATAACTATAGGACTTTTTGAGTAATGAAGCCCAAGTGAATGATTGCGTGTATCAGCTGGATTTTCGGCCAGTTGTGCTAAGATTTTTTAGGGGAAAGTTGTGAAGTGGTTTTTGCACGTTTTTGACCTCACTGTTGCCTTTGGAAGTGAAAATTTTCTCCTGCAGGAGCAAATGCCTCCAGTGTTACTTTCAACATTCCTACAAGCTCAGTTTCTTAGTATTTTTGTGTTTCCTTGCACCTTCTTTGGGTTGGAACATGACTGAAACTATTTGGAATGCCCCTCACTTAGCTGTGAGAATACTGGTTTGCCTGTTATGAGCTTAGTCAGATTCATCAAACCCAATTAACTATAATTCAATAATTTAAATTAAATTATTAAATTTCAATTTAAATAGGTACCTACTCTTATCTTATAAATTGCATTTTCCTGTTCGGATTTTTCTTTATTTTATTTTTTTAATTACACAAGTATTGACGTTCCTTCCAATAAATATTTACCATATTCATTTTACTTTTTTTCGTTCACTCTGTAATCCTATATAATTTTTTTTTGCGTTCACCATCATAATACTCAGACGTTCTAATAAACCCTCATAGTTGATATTAGTTTGATTATCAAGAACTTGAAGAGGGAAGGCAAAAGATGAGGCATAAAGTTCCAAACTAGACTCAAAAAACGACAAATTTCATAAACACGCTGTGATTAGCTTGTCATTTATGATAGACTTTAGTTAGTTTCTCTACATTATTTAGTTCATTGGGAAAACAAGTAGATCAGTGCTGACGAAGTGAGTCAGATGATAGCACATCTCCCTTGAGCCTCTCTTTCAAATTTCAGCTTCCTGCTGAATCAGTTTCGGCTGTTTAGGCCGAGAACTTACATTGATGAAGAATGTAACGTTTTAGTGCTTCAGCATTCTCTCTTGAGCCTTCCTCTCAAATTTCAGTTTCCTGCGACGAAAGGAAGACAAAATGGATTTAAAGCTCACTCAGCTGATCATGCATCATTGGCCCCTGATATCTTTATCCTCGACATGTTACAGATTACATCCATACCAAGTTTCATCAAAATCGGACGTCGGGAAGTGGCATTTTAAACGATTTTATGAGGACATACATACATATGTACATACATCGACGGGCAAAGTGAACACAATAGCTCATCTTTCCTTTTTTTAGATAAAGTGTGCTAAAAATGGTAATTTCCATATTTTCAATAAATGTCAACTTCTGGCTTGGCGCACCTTATAGCTCAGTCACCTGACTCTGTTGATTTTTTTCCTCTGATACATGGTACTCCGAAATTTACAAATTACTTAAATGATTTTTGACAATATTGCATTTATGAGTATTTTCAAAATTGGCCAAGAAATGAGAGCCATTTTTCTAAGAGTAACATTAGCAACTAACTTTCAAAAGGGATATTAACGTTGTCATAAAATTAGATTTATTTCATTCAATAATTTTCTGGATTGTATTTCAATGATTTTGTCGTGTATTTGTCTCTAAACGTTTACAAACGTTTGTTGCCGTTTGAGACGCGTCCATTGACCTTTCTCCCACTACGAAGAACATTCTCGATCTCACTCTCGAATGTTCGGGCCCAGCACCGTCCCTTCTCGAACGTTCCGTTCTGGACCCTTCCGACCCCCCTCCGGAAATGCACCTGCCTTTAAATAGCCGCCCGCACTACACATAGGTCACTTTCGAATTTTCAGTTGGAACCGCTCGCTATATTTCTGTAATTTTTCGGTATAATAAATTGTTTGTTTTATAGTGAAAAGTGTTTGTTATTTTGTTATCGAACTAATCCCACGATTTAACAGTGGTGTCAGAAGTGGGATAGTGAAAAAAAAATAACATTGTGAAATCGAGTGTCAATTTAAAAAAAATATTTTTTCTAACTTCAACGCGAGTTTGTGCACCGAACCAAGTTCATCGCCGCGCGTGTTAGAAAAACTGGTTTCCACTCATCTTCACCATGCCAAACGTAACAGCAGAGCAACTCCAACAGTTCTCAGCGATCATCGCAGATGCCATTCGACAGACAGGAGGATCAGTGTCGTCCACAGCGTCTCCGCAACCTCGACCGCCGCAGTTCTCCATGCAACCTTACCACGCAGCCGACGGAACCACGATCGCCGACTACTTCACGCGCTTTACATGGGCGCTCAACCTGAGCAAAGTTCCTGAAGACCAGCATGGCCGATTCGCTCGAGTCTACATGGGCACCGAGCTCAATGACGCGCTGAAAATTCTCGTAAGTCCAGCCGACCCTGAAGCTCTCACGTACAACGACATCCAGTCGAAATTAATAGGACATTTCGACGCCAGTCGTAACAAGTACGCTGAAAGTATTAAGTTTAGGAGCGTTATGCAGAAACCAGGAGAAACGATCGCCAGTTTCACCCTTCGTCTCCGACAGGCTGCGACCTACTGTGAGTACGGCACATTTCTTGATCGAATGCTTATCGAGCAAATGCTCGCAGGTCTCGAGTTGAGAGAAATGTGCGATGAGATCATTGCAAAAAAGCCCGAGAGCTTCATCGCGGCATATGAGATTGCGTATGCCCTCGAAGCTACTCGTAACACAGCTGATGAAGTGAAAATCGCTGCGAAACCAGAAGCAACCAACAGGATTGGTTACGAGAAACCTCTGGCCAGAAAAAGCAGCAACCAACGTCAGCCTCGCAAAAAATCGGCGTATCGCAACCAAGGGTCTTCCAGTCAACCAGCGCAACACCAAGGATCTCACCAGGCAAACCAGAAAGTATCCCAGGGCAACCATTCGACCTGTGCGGGGTGCGGCGGAGCTCACCCTCGCAGCCAGTGCAAGTTCCTGGACGCCGAGTGCCTGAAGTGCGGCGTGAAAGGACACATCAGTAGAGTCTGTCGATCCAAAAAACCGAAACGACGAACAAACCACGTCACTGAGGTAGAGCTGCCAGCAGAGGAGCTCGACGTCGTGGAGTATATCAGCAAAATCGAGATGATCGGAGCAGTCCAATCTGGTACCAAACCGCTGATCGACGTCAACATCGAGGGAACCACCGTCAAAATGGAACTTGACACCGGCGCCCCGTGTTCCACAATCAGCAGAGAAAGGTTAAGTCAAATCAAACCAGATTTTTTGTTGCAGAAACTTGATCGTGGCTTCGTCAGCTATACCGGTCACCAGATCAACTGCATCGGCAAGACACCTGTTCACGTCACTATAGGGACCACGACCAGGAAACTTTATTTTTACGTGATCGACGATGAGGTTCAAACGCTTCTCGGTCGAGAGTGGATTTCAGAGTTTGTGCAAGAAATCGACTTTGCTCACCTTCTTGCAAAATCTGATTCAATCAACAAGCTCTCCACCACCCAGCAGCTGTCTTTGGAGCAACGGAACCAGCTCGACACCATATTATCACGCTATCAGGATGTTTTCAGTAACACCCCTGGAAAAATCTCTGGTCCCCCAGCAAAGATGCATCTCAAGGCTGGCGCCACACCGATTTTCGCCCGAGCGCGCGACTACCAGTCGCTCTCCGAGAAGCCTATGCTAAAGAAATCAATGCAAAAATCGCATCTGGTTTCTACAAACGAGTCGACTACTCCGAGTGGGCATCAACCACGCACGTCGTTGCCAAGAAGAACGGTAAATTGAGAATTACAGGAAACTATAAACCGACTCTCAACCCGCGGATCATCATTGACGAACATCCGATTCCCAAAGTGGAGCACCTGTTCAACAAGATGCGCGGCGCTGCTCTCTTCTGTCACCTGGACGTCACCGATGCATACACTCATCTCGAAGTCGACGACGAGTTTAGCCACGCACTTACGCTCAACACTCCTACCCATGGCCTGATTCACCCAACACGAGCAGTCTACGGAGCAGCAAACATTCCCGCTATCTGGCAGCGGCGAATGGATACAGTCCTGCAGGGTCTTCAAAACGTAGTAAGTTTTTTTGACGACACCATTGTTTTCGCGAACAATTTTGAAAATCTGATGCAGGTTCTGGTCACAACTCTGGAACGATTTCGGCAACACGGTCTCAAGCTCAACCGGGCAAAGTGTGTTTTTGCTCAACCGGTCCTGGAAGCTCTCGGCCACAAAATCGATGCGTCAGGCATCCACAAGTCCGATGCACACATCCGAGCCGTACGAGATGCGCCGAAACCAACTACCCCAGAGGAGCTCCAACTTTTCCTGGGCAAAGCGACCTACTACAGCTCGTTCATCCCTGACTTATCTACAAGAGATCGCCCACTCAGAGACATGCTCCTGAATGATCCTCTCATCTGGACACCAGAAGGCGACAGAGCTTACGAGGATATTAAGCGCGCCCTGACGTCACCACAAGTTCTAATGCAGTATGACCCAGCACTGCCACTGCTGCTGGCGACAGACGCCAGCAAAACCGGTCTTGGCGCTGTGCTTTCGCACCAGCTGAGCAACGGACAGGAACGACCAATCGCTTACGCCAGCCGGACGATGACAGCTACGGAGCAGAGGTATACTCAGATCGACAAGGAAGCACTCGCCATCTTGTGGGCTGTACAAAAGTTCTTCAACTATTTGTACGCTCGCCACTTTACGCTCATCACTGACCACAAGCCGCTCACTCAGATCCTGCACCCAGAGAAGTCACTACCTGTTCTGTGCATCAGTCGCATGGCCAATTACGCTGACTACCTCGCACATTTTGACTTCGAAGTTGTGTTCAAGACGTCAAAAGCTAACGCTAATGCGGATTATTGTTCGCGAGCGCACCTACCCTCGACGATCAACAACATCCAAAACTTTTTTTCTCCGCAGAAGGAAGAAGTAAACGGTTTTGATGATTTTGATCTTTTTACAGTCAACCAGATCCAGCAGTTACCAATCAAAGCCGAGGCCATCGCACGAGAAACAAGGAAGGACCCACATCTTGGCAAAATTGTCAAGATCCTTGAGGCAGGACAAGACCTCGCTCGCCAGGACTACAAGGCACCAGAGGCGAGATACACACTTGCTGCCAACTGTCTGATGTTCGAGCACCGGGTCGTTGTCCCACCTTCCCTGCGAGATGCCATCCTCGATGACCTGCACGCAGCTCACCTGGGGATAGTAAAAATGAAAGGCATGGCTCGGTCGTTTGTATTCTGGCCTGGAATCGACAAGGACATCGAGACACTTGCTAAAGCTTGTCCAGTGTGCGCAGCCCACGCACATGCGCCACCCAAGTTTGGAGACCACCACTGGGAGTACCCGAAGGCACCGTGGGAGAGGATCCACATCGACTACGCGGGTCCGGTGGCTGGCACCATGCTGTTGGTAGTCGTTGACGCCTATAGCAAGTGGCTCGAGGTTAAACAAACGTCATTCTCGACGTCAGCTGCAACAATCGCCATCATGGATGACCTGTTCACCGCATACGGCGCACCAGTTACTGTCGCCTCAGACAATGGACGCCAGTTTATTTCAGATGAGTTCAAGACCTTCTTGAAAAACAGCGGTGTAAAATATCATAAGCTGTCAGCGCCGTATCATCCCTCGACCAACGGCCAAGCGGAGCGCTATGTCCAGACAGTGAAGGACGCCCTCTACGCCATGAAAACCACCAACGGGACACTTCGCGCCAACCTCAATGAGTTTCTTCGGCAGTTCCGCAAGGCTCCACATTCCACCACTGGTCAATCCCCTGCCCAACTGTTCCTGGGACGAGACATCCGGACGAGGCTCAACTTAGCCAGACCTGACGATGTCTACACAAAAATCTCGGAGAAACAACGAGCAGAAATGAGCTCAACGTTTCGGACCCTGGAACCTGGACAGAAAGTCTATTTCATGTCTGGCAACATCAAGCTAGACAAGTGGATCCCTGAAACCATAGCAGCTCGTATTGGCGACCTCCACTACGAAATCAACTACCAGGGCAAACGGATTAAACGCCACATCGACCAGATTCGATCATTCCTCAGCACCAACGAAAACAAACCTGGTCCCGACAACAACCAGGAACCTATCTACGAGGAACCACCTAACCCGCAGAGCCGATCAAGACGGTTCAGATTGAGCAACCAACCTGCACCAGGCACACCACCTACACGATCTCCACCACCCACACCAGCTCCGCCAGCAACGTTGGCAACGCCAGCTGCATCAGCTACGACAGCAACGCCAGCCACACCAGTTCCCAACGTTTCACCACCAATTATCCAGACTCCTTTTATTCCCCGCAGAGGTACTCGCCAACGCCGTCCGCCACTCAGATTCGTACCCCGGTAAAAACCTAGAGTCATCCATTTAAAAGAGGGAGGAAATGTCGTGTATTTGTCTCTAAACGTTTACAAACGTCTGTTGCCGTTTGAGACGCGTCCATTGACCTTTCTCCCACTACGAAGAACATTCTCGATCTCACTCTCGAATGTTCGGGCCCAGCACCGTCCCTTCTCGAACGTTCCGTTCTGGACCCTTCCGGCCCCCCTCCGGAAATGCACCTGCCTTTAAATAGCCGCCCGCACTACACATAGGTCACTTTCGAATTTTCAGTTGGAACCGCTTGCTATATTTCTGTAATTTTTCGGCATAATAAATTGTTTGTTTTATAGTGAAAAGTGTTTGTTATTTTTTTATCGAACTAATCCCACGATTTAACAGATTTGAAATTCGAAATACAACCATAAAATGGCATTTTGGAACACTGGATGAATATTTCCCCCCAAATTCAAAATTGCCCCCAGTGTTATGTCTGTGCTATAAAAATATACGTGTGGCGTCTTAGGGTTAAGTGCATATACGAAAAAATAAATTCATATATAAATCAAAATAAAGAATAATAATAAAAATAAATAAATGAATAATTATTATTATTATAGCTGTTTTCAAGTTTTCCGCTACAACATCCTTTAAGTAACTTAAGTTACTCTATCCATATTTAACTGCCAAAATTATGAGTAACTATTAAGAAAGTGCACCGTCGTGAAGACAATGTCACGAAAATGGCGACAGTAGGCAATATTTCTGCAAAGGATCAATTTACTTCCCCGAACTAATTCTATTCTCTTAAAATATGAACCAGAGTCTCTGTAATCGCCTTTACCTTGACGCTGGGACTGCAAGGGTGAAAAAACCCCCACAAATCCTCTTACTTCCGTGCAATATAAGTTTTTTCATTGCTCTCATTTCAAATTAGTTACTCTCAGGCCCCTCTCTTCTGTTCTTACCCGATTTCCGTTGCACAAGAATTCACTCGGACAAACTTAATTGAATCCGAAGCGAAGAGGTGGGGACTGTTTCTGATTACTTTACCTTCAACCTCCACTTCTTGAACCTGCTAAACATTCCAAGAAGTTCCCAGGGTAGTTCCCGCCGCCTGCCTCCGTTTTCCCCCCAAACTCTCAAGTCACATTAGTAAAACTTTCTTCTATGGTAAAGCGAGGTGGGGAAAGGTAAAAACCTCCCCTTTACCTTTTCGAAAAAAAGAAAAAACATCCCTCACAGCTTTGAGGGTTTTGATCAATAGAAATCACAAGAGTGGTTAATTCGGTATTGAGAATCCAAAAAGCTCTTTAGGCTCGACGCGCAACAGCTTTTCGAACGAGGGATTTATTAAATGAGTTTGTAGTTTTTTATCCCTTTAGGGATGAACTTCGTAATGGGAGAGAAATCGCCGGGAGTTGGGAAAGAGGCAGTTTTACTTCTTGTTTAATAAGTAAATTGAGTGCTTACAGCGTTTAATGGCGTAAAAGATTCTTTACGTAATGAGAAACTTCCTGTAAAAACAGCACTTGAAATGTCGCCTACTGGTAAGTAACTTTTTTAAATTTTATTTTATATTATTTATTTAATTTTTTTCTTTTGAGTCAACCAAGTTAGCGGAAGCATTTTTATTGACTTATATTATTTAGGGTGATGAATACAAGTTTTTTCTCACCATAACCAAAATTTCTGCTTGTATTTTACATTTTAGACAACGCTGAACAACTGTTCCTTGGCTCAGCACGGGAACATTCGGGAACATTACAATACTACCAACAACACTACTTACTATTACCCTCTCGACTCACCCCCGTTCATAATGCAATTTGGAACTCCTGAGATACATTCCAAAACTAGACCAAATTCATAGTTAAACAAAAAAATAATCCCAAAATTCTAATGAGAATAGTTTAATCATCACGATTAATTAGTATTATCCCCTCCATTCACCCACTTCCAAAATGAAATTTGAAAATGCTGAAATATTTTTCAATACTTGACTCAATTCATAATTTTTAAAAATTAAAGAAAAATAATTGATTGATTGAAAAAAATCTGATTACGTTTGAATAGTTATCACGATTTATCAGTATAACATCTTTCATTCAACCCCTTCCAAGATGAAATTTGGATACCCTGACATACGTTCCAAAACTAAATCGAATTCCTATTGAAACAAAATAAGAATCACGAAAATCAGTCGAGAGTTGTTGCTTAGACAGAGCTTGAAATGATCGGTAATAACCCCTTCCACCCCCCACCATGACAGAAATCCAAGGCTTTTTGCTCAACTAAAATAAAATTGGAATCGAAAAAAAAGAAAAAAAAAAAGAAAAAAAAAGACGAATCACGAGAATCAGTTTAGAATGTAAGCCTGAACGGCGTCGACAGAATATCTGAGAGAAAAACAATTTTTTTTTACTCTACCCTCTCCATTCACTTTCTTCCATTATGAAATTTAAATTTCCAGGGTTTCGCACAACTAGACTAAATGTGGGATCGAATAAAGAAGGAATCTCCAAAATAGTTGAGAATTGTGGCATGGGCAGCGTCGACAATATTAGTAACACACACTAGATACTTTTTTTTTTGTCTTGCGGATTCGGTTTTAGAATTCCAAGAAATGGATTAGTATGCGGTTTTTTTTCTCATGCTTGCGTTGTCCCACCGCCGACCCCCCTGGATCCATTCCAGTAGGGCGTCCTTCGATTGACGAAGCCTAGCTTCAGGTAAAACATTAATTTTTCTTCTCAAAACAAATGTACTAGAAAAATTATCGCAAGTATTAGATAATGTATTAAATAAAGTATTAGAATTTTTTTCAATGTAGCAAATTATCGCAAGTATTAGATAGTTTTATCAGATTAGGTAAGTAATTAGATGTCTTGAGTAATAGTTATAGGCATAATAAGAGATTATAATGAATGTTAAATTTTAATAATAAAAAACTTGAATTTCAGAGGTGTGGCGTTATTCTCTGAGCAAATCTTGCCCTCCACCACAGGCTTTTGCCTACAGTAGGGCAATAGTATTCGCACATCGTAAATAACTACACCTATTTTATTCTTTCTTAGTAGATGATTATTATTTTTATTGTTATGTAAAACATGTTCTCTCTCTCTCTCTCTCTCTCTCTCTCTCTCTCTCAGAGGGAAGTCCTAAAAATGGTGGCCGGTTTCCGACGGCCGATTAAGAGAGTGTCTACAGTATTAGATTAATCTATGACGGCAAACTCCATGCGTGAAATTAGGTGGTATAATAACATAAAGTAGGGTGGTATAAAAAATAAAGTAGGGTGGTAAATTAGGGTGTCATGACGGACACAGGCCAACTCCATGCTGGCTGAGAAGCCACGTGAACATGGGCTGTTGGCGACAACTGGCGTTACGCCGAAGTGGACAATTTTATAGGAACGCTTTTTCGACAAGACCTCCACCGCTATCGTTCTGGATATTGGATTCAAGTTTTTAATAAGAGGCCTTTTGAAAAGAGCGGGGCGTTGCTAGGAGGCCTCGCATCGAAGGATATTGGTCGCGGGAAATAATTTTGCCGAGCACGGCCCTGGCGGAGGCAGCCCGAACAGGTGGCGCACTCTCTCGCTCCTATGAAGATTTATTACATTTCCGCTCGCTTCGCCCAATTATAGAATTGTTCGATTTGCGGCCGAGAATTTGCTCCCAGCCTCTTGTATTGGAGATGTGAGAGAGGGTTTTTTTTTGTTGGCCCAATTTTCGATTAGACGCTTCCTGCGGTATATTGGAATTCGATTGGATTGCAGAAAGAATTATTTTTTGCCGGACTTAGAAAGAAAATGTAATGTTCAAATGAAGATCATATTCTTTTCATTTTCGTTCATCATTCCATATAATCACCATTTATAATTACTCAAGGACAAAAATGTTTTAAACCCCTCCCACTCCTCGAATTATTTTTTATTTACGCTCCAAGATATGCCCAATATTTGTACGTTCCGAGCAATAATTGGTAAGTAATGTCTGCATTACAGGGTCGTCTCTAATGAATGAACTGTATATAATATTGGTGATAATGGCGAACAGATAGTGATTTTAATAGATGATTGCATGTACCTTTCCCATTATAACCTAACATGTATTCGTCAAAGGTGAACCCTCCCCCACCACCACCCCCTTCCCTCTATAGGCACAACTATTATAAAGTAAGAACTGATTTTGCAACAAAAAGGTTGAATACATATCGGTATTGATCCCCCCCCCCCCCCCCCTTACATCATGAATCACCAAAATCGGTTGAAAATGATCTATCGGAGTTGAAGCAGATGAAGTACGAACCAGGCACGTAGCCAGGATTTTGCCTTGGGGAGGGTCCAGACCCCCCCCCCTCGCTCACCGGCTCTCTTCCCATTTCAATAAATTTTAAAATACGAATTTTAAGTCACAGGAGAAGAAATGTTTTACAAACATGATGAAATACTATCTTTAATAAGGCAAAAATATTTAATGGGTAGGTACATAATGAGGATTTTAGGTGACAGTTAAAACAATTTTTTACAATTATGATAAATCTTGATCTTTATACAACAATAAAAGTTCAATTTTTAGGTATTTAGTTGATCATAAAATGTTTATAGTAAGATTTTTCTGTTTGCTTTTAAAGACATCAAATCCCGCACGTTATCAGGCGCGAACGACAGTGGATAATGAATTGACACCATGGTCAAATGAGAAAGGCGTTCGTTACCCATCTTATTTCTACGGTATTTTTCTAATCTTAATTTCTAAGGTACTGCAGGATCCCGTAACGTAAAAGTTAGGAAGACATCTAGGAACATTCTCCCCGTAGGATATTGTGAGGAGTGTGGGGCGGAATACAGAACCCCGTGACGCACATAAGATAGATAAATTTCCCATAGACTGCAAGATCCCATGAAGTAAATTTATGAATTTTCTAATCCCGGAACGGATGGTGATGTATTGTGTGAATTTCCGCTCCGCAAGAAAATCGATTTTCGAAGCGTTAGATCTCGGTTTTTTTTTTTTTTTTTTTTACCGAAAACCGATGGAAAACGTACCAGACAGGTTTACACTACCAGTTATACTTCTTCAAATTCCTACTTCGAAGTTGAGTGCCAAATTCTGTCTCATTCACTCATTCCAAAAATGTTAACTTAATTATTGTTATTGTTGTGATATCGTTGGAGCAACGTAATTATGTAGCTCAGTAATATGGATGATACCTTGGTGAATAGTCAAAGAGACAATGCAACCCAATGTCCCCATTGTTCTAGAGGCTTTACAAGAAGAGAACTCACTCTACATATACACTCCAGACATCCAAATATTGCGAACATGAATACCAACCGTGGTACTCAAAGTATAATATCAATACCAAATGCTGATCCTATTCAGAACTATTTCATAAAAGGCTTCGGGGATGGGATGTTAAATTCTCCAGGAGGCTGGACCTCATTAAGATGGTACATGCTGTAGCAGAGAGCCATGCGTCTGCAAGGAAAGCAGTACGAGTTACCTCAGGGAGCGGTCGGCGTGTCACTCCTTGCTGATGAAGTGAAAGGGCTAGCCGAGGGAATACGAGATTCGGAGAGAATTTTCTTCCTCTGTAGTACTGCCCTCCAGAGAGAGAAAGGAATCTCTTCAGGAGAAGATGTCAGAAGGCTTCTGAACACCATAATAAAAATTTGGAGTGCTGAAAGGTATGAAGAGTTGCTACACGGCAAGGCTTACACGGGTCGTTCAGGTATAGTGCTAGAGGCGTTGATCTGTCTTTAAGGTCGTATACATGACCCATGTCCGTGTACCGAAATATCTAACTTCTTATCTCAGGAATCTTACCTCTACATATTGGAGCTATTAGTAGAACCTATGAGTATTATAAAAATAATATCTGAAGAATTTCACATCAGACGAATATTCTCTGTTGGTAGTTCGTGCTAGTGAAATAATAGATACTACCCTAACCATGAATAATTTTTTAATTCATCAAAAAATTTCGGGGGGGGTCCGGACCCCATGGACCCCCCCTCTGGCTACGTGCCTGGTACGAACAGTGGAAAAATGTAAATATACCTAGTGTTACAGTTGATCTATGTTCTAGTAGGTACTTAATATTATTTTTGAAGAATACACACTTTCACATTTTCTTGAACACACACAGAATGAACTTTATTCAATATTGAACATATGGAAAGTAGGGAGCCTGACAACGATATTAACTGATTGTAGTATCCTACTAAAACTTCAATTCTCCCCCTTAAGTGGATACTACACCCAAGAGACTACGAAATTTCTCGAACTTCAGGACAGGCAGCGGCTTGGTCAATCCATCAGCAACCATACTTTCCGATTCGAGATAGTGCACACTGGCTTCACTTTGTTCAACGACTTCTCTGATGAAATGATGTCTAATATCAATGTGCTCGGTTCCTCGGTGGTGAACTGGGTTTTCTGATAGCGATATAGCACCCTGGTTATCACTGCTTAGCTTCAAAGGACCTTGCTTTACTCCAAGTTCTTCTGCTAACCATTTCAAGCACATTCCTTCTTTGCAGGATTCATTAAGAGCCATGTACTCAGCTTGACAACTTGAAAGAGCTACAGTTCTCTGCTTTCTCGACTCCCATGAAATAGCAGCACTTGCAAAGCTGAACATGAACCCTGTATAAGAATGTCGGTCATTTTGGTCATTTGCCCAATCCGCATCAGAGTAACCCAAGTAAAAAATTGCGCATGGAGCCCCATTCAATTCCATTCAAAAAGGTGTATATTTCCATCTAGAAGCGTGTATAAATTTAAGTATAAATCTTGGTCGATTACAAAGGTTCATTATTGAAACGAGGTAACCAAGGTTTTAAACATTGGTTGTAACGTATAAAAGTTGTAATGGAATACTAGGAATGATAAAGAATGTGGAAACACTACCCCCCCCCCCCCCCCCCCCACAGGCATTGCCTGACGACCCCCGCTATTGTGGCCTGACGGGGGCCGCCCATTTCGGGCTCTTCAAACGAAGGGGCCACTCCTTAATTTTTGATCTAAACATGTTTTTTGACACACTTTTGTAATTTAAACAAGTATCGTTTTCCGAGCATAAATCCTTTCAAACTCAATCAATTAAGTTGAAACTCGACTAAATGAAAGGGCATAATTCACTGAGGGTTCTTAGAACAAAACGAACAATTAGAATCTTAGATATCAAAGGATTTTAAATCCTTAATGACAAATCTACGCATAAATACCTTTCATTCTAAAAAAGAATGAAGGAAATCGCCCGGATAGAACGGCCGTACTAACTGCCATTAGATTTTGTAAATTTTTGTGATATGTAAGACAAATTGTTATTTCAGAAAAATAAAAAATAAAAAAATAACTTGCATCCTCAAAATCATAAAACTCTTCTAATTTTTCCGTCATAAAAAATGTACGATTTCCAAAATTACTCAATCTCTTCCTTGCAAAGACTCAATTCTCCCCGAAAATCTCTGAAACTACTGTTTACAAACACACTTGCTCATTGCTGGTCCTATTCAGCTCAGGCGAATTGTTTTCATTGCTCTCTGGTATCTACCAACCTGCTCATAAATAAAATATTCCTGGTTAATGAGGTTCGGCAGCACGTTCGGTCCGCATGAACCTTTAAATCATCATCGTGAATTTCACCCGTTGAAGTCCCATATAAATTATTCGCAAGAGTCTTTCATGACCTCAGCTATATAAATCCAGCTTCCGGAGTTGAATGAAAATCTTTCCGGCGTTGCTTCATCGGCTCCAGACGGGTCAAGAGTTTCCAGACAGAAGAAGAGGTTGGCAAACAGCTTCAAGACCAGAAAGCCGGCTGTATAGTGGAGATGCTTGCACTTTAATAAAAGAGAAAAAATATATTACTAAGGCGACTTAAAGGCGATTTTCTCCATTTTCTCAAAGTAAATATTATTCTTATGTTGATTTACTGAGAGTGCTTCGAGTGTCTTGGGGAAGTATTTTGTACATAATGTAATTTATTCTGTTATCAATAACGTTGTTTAGTAGATAACGCGATATAAAGTTCCTGATCCCTGATTTCTATTCTGCTAGAGTGTGGATTGGGGTCCCGAACTAACAAGGTTCGCCACTAGGAGCGCTACGGGGCGAAGGACCAATAAAGGAACATGGTGGTTAACATGACTTTTCCCTTGTTCATACCTTGCGTCTTTAGGATTATTATATCAATAAATAAATTGTTATAATAAATTAACACACAAGTAAAACTATAACCGGCAACAAAACGAAAACAACTTGTGTCTGTCACGATTGCGCGTATAGGCAACACAGGAAAGCATATCGACAAGGTCCTTGTTTACGTGCTGCGCTCTACCTCGAGCTTGTCATTTTCATGTAATTTAGCTTCCGAGTCTACCTAAAAGTTATGAGAGCATTGTTTTCACTTTTGGAAGAGAGAAAAAAAAAAAAAAAAATCTCACTTGCCAAATCGAATTGGCTTCAAAATTTGTACAATAAGAATTTCCCAGAATTGTTATTATGAGTAGCTGTTTCGGTTAAAAGCTCTGGATGGCGCACAGCAGGGCCAAATGACTAAATGAAGAAAAACGCCGTAGCTTGAAAAAAAAATAAAAATAAAAATAAGTTTATAAATTATAATAAGTAAAAAAGTTCTAAAACCTTAAAATGTGTGCAGAAAAAATGAAAATTATTATTTTCACCATTAAATCTAAATTCTACGTACTATGGAACAATCAGGCTATGAATTGGATCGTTTTGTTTTTTTATTTGTTTGTAAACAAATATGCACAATGTTATACATGGTTGTGATTATAATGTATTTTGAATATTTAATTTTACGGATAGCTGCAATTTTACTTTTAAAAATTTTGCGATATACCACGAAAGATCACGAATTAATCCAAAGTTAATCCAGTAATCTCACGGAATTTACTGACGGATAACTACCTCCTTTGGATTAATTCCCTATAGTGGAACGCGTCCTTAGAGAATTTCTTAGTACTTTAATTTTTGATGAAGGTATAGGTTATAGGTATAGGTATAGGTTGTATATCATGTACGAACTAAAGAAAATTTATATGCCACCAAACACACTCCCGAAAGGTCAGTTTTTCCCTACGAAACCACCAAGACATCGGAACTAAGGAATTTAAGTAACCTACTGTACCGAAAACAGTTTTTCCAATCAATTTTTAGCCTAGACTTTAAGAGTTTCGAGACAACTGGTTATAATGACTCCCGGCAATGACGACCAATTTTTGACAATCCAATGGCGGAGGCTACAAGCATTTCTACGGTATGTCTTGTTTTACGTATAGAAGGGCTATATAATACTGACATAAGTTATGCGTGTTTATGGGACGAAAAATAAAGTACGCTACTCAGTGAGAGAGAAGTTTTCTTTCAATATATTACGTACATATCAAGGTGAAGAGGAAGGGTACATTATGTTGCTCGTTAGACGAGGCATCGCAAGAAACACGTGTTTTTCCACTTCCATCCCACGTGTGGTCATTTTGTATTAGGGATTAACGAGGATATCCCTCGAGGGAGCTTAGCTCGAAAGAGGAGAACCGAAGAGAGATGATGATGGGATTAGGTTCATACCTACGGCATTAACGGCATTTCTTGATGTGATTACCTCTCTAACAACTGCTAATCCGTTTAAGGCGTTGGACGGAACCGAAGTCTTATATTAATTGCTTCGGGTTTAGTGGGCTGGAGGTAAACCTAGGGGAAGTCCAGTGGTAGCGGACTTCACCCCAATTCCATGCTTCTTCGATATCTTTACCGAAAGTTGAGGGAGAAAAGAGAGAATTGTAACAACTGCGAATGAAAACGTCTGGCACAACTTTTCTTATAATATATTTGATATTTAACGATTGCTTATACATCATAGGCCGCGTGTGGAAAGAGCAACATTATTTCCGTACGAAGTGAATCTCTACTCGGACTAGGGATCACTTTCACCAAAAATATAAACGAGTATAAGCTCGAAAAGATTGGAAATTATCGGAGATTCCGGCTCAACGCTTTCCCCAGAGCTCTTCATGGGTCTAAAACCCCAAAATCCAGCGAGTTACATTTACTGATCTCAGTTAGTGTGATATCAATATGACCGCATAGGTTTTGTGAGCAGTTTTAATTACCATACATAGGAGAATTTAAATTTACGTTTTATCCCTAGAAACACTAACTCAAATCACAGGCTACTTGAAAATTTTCAAATCTGACCAAAAGAGGGTGTTTTCTTGAAAGAGGGTGGTGGGGGGGGGGGGGGGGGGGGGGATAGGGGTACCTTGAACATCATTGAATAAACTGAGGACCTGATAGATAAAATGTGTTTGGATAACACTAAAACATCACAGCCTACTTAGAAATTGTCTATTCCGACCCATATTTTTGGGAGGGGTTTGGAAAGTACTCCAGCTGGCTCCTAGTTATGACCAAACTGCGATAGTTTGTTGCGCATTGTTGTTTTTTTCCTTTTAACTTAGATCTAGTGCACATAATATTTGTTATTGATATTTTTTTATTCATCTTTGTTGCTTCAAAAAAATCTTTAACCTGAATGAATGATTGTTAGGTACTTGGGTGATTTATAGTCATGAGAGTGAAGCCTATAGTCTTGGTGACGACGTGACGTCAGGAATTGGTAGTAGGTGACGAACATCGTTGTCAAATTAGCCGAAAATAGAGTTTGGTACCGTTTTTAATAATTTTCACCCCGCAGAATTGACTGTAACCTCTTTTAAAGCTTTGAAAGTTGTCCTTCACGACGATCATCGTCAAATCTACCTTTAATCAATTTGGTATCGTTTTTAATAGTTTCCGTTACAAAGAATCACAAATAAGAAGGAACGATGAGTACATTATACAAGACAACGAGTTTTTCAAACTTCGTGAGGAACCTGGTTTATTGCTGGAGACTATTTGTGCCTACTCGTATTATATAAAGTCTGTTGGGCACATTTTGTTCCATAACTTCTTTTGTTCCTTTAGATATTGTGAAGCACATACTTAAAAAAATCAACATCATGAATTTTATTAGTGAATTCTCGTAAAAAATAAAGCTATCCCATTTAAATCAAATTTTTTTTCATTGAAATCTGTTTTGAAGCATTTTGAAACGAATCCATGAGTTTTAAGCTGCTTTTTTGTGTATATATATATATATATATATATTTTATATATATATATATATATATATATATATATATATATATATATATATATATATATATATGTCATTCCAGACGATAACTCTCCTGAGGATTGAAATGAAATATTCGTTCTTGCGCCAAGAGATCAAGCTTACAAAATGTCACTCAAAATGGGTAAAACGGCTCAAAATCGTTTAATTTATTAATTTTATTAAGCAGAATATTACTTAAATAAAGTTTATTAACTATAAAAAAGAACTTTCAAAAATTTATGTACAAAATTATGCTGAAAATTGTGCTTGAATTTCATAAATATGTGCTTAAAAATCGATGAAAACTTAAAAAAAAAGCTAGAAAACCAGCAGATTATTATTTAGAATAAGTTTTTTACCATAAAATTTATAGTTACCAATTTCTTTGCACTCATAAAGCTCAAAGTTCAAATAGATTTAACATTCAATACAATATGCGAAAATTTGCTCATTCGATCATGCTGGAACAATCTTAAACTGACAATCGGTACTCCTCAATGAATAACAGACGGGTGTGCCAAGAAAATTAAATTATGGTTTTTGATTTTCCCAAATTTTGTTTAGACTTGAATGTGATTAGAACACGATTTCAGTGAATGGAAGTTATCACAATCGAACGAGTTAGTTGTTGTGACTTGGAAACTACCCCGCAGCCCGCAATTTGCATCACCATCGTTAAGATACTCAAACTCAATCCTTTCATTATAACTGTATTATCAGAACGTGATATTGCTAATCCACGCAGCTCACCTCATCAGCATACCTTCCCAGATTCCCACTAATGCCTGTCTCAGGTTTCGGTGGCAGAGATATCTCATTTGTATTGCTTCCCACCGGAAACCTCCGCTTCTCTCAACCTCATTTTGCAAGTCGAAAGACCTGGAGAGCTTAAAGTGGGAAGCACCGCCGCAGTAAGACGAAACACTCTGTCGGGCAGGTTTCGTAAAATTGACTGGATAAATTTTCTCCGAAAGACGAAAGGGGGTCCATTACGGAGCCAATTTAACTTGTCAGTTTTGAGACCGCCGGTAGACGTGCTTCGCGGATCCATTTGCTCCCAACTGTCCGGATGATTCAGTGTCGTAGACCTGTGTGGTTTCAACTCGAAGTTTACGGCGCTCTAGTCCGAGTTGATGAAAAGCTGCGACCTCTCTGAAATACATCTGATCCTCGGTCGTGCCGAGGGAGTTGCCATTGTCTGTAAGCAAAGTTGGGGGTTTTCCGCCCTTCCCGCTATGCTGCCACCCACTTGGAAGTGACGGTTTTGGCAGATCTCCCCGAGCTCAAGCCCATCAGCGTTGAGAACTGTATCAAAGATAATCTGACGGCATTTGTTCTCCATCAAACTAAAACTTCCGACCATTCCCGAGGCCTCCCCTTTCTTAAGTAGGGCGTATTTCCTAGATCGGCAGTTTAATCCTCGCCGCAAAACGGGATACGACCCGGCTCTACGATTTCAATCAATATCAAACTTTATTGGATGGGGTGGAGACGAGGCGATCTTTAGATATCTTACGTTCGAGAAACGAATTCACAGTGAGTAGTAATAGGTTTATTTAGCTACAAGGCATACCATGGCAGCAAAAGCATTGTGATAAGTTTTTGCTGGCAGAAGAAAAGTTATGTTTCTTATATATTTATATTTTTTTATTATAGGTTTTGTGATTTTATCATCGAGGATTTAGAATAGTTTTCATTTCGTGTTTATCTGCAAATCTGTGTGTCCGCCTGTTAGTCTGCTGATCATTATCACAGAACAAATCCTACTAAATTATTGATGATTTCGATGTAATTTACAGGTATTTTGATTGATGGGCCCAAACGACAGTTAATGGATTTCATTACTGAATAATAATATTGTACACATCCGCGCATATTCGTGAACGGAAATTCTCTTACTAATCACAATTTCTAAAGTTTCCATCTGATTTGGATCTCAGCGCATACGTGTAACATCTTTGATATCATCCATTCGGTGATGACCTCTGAAATGAAGTCTCTACGGGTTATTTGATAATGGAAGAATTTTCGGACCTGCTAGAATTGTCCACATAATAATCTAGTAGGAAGTATTTCTCCCGAGTTAGCTGTGTAACCCTCATCACGAAAAGGAATCACAACTGGCCAGGTACGAGACAATCATGAGGTTTCTTTATGTATGAGACGCGTAATTGATATCATACTTCGACAAAACACAATTTTATGTCTTCGATTTCCAATAATTTTGATTCTAATTCTACTAAGGTCGAAAAAGCATAGTGATCACTTATGGCAGCCAAAAGCCAAATTTCATTTAAAATCTGGACCACCCAGAACAAATTTGTTGTGTCTGCTAATTCCCAGTTATGAGTAAAACGTGCTAAAATCTCCGATTTCGATAAAATTTTCAGAGGTTATGGTGGTCGGACTGTGAAATTTCGTAACATCTACAATATATATTACAGACGTGTGCAAATTGTTAGACTCACTCAATAGAAAATAACCATTCACACATGTACTATGTACACACAGAAACACCTTAACTATCTACCTTCCCCAATCATCATCCAATAGGTAAAACTAAAATTTTAGTATTGATTCAGGCTCAAAACTTACTGCGAAAAATCAAAAGAAAAAGAATCAGCTTGAGCCTAATAATTTGCACACGTCTGTATTTTATCCAGCATATATGTTGCCATCAAAACCTGACTTTCGAAATAATCTTATTATAGTCCATTATTATCCATTCCTCAAATCATTCAAGACTTCATACCACGTTCGTCAATTCACGAACTTGTTCTACTCAGCCACAAGGACTGTAACATTCTTCCCTAACTTAATGGAGTCGTATTTTCTTCCTAACTGTCCTAATATTATAAATTCTTTCTGAAAAAAATCCTTAAGAAAAGCTAGGACAATTCAAGGATACTCGCCAAATAGGTTGAACAAGTTTTTGAACAAATTTTTGGTATTCACACCAATACACCAACAACTCGATTCAAACAAAATACTTCAATGCAAATATAAGATATGTACAGACCTATTTGGTTGTATTCATGCGGCTGTAGTATGAAATTCACATCACCCAGCTAAAATTATCCCTATTTATCATTATTATTTATTTATCATTATTATCCCTATTTTGATTTTTAACACATTTATAATGTGCGAATACCCGAAGATAACAATTATAAATTGCTTAATATTACAAAAAATGGCATAAGTACATCAAAACAATTTTCAAATATTATTGTTTTCCTTTGACTTTAATCCGTTGACAGCCTTTAAAGACGTTGCTCGATAATAATTCATTCAATAAGTCATGTTGCGCAACTTCGAGTTTTGTTATTGAATAAATTACGCAAAATTATGTTTTGCGGTATCACGAAAACTGTGTAACTCCAGGTGATCTGAAGCGCATTTTATCTTCGTTTCATTATAATTTATACATTAATGCTACGCAGCAACCTCTTAAATGAAGACCTCGTCATCTTATTATAGCACACCAGGTATACACCTCGTTATTATACAACAAGCGTGTTATATCATAATTTAAACTCTTCTCTGCCATCTGAAGTCATAAGGGAAGGAAAACTAATTAAGAATTCCTTCTGCCAGCTATATCAGGGCTTCCCTTCAATATTATTTTCTCCTTTGAGTCAAACCTAATTTATTCATGGCAGCCAGTGGCTCCGAAGCGAGTGGAGGGACGGAGTTTTAAAATAATAGTGGGAAGTCACCATTTTAGAAGTCCTGAACGCTGGTTTAATATTTCGAGGAAGACGAAGGCGGGAATACGGTTTTATAAGATGATAAGCTCATTATATTTCATGAGGTCATCTTTAAAAAAACATTATTCTGAGTGAGCTTGGAGAATTTTTTGAATGTTACTAATAAGTTCAGCTTTTCATTAAATTTATTTATTGGATTATAAAGAGTTATTGAAATTATCGACTGCTTTTAAGTTTCAATGAGAAAGTGCGTAATCCTTCCCACTTATCAAGAATAGGATGTTATAAGGTCAAAATTTGTTATGATAAAAAATTTTGAGTAAAATGTTGCTAATGGGGAAAGAAAAATTAAAATTCTCCGCAATCCAATATGAAGTAGTTGTTTAATTTGCTTCAAAAATTCCTCTCAATTCGATTTGAGTGTTTGGATGGTTGTATCTACTTGATTTTCCTGACGAACCCAATTCAGATTAGCCTCCTTTGAAGTGACGTAGAATACCGAAGGTTTTCTTGTAACGGTTAATACTGCCATAACTGACCATTCAAGTGAGATTACTGACCTACCTAACTATTAATAGTTTATCCAATACAGAACTAGTAAACATTAATGTAATACTAGCTGACCCAGCGGACTTTGTCCAGCCTAACATCATTATTTGACAGTCATGGTTACAAATAACGTTAATTTTCAACAATGCGCTAAAACTACTTTTTACTCTAGTACCTTTTACTGTTTGCCCTCACTTTGGTTGAGATTGGTACGGTTTCACTTCATCCCCAAGTTAAGCTATTAACAAATTAAGCTATTGCTCTCGCCTCAAAACTTTTAGAATGTGAATTTTTGAAAAAATTTTATGCAGAAATCCGTTTCAGCCTATTCTGAATCATATTCTGAAGTTTAACGCATTTTTTTATGTATGTATGTATGTATGTAACTTAGAAACTTCAAACAAATGTTAAAATGTTAAGGACACAAAACGAAAGTTCAAGTTCGTAGGCCAGCATGATCGGATTACATCTTCGGGTTGATATTTTCAAAAATGTAGTCAAAAATTTCAAAATATTCTGTTTTTTGCAATTTGTTGTGCGAAATCATTTTCTCAGCATACTAACATGTGGTATATTCAGAATCAGCGTAAAATTTCCTATAAGAATATGTATCAAGTTTTCAAAAATTTCAAAGTTGAAAAATCAGTCAAAACTCGAAATAATGCCGTTCGCTAGTTGTAAAAATCGGTAATATTTGCATGAAACATTGTCCAAATTCAGATTGAACTACTCTTATGGAAGTATCCCTGTGTAACCAACTGCCTTCAATACTGACCACATTGGACATCGAAATCTATGAATATTTACCTACATTTGTCTTTAAATCTACAAGATTAGTTTAATAACAATAAAGTATGAGTACTTCCTAATTATTTTTAATAATTTGATTCCATGTTTGTCTATCAAAATCATAAACTAAAATTTCTCTACACGCTCAATAGCGACTGAAATGTCGAAGATTTCTTCAAAAATTCGCTGCATGACTGGACTTTTATAGATATAGATTTTTCAGCGTTTTGTTCATTTTAGACTCTGCACTTACTACCATTTCTTCGGGAATTCGCAAAAACAGTAATTGCTACGATTTTTACAGGCAAACATCAATATGCAAGTTAAGAAATGGGGAAAGCTTTCATCCAATGTTTTCAGACGTACCTACTGAGGTTCCCAGCCGTTGAGACCGACCTTTGAAAACGCGTATTTTCGCGTTTCAGCTTTGGATCTCTGTTAGAGATTTTCACCTGAAAACCCTCATCCATTCATCCACTTTCCACGGCACCTCCCGCTCGCTCCCCTTTTTAATCAACCGGTCACAATTATTTCAATTTTGTCGAGTGCCTGCAAACTGTTTGGACAAATTAATTGCGACGAGCTCTAACGCCTTTCGTCTTCTCATCCGCCCCATTTTCCACCTTCCACTTGCTTTTTCTCGCTTTTCCCTTTTGGGCTTTTGTTTCTCAGCAGAGATTTCTTTGCACGACTATCAACGCCTCGAGTGGCCCTGAGAGGTCTAAACAAGGCCGAGACACAGCTTTCCACTCGTTCAGTCCATTTGCTCGTAAATGGCGTCGCTCTCTCTCAACGACGTGCTAAGGTGTTGAGATACCTACGCGTCGGAATCTTCCAAATAGAAGTAGGTAACTGCGGGGTTCGAGAATGCTCATTGTTCTTAACGACATTAAATTGTCTTATCGTCAGTCAAAAATCGTATTATGGAAAAATGTAACTACGGCCGAGTCGCAGTTCGACACTAGTTATGGGTTCTTTTGACATGAATAAGTCATTACTCTGGGGGGTCAACCAAAAATTTTCGTCACGCGAAAAATGATGTCACGATTTTCCAAACTAATGATTTTCACGTACAAACCAGCCGTTGCTAGGGGAATGGAACTTTCGCAGTTTTCATCGCACAGAAATCGTTCGCCACTGGTTGGAAAGCGCTAGATTTATGTGATAAATGTTCACATCTCCAGCTACCGATTTCCCCCTCCTTACGTACCTGGCTACATTCCTAAACTAAGTTGATTGGACTATAAACAATTTTTGTTTGGCGGCACATGATTCAGTTTGGCGAAATTTAATATTTACTGTCAACTGCTTGTTGTTGATATCATTTGGGGAGTTAATAACATGTGGAGGAGAGTCTAGACACGACCCATTTTCAATAAGCCGGTTACAATATTCTTAACGTAAAGCAATAGCATCATTTACTCCACTCCATAGGAAACATTTTCATCCACTTGACAACAGTCGACTGTTAACAACAACTCATTGTAGTGGCTTCTCTCCACAGTTATTTTCAACATTTTCTATTTCTAGCTGGTAAACAGTCCAAAGTTAAAGGATTTGTTTACAACTCTCGAGGGCAACCGTTATAAAATCCCCAATCAATGACATATCCATGTAACATGGTATCTGCTTGTAAAGCAGATAGCGGAACTCGTTCACGAGTTTCTGAATCATCATATCTTTACTTTGGCACATGGACTCGAAAAGCGTTTGTGCAATGGTTTTCGATGAAAACCCCTTGAATAAGTGATTTTAGGTATAGGAACATGGATTATAATTCGGAATGAGCGCAAAATTTCCAACAAGAATAGCTCATAAAATAATTTTTAGTGTGTTTTGGGAAAGCTTTGTGTTCCAGCGAGAAGTCGAAAAAAAGCCTCTTCCAAAATCGAAATTTCTAAGTAATTGCTTATTGAGTTTAAGCCCTTCTGATCAATTTTGGTTCCGAGTCTGTCTGTCAGTCAGTCTGTTTGTGGTAAATCGTTGTCACGCCCAAAACTATTTCAAGTTTCAGTACTATTATGATGACGTTTCTAGCGGTTGTGCAGTTATCGTCTATACGGTCTTCTATAACTTTCATAACTCAATCAATCAATAGCAGTTTGCGCAATCGCTCAAACGTGAATTTCTTATAACGTCGATTTCTCATCGTCTATTGTTCCGATTTCGTTTGAAATTGAGAGGTAATTGGGTTTACATGGTGCGGCAGAAAGAACTTCGCGAAGAGGAATGTTATGATAAAGATGTGGCTAGATACACAATTTTTGATGTGCCTAACTCCTAAATTCTACGTATAATGCAGCCTTATTTTAGGTGGATTTAAAAATATAGTCTTTCATGAAAGTTTGCATTAGCCCTTTGGGTCTATTATCAGTAACCTGTGATAGTTACTGTAACTTGCTCGAAAACTTTCATCGGACGAAATTGAGTGACCATTTTGCTGGAAACGGAGAGCAAAATGTGTGGTCACCTTTCTCTTGCATTTTAAGGGAAATGTTTCCAGGGCATTTCATTTCCATGCGCGGTAACATCGGGTTTACCAGATTTGACCCCATGTGGTTTTTTTATGGGGTCATTTGAAGACCAAAGTTTACTCAAATCGTTCCAGAACTTTGGAGGAATTGAAGGATGTGATAACCCTTGAAGTGGTCGCCATTATTACTCAAAGGGCTATTGCAAACTTTCGTGAAAGACCAAACTTGTGAATCACCGGGAGAGGGCAGCATTTAAGTAAACATAATTTTTAAAACCATGTAAAATAAAACTGAATTGTAAGAGGAAGTTAGAAATTACAAAAAAATGTATATATTGCATATAAACGGTGGTTTATCTTTTTTAAATCAGCATTCCTTATTGGGGAGCTCTTTCTGCCGCACTCTGTATGTTCTGGAAAGATATTCTGTTTGGGCCGGTGGGGTGACTATTATATTCCACTCAAGAACAGATTGATGATAGGTGTGGATATATGCACCAATTACCGGGAGCTTAAGTTGATGATGAGATGTATATATAAGTACCTACCTAATGGATAGTTATAAATAACCTTCTCGAAAGACCACTCCCGATTTGGGAGAAAATTAATGTGTATATAGGTACGTAAGCAATAAAATTCAAAAGGTACGTTTGGAAACACCGTACACCACGGCTTCCACAAGTTATATTTGTGTCAAGTAATGCGCTTTCAACAACAAGCCTACCTAGTGAGTGGCCACCCAGATTGATATTCAGTATGTACCTACGTTAAGATTGAATACAATAATGATTCGGTATTGTATCTATGATCGGTAAAAGTCTTTAAATTGGTAAGTAGGTCTGATGACGTGGTAGGTAGAGATTTGGTAATGGGTGGCTCCACAAAGCAGTAGTTGATATATTGCCTGTAGCAATAATATGCGATTACTTAGATAAGCGTTCAAGTTTACCTCTGTCCATCAAGTACTTGAAAGATATACCTACTTGAGGTGTGTGGTGCCTTCCTCCCCAAAGTGGTCACCTCCAGGTGCCAGCAGCTCCTTCAGAAAATACGATCGCTCGTTCCAATAAACTCCACAAGTCCTCAGATCGTGAGAAACTTGGGTCAAACTAATGTGCAGCGTCACACGGGAACTGGGTTCTAATATACTTGAAAACTGTATGAAAACCAAAAGAGGTAAATATGAAAAAAGAAATGGGAGGGCGCAAGACGGTGTACGGATGGTAGAACATAGAATAATGAAAAAATATCCCAGGTGACCGGCTGACCCCAAGATGGCTGGTGAGTGACGTCACAGGGAAGCCGGAGCACAACAAATCACAAATCACTTGCACTTAATTTACTCAACAAAAAAAAAAAAAAAAAAAAAAACATGTTCTAATAACTAGATAATTTTAACAAATACAAAGAGCTGATAAATAAATAGAGATAGATAAATAGAAATGCAATAAATAACAAAAACACATGAAGAAGGGATGCGCTATGACAACCCAGCATGGATCAGCTAACACAAATCCAGCGCACCCGTCCTTGATACGCCGTGGACAGAAAAAATAATGTTTGAATGATAAGGTAATGATAAGAATGATTTAATAGTATTTAGTGATAAGAATATTGTGCTTTTGTGAATATTGTGCTATGGAGTGAAAAATGAAAATCCCAGGTAAGTCGAAAATAAAGAGCGGCGTAAACATATTCTATGAGATATATAACGATTAGTTCAGTAATATCCATTGCCAATGCGTAGGCCACAAACATGACAATACTCCGGAACTAATGGACCGGTGTATCGTGAAGGTTTGCCTCTAAATGATGCACTTTGATTTTCATTACCGTTGGAATAATAGTAGTATGTGCGCATGCGCAAACGTGGATTTCTTGAGATTTATCGCATTTTTCTTCTTTGTGCTTTATCTTTTCGATCTTGTACAAGTTTTGGTCTAGTTTCCATCAACCTACCCATACCTACTAACCTACCTTGATGTGTTGAAAACAATGAAAAAGGTACGGGACCATCTACTACCTAAACCGCGCAAATGTTGACAATTTCATCAAAATCGGATGAAAACTGTGGAAAACAAGATTGTCACAAGGATATACGGACACACGACAGACACCAGACACACACACAGGCACACCGACAGACAGACACGTGACCAAAGTTGTTCACGTAAAATGCGAAAGAAAATTTTGATTTTGGAGATCAAAAAAAAATTTTTTTCCCCGAAAGTCAAAACAATGATTCCGCTAATTTTATTAGACTCGGAAGCATTTTAGTCCCAAAAAAAAAGAAAGAAAAAAGGTTTTAACGATTTATTGCAGTTTTTATACATATAGGCCATAGCACATTTTAATCAATTTAAGCATTAATTTTTTTGGCACGATTTGTTGCGCCAATGTCTTAGTGTGGTAGTTGAAAGTTTGGCATTAACGGAAGTTTATTCTAGAACAGAGTTATCTTTTTGATAGTTCCGATGGAACCTGCCGTTTCTAATATTTTTGTCTAGTAATCACCTATAGATGACCCACTTTTGATACTTCTATTGACATTTTCATAATTCTGAGGTTTGGCACTCAACCACGGAAAGCGTTACGAACGACATTTTCTGAGGATTCTCACGAACAAATAGTTGTTATGGGTCACTAAGTAGCTTTGTCATTTTACATCGTACAAATATCGTTCGCCTGTCGTTGGAAAGCAAAACTTTAATATGTTTGAAACATCACCGCATCTCATGCTGCCAATGCCCTCCTGAGAAGCACGCGGTTACGAGCTTTCTGATGTCAAAACTTGTTTGATATTTCGTTCGGCCTCAGTTATACTTATTAGACATCCGAAGCACAATCCTTCTTGTTTGAAGCACAATCGATTACAAGTTACGAAGCTGCAGTGATGGGGACCACGATTTTCATTCCTGATCGACTTCCATTGAGGCATGAAAATCAACCACTGCATTGCGGACTTGTAAGCAAGCGGATTTATAATAGTGAAAGATGTTTGTAATGGTGAGTGAGGTACGTCATTTTGTTTGATTTTAACATCTTGGACGTGCGCTTTAATGCTCTTCGTTGGATTGCTGTACATTTTCTGATACAGTGCTTCTATCCATTATTGTAGTATTGTCTTACAGACCAAGCAAACGATGCTTTCTGCATATATTTTACAATTTTTATTATTTCTTTTTGTTCTTGAGTTGGTTGTTCTACCTACATAGTTATCGTCGAAGTTTTGCTGTAACCACAATGTAGACTGCAAGTTATTCTTCCTTTTGGTATTGCACCGGGGAGATAGAAAACCTTGTACTATTTCTAATTAATTAGTTTTTCATTCAACATTTTACTCAATCAATGCCAATATAATAACCCAAATAAAACTGAAAGAAGTAACAATAATAATAAAATAATAAATAATAGTAACAAACCCATATCATAACAAGAAGTTATTCCATATCATTTCATAACATAATATCAAACAAATCATAATATATATATACATAATGTCATAACATAAAACCTTATCATAACATAATAATAATTTTAAATGGTAGATAACTATAATGGAAGAAAAAGAACTATAACAAATAACAATTTCGGTCATGGAGGATGAAACTGGGATAGTCCCTAATACGCTTGAAGCATTTTCCTTTTGGTTTATTATTTTCAATAATAAGCCTATGTGGTCGTATAGCAAAAAATGTTTATAACCCTCCCTCAAACTTTGTCACTAACTTTACGTTTCAATGTGCGTAGAATCAAAATTTGAAATGTCTGTCCGCCGTTCGCCGTCCGCTGTCCGCCGTTCACCGTCCGGACCATAAAATGCCTAAGATTTGACTTAGGAAACCCGTTCTTTCGCACATAGACTCCATTTGGGGTCTAGTTGGTCCTAACGTTTAACCATCCCGATCGCTTTACTCGCATAGATGCTATGGGCCAAAAACAGGCGAAAAATTGTCTTTTTCGAGGGTTGAGTGTTAGACTGACGAACGCGCGCACGCCTTGTGGGTGGGAGTGGGTGGGCGGGGCGGAGGGAGTGTGAGGGAAGGGAGGGGAGGGGAGATGGAACGGAGGGGAGGGAAGGCGAGAGAGAGAGTGTGATGAAATTAATTCCAATTAGAAGAGATTGTTTATGAGTATGAAAATACTCATAATTCTATTCTATGCTTAATGATATAAAGCATCGCTTCCCTCGGGTGTCACATTTATTTTTTTTTTTTTTCCCTCCACTTTACTATAAAGCGTAAAATTATGTGGTCCTGGAGCTGTAATGCAGTGAACGAGTGAACCAAATATTGGAAGCACGAAGCCCCGAGCCAGTAACATCTGCGATTTTTTCCCAAGAACTTTTAAATTCCGTGTCCACACATTTCGATGGCAAAAGAAACAGACGTGTACTGTAGATCGATGACATCCTGATATGTTGTCCTTATCTTCCTTGTTGCTGCTTCAGCTGCGCTCCCTGCTTCCCTGATTGATGCGGCTAAAACAGGATGGTTGCTATTTCTTATGGTCCTTATTGTAAATTTCGATTTCACTGAGTAGGTACCTCAAGATAGTTATGGGCATAGTGGAGAGATAAGGTCAAGGGAAACAAATCTTAACTATCCTCCGACACCCAGGTGTAATTGCCCTAAGAAATTTGATACCTCGACAGAATTCGAACTCATGTCCTTTATTTCTTTTAAAGAGAAAGGCTCTTTGAAAATAGAGCTTCAACGAGTTGTGCTATAGAGACCGATCTTATCAAACCTCTTCAACTGCAGAACTATTTTTTGAACGTAAGATTTTCCTCGGGGCCAAATGCCAGCGAGTGAAGCCTCATTTCAAAGATTTCTTAGTGCTGAACACGATGGTGAAGCCGAGATTGCGACATCTTATTCCGTTTTCGGATAGAAGCAGATGATCCTTGAAGAATTGCGATTCATTCTCTCTTGGCTAAAGTTGGAGCTTGATATCGCCGGTCGCTCTCAGTGTTTGAGATAAAAAATATAAAAAAGCATCCCATGTTTATTATTTTCTATACTATACTGGTCTGCGATAAATGTTTTTTTTGAGGTGTGTAAATACTTATCAGTCACAGGATAGATAAGTGTATACAGAGCATAGACAGTAATTTAAATTGTAGATATGTTATTTTACTCACTATTATGTTTTGATATGATTATCTTTAAAGTAAATTTTTAAACAAGGAAGGTCATTTATGTTCATTATATTCATTTTAAAAACAAAGTAAATTGTTTTTAAATAGAAAAAATGGAGTTTAGTGCCATGGGGTCGCCCACGTCCCCAGAATATCATGTTCCGAAAAATTTAAGGGTGTTAGATGAGGGAAATTAAATAGTTCAAAATTGTGAAATATTATTCGTAGGATCTATTCCTAAAATGAGAATGACTTCATCTCCTAACGCGCTGAATAAAATCAACTGTGGAACCATAAGGAAATCTACTGCAATGGGAAATATATGAAATGGGTATATGCTCATGCAGAAATATTAATTTTATTTTCAAACTGATTGCTTAAAGTGCTAAATAAACAAGAAGAAAAAAAAAAAAAAAAAAACGGATTTCCGAACCATACAGACGAAATTTTTAGATATATATACACCAACCCCATTACATCACAGTTCAGGTACATGTACAAATCGTATAAAACCCATAAATGAAATTTAAAAAAAAGTGCCAAATGACTAATTTTATTTGCCAAAAGATTAATTTAATCTGCAAAAAAACTGATTTTATCTGCAAACGGATTAAACGTATCTGCATATACTATATTATCAACGAATAGTAACCCTCTTGAGGGTGTTTGCGGAAGGGGGCTTGTAACTGTTTGGGAATAAACTGAGAATCAACTGAGTCGAACCCACTTGTTGCTTGGTTGCCTTGGTGAACAGCTAGATAGAATTATTCTTCCCATCGAATTTCCATCGAATCACTTCCGAGCCAACCTATGGAGTAGAATTCTTTTGATCGCTCTCGATAGGTGAATAAAAATGTCCATTGAAATCAAAATTTCCACTCTTTTTAGACCGTCTTCAAGAGCCCTGATTTCGTGTCTGTCTGTCTGTGTGACGAGCACAACTGTACTAAATTACAGTCTGAAGACGAAACTTTCAGTTATTTAGCAGGATGAGCTTTGAATGGTCCTCTTCATTTATATCAAGGAAGATATTTCAGAGTCAAATACCCAAATCCTTCTCGGCATTTCACCGACGTAAGGGATGGCCTCTAAAGGAGTGTTTGTGTGGTTGTAGCAGAATGCAAATACAAATTAATGCAACGATAAACTATATATTAATTGCTATGCAATTCTTAGGCCGACCCCCAATAATTTTTTTTTGTCCCGCCACTAGAACCCGCGAGGTTGTGGGTTCGAATCCCAGCCAGGCTTGAAAAAAAAAATTTTTTTCTCGTGAGACGAAGGTTGTGGGTTCGAATCCCAGCCAGGCTTGAACTTTTTTTTTTTTTTTCTCGTGAGACGAAGGTTGTGGGTTCAAATCCCAGCCAGGCTTGAAATTTTTTTTTTTTTTTTTTTTCTCGTGAGACGGAGGTTGTGGGTTCGAATCCCAGCCAGGCTTGAAAACAAATTTTTTTTTTTTTTTCAGGCTAAGAATTGCATAGCAAATTATCCTCGTTTTCTACGCAGTAGGGGGGTCCAGGGGGGCGGAGCCCCTTGCGAGGCCCGACGGGCCGAGTTATTATATATATATATATATATATATATATATATATATATATATATATATATATAGGTATATACTTTCTATATATCAAGCTCAATGGAGGAATCAGATTAAATGAGGCCGAAATCGGTGCACGTTGACTTTACCAACGGATGATATCATCTACAGCCCTACTATCTTAAACACTGGGGCAAATTCGTTGTCGAATGAAGCCAAATATCTGGGCATCAGATGGAAGAAACATGTTATAAAAGAAGAAGACTGACTCGTGTTGAAACTCAGAAAAATCCAGAGTTCACGCTCCGCTCAACGAGAAACTATTGGATCATGTGAAGGAAAAATATCAAGCAGATATTTCGTCGGTACTTGTATTCCATAGAGCCAGAATATAAAGAAAGGAAGACCCAGCTTATTTTACTTTCTTGCAGTCACTTCCAGCTCTCCCCATGTGGATGCGTACCAAATTTCAAGGCTCTAGGATGCCTACCAAGAAGTGAGCTTCATTGCACACACATCTGATTTTAGTGCTCTAGGATAAACAGGAGATTAGATAGCCTTATCGATCACTCAGCTGATCTAACTTTCTCGCAATCACTTCAAGCGGATTGCAAGAGGCTCTGTGCCGAATTTTTCGGCTCGTGATTGTAAATGAGAGAAGTTATCTTTAAAGCTCACACAGCTGATCTGATTTCCTCAAAATCTTGTCATGTCCCCAAGAGGCTGTGTATCAGAATTCAGAGTTTCGGTAGTCTTTCGTGATTTGGTATTTTCAGATAAGGAAATAATAATTTGAGACGGGTTTTCGCTCAATTGGAGAAAGATTTGCGTGAGGTTCAGTTTGTGACGGATTTAGGTAGGTAATACCTGTCCTTTGGAAACAAGCTGCTTTTATACAAATCACATAATAAAGAAATTTCGGGTGAATGGAGCACAGTTGTGGTGTACACACACAAAACAACTGATCACACACAAAACAACTGATACCACCTTCTCCGAACCTCCACTAGAGCGAACTGGCGTCGTTTCAAAAGAGTTGAAAAGAGTGTAACTCTACACTACATCGACCGCGTGGGGTCCAGGAAGACCCTTACTTCCCTATGCTTGCACCTTGAATACTCTACTATTCAGATGTGCTCCAGTTGTATCGGTTCACAGGCCGGTATCGGTCCAGTTGTATCGGTGTGCTGTGGTTGTACAACCATCTTTTAAAATTCAAGTTTTTTTTTCTTTTTCTAAAAAACGTTGTTGCAGTTTCAGCGGACCCCACGTAAACCTATCAAAAAGCATTTTTCCATCTCATCCGCACGTATTTTCTGTCTTTGATTGTTAGAAATAGGAACAGATATAATTTTACTGTCTCCATCATTAATAAAACTGGAAACGTGAATTCCTAGTTTTTTGTGTTCCATAAGAGGTTTTCTGAAGGGATTTTGTTCTTATAATTTCATGCCTGCAAGCAACAATTTTGTTTTTTGAACCTGAATATTTGAAGGATATCCTTGTTGATACTTCTAAATTGATTGCATGATTTTTAGTCGCAAGTCACACGCACTCATAGGGCTCCAAAGCCAAAAATGTGGTTTGGGTCCTGGCGGACCCCAAGTGGACGACTATGTTTCACCTTCTGACGTGGTCTGTGGAGGATTAATGAGTTTACTCGTTGCAATAAAAGGTTTAGAAAAGAAAAAAAAAAAAAAAAATATATATATATATATATATATATATATATATATATATATATATATATATATATATATATATATATATGTGAAATTAAAAATAATAAGAAATACTGAAATTATCACCACAAAACTATTTTTATGTTTCGGTTTCTGCCTTTTTCAAAATATATGAAGGAAGAGAAAATGTTATTGAATGATTGTTTACGACGTCGACAGAGAAACTCGAGTTATCATGAGGCGTTGCACGTTGCATGATCATCTTCTTATATTAAGTCCTGGAGGATCATATGCACCTAATACGTTGCAATGAACTTTTTCTGATTGATGCGACATTCTTTTATTTTCGTTGGGGTTCATTTTTCGAAGAATTTTGATTTAAAAACAATTATCGAAAATCTCATTGAGTAACATAGCATGTCGACTCACGGGTAAATCATCATCAGACCTTACAACTGGTGCACGGTGATTGTTCACCCTCAAGTTGAGTCTTGTTTCAGCTTATCTCAAGTAGAAAGCAGAGCATTCTTTGTAAAGCAACTCATACACACACATTGGAGTTTGGCGATCTGCCAATCCTTTGCATGTGTATGAGTTTGGATTGTTGGCCGAATTGAATGTTGCTTCTTTAATTACTATTGGGCAAACTTTGCATCTACGTTTGCTGCATGGATGTAGTTCTTTGGGAGCCGTTTGACTGTTCTTTGTTTTTTGATATGTGAGAATATCCCCAATTTATTTATTGATGACTCCTGGTGATAGGAGAGTACAGGTGCAGTAGAAAAAACCTTTTCTTGTTGTGCAGTTTGAGGACAGGATTGGGTAAATTTCTTTCAATATTTTATTCAAACGCTCGACCCCAAAAACGAATGTTGTAGTCAACTGAAATTGCTCTTTCCCGTCAAGGATTCTCGCGCAATAATCAACAGGAGATGCAGTCATCCTCTTCATTATCTCTCTTGTTGGGTAACCCCTCGTGATGAGTTTATCTGACAAGTTCTTCAGACGTGACTCCTTGTCTCCTTGCTCACAACATATTCGGTGAACCCTGATTGATAGAGCTCTTGAAATAGACTTTTTATTGTGATGAGGGTGACAACTCTCAAAGCGTAAGCATAATTGTTTGTTTGTCGATTTGATATGTACTGAAGTGGATAGTCAAGTGCCTGTAAGGTGTATGTTTACATCGAGAAATGTGGATCCTGGTCGGCGGTTGGGGTGACTTCCCACATTCGTCACACCAACGATGCTTATTAATGCTAAATATGTATTTACCTACCTTCGTAAATGATTCTACTTTTCTTCTATGATTATATTACTGATGAATTTTCTAATGCCAGTTTTGGCTGCTATAAATAAAAACGATTTGATTTGATTTGTCGTTGTTGAATATGTCCGTGTGAATTTAACTGAAAATTCTTAATTCAGATAATTCAAAAATTCTTTGAGAGTTTCTTCTCCGTTAATCCTAATTAAAAAAAAAACATCTTCAATAAATCTTATCCAAAGTAAAGGTACAATTGTCCGAGATGAAAGAAATCTTTGCTCAAGATGTGTCATGCAGAAGTTCGCATACAAGCTCCAATTGAGCCAAACAGTTCAAGTAAATATTATATATATATCCTTTCTTATATAAGTAGTTGGCTTTCAGTCTAAAACTTTTCCAAAAATGGGAAGAGAAAAAAACGTACCCAGACGGGGAACTGTATGCCGAGTTCCCGAGCTGTAAGCTGATTATGGGGTTAGAGTAAGACAATCACGGCAACGCTCCTGACAGGATGACCAAGTCGTCACCTCGATTTCGAGGTCCGTTGGAACGCGGCGAAAAGGTCTTCAAAGCAGCCGCTGATCCCCTTTTTCATATCCTGTGGAAAAAAGGAAAGAATAAAATAAGTACAAAGAACGGAAAAGAAAATCAACGAAGAAAACTGTGAGAAGAGGACGCGAGGACACGAGATTTCGAGATAGCTTCGCCCAGTCCTTTTACTGTTGTCATACATTTTCACACATTTCTCCACATCGTCACCTCTCGCGGAGGGCGTTACGAAAAGAGAGCTAAAAAAAACAAGAAATGAGAACTTTTTTCGGCTCCTGAAAATGAGGGAAGCGACAGAGCAGAACTGTAAAAAACTACGTCACCTGACGTAAATGATGTTTGATGTAAGATTCAGTGATTGCAAATTGTATCATTTGAAAGAAACATAAACCAATGCATGTTTAACCCTGGAATGTCCCGGCTAAATTTCCAACACTTAACTCCCCGGTGGGGTGTGTCAAACCCCAACTTTGAAAAATGTTAGAAAATTCAAAAATAACTTACACTTGAATCAAATTTTATTTTTATTCTGTTATTAAGAGTGTAAAGAAACATGAAGTAGGTACCTAAACTCATGACGAAAAAAGTAATAATAAGGCCAACCTCACGCTCTGAAGAAAAAAATAATAGCAGAAAGGTACCTCATTGTAACAAAATTTCAATATAAAATTAGCACATTTTCATTTATAAACCAAAATAAATACATAAATAAAATCTACAAAACAATTGTCTGAGATTAGTTTGATACCACTTACAAAACCCGAGAACTAGAATGAAAAGGTTACATAAAATTGGCACCAAGCAATAGGATCAACATTCTCAACACTTTGAAGATCTATGATGTTCACAAAAGGAACATCGAACTAGTTTCTCCAAAACTGTCACTTTTGACATTATCTCCCGTGTTTGAATTTTCTCCTCCAAAATATACATCTTCTTCCTCCAACTGTTCCAACATGGATCTAATGTCTTCAGGGTCCGAAAACATGCGTTTTTCAGCCATTTCAAACTATGAGCCAATAACAAAACTGTGGGAACGCCCACAAAATAACACTTGCTATAGAGAAAATCACTAGCGGTTAACTCCCGGATGGGGGTTGTCAAACCCCAGGCACAAAAAAGTACTACACTACACAGAAGTCTTGAACGTACTAAACTGGAAAAAGGCTGAAGCCTTTAGGGAAGAAGTGGGAGGTGATATGGAAGTGGGCGAGAAGAGCCAGACGTGCGGGATTCAACATGATAAACTAACTTCAAATCGCGATTGGGGTTTGACAAACCCCACTGGGCATTACAGGGTTAATAACATTTAGTTGAGTATGGGTGTTGTTCCTTGAGTATGGGTGTTGTTCCTTGAGTATTCCGTTCCTGTTTCAGCCGGATTAGCGCTTCAATCCTTCAACTTATAGTGGAGTTGAATACGTTTGTTCCCATTCATTCGTAGCGGCAATTGAGCATAAACTCATCTCGAACCACAGAGGAAGAGAATCTATTCCTGATAGTTGCGTACCAAGCAATAACGTGATAGCGTCTCACCTTCGCCTATATTGATGTCCAATTCCACGTTGCCCTTCTGCACTGGATTCGTCCTAATGTGCACTGATCTGAAATATGAAATTGTGCATAATGTTTTTCTCTTATTTTAACTCTCTCAGAAGTTACGTCCAATCCATTCATTGGGACGTCCCTGTAAAGCATGCGCTACATAGGTTTTAAAATGAAAAATCAATTTCCGTGATGGAGATATCATTATCAAATCTAAGGGTTCTTGAGTAGGCGTGACGCGAATTAGATTTTTTTCCTCTCATCTCATCAGAATTTTGAGATATTGTCAAAAGATATTGTCCGATTTTGCCCGATTTGTCAAATTTCTCCAGTTGTTGTGTCTGAAAAGTGTGAGGCATCGTTTTCTATCAACATTTTTCCAGTTGTTGTGTCTGAAGAGTATGAGGCATCGATTTCTGTCAGAATTCGTCCAATTGTGCCCTATTTATCAAATTTTTCAAGTTGTTGTGTCTGAAGAATATGTGGCATCGTTCGTTTTCTATAATTTTCGACCTCCTGAATCGAATGAAATCAGCTGCAGGTCGCTACAAACGATGGTTACAAAGCTGGAGCACTTTAAAGCCCAAAAACCAAGATTTTTTGTGTTTTCTTCTTAGTCTAACCCTGTAAACGTCCCTGTAATGTATTCATTACTTACCAGTATATCTATCTAGTAATCTGGTCATATTGGTAATGTCACACTCGTAATAATAACACAACCGATAATAATATTTATTAATATTGTTTGTGAAACAGCCATAAGAGGAGAGTGAGACACTTGGCATAATGACCAGAGCAACCGGAGGGTCCTTATGGCCGCATAAACGGGTGCGCCCGGAACGCAAACACCTTGACCCCCGAGTTACGACGTACTGACGTCTAACCCGTGGGTTAAAGGGGGCGTAAACCGCGGGAATCGTCTTCTCTAAACATGAAGGGCTTAAACGTCCTCTCCTGTCCTCTATGTCCTCCCACCCGTCCTCCATGTCCTCTCTCTCTATACCCCCCCTTAATCCGCGGTTTACATAGAACCAGGTGTAACCGATACCGGGTTACCGAGAGCCCACCGGCCGCAGCGTAAGCCCCGAGTCATCTAATCTAGTGTTAGTGCCGCTGTTAACAGGTGGCTCATAGTAAATGCTGACAAACATCTGTTCCGCATAATTGGATGCGGTCCCGCGCGATTGACGGGGTCGCCCCCCTCCTGCTCTTATCGCTGATGACCGCGCAATAATTAACTGCCCTTGTAATTCGGATCGAACTAGAAACAAGCATTTCACAATTTAATCGTACTATACACAAGACTTTATAGTTGTTATTAAATTCCACAGTCAATTTTCATGGAAAAGGGTTGTGCGGGTAAGCAGCTTATTTGCGTAAATGAATGAATAAAATGCAAATTCAAATACTTAGGTGGTCGCTGGAACGTATCATCAAACACGAGCTCAAAAACAGGCTCAAAAAACTACGAAGTACCATTTCCTTAGCAACTACTCGGTTGTAAGCGGAAATCATCAGAAATCCAACCGTAACGCTTTTTTTAACTCTTTCTTTTAACTTCGATTCTCTTCTTGAGCTCTTGCTCTTGAGACAAAATTTCAGATCGATTTTTAACCCACTTCCCGATATCCAATCGATCTGAAATTTTGCACACGATTTCATTCTGGCGTACATTTAAATTTATAAAATTTTCGCGAAGAAAAAGTTAGTTATACTATAAATTTTCGAAAATTTGAAATTTAATATGAGAAACCTTACAAGTGTTAAAATATATACATATATACTCGGCCCTTCGGGCCTCGCAAGGGGCTCCGCCCCTTGACCCCGCCAGGGGGGCTTCGCCCCCCTGGACCCCCCTAATCTATACTCGGCGCTTCGCGCCTCGCCGGATCTTTTCTCTTTTCTACTGTGTAGAAAACGAGGATAATTTGCTATGCAATTCGTCTCACGAGAACATCCCGCGTTCCATTTTCGGCTAGTTAGTCCATGGCTAAAACACATTCTGTGTTAAAATTTTCAGGCCTGGCCGGGATTCGAACCCACAACCTTCGTCTCACGAGAAAAAAAAAAAGAAAAAAAAAAAAAAAATTCAGGCCTGGCCGGGATTCGAACCCACGACCTCTCGCTTCCCATCTCGGGACGAAAAACGTTACACAAAAAGTGGACATTTAAAAAATTATTGGGGGTCGGCCTAAGAATTGCATAGCAATTAATATATATATATATATATATATATATAATATATATCCCACTAAATATAATATATACTATTGAACGTCTGCATAAAATGACAACGAACCCAGGGTCAATAAAATATTAAATGATTTTCCTTGTCAATTTAATTTAAGTTATTATTCATGTGATTTTGTTTCAATTTACTGTTGCCAAGAAACTACCAAATATTGAAACAACAATATAATTAACCGAGAACAAGAGAAAAAGAAAGAGTTACATTAAAAACTTGTTTTTATGGGTTCCTTTTTTTTAACGCATTTTTTAAACACTTTTTGTTAACGGTTTTTTGGTTTATGTGCCAATAAATGCTTGCATTTGAGTCTGCAACACATTGGGACATTTTATGTCTTTAGTTGCAGACTCGTACATTTGTGTTGCAGACTCGTATGCAAGCTCTAATAGCCTCTCACCTGATCCGGACCCTGGGCATCGTCAAGTAAATGTCCTAAAGAGGCTACATACGAAATTACAGCTTCCCAGAGTGTAAAGTAAAGAAATTACCTATTAAAAGGATTTAACCACCGCTTCACAAATCAAACCGTTCTCGCAATATTCGGACCATCTGCTATGAATCAAATCATCGAAACACCAGCTCAATGAAATCATCAGAAATTAACAAGCGGTTGCAATCATGTTCACAATATCAATTATTGAGACTGATCACCTGTGTGTAAACAATTATTCATATAACCATGCTCATAACTCAGCTTGTTGGCCACGCACTTCGCAGTAGTTAACAGTAATATGGTTGGATTAATCGAGTGCTTTCGAACGAATGGTCGACGAATTTGGTGGGATGAAAAATGACGAAGTACCATTTCCCTAGCAACGACTCGGTTGTAAGCGGAAATCATCAGAAAACCAACCTTAACGCTTTCAGCGAATTTTGAAGAAAATTAAGCTATTGCTCTCGCCTCAAAATTTGTAGAATGTGAATTTTTGAAAAAATTTTATGCAGAAATCCGTTTCAGGCTATTCTGAATCATATTCTGAAGTTTAACGCATTTTTTTATGTAGGTATGTATGTATATATGTATGTATGTATATATGTATGTATGTATGTATGTATATATATATGTATGTATGTGTCATTCCAGACGATAACTGTCTGTAGCAAGAGCGGAACAGAACACCGACCGATAAAGATAACTTTGATTTTTTTTCCCAAGATGGTGAACCGAATGATTTTCTGAGCAACTCACAATTCACACACTTGCACGGGCCTTCCATGATTAAAAAACTCAAAATTAACCACTGTTAGGGTACCCAACACAAAAAGTCCTAGCAGTACAAAAGCCAGATGACGGTCGACAACCAAAACAACCGAGAGATAGTGAAGAGATCAAAATCCAATAACTTCAATTGATTCTTGAGGAACAGACTTCAAAAATATCGCAAGATGGTTGGTGAACTGCAAGGTGGTTGATGAACTCCAAAAATTTAGCCTACTCCGCTTAGCAACTCTACTTATATTTATCCTACTAGAACTCGCCTTAAAGGCCGTATCACACTAGCACTGCGTTTTTTCTGCGTTTTTAATGCCTAAACGTGAAGAAGAAGAAGTGCTTTTTTCCAAGGTCAGCTTTTTCGACCATTGCGCATCCTGGCGGAGCGTTTTTAAACTCGCTTGGGAAAATTAGAATACGTTCTAATTGTTACCTTGACGCAAGAAAAATGCTAAACATAACCCTTGGGGAGGTAACGTTTCACTGGGAAACCGCGTTGTACCTTCCCGTTTTCATTCCAGTTCCAGTTCTCATGTGCCAAAAATATTGTTCCTAGTTCCTTGCCGAAGTTTTCTCATTTTCTTAGTGCCGAACTTCTTTTCTTATTTCAGTGCCGAACTTCTATTTTTATTACCTACGTTTTTGTTTGGTCGCGCGCCAATGCCTCACCTCGCATGACGTTAAGTAGGTATCAGCACCCCTACTGTCACTAAAGCGACTGCACTAAACAAATGCCGAATCAGGTGAATAAACTGTAGAAGTGAAGTTTGTTGTTTGAGGATTATTGCCGTGCACTCTTGCTTCTCTTTTGAGTTCAAATTACATACCTGTCTTCTTATATAAATATAATTTAAAATCGAATAATCATTTTTCGTTCTTGACCACGTCCCTAGCGGGAACAGTTTTTTTTATTATTACGTTATTATGTTATTTTTATTATTATTGTGCGTCTTCATAGTACCTACAATAACTTTGGAAGAACACAAGAGCTGTCAAGACACTGTTTGAAAACACTAGGCACGTCAAACGTTACTTCAATATTTCAAGCCCTAACCTGACAGGCTTAATAAAATTGCATTCCGCCAGAATGTTTTTTGCAGTTATTCCTCTTCAACATTCACTGCTGACGTTGAAAAAACGCACTTTGCCTTCTTCACGTTTCAGCGTTTAAAATGCGAAAAAAAATGCGGAAAAAATACAAGTGTGGAACGCCAAATCGACCTTATCAATAAATCATGTTTCCTTATCTCCTTATCTCTGGTTATGATTCGATGCGGTAGAGGGAAGCAGGCATGGTTTCAGCAAGCGACTTGAAGGTGGACTTAGTAGTTGCTCATCAGGAAATGTCCTTGTCCTAGAAGTAGTTGAGATCCTCAGGGTTCTCTTGCTGTCAGCATCTATGGTGTAAGCAGTGCTTACCTAAGCTACCCTAGGCCCCCGCTGAAAAGAGATTGTTAGGTACGTGTTTAACCTGTCTGCGCGTGATCATAACTATTTTTCCTCGATACAGATTTTGTAAAAAGTATGATGGGTTATATAATTAACAAGTATACATTATATAAATGTATCAACGATATATTAGAATATATAGCTTCCACAATCCCCCTTCCTCTGTCCATTGAGAATAACTTGTATTGAACCAATTGAAAACGTCTATTATATCTTAACTACCTACTATAGGTGGGGGAAAAAAACTTATAAAATTAACCTTGTCCCCACATTAATGTTGATATTTAGCAATGTTTAACCGATCTAATGTTTCAGTCATGCAGCACGATCGTATGAGCGAATTTTTACATAAAATCGTACGAGCCGATGAAGAATAAATTAAATATTATGTTCATTCCCCCACATTTAGCAAAAGTGAAAAAGTTCTAGTACAACGAAATGGTTAAAAACCAATTGTACGGCAGAAAAACTCAAGCTAAATAATAATCGGCAATTAACAATAGATTTTGGACTTTTAATTTTTGTTTGCAGTTTTTATGAAATGTTCAACTAATATTAATGGAATTTAGGTACATTTTTTCAGCATAATTTTTGATGCACTAGTTAATCGTTGATAATTTTATTTTGACAGAAATTCTGCAAAAACTTTAAATTTTACTATTTTGGCAGTTTTTAGCCGTGTTTAATAACTTTGTTTAATAACTCAGCGCAACATTTATGAAATCTAGGATGTAGATGTTGTAACCAATCCCCGAAATTGTCGAATGAGCGCTCATTTACTTGAATTGGTGCTCATTCCTAGTCGTTTCTATTTTTGAAAAATGTTAGGTCGGCGACCTACCTACGCTTATTGCTAATCACGCTTATCGATGATCTACAGTATCAGTTTTGATCACCAGACTGTTTATTCAGATTTTTAATTTTCCACTTTGTGAAATACTTTTCGCTTCGTCTTAATTTAAGTTAATGAGAATCCTCTCGGTATTTTGCTTACAAACACTCAGCTAATTGATATTCTGAACGAACTGAACAAGTTCTTTCATTCCTCAATTAGGTAATTAGTTTATTTTATGACTCCCGAAAGTACCTTAAATTAAGGTCGCTTCGTTTGAAAGTCATAATTCAAGCACGTTTGAAAATGATGTTGATATTAATTTATTTGGTCTTCCAGGTAGTGAGTTGAACTTGACAAACACTTGACTTTAGCAATTATAGGTGTGGTTTTATAAGAGCAAATTATATCATATTGTCGTATTTTTCGGTTATTTTCTCAAATGCTTAAATGAATGATTCATACTTATATTATATTCAATTAAATTGGTATGCATTGTACGAGAAGAATAAAATGTATCAACATACAGCGTGTCCAAGAGGACCTCCCCTCCAACGTTTTCCAAAAACTTTGCGATATAAGGCTAGTTCCCGCCGCTGGTAAGTTCTTGTGATGAAGCATAACACAAGAATTCACCGCGTTCATCAAGAGAGTTGCAGACTAACACATTGAGTGAAAAGTGGCAGAAACCATACGCTCAAATACCTGTATTACTTGGATGGACACGCATCAAGGCTTAACTTTCCACAATAAGGTCTATAAACCTTAGGCTGAGCTGCACCAGCCGGAAGTTGAGAATCTTGGGAGGGTAAGACGGAGCTGTCCAGTGCAAGAAATAAAAATCTATTGCATTCCTAATGCTAGTGAAAAGCTAAGGGAAATCATCTCATTTGTAGATCGTGAAACATTAGAAAGTTTTTGTACTTCTCGTATTCATTTTCTCGTGAACTAAAATGGCCTTTCCGAAACGAGAAGAGTCAGCTTTACTCGTGCTCAGCTTTTTCGGAATCGTAATTACGAGATGACAAACTTGACCTTTCTCTTTGATAACACTCTAGAATAACTTAGCAAATATCATGCAGTTGGCATGAACACACACACACACACACACACACACACACACACACACCTGACAAAATCGCCTGGCTTTTCCCCGTGCCGTCTTTTGTTGTTGGTTTAACCTTTGTATTTGTCTTTCGTTCGTGTTTTTTCCCCGCACCTCAACCAGAAGGGTCATTAGCGGCATTTTGTTCTTGCTTCCAACGTTTTATCAAAGATTTCGTCTTTTTCATTCTCAAGATTTCATTTCAAGGTTCATTTTACAAGTTTTAAAGATTCGTGTTCTTCACGACTGAATTTTTTATATGATGTAGAGGTAAGTTGTCATTGTTTCTTACTTCATGTTATATTTCGGAAATTGTCAAATGTGACAATTGAGCAGTGATTCACTACAACAGCCACGTTAACGTCTGTATAAGATTTCTCTTTCTCTCGGGCTTACGAAAACGCTACAAGAAATCAATGCGAACAGGTTAGCGTTCATCGTGCTCGCTCTAACAGCTTGTTTTCGTGTTTACAAGAGAGACCAATACGAGAAATACAAAAACTCTCCAATATGATTTAATAAATAACGAAAAATGAAAACAAAGGAGGATGGTAATACCTAGTTGCATGTTCTCCAATGCAGATTTTCGGCATGATGGGAAATTTTGCTTGTTATTTTGCTTCCGAGACTGCAAGGCAGCGGAAGCTTTGTTTTCACTTGCGAAATGAAAAAAAAATTTTTTGCTCCAAAATCAAAATTTCCACTCGCATTTTGCGTTTCAGAGGCTCCTGAACAAATTTGGTTCCGTGTCTGTCTGTCCGTCCACATTTCCTTGTAACAGGCATAACTTCAACAATTTTGATCCGATTTTAACCACATTTTCAGGGATCGTGCGAGTTAAGCTCTAGATGGTCCCCTATGAACTTCATCATGATCGAATCAACGGTAGCTTCTGTGCAGGCGCTAACGAGAATTCCTTGTGACGGTCATAACTCGGTCAATGTTGAACGGATTTCGGTCAGATTTTCAGGGATGATGTGGGTAAGGTCCCTTGAGGTCCCATAAGACAATCATCATAATTGCATTAGCGGTACGCTCTGCGCATGCGTGAACCAAATATTCTTGTTACGGTCCTTGCAACAGCCGTAATTTCCACAATTTTGATGCGATTTTCTTCAAATTTTTAGGGATCGTGCGGGTATAGCTCTACATGGACCCCTATCAGTTCCGTTATGATCGAATGAATTTCATTTATTATATGTACCATTCAGCTTTCAATTTCCCACCTTATTAATTCCCTGATGCCAGAACCGGTCGTTTCTAGTTTTCTGGAATTTAATGGTGACGTACTGTGAAGGTCACGAGTAAGCTCATGTGCCATTTCCTTGGCAGTGTATTTTATTTGTCTTATAGAAAGATCTGAGCTTATGCTAACTGACCAGTAAAACAATTCTTGAAAGACGTTTGCACGTTGACGCCACGGCTTCCGCCCAACTGGGGGGAGGGAGGGACTCTCAGCCCCATTGGGTTAATACGTCACGCTTCATCAAACTAAACGGGGTTTTCAGCTGGAAATTGCTGCTACCGCTTTCAAGTGTGCTGAATCCGATCCCGAAGTCATAAATGTGGCATTCTAACTGATGAAAATTCCGTATTCTCCGTCATTGCTGGCATAAGGGTTTAACAATGGGTATTGTGCCAGCTTCAAATCATCTAGCGTTCAAAATGCTTAACCACTGGCCAGGCTTTAACACTTTTTATTTTTCATCAGGAGAATACGACAGTTTTCGGGGATTGAGTAACTATAGATATTATAAAATTGAATAGATAGGTAGGTACTTCCGTCATGCTGTAATCTTTCCCTACATCGCCGACCTCCTCTGCGTTCCTTTCGGTTACGAACTGTTTCCAAAGTAGCTCTTAATGATCTTCAAGGCTTTATCGAAACTCCGCTTAAAGGATCGATATCCGTCTTGCCTCCAGGCCCTCGAAACTGGGTGCATTTCAAAGTTTTAAGACGAAGAAGAAACTTCCGCCCTTTCCCGGGCATTTGGCCTGGGAACCTCAATCAATTAAGAGCTTCCCAAAACTTGACAACCGCTATTTACTGTTTTCAAGCTGACAGAACTCAAAACCATCTCAGAGACAAAGAGCCGAAGTGGGAAGTCCGTTTGTATTTAATCTCAGATTTACTGGAAGAAAACTCGGTCGAGGTCGCGGCTTGACGAAAGCCATTAAAGACCGCAGTTTGGTCTGGATTTTTATGAATATGCCTTTCTAGTTGTTGTAATGCAGAGACTGTATCTTCGTGTGATAGTTTTTCAACATAAATGTGGACGTCACTGTTTTCTGGAACATATTTTATACGTTCGCTTCATTCCCATTTGAAAAATATCCATCCCTTGCATTCATTTCTATCTAGTTTACTGTAAAATATGCAGCTGGAGCATGGGATGAGGCTACATTGTTAGAGAATGCATTGTAAGGTGCAGAGGTCTTGGAAAAACATGGGGCTCTTGAATCTTTGAATAAAATATCAACTTAGTAGGGGTTACGATCTTTTTTTAATAAGTTGCAACGAAGCTCAAATTATACAATGTGTGTTTATGGCGTCTGGTCAGGTGCTATGATGAGGGGTAGGTCACATGTGCCTGAGATCTTAATCCAGCCCTTCGGCGCATCGGAAAACGCTCTCCTAACGTTTCCAGAGAGTAGTTAATTACTGCTAACTAGTAGTTAGTCAAAAAGTAGTTAACTACTTTCTTGGCAACTACTAGTCGGTAATTAAAAAAGTAACTACTAACTACAAGTTACTAAGAAAGTAGTTGCTCCATCCAACTACCAACTAATAGTTAGTAGTTGCTCTGTGTTTGTTGTTAAAAATGTGGTTAATTGCTGGAATTATTAACCACTGACCAGCTCAGCTGTGAACGACCTTTTGAGCAAAATTTCGACCACGAGGTACTAGCCCCGTAACGACATTTCGGAATTTAACCTGATTGTATTTCTTCAACTTAAATAAACCCCGTCCGAGATCAAAGGGGCTTCGTCATCTGCCAGACCAAGTTTTGCGTATTTCCACACTTCTTTTCCTCGAAAACGGCGAGGAAAAACTCCATATTAATCTAAAGTTTTCACTGGAAGTTTTGAAGAAGAAAGAGAGGAAAAAATGGGAATGAAGGTCTAAGCAAAGAGGAATAAAGGACGGATGAGCGGATTCTGTGGGTAGAGAAGGATTGTTAGGCTATCTCTTCTTCTCTTTCCCTCCAAAGCCCTTTTCATTCATTTCTTTGCAAACTGGAGCTTTGAGCTTGAAGAACTGAATTATTAGCCTGTTCTTCAATTTATTATTCTCCAACTTGAGTTTCGAAATCAAATCGTGAAATTGCGATGTGTAATACAGTGTGGGAGGGGATAGATGTCGGAAATACATTTCAGATATCAAAATCTGGTAAAATCCTACAAGAAAGAACGGACGGTAGACTTACAGTTCTACAGTCTGATGTCTGAATGATTAATTTTACACGTTATTAGTTCATTATGGTTACCTAGCAATATTAGTTTATTACTTAGTGTAATAAATCAGCTTTCCTTGACACTATTAAGGCTAAGGGATCATGAAATGTTGTGATAAAATGAGAGCATTCCAAAAAGTGGCGAACGATTTTTCTCGTGCGTGGATAACAGGACGCTTCCATTTTTTTTTTTTTTTTTTTTTTTCCCTTCGTCACGGCAAAAATGATTGTACCAATTCATGATGATTTCCGCTTACAACCGAGACGTTGCTAGGGAGATGGTACTTCGTCAATTCTCATCCCACAAAATTCGTTGACCATTCGTTCGAAAGCTCTCGATTTATTCAACAATATTATGTCAACTACTGCGAAGTGCGTGGCCAAGAAGCTGAGTTATGAGCGTGGGTATTTGAATGATTGTTTACACTCAGGTGATCATTCTCAATAATTGATATTGTCAACATGATTGCTACGGTTTGTTAATTTTGAGGAAAAAAATGGCGTGAAATTAATGGAATCTCCCTTTAGGATCCTTTCATCATATCATAAGTTGTATTTATCATAATCTTATCTAGACATCCTAGATTTCTTATTTCATTACCGGCGTTGAAGGTACCTATATACTTATGAATATAGTTTAGTAGGTTGTTCCTAGGTGTTTGAAATACTTATGTTGCTTTTAGGAAGGTTCCTTGTACGTTCCTGTGTACCTGATGAATGTAAGAATTGTATTTCAATAATTTTTTTTAATGTCATTATACTAATTATAGTATCCTCAAAACTAAGATATCTAGATTTATAATATATGGGACATTCACTAAGATAATGTTCCACGGTTTCGATGTTTTGGAATTCGCATCTATTTGATACTTTCGGGTTAATTTTGTTTATTTTTGATCTGACAGCATAATATCCTGTCAGAGCCCCAATTAGGTTAAGCGCACACTGGAGACCCGACAAAGGATAAGATCAACAGTCAGAACTAGTTTTAAAGTAGAGAAATTATAATTTTTAAGGCAAAAGCATTATTTCATTTCATGTTTTTGCGCCCTACCTGGACCTATGGGATTCAGCTCTGGGGTTGTGCGAAAAAATCAAATATTAAAACAATCCAAACCCGAGAAAATATAATACTGAGAAGTATAGTTCGGGCCCCCTGGTTCATGCGGAACGATGATATTCATCGGACTTGAGGATAGAAACGGTCACTGAAATTATTGCCAAATATGCAAGGAAGCACGAACATTGCCTCCACAAACACGAAAACCTGGAGATGCTCAACGTTTTAAACAACGAAGGAGAACTTCGGCGACTCAAGAGAAATAAACCTCTGGACCAAATTGTGCTGTGCAAATAGTGCAAGTGTAATCCAGTGTTTTTAACTGTTCTTGCTTCAAGTACGGGCCAGGTTTTGCTGTAAACCTCCCTCTTTAGTGAGCTTATGATGAAATGAAATATTGCTAGATGAAGTATCTATGTTTCAGTTGCAATTAATAAATCACGGAAAAAAAAAATTATTTTTTATTTTTTTAATTCATTATCTTTGAAAAATTACATTTTGAAGACGAATTGGGACGGAAAATTGCGCGTGACAGCGTTTTACTCCATTTTCGGTTCATTGTTGAAAATGATAGACCAAAAGGTTCACTCTCATTCGAATCCTATAAACACATACATAACAGGTCAATAATGTATATAATTACTAAGTTACCCGTCCGATGGGCGAGAAAATGACCGGTGTATCGATGCGTGATGCTTAGCGGAAGTAGTGTACATTCAAATTATCTGTAGATGACATTTTATTAATTTAATATGCTTCTTAATTCTTAATGATTTAGCTTACAGGTCTGACTGCAAAGAAGTCGAAAGCAATGTAAATATTGGGAGGCAACCAAAGAAATTTTCCTATGAAAAAAATCAGTGAACGTACCAAAATTGGATCACTCTCACACTTGAAAGACAGTACGGTAGGGCAGATGTTTTTTGATTGTGCGAATGGAATGCAAATCAGTTAACGAAAGATAAAAACCATTCGAAGTGGAAGCTTATAAGGACACTGTATGAACATAGTATCGGCATAGGCATAGTATACCATTTTCAAGTTTTTTTTTAAAGTCATTAGTGAAGTAAAGAGAAAAGGAAAAACGTTTCCTTTATTCTCCTCAATAAGGTCTCCATAAATGCATCTTCCATAAGCGAATTCTCGTGGGAAATGTTGCTTTGCAATAGCTCCGAAAATGTTTAAATCAAAATATTCAAATCATAATTTTTGAATATGTTCTTCATTTGATAGAATGAAGTTTTGATAGAATTGGTAGTTAAAATTTCCTTTCTAATTAAAGTGCTGAACTTTCTAAACACTATAACATTAACTAGTACGATAATTTATGAAATTCCGCTCATACGATCGTGGTGCATGACTGTAACCTATTTTTTCGTCCTGTTGTTATGTAACAATAATTTTTCAACAATAATACGAGTAAATAAGACCTCCGTAAAAACGTAGGTATTCTACGTTTAAAAAAAAAAAAAAAAAAAAAAAAATCCTGGTTCTCATATATTCACCACCACCAATATTGTGTTAATCAGCGAATGGATACGTACTCTCTTCGTTCTCGGAAGAAGAATGTGCCTACCATCGAGAAAGGTCAGTAACGGATAAGTAATCAGACGTACCTCGCGGACGGGCGGGGCGACCCCAAATATTTAATTACGAGGGAGCCAGGCCCTTTGGCTGCCGAAATAGATTACCCTCTCCATCACCAGATTGCGGGCCCAGTCATCCCAGGACAGCCGAAACACCGAAGGTTGAAGAAGCAAAGAGAAGGCTCTCCGCGAGTTTAATTTCGAGAATGCGCCGACATCAAAAGCGAGAGAGAGAGAGAGAGACAGAAGAGAAAATAGGATGAGGTGGTCAGCGACAAAGGCCAATAATTAATTGGGAAGTTCGTGGACTGTTGGACGAATCCAGGACTGAATTAAGGTTCCATACAGAAAGGGAGTTACCCGGGCGAAATGTGCTTAGAAGGAGAAACTAATGCGTAGCGACTCTCGGTAACAGAATTGAGAGAACAATGATGTGAGCTTTGAAATCTCTACAGGGCGCACTTGTGTCGTGGTTGATAGACGTCGCTGATGGACTGGGACATGACCTGCAATGGACGTGAAATGAATTGAAGGTCAGAGGCAGCTTATGTCAACATTACTTTGCGTCTCTGCACTCTTCAGTTCTGAACCGAAAATTCATCATCTCAGGAGTTTCCAACAAATACACGCAGCCCGCCTAAAACGACCCCGATAGTTGCATGTTGTATAGGTACTCCAAATACACCACCAAAAACCTAGAACCACCAACCCCGGTACTCCAAAAATGTCAGGAATTTTCATTTTTATTTTTCAGATTTCAGACTTTGTATAAGGCACTCCAAAAACGCTCTCCAAGTTTCACTTCGATGGCCCAAAAATTGTGGGAAAAAGAGAGGAGGGGGGGATGGGGGGTAACTTTTGGCACACTATGCATATGGTTATGGGAAATAAAAATGTCAATATTACATCATAAATTATTTCAAAATTTTGTGAATTAATTTTAACCTGAATTACTTGTACCTGTATTTGCTTAATTTGAACCTGAATAAATCCTTTGTAACCCCCATAAAAAAAAATTGTATTAATAATAATCCCCCCCCCCCTCAACATTGATTTACGTTTCAAGATGAGTAGGATCCAGACATCTAAAAAAGGGGGAAAAATAAATAAAATAAAATAAATAAATAATAATAAAAATGTTTATATCAAGAGTTTAATATCAGTGCACACTGATCAGCTGTGGGGCCTCTGAGCCTAAATTGTTTTTAATCGACTTATGATACTGAAACCTGAAATGTAGCTTCTTTTTGGAGATCTGGAATACAAATACGAAGTGCGGTGGGACTCAGATCTGCTTCGGAACCTCTGAGGATAATTTCTTTCCTAATCGACTCACGGTGCTGTTATTTAGATGGAGCTCCTTTGGGAGTCCTCAGAAACAATTGCGAGGCTCGGAGGCCCACTGATGAGCAGATCCTGTACTCTTTATACTTACCGATCGACCTTTTTTTTTAAACATTCCTTTACAGTGAAGCGTAAAATTGCGGGGTCGTGGAACTGTACAATTGGTAACCCTTTTGGGAGGTACGATGCTCCATGTTCACATCATATATTACAAACGGGGTTTAATAATTTCAGACCAATATTCATCGTAGAAGGGATATCTAACACAGAAATGATGAACCATTGTGCAATTATTTGCAGCGTTTTCCCCCCATTCTGTAGTGCGTCACTTATGAACCGTACAGTGGCCTATAAACACCTGGCGCTTCTGTAAAGGAGAGGATTTAGGCCGATGAGACACTTATGAACTTAGTGATGAACTAAGTGATGTTTTAGGGTGGCGCTTTCGTACGATTCTTGAACCCCTCTGGCACTTTTTATGGCACCGGGTGGATGTTATATTTTATCTAATAAATTCTCAGTTGGTAGCTGTACGTTAAATGTTGTTTTACTCACATCATGGGGGAGGGGGACTAATATCAGAGTGTATTATGTATTAATCAATATAACACCATAATAGCTTGAGTTTTCCCTCTGTAGGTGCCTATATCTTTCTGGGACGTGGGGGGATGACAAAGTCAGCCTTCCGCCTGGCCATCACGAAATTGGAGAAAGCAAATCGTTCGCAAAGATGCGTTATGCTAGGGGACCCGTGAAACTAATTTCCTTCTTAATAATCCTACAGAGCTGAAATTGGAAATGGAGTTACTTTAATTTATCTTGAATATAATTCCAGTGCACGTTGGCGCACTGATACGCTGATCGACCTCTAAGCCCTGAAATGGAGCCCTTTTTATCACAACTGAAATGTAATTACTAAGTAATTATACAAAGTCCGGAGTAGCTTAAATGTAGTGTAGCCAGGTCAAACGTGAGTAAGATACATTAGTCTATCGGGATCTATCAAAGGTCCGATATCGTTCAAATTTTTAAAATTACATTTTTATAACTTGAACCGCAAACCAACAAATTTTCAGCTATATTCAACCAAATCTACCACTTCACGGATCCTGCAAATATGTTACAACTCATTTGTCACAATGGTTGATATCTCATAACAGTTTGTCGCATGATAGGGGTGAGAGAGGATGAAATTGGGGGAAAAATGTAGGATAAAATTCGCATTTCTATGGGAGAGTATAGGGGATGAAATTGGGGAATGTTATTCAGGTAAAAGTTTCAGTCACGCACCATGATCATATAAGCGAATTTCCGTAAATTATCTTATTATTCTATGTTACAATTCCTTTGAAAATAACCACTTGCAGTGCAAAGAAATCGTTAACTACCAAATTTATGACGAAAATATTCAATATTATTCTGAGATTCAAAAAAAGTTCTGCGTTTTTTTAATTGTTGTTGCAGTTTTTATCGATTTTTTTCTAAGCAAATTTCAATGAAATTTGAGTACATTATCAGCACAGTTATGTGCATTCAATTTTCATACATATTGTTCATTCTAGATAAATTTTTGTTGACAGTTTTCAGCCATTCATAGGGATTTTTTAGCACATTTTTTGAAATTTGACAAATTTTATGAGGTCAAAAAGTATTGGCCAACGAACTGATCCTTTCATTTGGAGAGCCAGATTTCGTAGTACTGGAACGGAATGTTTATCTCAATCTCAAGGAGAGTTATCGGGAATGACCCATGAGAATGACACAAAGAGACAAACACACACACACACACACACATTCATACATATATAAATAAATAAATGTATAATCGTGTTAAAGTCTAGTATACGTTTCACAATTCCCCCAAAACGGATTTCAATGAAGGAAAATTTAGACCCATTGCAATAGCTTCATTTTCTACCGAAAATTTGGTAAATGTGCGTTTCCATTGATGTATCAGGCAGCCATGCCGAGTGGAGTATTCAGTGAAGTGAAAATAATGATAAATATAATGGAGAGGAGTATTTTCAGGGTAATGACAGTATCAATACATCAATATAAATATTTCAAATTGTGTAGGTAAAAAGAACCGCCCCCAGCATCGGCTTCCTCCATAAGCGAATCTCCTCGTCGAAATGAATCCAGAACTGAACTTTGTTTAATTGCCATCCCACCACACTCTGAACTCTGGTCGTATCGACATCAGTTATATAGGCAATCTATTCAATTATTTTGCATATTAATTTTTTAAATGGAATTATTATTATCTATAACATTTTCTCTGTGTTTGTCGTCATTTTTTTCAATTCTTTAATGTAATTGGGCGCTGCCCGTATTTTACACAACAAGTGGATAAATAGTACTTCCCACTCCAATAACCTCGTTCTGCTGAAACACGCTGAAACGTTTTGCGTGACTTACTACATCGAGTTTCAGGTTATTAACAATTTATCAGCTGGCAACTGGCGAAGATCAATCACACCCATTCACATCAATCTCTTTAGGAGTCCGTCGGAGTCGGTGGATAATAGCGTCAATATAGCTCTTACTACGTCATCTACTCGACAAAAACGACAGGCGGAAAGCGCTGTGCACGTGGCCCTGACAGTGATGAATACCTTCCCTAATTAGTCTTTAATGCTCCCGGACACCACCCACCAGTTTGAGTCCCAGGAACCACCTCCCCCTCCCACAAACCCCATCACCACCAACATTCATTAATCCGGACTCTCAAGGTGTGCGCAGCTTGTTTGCACGCGTTAATTGGTAGGAACTCAAAATGTACATAAGTTGATTGCTGATGATTATTAAATGGATTTCGCTCGTTCCCCTCGATTGTTTTCGGAAGTTGACGGTGAGACGTGATAGAGACAAGGAGAGAGATAGGGAGGGAGCAAGGGAGGTAAGGTGAGAGAGAGAGAGAGAGAGAGAGAGAGAGAGAGAGAGAGAGAGAGAGAGAGAGAGAGAGAGAGAGAGAGAGAGAGAGAGAGAGAGAGAGAGAGAGAGAGATTTTGTAATTTGTAGGTATATTACTAAGATTTCGCAGGTGCCTCTAAATCGTTTTCGTGCTGTAATAGTGCCAGAGTGAGAAGGCCAATTTTTTCTAGTATTCCCTATCTTTAGAAAAAAATTGCGCTTCTCCATGATTCACCAGTTTTACTCCAAGAACGGAATAAAAGATTGCAATTTTGCTTTCACCATCGTGTTCAACGCCATGAAATCCTTAAAATGAGGTGTGACTCGACTAAAAACGGGAGAAATCATTCGAAGTACCCAATACATCCCCCTATTCGGGTAAGGTACTCCAAAAACTTTCAATGTTTTTTCTCTGATCTTATTTGTTCAGATCTTAGTATCAGCACTCCTTTGAGTATCCAAAAGGGGGAAGTATTGGTTACTTCAAATAATCTATTCCCTTTCTTTTCCGGGTGACACCTCAGGTCATTACAGTAAAATATTAAAATGAAAAATCACCTTCAACCTTCAGTTTACTTTTGATTTCCATGAAGTTGGCCTGGATGACACTGAAAATTGAAGTTTGTTTACATTTTGATTGCGTTACAAAAACTTATGAACTTAAAACTCACTGAAACTCATCAAATTTGTCATGTCAATCCAGCACTTCAATGTTTCGATGTCGTTTTATGTTTAACAGGGAAATCTTACTGTTCTATAATATCACATTTCATGAATTTAATCACTAATTATCACTTTCGTTTTTCACTAAAAACTAGAATTTCAGATCTGGAATTCCGGCAGTTAATTTATCTAACTTTAACGGTGTTTTCATTTCTAAAATTTTCCCGGTAGAGTTTCCTAAGTTGCTCAGTTGGTGTTGCCAAAACATTTGTAAAGTTTTTTAAAAACACTAACTTGTAAGGTTTCCCATATTAAATTCCAAATTTTCGAAAATTTATAGTATAAGTAACTAACTTTTTCTTCGCGAAAATTTGATAAATTAAAATCTACGCCAGCATTAACTCGTGTGCAAAATTTCAGATCGACTGGATATCGGGAAGTGGGTTAAAAATCGATCTGAAATTTTGTCTCAAGAAAGAAAGCAAGAGCTCAAGAAGAGAATCGAAGTTAAAAGAAAAAGTTTAAAAAAGTTAGATTAAAAACTTGTTTTTTTACTGCTGAACACGATGGTGAAATCAGAGTTATAATATCTTATTCCATACTCTGAAGTGTAGCTGATGAACCACGAAGAACTTCTAGAAATATCGCGCTTCTTTATGGTTCATCAGTTCCAACCCGAGAACGGGTATTGAAATTTAGTTTTTTCATATGTTTCCGCACTAGGAAATCTTTTAAATGAGGTTTCACTCGGCAAAAAGCGGAACACATTTTTTCTGATTGTTATATGTTCATGTCAGCCAGTCCAAAAACGCTCTCCATGTTTTTCTTCAATATCTTCAAAGTTTTGGTAAAATAAGGGATGGGGGGGGGGTTTAATTTTGAGACCCCTGTGTATATAGGTAATATTAATAATAAAATGTAAACTGATATATGTTCCATCTGGTCTATAGGTATTAATTTTTAATATAAAATGATTACTCTATTTTTGTAAGATTCCATGTAATTGTATTTTCAAGCTTCGTATAAATGAGATCCATCTGTTTTTTGTTGTAGGTAAGAAAGTATGAGGCAAGAAGGGATCTCTTCTCCTGAGCTATTTCGGTCTTCAGGTGATAGCTTGCTCCGTCAATCAAGTAAATGTCTCATCTTTTCATATTACGTAGCTATAGAATTCCACAACCTTTGAGTTGAAGTTCATAGTGTGAGGGAGGTAGTAGCACTTAGGCATTATTTCGTCTTTTTTAAAGTTATAATCGTTTTTTAATTACCTTTGCTTTTTGTGCTCATTGATGTGAGGCTCCTGCAATTTGACCTGAAGTTCACTCATTGTTATAAATTTCTCGAATTCGGTCCAGTTGGCGTTCAGCCGAAAACCTTGGTATGTCCGAATTCTGCCGTTGGTATACTTTGGGAATCGCCGTGTCCGACTGTATTGTAACATTACTTTTTACCGATAAGCAGTGGTAGACGGAGCAAGCTGTTAAAACAAGACAAAAAGTACTTTAGAATAACTAGTCTCATGAACGACCTGGCCAAAGTGGAGTGGGGGCCTTACACAGGTAACAGGATCATATATAAAGGCTCCAGCTTGCTCCGCCGGGCCATCTATTTGTTTTCATTTCATATATATCTTCTTGAACACGGGTCGCTTGCGTTCAGGAATCATCCTTCCAAACTTGCCCCTTGAGTATATTCCGTATGCAAGTTTTAACTGTCCCTCACGAGCTATGGGTTTGTTCCAGCCCCATCCTCCTTCCATCCTACCTCGGGTTCGTTCCGACCTCACTCTCGTTCAACATCCCACGGGTTCGTTGCGTTCTCATATTCCTCAGCGTCCCTCGGTTCTGTTCCATGATGCTGTCCTATTCTCTCTGAGCCACAGGTTTGTTCCGGCCTCAGCTTCACTCAACATCTCAAGTGCTTGTTCCAGGATATCATTCTTCCCCCCCGTCACATCCAAAGTTCGATAGGGTAATTGTATTTAAATTTAAAAAATCTGTTTACGAGCTATTTCAGTATTGTTCTCAATTCTAAATTCAAGTCAATTTGGATTTTTTCCCACATAGCCAAATCAGAATAGTTGTGATCCTGACGTGATCTACTGTTGTGATTATACATCCCTACGGCAAGATCGGTCAGGAGACCAATGATTCTAACGTACTTTTTGTCTGGTCTCAACAGCTTCCTTCGTATCGAATGATTTATTGGTAAACGTTAATATATTATAGTCGACCACAACAATTATCATCCATCAACTAATCAAAATCGTCATTTTATTAAGATCGACTTATTGCCTCCTTTGGCCTGCTATGCGGAACTGAGGCTTACGCGTGGGAAGTCTTTCCTATGGCGCCATTTAGATTTCTTTACTTGTGTGTTCAAGCTATTTCCAATCATTTGATTCCCTTAATACTACACCTTCATGGAAATCACTTGTCGAGCTCTAGTCAGCTGATAGAATAGATAAAACATGTGAAATCACCGTTTATTATGTAGACGTGGCGAATGACGTCTCTTCTTTGCATGTATGGAAAACAATTTGGAACTATGTAGCTACGCTTGTTTCTTGAACAACCCACCTACGTCTTTGCCTTGTATTCTAAACCTCTCCAGTCGAGAATTTCCCCTGATCAAGGGCCGCTAAGCTGAAGGTAAGTGCCCACTAATCACAACAGCACCTGTCCCGTCTGGAAGACAAACCATGAGTCCAATTACAGCACTTGGGTTCATTTGAATTGACCGAAGACTCTAATTTTCTAATTAGAGACCAAGTTGAGGGTGACGGGAAGTCCCACGTCTCACCTTTGTCCTTTACCACCAGGATACCATCTGAAGCCTGAAGCCACTGTTATAGCGCCAGAGTCTTCGGTCATTAGCGAAATAGGACTGCTTCCTACGGGTTGTGGTATAGGAACACATGACCTAATTGAACTCTAGACGAATAAGTTCTAGAAGCGTATGGAACTGAATGAAGAAACTGAAGAAAGAATTCGGTTCTGAATAATATGTTGGTACAAATACATATTCTTCCTGAAATGGTAAACTATGGACACGGCCCAGAATAATAAAGTGTCATAGTAATCAATTTAACATGAACTTATATTTATATCTTACCGCTGGGGGTTATATAAAAATTCTGTCATACCAAATTTTGAATGGTTCCCAAGTCCGATCGACCCATTATTAAAGAACTGTAACTTTGTAATTTTCTGAACCTTTCATTTTATGCAAGAATCGTAGACTACCTAAACTGCTTTCGAAACAGAGCCAACTGAGTTACATCCCAAGTTATCAATGAGCTATAAACAATTTTCGTTTGATAGAAACTTAATTTTGTGGTGTCACGTGGTTCATTTGCCGGAATTTTGATTTCTTTTGTTGAGGACTAAATACCAGCCTAGTTACGGGCTTTTAAGTAGAATGTACCATTTCAGAATACTGATTTTGGCCTTTTCCACTTAAGTTTAGACTTTTTCCACTTCAATTCATCCTTCACCCACCCAACTTTCATCAAACAAGAAGTTTAAAAACAACTTCGCCCCCCTGGACCTCCCGGTTGTTTTCCGCTTTGAGCCTTCGGCTAAAATGCAAAAACATGGAATATGCTTTCTTCCCGCTAATTCGTAAATGTAGATAAATTTAAAACTGCGACATAAATGTTTTACTAATCGAAACAGAATACCTAGGTAGGTAATTTTCTGTTATGGTGCGGGTCTACAATTGCTATAACCAAAATTAACTCCTCAACCAAGTGACAACAAAACAAGCGGCGTTGTTTACTATATCCATTTATAACATGAATAAATATAAAACTACGACATGAATAGAAGAACAGGTACATACGAAAGAAATGCGTGATAAATCGAGAGCTTTCCAACGAGTGGAGAACGATTTTTGTCCGGTGAAAACTAAAGAAGTTTCATTTCCCCAGCAACGGCTTGGTTGTACGTGAAAATCAAGAGAAAAACTTTCGTGACGCATCCGCGTAACGTTTTTTGCTATTTAGTCCAAGGCTAAAGCATGTTCCATGCTAAAAAAGATAGAGTGAGTGTGCGTTTTCTTAAAAACTTGGATTGAACCTGGAAGTTCAGTCATGCAGAATGATTACTTAAGTGAATTTTCGTGAATTACCGTATTATGATATGTTACTTTTTTATTTTTGAATTTAGGCACTTTGACTGCAAAGAAATTACTATGTTTATTATAAAAAGGCACTTTCTAAATATCATTCTGTGATTTAAAGAAGAATTCGGACTTTTAGCTTTTTCGCAATTTCCAGCAAACATTTATTACCTAAATAAGTTTTTTAGCATAATTTTGTAAATGACTTTTTGAACAATATAGACTCCCGTTGATCAACTTCTTTTGACCGAAATTCTGCTGAAAAATATAAGTTTAAAGATAAATTATAAATATAATTTTAAATAGTTACATTTGTGACATAGTTTGCAGCATGAGACTTGAGACCGTTGGAAAACATAATTTATCATCAACTAAACACAAGAACACAATACACTGCAGTAGATAATGTGCCCCGCGGGGATAATCTGAACTGAATGACCAGGTAATTATCAGTTGTTTGCTATTGAACGGGGATCAATACCAGTTGTGTGTATAATAGGACGATAGGTGTGGATAAGATACCTTCAACGTACAGCCCCCCGGCTTATTATTGCTCTCCTTAATAAACACATATTGCTTCTTCACCACCTCCTCAAACAAACCGTTGAATCTCATAAAACAGCTAACTCGCATGAAAGCCATATTCCTCTGCTCCTTAAAACCACATTTACGTTTGCGTAAAAATGTATTTTGAAATTAAATTTTCTAACTCATTTTTTCCAATGAAAAATTCGCATTGTAAACGCTCCGTATGAACTCGCTTGATAGGGTACAAATGAAAACTCCAGATATTATTGTTAACATGCAAAATGAATTCATTGAAATGAGGGAAAGCGGTATAGGGGCAGCTTACATCCACCCCACGTTTTTCTACTGTGATACAATAAAGCGAGTGAGAATGAAGGTCAAGATGGATTTTATAATTACTCGAATTTATAATAAAAATAGTGTTATTGAACTTAGGAGCCGAATGAGCTTTTATTTTTTATACGTATATTTATGTTCATAACGATTCACATTACAACAAGATAATACCTACTTGATGGCATGAATTAGGGTGATCTCAACACTTCCCGTCATCAAGGTATCAATTAGGTCAAAATGAACCACACAGGATCATCAACCGCGGCCCGTGCATTGGTTGGTCAGTATGTTCGTCATTTTATGCTCAGCAGGCGTCTTTCCAATCTCAAGCTCTTCTTTAGTGACAGCTTCTAGGATGAAGAGGTGCCTAATTCAAAGGATTTTTAGACAATTTGATGTCTGCTTGGATGTTGAGGAATTTTCTTCAAAGCTTGATTGAACAACCTCCTCGGCCATATCTCTTCTGTAACTTCTTTACTAGCTGCTGTGATTTCTGCTTCTGTAGTGGACGTAGCCAAACACGGCTGCCTTCAGCCCAACCACAAAATGGCTCCACCTGCATACATGGAAAGCACTCCACTGATTGACCGTCCCGAGGAGTAGTCCCCTCCATGTCTAGCATCGCTATGGCACACAAGTTAACTGTTTTTAAAATTAAGTTTGAACATGATTCCGTGGTTTTGTGTTCCTTCCACGTAACGTTAGATTCGTTTTACATGTATAACGTCTTCTTTCTAAGAGTCTACTAATGTACGCGATGCAACTCCATCTGCGTAAGCTGTATCAGGTTGAGTGCCGACAATGAGGTACATCAGGGGTCCAACTGCTTGCGGATATGAAAAACTCGAGTCTTCCTTCTCATTCTACTCTGATTCACTCTCTGTTTCAGTATAACAGTAGCTGCTGGTTTGCAATCTGACATGCCAAATCTTTCCAGGATTTTTTGGAAGTAAGCTTCTTGATGAATTTTGAGTGATCCATCTTCAGAGCGTTGAATTACTAATCCAAGGTACTTAATGACTTGCAAGTTTTGTAGTGATTTCGAATTATATTTGCAGATCATTGATAAACGAATTTTCAGGAATGCGGATTTTTTCAAGTAACTGATATCAAACTGCAAATTCAAATTTAACAGGAAATAGTACACCTATAACAAGATAAACGCTATCCCTGCTCTCGATTGGTTTTTTTAAGTCTTCCTACTACGAGTAACTTCCTATTTCGAGGGATCTCGTGCTATATTGGTAGAAATAAGGGTTTTAGAAGTCTATTTTAGAGATCAGTCTAGAGCTTAATCCACGAAATCTCTGTTATATCCATCAAGATCTGACAGTATTTTAGTATATTTTTGGATGGAAAAAGTGGACATACCGGACAAACGGACGAACCAGCAGTAATTCAGATATCTGCAGAACCAAGGATATTCTAGAAAGCCTGAATCTCAAAAATCTCAGCCAAGAGACAATCACTGGTGATTACCACAGGTGTTTCCGCAACCTATAAGTAGGTAAGTACCTATTGCAATAGTGCTCGAGTTTGCGCTTACCTGGAACAATGACAATTAGTGAAGATTACTTGGGATATGCGAAATAAAATGTAGAATTTGTCGCTTACCTGGGTTCTGCAAATGAACTATTACATATTAGGCCGGCCGCGCACTTTTTTTTTTTTTTTTTTTGAAAAAACTCATTTATTTAGATAGGTATTGCAATACAAAAAAAGTTACACAAATCAATAAATGCTACTCCACACTATAAGTCGTAGACTTGTGCTGTGGGGAGGAGTAATACATAATCAGCACATTCATTCAATACCTTATTCAATAATCATCTTGTAAGTAAATATAGGTAAATTAGAATCAATAGGTACAACTTTAATCACCAGCTGGCAACATTTAGTTGTCGGGGAGTTCCCACCACCGCGCACTGGTAACTAAATAGTTGCCTTTCAGGCCAGTCTCTACAATGAATTTCGACGAAGCTGCATGTATTTGTGCGCTCATTTTGAGACAAAGAAGGAAGAAGCTGATGACAAGAACGTTTTGGGTCCATCCAATCATCAGTATCATCAGTATTAGATAAAATCCAAATAAGTTCTTTAATTACTTCAGAATGAGAAGAGAAAGTTTTAATGAATTATTGGTAGCTCTCGGATCACGTGTAACGTAGGTACCGGGATACGTCCTTCCGACAGGCTGTACCACCGCAAGAAAGATTGGCCGTGACTGTAAAGTAGGTAATAAAATAAATACAACTAGCATTTAAATGATTTAGGTATAATTAGAAAAATGGAAAGGTCACAATTTTATTACTTCATTTTCAAAGTTGAATTTAACGAGAAAAAGTATAATATGTTTTTGAAGCGTATGAAAAGAACTGAGGAAAGTAATCGTAAAATCAAATCGAAAAAGTCGACTTTTGTAGGTATATGAAAGTAGTTCTCTCAAAATAACAGGATAAGTTTATGTTTAAAATTGAATACACGTCGGATGCGTTTTCCCACGTATCTTGAATGGTGTTTGATGAAGTTGGTGACATAATCTGTTCAAATGAGTGCCCTGCGCCCTGGTACAAATCTTTGAAAATTGAACAAACTATGGAAAACAAAATAGACAACGCGAAGTCCCGCCGGCGACTAAACAGTTGCCGGTGCGCGGGGGTAGGTAGAAATCAACGTCATTCATTCCCCCGGCGATTGTTTACTCACTCGTCGAATAGGGCAATTTTTTAGTTGCCGTGATAAAAAAGTTGCTCGTGCGCGGGGCTGCATTCAAGGCTGTGTGATTCATTTCAACTTCCTCAACGTGACTAAATAGTTGTCTAGAAAAAGTTGCCAGTGCGTGGGGACCCTGCACGTGAACCACTATTAGAGAAGAACAATAATTAGAGATCACAGAGCGAATCTACCAAAAGTTTTGAAGCGGTTTTTTGGTAATTAGTTTTCTATGGTTTATCTCACAGTTTACGATGGTTATGAACTGTGTTTTGGGAGGTACAGTGTTTTGTCACAGGTGAAATTTTGTGTTGGTTTTATGAAGACCCTCCGGTTAACTGACTTTCGTCTACTGCCGGAGGGCCCCATCAACACTGCGGATGGGGGAGTGGGGGCTGCTGCCTACTGACTAGCGAGTTCACTGCCACCACGAGTCCAACCTCATTTGGAGGGCAGGCCGGTGAAGCTTTGGAGCTGGTTGCTTGCTCATCGTATCCTGGCTTCTGTCCAGTTACCAAGAGACTAATTGCTCACCAGGGAGGTTCTGCTTCCCCCTGGGGCACGCTTCTGTGGCCTGGGGCATCCCTCCGCCCATGGTACCATTTTGGTGACTTAAGCCTGCAGGGTACCGGACAAAAGCCCCGTCATACCCCCCCGTCTCAAGCCCCCTAAGCCTGAATGGTCGCAGGCCCGGCAATTCCCAGAAGTGGCCCTCTGCCCCAAATGGGTGTTTTTTCACAGTGTTTTGTCACAGTGAGAACACAGTGGACTGCCATGATCCGTCGGGATAATGGTTTTGCTATTAAAAACACTACAAAAGTTTGCAGGAGTCACTTCCGCCATGATGAATTCATGAATGGAAGTTATAATAGCGGCAAGAAAATAAGTAGGTAATCATTTTGGTTTTTAATTGTCAATAATAAACCGATGTAATCGACCAGGAAAAAAATGTCTCTAACCCCTCCTCTCAAAATTTGATGGTTTATGTTTCAAAATGCGTGGAATTTAAAATTCGAAAAAAATCGTCTGTCCGCCGTACACCGCCGACCTTCCTATACCTACCGTCTGCCGTTCACTGCTTTTCTCCGAAACTACTGGACCAAAGTTTATCAAATTTGGCTTAAAAATCATCCATCGGCCATGAATGTGCCAGTAACATCGGCATCAATTTTTATCATTTCCTAAAGGGTAGTAATTAAGGGCTGAAATATTGAATAATCGTGATCTCGAAAACTTCGAAGTAACAGTAATGTTTTTCTGGGTCTCATTTATAGACGTCATCCCAGAGTATCGGATGAAACCACCCGGGTACCTTCATCCGTTCGCTTTCCCTAAGGGGTGGAACTTTGATAGGAAAAAATAAAAAATAAAATAAAATAAAAAATGAATGTATTAAAACCTAAACAAAACTCGTAAACGAGTTCCACTGTCTGCTTTACAAGCAGATACCATGTTACATGGATATGTCTTTGATTGGGGATTTCATAACGGTTATCCTCGAGAGTTGTAAACAAATCCTTTAACTTTAAACAAATCCCTGGGCCGCATCCCGACTAATTCCAACAAAACAACGGTTTACTTATAGAAATGTTGAAAATAACTGTGGAGAGAGAAGCCACTACAATGAGTTGTTGTTAACAGTCGACTGTTGTCAAGAGGATGAAAATGTTTCCTATGGAGTGGAGTAAATGATGCTATTGCTTTACGTTAAGAATATTGTAACCGGCTTATTAAAATTGTTTATAGTCCAATCAACTTAGTTTAGGAATGTAGCCAGGTACGTAAGGAGGGGGAAATTGGTAGCTTGAGATGTGAACATTTATCACATAAATCAAGCGCTTTCCAACGAGTGGCGAACGATTTCTGTGCGATGAAAACTGCGGAAGTTCCATTCCCCTAGCAACGGCTGGGTTGTACGTGAAAAACACGTGACCCAAATTTTGCGTGACGGAAATTTTTGGTTGACCCCCCAGAGCAAAGACATATCCATGTCAAAAATCAACAACATTGGAGTAAACTATAAATGATAGAATATAGCGAAAATCGCCTTGAACTCCGGCGCTTGTATCAGCTGATATAATTCTACTGGATTTTTCACTTCACGTAACCGGTTTTATTATAACTTCTGTCCCCTGTAGATAAACTCTAAAGTTTAGGTAGTTTACATATTTTGTATTATTGATGACCAGTTATTGGGGCAACTCGTGACAAGTACCTACTGGGAAAGTGTAGGTGTGTTACTTGATTTATTTATTTACTTAATTTAATCAATTTCTCACCTATTAAGATATATTTAGACAGGTCTTCTGCGGAGAAGGGCTATCCAATGTAGAAATAATTAAACTTTGTATAATAACTTTCAGCGTTTTTTTACACTTAGTGGCAGGCGGCAAACTGGTGTTTCCATTCATGTCCCCAAACTAGACCTCCTCAGGCAACAATAACTGAGTGGAATTTATCTTGTACTTGTTGCTACGGGTAACAATATTATTATTTCTTTCATATTATATAACTCGACAATTTGAAACACGAAGAAATTGGGGTTCCGTTTCCGTATTCGATACGGAACACTCGTTGTGTGCGCCACGATTTCGGTCATAGGCAACAATGAAAGCAAATCGCGACAAGATTCATGCCTCCGTGCTGCGCTCTACCTCCAGCTTCACGTGTTCGGAGCCCCATTGATAAAACAAGCCAAATGATTGTAGAGGAAACACGCGCGAAATATAACCATTACGTATAGCTACTCTGAAACACAATAGAGTTCACTGTTATGCAGATATAATCTGCCTTGCGTGGATAACCTCTACGGTATGTTGAACTGAGTAATCAACAGTTGTTTGCCATCGAACGAGGATCTCTACAATGTGTATAATACGTGGCTACGTGCGGATACAATACCTTCAATGTGGAGTCCTCAGACTTGATATCGCCCTCTTTAACCTCCACAAACCAACCCCACCGCCCGCCCGTCCACCCAATAACGTTTAACCGCGAGGTCCCGCACCGTTTCCTGTTCGAGATAAGGAGAAAAGCCCCGTCCTCACTGCTACCCCTTCCCACCGCTTCAGATAAGGGCTGAGAATTAAACTAACGGTCAAATAATAATAAATTACTAGGAAAATTTTCCTTTTAGCTTCGAGCCTTTCCCCCTTGCTGCGCCTCTACACCGTCGTTCACACTATCACAATCGACACCGGTTTATCTTCCGGCCGTTTTCAAACGGAATGATCCACTACTCGCTTGTTAGCCAACTTTTATCGTAGTTGAGTTGTAATTGTGGTCGGAGAGCCGGTGGCGGCACTTTGTTTCCCCGGTAAAGCAGATGTCCTAACTTCGGTAGTTGAGAGTTTCAAATGCCCAACTGCAATACAAACAGAAAGAGAATCAAGAGGGAAGAGAACTGATTATCGATTGAACGTGATCGTGGAGAAGTGCAAAAGTTATCCCATTTGCTAGAACAACCGCAGCATCATAACCACTGCCTACTGGATAGCCGGACGAACCAACGCGGTATTTAGCATTTTCAACGATAGTTGAAACACAATATACCAACAATGTCGGAAAATCAAATAGGTACCTAATTTGAATAATAGAAAGGACCTGGAAACCAAGCTTCTCTCATAGGCGACTTATGAGAGTTCGTAGGCTACTTATTCAGGAGCTTAGATATTTATTGAAGGAATTTTACAAATTACATTACCACGGTTAGTGCAAGTTTAGAACTCAACCCTCTAGTCTTTTCACAGTTTGGAGGAATATCTGTAAACAAATGTTGCACAAGAAAGAATGATTCAATGTTCTATTTATTTTCTAAAAAGTATCATCATCTAGAAAAGTTATAATGGCGGAAAATCACCAATTCTGAACCGTGGTGTAAAACAAACGATGTAGGTAGAATTTGAAGTTGAAAGGGGGGTAAAAATGTTTGAGAGGCAGGCACATAAAGGCTACCCCCTCCCCTCCCCCCCTCCCCCCATCAAATTTCGGAATAGCGAATAGTGAAATATGGAAAGCGTTTCATGGAAAAAGAAAAGGATGATTTTTTTTTCCTCTCAAATTTTCCTCTCAAATTGACATGGATATGTCTTTTGGCTGGGGGTCAAGGAATTTTTCGCGACACTTTTTTTTCTCCACACAAAATGCAACGCTCCGGCACTTTAGATTATTATTAACTCGAAAAGTGAAGGCTTGGTAGAATTTCTATTGATTTTTCACGTACAACCAAGGCGTTACTAGGGAAGTGTAACTGCCATAGTTTTCATAATAGGAAAATCGTTCGCCACTTCTTGGAATGCTCTCATTTTATCTCTCATGACCTCTAAGCCATTGTAGTGTCAAGGAATGCTGATGTATTACTCTAAGTTATAAACTAATATTGTTTTGTAACCATAATGGAATAATCTTGGGAAAAGAAGGCACTACATGGTTGGTATACAATTGAGTAGTAGGTACCTATTGGTAAGCAGTAGGTACTAGACATATCCATGATCTTTTGTTTTTCCTATCAAGGGAGAAATTAAAATGCTTTAAAAATTTAATTATTAATGGACTAACAGCCATTGATTTTTCCTGCAACACTTGGCAACGTAGGACAAAAATTCGTTTAAAGAATTCAACAATGTGTTTCGGTAAGAAAAAGAATTTTCGAACTTTAGCATTAGATGATTGTATTTCATACGCTTAGATTGTTGATGTCGTCCGTTAAACAAAAAACCTCCAGTAAAAATGGTTTCCGGAAACTGAATGTTCAGTATTTTAATCCAGTTCATGACACAAGCACGTGTCGTTAGAAAACCCCGTGCTTCTTCGTGGTTCATCTGCGAAATTCTGAAAACTGAATGGGATAAGTATCCCAATTCTAGCTTTACCATCGATTTCAGCGCTCAAAAATCGTTAAATTGTGGTGTCACTCAGATAAAATGGAAGAGAAAAGTCAAATTAACACCCAAAAATCCAAGTAACACCCCCCCCCCCCCCGCCCCTTTCCCTTTTCTGGGAAGTTAAAAAAAAATAATGTTTCTTCAGAGTTTTTTGCCTAAAAAATAGTATTGGGCACCCCAAAATATTCTCCCCAAGTTTCGCTTCGATACCTCAACAATTGTGAACTAAAAGAAAAGAGAAGGGTTTCTTTTGGGATACCCACACCCAGAATATTATGAGGCATATGTTGGCAAGAAGAACGCTTGGCAAGCGGATATGTTAAACATACGTTAGTGGGGATGTCAAACTCTCAAGCATGGTAAGTTCTAGTAAACGGTAGTTCCGTTGCGTTAAAAAGTACAGTGACGAATCTCGATCCATCTCTATGGAGTCCGGATCAGCATTGAGGCTGTCACTGAAACTGGGCTTCAGTGACAGCCTCAATGCCGACGACCAATATTCCATCAGGCGACAATGATACAACTATAGAAATCAATTAAGTTTGCTTTATTATTTTCAATAATGAAAAATAATGAAAAAAAAAAAAAAAAAAAAATTTTAACCCCCACTGACAATTTTTTGGTTTACGTTACAAGAAGTGTAGACGTTTCAACATGTATTTGTGCAGTGACTATGAGAGTTTGTATTGACAAAGATAGTCTGATTGGGATTAATTTTAATATCCTTTGACGATTCGAACTTGGGGAGATCTCGATTGGGGATGTGAGATCCGACGCATTGAGTAAATGCAACTCTATTGAGCTTGCTGCTTGAGGACTGATGGGGAGCGCGATAACAACGTCGATTGGGGAGAGTTGGAATAAAAATAATGTATTTGAACTGCATAAAACTCCTGTATCGAACTTGGTGCACGGCGATATATATGACTCATCCCTTAAAGATGAGCAAATTAACTAATATTTTCACGAATATAGTTACGATTAAAATGGTATTCCTAAAAGTAATCGAATAATGGAAGTGATTGATTACATTTGTATTTGCGCGTGGTGAATACTTTTATAAACAACCATTGTGTTCAACAGTTTTCTCGACATAATGTTTGAAGCGAGTTGAACTTGTTTTTTGAAATAAGTTATGAAGTCCATTGTGTGTTTTATTTTATTGTTGTTTCCAATATTTATAAGGTAAAGAGAATAAGCTGCATGTTATATTAATTTGTAATTTATAAAATATAATAACGCTGTTATACTGAATAGATTATCATTAATTGTGAGTAAATCATGTAACCGGACCTCACGATCAATTTCTAAATTTTGTACTCTTATAGTTGATTCAACTGGGAAGTGAAAACACTACGTTAATGATGTTACACTACAACTGTTTCAATTATGTATTTTTTGTAAAGCATACTCGAATGTAAGGAACATACATGTTCAAATACATTAAATAAATAAATAATGTTTGAAGCATAAATTGTTGGGATGCCGTTTAGTTACTACGTGCCAAGTGAGTACGTAGAAGTTGTAACGAACTTAGATCGCCCCAGAGGTGCAATGGGGGCCTAAATCCGCAATAGAGAAAGAGGGGTGTGACAGTACCATAAGAGATACAACTCGTACTAATAGCATATGTGCTATGTTCGGAGAAGATGATTTTTCGGTTCTCGGATCCACATCTATCGCCAAACACAGCAATTCAACAACGTGAGAATGGACTCCTGGCGCCGAAGCAACGGACGCGCAGCGCATTCTCTTGGATCTCGCGGGAACTGTCACAAAGTCTTCCCTCCTTCTTTGATGGCTAGTGCACCACAAAAGATTCTAAAACACTTATGGCGTTGAGATTGTCTTTACATACCTTTCGGAGGTGTCCGTCGTCCTGGCAAGTCGAATACCGGGCTCGAGCGCTTTCGAGTAAGAAAACGCTTGTCGCTTGTTTGTGGGTGTTTTGCTTCGAACATATTTACGACCACATAGCCAATCGACCTAGAAATTCATGATTTATAAAAGAGCCCACAATATTCGTTAAATTTTCATTAGAAGCCTAGATACTCGTATATTGATTTTATTATAACCATAATACATAGATGTAGAGTATAATATTAAATAATAGATGTTAGCAATAAAAAAGTTAGTTTTATTCCAAACAGTTAATATTTAGATAATAATAGGGTACTTTTCCGTTATACCACCCCCCCCCCCCTCCCCCCCAGTCAACAATTTTTTGTCTTCAACACGCCCGCCCGATGTTTCTAGGCATTACTTCTTACTTATATTATGTTATGTATTTTTGAGATTAGAGCTTGCGAGCATCCAGATCGCCAAAGTATACACATCATTCTGACCTAAATGCCCAACTAATCTGTATTTTTACTAAGGGATTGACTGCTTGATGTTATGTAATTTTGAGATGCGAGCTTGCGAGAATCCAAACCAACAAACTATACACAGCATTCGGATCTATTTGTGCGAATTCATGTGCATTTTACTAGTGCTAATTCATGTGGAGGCAATCAAACCACAACTACGTCAATTTGTTTCAACAAATCCTCACCGACATTCGCAACTTCTGAAAACACAGTACAACTTTTTTTCCTTCTTTTTTTTTAAATAATATAATTTCTACCCACAGCTTGAAATTGTCACCAATTCTACGTAAATATAGCATTTCCAAGCCAAATGAAACCTTTTCCAAGTCAAATGAAACCTTTTCCAAGTCAAATGAAACCTTTTCCAAACCAAATGAAACCTTTTCCAAACCAAATGAAACTTTTTCCAAACCAAATGAAACCTTTTCCAAACCAAATGAAACTTTTTCCAAACCAAATGAAACCTATTGAGAAAAAAGTCCAGTCATGCAGCATGACCCCATGAGCGAATTTTTGAAGAAATCTTCGACATTTCAGTCGCTACATAAGAGTAGTTCAATCTGAATTTGGACAATGTTTCATGCAAATATTACCGATTTTTACAACTAGCAAACGGCATTATTTCGATTTTTGACTGATTTTTCAACTTTGAAATTTTTGAAAACTTGATACATATTCTTATAGGAAATTTTACGCTGATTCCGAATATACAACATGTTAGTATGCTGAAAAAATTATTTCGCACAACAAATCGCAAAAAACAGGCTATTTTGAAATTTTTGACTACATTTTTGAAAATTTCAACCCGAAGATGTAATCCGATCATGCTGGCCAACGAACTTGAACTTTCGTTTTGTGTCCTTAACATTTTAAAATTTGTTTGAAGTTTCTAGCACAATTCTACGGACAGTTATCGTCTGGAATGACACATACATACATACATAAAAAAATGCGTTAAACTTCAGAATATGATTCAGAATAGCCTGAAACGGATTTCTGCATACAATTTTTTCAAAAATTCACATTCTACAAATTTTGAGGCGAGAACAATAGCTTAATTTTCTTCAAAAATTCGCTAATGAGTGAACTGAGGTACCTAGATAGGTAGGTACCCTGCAAGTTGCAGGTAGATGCAATTGTACTCATCATAGAAAGACGTTGACAAAATGAAAGTTCGATGAATTCAGGCATAGGATTACCGATGTGGATCTCACCTTAGTAGAATAGGAAACAAGTTTGAGAAATTTCTGACTGAACGGAAAAGTGCCAATCATATATGATATTACGGACATGGGAAAGAATAGCAGTTAAATCTTGGATAATAGTAATAACTCATCAACAGACAGATTCACTTACTTCCTACCCCTTCTTCCTTCCCCTTCTCTCTACACCTCATCATCAAGATCTTTCGATTCCTCTTTTCCCCCCACCTCTCCTCCCTTTCCTATCCTATCCTATGTAATGTGAAAGACCGTCTGACTGACTTCAGCACTGTTTCGACGGCCTCATGTTGATGTCTTTACGTTGAAAGCCCTCGCCACCGTAACTTGACTTGCTATAGTGACGACTGACTCCTCCGAATTGTTCGTAAATGATAATTTTAATATTACTACTAAAAGGAATAATCCTTTAGATTTACTGTCATGTTGCTGAGAGTAATCATAGTGACTATAATCAACAGTTCTACAGCGACCCGAATATTCTTATGGTAGTTGAAGTCTTCGTCAAATCCAGCCTGAAACAAATTTGAAATTGCCCACCATTCAAACTTTCCAGAATTTTCCAGCAGAAAGAATAACAAAACAAAAAAGTTTTTGTGACAATTTCGTAAATTTTTGTGGATAACTTTATCAAATTGCATATCTCTCTTCCCCCAATGGTGTCGAAACCTAAACTCACCTGTCCGCAATAGTGGCAGACCGCCGTCTTCAGTCCTGTTATCAAATATTCCCCAGTAATAATTGAATTGTCCCTTAAGTTTAATTTAAATTTAAACTAAATTAATACAAAGTAGTAGTTAAATATAGTATAATAACTAAATTCTATATTCGTGCTTCCCCACGACTTTAAAATTATTAGTCTCTCGTTATCTGCACAGGAAAATAATTTATATTACATGAAAACGTTGAAAATGTAATGCATCAAGCTGGAAATATAAAATATGACAGTCCTGTGTTATTGCTTAAATTTCTGGACAGTTGATATTTCGCGAGGCTCCACTGTTTTGAAGATTTCTGCCGTGAAAAAGCTCAGTCCCTGGAGATATAGAGCCGTGAGGATAAACGCTCATAGAAGGCAGTTCGATGGGCGGAGCAGGTTGATTACATGTAAAGTCAACATTAAGGGAGGCAATTTAAAGTTGAGACCGCGGCAAGAGGTGGAACTGAGTGCCTAACATTAGGGCGACCCCCAACGGGGTCGGATAGCAAAGTGGTTGCGACTCGGTCTGGTCTGAGGTAAAAGAGAAAAATAAACCGGAAAAAAAAGAAGAGTAAATAGGAGGGGGAGGGAGAGAGAAACAGTGTCGTAAAGGAAGAGAAGTAGACGAAGCGTATAAGAGAAAAAGGTAGAGTGGTGTTGCGGTGATGTTGGAAGAACTGGGGTTCGCTATCACAATATCGGCCCGCACTCTGCTTACATATGCAGTAGATTATGCTGCCCTTGGTTGGGTTGCGGTCTCAATCCCTAGTGTACCTACTTCAGCCTCTGTTTCCCCCAGAAAGTCTTTCGTACCATCTATGTTAATCTAATCGTGTTTCCAGTTCTTCTTTGCCGTTAACTCGAGAGCTTCTTGAGAAAACCCTTGACGACCGGGCCTTTGTGTTAGCAGGAGGTGAAGTATTTTGTTCTGACCACCGCCGGAGGACGGGATCAACGGATATATTTACTTACAGGGGGGGGGGGGGGGGGTGCAGTCTTGAAATGAAGTTTCCGATCTCATCCTCAGCTCACTGGTAGATGGTGTCTTTTGGATCGGTACATACCTGTAAAGCGTACCCAGACCTATGTGAAGATATTATTAGTTCCGCGAACACAAGAAAACTATAGGAATTCGTTGCAATCTTAACGGAACAATTCCAAGGTTAATGAAGAAAGAAAAAAAGAAAGGTTATAGGGGAAAAAATCACCTTGAGCCTAAAAGGCTAAAGAATGTAGAATACGTTTTTTACCTCCATTTCAAATTTTAACTTCATAGGTTGAATAATAAAAAAATTAGCATTGGAAATCACAAGGCGAAGGTATCTCTAGTCTTTTGGCATATGTTGTTGTTACAAGAAATTTTGTTGTTGCGTTGTTTGAAGACAATTCTCGGAAAGAAGATCTTCCTTAAAAACGTACACTACGTTAAAATTCAAAGTCTGCGCTCCACGGACGTCATAATAAATTGATAGACTCGAAGACATGTTCAATCTGAAATGAGAAAGCAACAATATAACGAAAAGATGATTCAGCTGATGTGACATCCTCGCAATAACTCTCATCGGTCCTCGAACGGCTGTGTATCGAATCGCAGGGCTGGAGAGAAGTTACCTTCACCGCTCGCTCAGCTGATCTGTCTTCCTCACAGTCACTTCCACAAATTTCCAAGAGGCTGTGTATCTAATTTCATGGTGCAAGATGTACAGGAGAGATATTGGGTTCATTGCTCACCCAGCTGATCTTACTACCTCTTGATAACTTTCAGTGGTCTCCAAGAGGCGTTGTACCAGTTTTCAGGGCTCTAGGACGTATACAGGAGGGAAGTTAGCTTTATCGCTTACCCTGCTGATTTGGCTTTCTCCCAATCACTTCCAGTGGTCCCCATCGATCTATGTACCGAATTTCAGAACTCTAGGGTGTGCAGAAGATAAGTTATCTTTATCGCTTACCTTGCTGATCTAGCTTCCTCGCCATCATGGCTTTAGGATGAACATGAAAGAAGTTAGTTTTATCTACCACGTGGATGATCTGACTTTCTCGCAATCACTCCCACATCTCCCCTAAAGGCTGCGTACCAGATCCCTAGGCTCTGGTAGACTGTAATACAAAAAATCTGGTGGGAAATGACGATTTGTGATGTTTTTTCGTAACGCTAAATATCTGACTGATTTGCGTCACGCTCAATTTGTGACGGATTTAGGCAACGAAATTTTCGACCTCACAGTCAACTAAAAAATCCATATTTTACTTCCAATTCCAAAAATTCTAGCACATGCATTCTAGTCAATTTTATTAGATGAAATTCACGCTTGCTTGAAAATCATAATATTCAACTCTCTAAGCAACGTTGATTACCTGTCTGTCTATCAATAGGATTTTTCCACAGAAAACGCATTTATACTTTTAGTCATTCTAACCCTGTTATCAAATCTTCTTTGCCATTAACTCGAGGGCTAAAAACGACTATACCATTCTTACAGTCGGTTTACTTCTGGAAGAAGGAGTGGGACACACTACTTATGACAATACAAACGGTAAAACTAGCAGCCTCCGCTTCCGGAACAATGCAACAAGATGCTCGGCTAAGGTCTATTTCTTTTTCGAAGCGCTGCTCTACGCTTTAGAGCTCGGCAATGAATACCAAAAAAATTGTCATCCTAACCGATTTTAAAATGAGATCACCAAACTGGAAAATGTAACGCCGGTCTCCCGTATTAACATTTTTAAAGTCTAAATTCTAGGACAGTCAACTCACTTGGTCGGTTGAAATAAACCAGTTCACGTGATGCGGTTTAGGCGACTCCAAGTCATAAGAGGTAACTGTATAGCTGACAAAAAAGTAAGTTTGGTGACTTACATACCATCACATGATGAGCCCACTTCGTATCCTTCACAGAGACCTCCGAGACGCCCTCCATGTGTATCCGCACGAAAATAGGGAAAAATTTTACTCAGGATACCAACATACCATGCTGGCCATCGATACGTTGTATTGTTCAAACTCCCCCCCCCCCCCCCCGCCCCTTTAATAGGTTCTCAGACATTACTCCAACATCGTCTGTTAATTTTAACTCGGAGCTACCTGATAATAATAATCCAAAGCGAATCAGATGTTTGCTCCTGTTGCAACAGCGAAGCCTATACTGTACAACATATTTTCCTCGAATATTCTTCACATTACACAGATCGAGAAATATCACTTTCGAAAACATCCACATTGATTCTAAACCCATACATCACGGATACACTACTAGCATCATTCAGTACCACCATCTACTGAGTACTGTACGATTTCCTCATTTTCGGCTCACTTCTACTGTCCAGACCTTTTAGAAATGAAATTTTTGATAGTATAGTATCCATCCTTCTTCACCTTTCAAGCGCTGTTGTTCTTCGACGCCGCAAACTCTCTTTTGTTTTATACGCAGTTATTTTTCGTTGCAATTAATCCACTGATTGTTCGTTTCAGCTAGTTCTGAAAATTTATACGCCGCAGTTCTTCGACGCCTTTATTTTCTATTTTATATACGGTTATTCTTTGATGCGGTTGTATTTTACACTGATACATAATTTGAAAAAAACCTCCTTTTTATACGCGGTTATTCATTCGACGCAGCTCTGCGCTCCGATATAGCTGGAAACCTAATGGGTGTTCATAATGCAACTTCCGTGAATAAAGCGGAGACATCAATTACTCATGGAAGTTGCATTATGAACTCCTATTAGAGTTCAAGCTATAACATTTTCAACCATCGCTCGCGGCGAAAACTAATTCAGTAATAATTAAAATCATCAACTCTTTGGCAGGTGCAACTGTGAGACGTAGAATGGCTGTCTACAATGGAATCCTAATTGTTTCTCGGAGGTTCAATGCTGTTTCAATATCGGGTGCTGGTTCTTCATCAGTATCTATGGCAGTTAATTTACTGTCATTCCTTTAAGGCAATATGCTTCTATTCATTGGATCCGGCGTCGACATTTCATGTCTTTACTTTGGCGCATGGACTCGAAAAGCGTTGCGTTACAAAAAAGCGTTACAGTTGATTTCTAATGATTTTCACGAACAGCCAAGCCGTTTCTGGGGAAATGAAACTTCTTAAGTTTTAAACGGACAGAAATCGTTCACCATTCGTTGGAAAGTTCTCGATTTATGACGCATTTCATTGGTACTTGTTCTTGGTATATATGTCGCCATTTTATATTTACTAATGTGGTTAATGGATGTAGTAAACAATGCCGCTTGTTTTGTTGTTGTTAGTTTCCACGTTACAAATCACTTCGTAAAAACGCCAAAATGAAGCCGTGGGTAGAGATAATTGCTTTATTACAAGAGTTTATTGAAATCATTGAAACTGTTAGAATTCTAATGGAAATTATTGTTTTGAACATCATTCGTCACAATTATTTGTTGAAATAGGAGGGGGGAGGGGACCAAAGACATAAAATGCCCCATTTGTTGCAGACTCGTATGCAAGCATTTTCTATTTCGATTTTCTACAGTTTTCTCCAAACGCATCAAAAATTCCGTTGATTTCATTACAGCGTATGATGTAAGAACGTATTCATTGACAAGCGAAGTCAAGCCACTACATGGCCTGCATTTATCTGTTATATTTTTCTCAGTCTGTGTTATTGTGTATGTTTTGTACTTCAGGCCGAAATTTCGGAGCTGTTTTCTTAGAAGTTGGTAGGTAGGCTTCTTAGACACTCGGAATAAATAATAGAATAGTTTTTGGTGGATAGAAGATGTGGTGGTGATGTCGTCAACAATATCGAACGAAAACCTAAGTGGGGAGGTGGGAAACTTCATTTCAAGGAAACAACTCTACCATATAAATATTTCCGTTCATCCCATCCTTCAATGGTATTTAGCATCAAATACTTCACCTCATCCTTACACAAAGGCCCCGTCGTCAGAGGTCTTTTCAAGAACCTCACGGGTTAAAGGCAAAGAAGTGGGAAGATGGTTAGGGATGGAAGATCAAGTGATATGTGGTGTGTTTTGCGTGTGGAAAGGATCTGTAAACAGATAATCTCGGATTCGTCGTTGCGTGAAGTTGGATATCATACCTTTCAACTAAAAATTAAAAAGAATTCATCTGCTACCTTGCAACTCTGAGGAACAAAATATGGATATTTCATAACGCAACCTTGAAATCTAGGCCAGTCAGGACTCCAACAAACATCTGGTTTTCTCGTGTTTATTGAACTGGTAATACCGTCACAGAGGTATGTGTAAATGTTTTAGCAACGCAAAACACACCATCCGCTTTTGAGATGAGGAAGAAATGGGAAACTTCATTCCAAGAATAGAACTCCCTTATGTAAATATCCACGTTCATCTCCTTCTTCAATGGCAGTCAGAATCAAATGCTTTACCTGTTGCTAAAACAAAGGTTCCGACGTCAAGGGTCTCTTCAAGGAGCTTTCGAGTTCAAGGCAAAGAACTGGAAACAGGATTAGATCAACCAAGATGATGTAGGTGTATATAAGATTCGTGAGTGGGAAGGATCTGTGTACAGACAGACACGTATAAGCCATAGAAATATTGTGATTTCAAAGCAAGCTTGATATTCTTCTCTTGAAGTAAAAAAAAAAATTCTGCCTTTCAAGATTCGGTAAAAATACATATCTTTAGCGAATTTTCGTAAAAAATAAAACTATTGCAATGGCTCTAAAAACATCTAAAATCAAAATTTTCGAAAATATTTCTGATTGAAACCGTTTTTGGGCATTCTGAAACGAATTCTACAGTTCAATGGTTTTAAATATATATATATATATATATATATATATATATATATATATATATATATATATATATATATATATATATATATGTCATTCCAGACGATAACTCTCCTTAGGGTTGAGATGAAAAATCCGACCTTGCGCCAAAAAATCGAATTTTCTAAACGAATGGATGAGTTCGTTGGCCAGCACTTTTTGAGCACATTAAATTGGTTGAAATTAAAAAACTGTTAAAAAAAACTAAAAATGACTGAAAACGTCTAAAAATCGTTAAATTTATATTTTTATCAGAATTCTAGTCGAAAAAAGTTTATCGACGTTTAACTAAAACATTAAAAATTTAATCACAAAATTATGGTGAAAAATGTACTCAAATTACATTTTTATTTGCTAAAAAAAAAGTTTCGAATCGCAGAATAAAATTTAGAACTAGTTGATTTGCATTAAAATTGGAGGTTAACAATTTTTTTATAATCGAATTCCTCAAATTTCAAAACAATTTAACATATTATAGTACTATAATTTACGGAAATTCGCTTATACAATCATGCTGCATGACTGGAAAGATCCATTTATATTTATGGTGAATTGTTTTGAAATGTGAACACGTTAAGTGCAAAGGAATGTGAACACGTGAACACTTTATTGACTTAAGTGTTTTGAAATGTGAACACGCTAAGTGCAAAGGAATCGCTATCTACCAATTTCACCAGAAAAAAAAAAAAAAAAATTGTTCTGTATAATATTTTGCGATTCAAACAAAAATTTGGATTGATAGGTTTTATGTGGCTTTTATCTGTTTTCTAGCAAATATTGATGAAATTTAAATACAATTTTCAGCTAAGGTTTATGCATCATAAATTTTTTAAGGTTCTGGTTCATTGTTGAAAAACTTTTATTGACTTATACTCGGCTGAAAAATATAAATTTAAAGATTTTTGGCCGTTTTAAGCCATTTTTTAGTGATTTTTTTTTAATCTTTTTTTTTTTTTTGGAAATTAGACCCATTTAATGTACTAAAAAAGTGCCGGCCAACGATCTTATCCTTTCGTTGGAAAATTGTGATTTTCTGGCGCAAGAACGGATTTTGATGTCAATGCTAAGGAGAGTTATCATCTGGATGGACACATGAAGGACTTTTTCATATATATATAAGCATTAAACTGTAAGATTCATTTCGAAACCCAAAACGGTTTCAATCAAGAAAACTTTCGAAAATTTTGATTAAAAAATTTTTTTTTTGAGCTATTGCAATATTTTCATATATGTTGTATATGTTTTATATATACATATGAAAAAGCTTTAAATTCTAGTATTCGTTTCAAAATGTCTCAAAACGGATTTCAATGAAGAAATGTTTCAAAAATTCTACAAAAATTCGCTAATAACAAGGAAACTCGCTCATACGATCATGCTACGTGACCGTGAAGATTCCACCAGGCACCTTCAGTTCTCTTGATTTCACTAAACTGATAATTCCGTCACTTATGCTCAGTTAAATGTAATTCTAGTCTTTGAAACCAACGTGTCACGGGCTCCTGCGTACGCTAAAAGCAAACACTAGTTTAAACAAAGTTTCAATATGAAACAGCGCTCCGGCATGTTTCAGTTAAAACCATGACTAGTAGTTGTGTCCCTAAGTATGTACGAGGAATGGATAGTAAGGCGCGTAAGGCAGTTAGTATTTGATGTTGGAAATAGGCGATATTGTTCCACATCTAGAATGTTGGTTTAGTAATGTTCCACTCGAATATTTGGTAACAAACTAGTGAAGTAGGTACTTAAGGACTCGTTCAATGTAAAATTGATACAAATTGTTTGTCACATGAACGTGGGTTGGTAGAGCGAAGGATGTGGAAGGTTTTCCGCGTGAGGAACGGCGCGGAGTCGAGCCCGATGCACCGCCTATTACTAATTGCCTCGCGAGCCCCTTGCTATTGCTGTAGCGCGCTGCATGCGATCCGTCACGAAAAGCAATTACCCGCACGGCCCCCTGACCGCTGAGATATCTCTCGAGGGTTAACACTACTCCGGCGAACAGGAGGGAGTGAGGAATAGAGGGGAGAATAGTGGAGAAGAGGAAGATCTGGGGGGAGAATGAAGGAGAGGATGAAGGAAAAATAAGACGAAATTAGGGAGAGAAAAAAAAAGAATGGAGAAGACCCTTCCTACCCTATCTGAGTCCTCCTTGTGGATTTACTGCGAGGCATTACAGCTTTCTTGGCACTTACTTCGTCAGCAGTTTCATACCACGCTTGAATAATTCTTATTTCGCTCTTGTGTTTCTTATTTGCCTGCAAGCTGGATTACACCTTCAGAAACAAAAGTTCCAGTCATGCGCCATGATCGAATGAGCGAAGTTTTGTATATTATCGTACTATATTTTGTTAAATTGTTTTGAAAATTCAGGACTATAAGTGAAAATATATTATTCATTACCAATTCGATGGCAAAAAGAAAAAAAAAGAAGTCCAGTCATGCAGCATGACCCCATGAGCGAATTTTTGAAGAGTAAACTCATCAGTTGTGATTAAAAAAATTTTTTTTTTTTTTTTAACAAGCACCTACTACCTACGTTTTAAACAGCATGGTTCTAGGATTGGTTATACAGGGATACTTCCATAAGAGTAGTTCAATTTGAATTTGGACAATGTTTCATGCAAATATTACCGATTTTTACAACTAGCGAACGGCATTATTTCGATTTCTGACTGATTTTTCAACTTTGAAACATTTAAAAACTTGATAAATATTCTTATAGGAAATTTTACGCTGATTCCGAATATACCTCATGTTAGTACCTATGCTGAAAAAATTATTTCGCACAACAAATCGCAAGAAACAGGCTATTTTGAAATTTGTGACTACATTTTTGAAAATTTCAACCTGAAGATGTAATCCGATCATGCTGGCCACCGAACTTGAACTTTCGTTTTGTGTCCTTAACATTTTAAAATTTGTTTGAAGTTTCTAGCACAATTCTACGGGTAGTTATCGTCTGGAATGACACATACATATATACATACATATATACATACATACATATATACATTCTACGGACAGTTATCGTCTGGAATGACACATTCATATATACATACATATATACATACACACATATATACATACATATATATACATACATAAATAAAAAAATGCGTTTAACTTCGGAATACGATTCAGAATAGCCTGAAACGGATTTCTGCCTAAATTTTTTTCAAATGTTTATATTCTACAAATTTTGAGGCGAGGCAAATTCTTTTTTCTTCAAAAATTCACTAAAAGTCCTTCTAAATCATAATCTGCAATTTAGAAAAGATTTTGCATTTTTAGCTTTATTTGCAGTTTTTAGAGATTTTTGGGCAAATATTAATGATATGCAAATACATTTTTCAGCATAAATTTCTGCATAAATTTATTAATGTTCTTGCTCATCGTCAAATAACTTCTTCTGACTAAAATGCTGCTTAACAATATGAATTGTAGGGTTTTTAGCCATTTTTGGAGATTTTTTTACTACGCTTTTTGAAATTTGACCAATTTATTGAGGTCAAAAAATATTGGCGCAAGAACAGTATTTTTTATCTCACTCATAAGGAGCATTATCGTCTGGAATGACATACCTATATATATATATATATATATATATATATATATATATATATATATATATATATATATATATATTTATTTATTTATATCACGTATTGAAAATGACTCTAGGAGAGCTTGATTATATTCACAAAATTAGAAAAGATAACAGAAAAAACGTCACAAAACTATTTTTATATTTCGGCTTTTTGCCTTTTTCAAACTAACAAAGAAATTGAATAATTGTGGGAAATTTGTGTAGAACGTTGACAAGGAATTTTGGTAACTTTGGATTTGGTATCATCGTCTTATGTTGAGGCCTGGAGGATCGTAAGCACCCAAAACGTTGCTATGTGCTTTTTCTGATTCATGATGCAGTCTCTTGTTCTCGTGGGGTTTCATTTTTTTCAAAACTTTTATGCCGAAACAGTCATCGAACGTTGTGTTGTGGGTTGTGGCATGTCGGCTTACAGGCAGGTCTTCATTAGCACTCACCACAGATGCTCGATGATTGTTAACCCTGAAGTTGAGTTGGGTTTCGGCCTTCCCTACGTAAAACGCAGGACACTCTTTACAAATCAACTCATACACACACATTGGTGTCTGGCAATCTGCTGACCCTTTGCATGTGTATGAGTTGGGATTTTTGGGTGATCCGAAAATTTCCTCCTCAATGACTAAAGGGCAAACCTTGCAACGGCGCTTCTTGCATGGGTGCAACCCTTTGCTTGGAGCTGGTTCTGGTCTCTCTGACCGTCTGTGTGAGAGTATGTCTCCAAGTGATGAGGCCTGACGATATGTTAGTGTAGGAGCTTCCGAAAAAACATTTCGTGTTGTGGGGTGGGAGGATAAAATTGGGTAGAGATCTTTGAGTACTTTATTCATTCTCTTGATTCCAAAGAAGAATGTAGTGGTTAATTGGACCTTCTCGCTTTTATTGCGGATTGCTGGTCGATAACCAACATGAGGAGGGATTATCCTCTTCTTCACTACACGTGCCGGATATCCTCTGGTAAGCAGCTTGTTGGATAAATTCTCCAAGTATGTCCCTTTTTCTTCCTGCTCACTGCATATCCTATGTCCTCTAATTGAGAGAGCTCTTGGGATTGACTGTTTTGTATGACGTGGGTGGCAGCTGTCATAGTGTAAGTACAATTGTTTGTTTGTAGGTTTGATATGGACTGATGTTGCAAGCCTGTGATCTGTGAGTTGAAGGTTTATGTCGAGGAATGTGGCAGTTGTTGTCGAGTATGACCATGTGAATTTGACCGAAAATTCAGAATTTAAATCATTTAAAAAATCTTTGAGTGTTTCTTCTCCATGAATCCAAATGAAAAAAATGTCATCAATAAAGCGTTTCCAAAGTAGTGGTACAAGCGTTCGTGACAAAATAAATCTTTGTTCTATATGGGCCATGAAAAGATTTGCATACGATGGAGCCATTCTGGTCCCCATAGCAGTACCTTTTACTTGAAGAAAAAGCTGATTTTCAAATTTAAACACGTTTTTGGTCAGGACAAAATTTGCTAACATCACCAAAAAAGAAGTTGATGGTTTTTGAGGAATCGGTCTTTGATCCAAAAAATGTCTAACTGCTGCTAGAAATAAGAGGATACATCAAGCGGAACAAACGTGCTGAAGGGTTATCTGCAGAAGATGTAGGATCATTGGTCCCAAAAACTCCTCGACTTTCGGAATTCTACCTCCTCCCAAAGATACATAAGGAGTATTCTCTTCCAGACCATTTACCCCCAGGACGTCCGATTGTAGCCAGCTTTCAGTGCATCACTGAGCGTATATCAGCGTACGTTGACTATCACCTACAGTCTCTTGTAAAAGAACAGCCATCGTATGTGAAGGATACCTACGACTTTTTGAGCATCCTCCAAGAGCAACAGCTGCCGGCTAATAATGAGTACCCAATTCTCTTAGTGACAGTGGATGTGTGCTCATTATATACTGAAATCCCCCATGATGAAGGACTAGCAGCAGTTAGACATTTTTTGGATCAAAGACCGATTCCTCAAAAACCATCAACTTCTTTTTTGGTGATGTTAGCAAATTTTGTCCTGACCAAAAACGTGTTTAAATTTGAAAATCAGCTTTTTCTTCAAGTAAAAGGTACTGCTATGGGGACCAGAATGGCTCCATCGTATGCAAATCTTTTCATGGCCCATATAGAACAAAGATTTATTTTGTCACGAACGCTTGTACCACTACTTTGGAAACGCTTTATTGATGACATTTTTTTCATTTGGATTCATGGAGAAGAAACACTCAAAGATTTTTTAAATGATTTAAATTCTGAATTTTCGGTCAAATTCACATGGTCATACTCGACAACAACTGCCACATTCCTCGACATAAACCTTCAACTCACAGATCACAGGCTTGCAACATCAGTCCATATCAAACTTACAAACAAACAATTGTACTTACACTATGACAGCTGCCACCCACGTCATACAAAACAGTCAATCCCAAGAGCTCTCTCAATTAGAGGACATAGGATATGCAGTGAGCAGGAATAAAAAGGGACATACTTGGAGAATTTATCCAACAAGCTGCTTACCAGGGGATATCCGGCACGTGTAGTGAAGAAGAGGATAATCCCTCCTCATGTTGGTTATCGACCAGCAATCCGCAATAAAAGCGAGAAGGTCCAATTAACCACTACATTCTTCTTTGGAATCGAGAGAATGAATAAAGTACTCAAAGATCTTTACCCAATTTTATCCTCCCACCCCACAACACGAAATGTTTTTTCGGAAGCTCCTACACTAACATATCGTCAGGCCTCATCACTTGGAGACATACTCTCACACAGACGGTCAGAGAGACCAGAACCAGCTCCAAGCAAAGGGTTGCACCCATGCAAGAAGCGCCGTTGCAAGGTTTGCCCTTTAGTCATTGAGGAGGAAATTTTCGGATCACCCAACAATCCCAACTCATACACATGCAAAGGGTCAGCAGATTGCCAGACACCAATGTGTGTGCATGAGTTGATTTGTAAAGAGTGTCCTGCGTTTTACGTAGGGAAGGCCGACACCCAACTCAACTTCAGGGTTAACAATCATCGAGCATCTGTGGTGAGTGCTAATGAAGACCTGCCTGTAAGCCGACATGCCACAACCCACAACACAACGTTCGATGACTGTTTCGGCATAAAAGTTTTGAAAAAAATGAAACCCCACGAGAACAAGAGACTGCTTCATGAATCAGAAAAAGCACATAGCGACGTTTTGGGTGCTTACGATCCTCCAGGCTTCAACATAAGACGATGATACCAAATCCAAAGTTACCAAAATTCCTTGTCAACGTTGTACACAAATTTCCCACAATTATTCAATTTCTTTGTTAGTTTGAAAAAGGCAAAAAGCCGAAATATAAAAATAGTTTTGTGACGTTTTTTCTGTTATCTTTTCTAATTTTGTGAATATATATATATATATATATATATATATATATATATATATATATATATATATATATATATATATATATATATATATACTCGGCGCTTCGCGCCTCGCCGGGGGACTTCGCCCCCCTGGGCCCCCCTAATCTATACTCGCGCTTCGCGCCTCGCCGGATCTTTTCTCTTTTCTACTGCGTAGAAAACGTGGATAATTTGCAATGCAATTCTTAGCCTGAATCAACTTAGTTTCGGAATGTAAGGAGAGGGAAATTGGTAGCTTGAAATGTGAACATTTATCACATAAATCAAGCGCTTTCCAACGAGTGGCGAACGATTTTTGTGCGATGAAAACTGCGGAAGTTTCATTCCCCTAACTTCGGCTGGGTTGTACGTCAAAAACACTGAAATTGTGACACAATCTATAGCAACTACTAAACTACTCGGTTTTACGTGAAAATCATCTTTAATTTCGTTTGGGACGTTACAAAAAAAATTATTGGGGGTCGGCCTAAGAATTGCATAGCAATTAATATATATATATATATATATATATAGAGAGAGAGAGAGAGAGAGAGAGAGAGAGAGAGATATAGATATATGAAAGAGCGTTTAACTCTAGGATTCGTAACAGAATGTCTGATGAAAACGGATTTCAATGAAGAAAATTTTCGAAAATTTTGATTTTAAAAATTTTGGATCCATTTCAATAGCTTGATTTTCTACGAAAATTCGCTAAAAAGGTGCAATTTCTGTGAAAAAATACACTACTTTTTATGGCTTTTTGGTTTATAACCGCGCAAGCATGTTCATTTGTATACATAACTTCTTTGTATAACGTTTCTAAAGGAGATGATGCAGTTTAGATTCGAGCCTAAAGCTCGTGAGTTTAAAAATATGATGCGAGACATCAGTGGGTGTTGAGTGAATGGGTTGAGTGAACGTATTGATAGGTACCTTGATTTTATTTTGTTCATTATATGTATCTCAAATAAATACTGTGAATAATGTTCTAAATACACGAAACCAAGTTGCAAGAGGAAAACAATTCAGCTCATTCAAATTTATTGTTTTAGTTTGATTATTGAAGTTGGTAAAAATAATCTAGTAATTGTGTATTTAATGTTATAACATATATGTCGACCTTCAAAGTTTTATAACTCGCTAGCACGAGTGGTTGACCTGATTGGTCACTTTCCTACCGTTTCGTCTGTAATATTGTTACTACAGAATACAAGCCACTCCTGAGCATTTGGGAATCTTGTGTGGCTATAGCTATTCAAGTTTTTGTGTCTCGGACGGAAGACTAACGTCGATGCGTCCAGATAGAGAGAAATACCCCATAGACGCGCAGTGAACTGTTCATATTATACAGAGTGTCTACAGAAATTATTGGACAAACTCAAGGTGTTCTTAGTTTTGAGTTTACTGATTCAAGGGGGAGTTATGGCCGTTTTAATGTCATAAAATACAAAACACGAAAAAAAATCTTTAAAATTGAATAACTTGAAAACGAAGCATTTAAAATGAAATCTCTAGGAGCAACTTTTGATCTCAAATGAGCTTCGAAATCGATTACTTGAGTTAGCCCTATAATTTCTGTAGACACCCAGTAAATGTAGAATTGAGTGGCTTATGGGAGACGATTTCTTACCAATAAATTACGTTCGACCGATTGGTATAACACGTCATTCTTACGATACCTATTAGTATTGAAGATATTATGATCAGACACATTCACAAACATGTACATGTACATACGAGTACATACTGGCCAAGCTAATTCGACTGCTTCGACGCTCAAACCATAATGGCCGACCAAAGCGTTGGGAGGTGTCTGCTTACAACTTCCTCCCTAAGAATCGTGATGCGAGTTCAGTGGAACTAATCAAGCAGTTCGGTTAATCATTAGTGGCACTATTTCAATTTGAATTCTTCCAACGTCAATATTCATTCAACATTTAGATTTGTCAAGGATCGTCTCTGTTGCAAACTCCAGGAAATCATCCCTTTTTTCCACTTTATACTTATTTCAGATGATTCCAGGGAATGTTCATAGTATCCCCCCCCCCACCCCAAGTGATCAGCATTTCCAAAAACAGTGTTCAGATTTTCTCCTCAGTGGGCTAAGAGTGTACACATCTCGTCACCATTTTTCTACCCTATATACTATCCCACACCTAGTGCGGCTGTCCGAGATTGACACTTCTTGATTTACCCAACTAATTAACTGAACCAGTTTTGCACTGATGAGATCACAATCAAATTTCAAAATCTAATGGGATTTCACAGTATCTTCATCATTGGCTTCATGTCTATATTGGACCGATTTTCCCAACTTTGATCTCTAACTCCGACTTTTTTTTTTACATTTTAGTTTGCACGTGCCCCAAATTTGATTAATAAATTTTGAATTAGTTGCAACGTACAATATTCCCCAAGCCAAGTGAATTACTTTTATAGAACACTAATAGCTTTCCCCGTTTACAACATATTCAATGTACATAATGGGCCCATTTCAAGACGCTACTTGGCGGTGAATTGAGCAACTAAAGTTGTGATACTTAATGTGGGTTCACATCCATCCGGAATTATTGCAGAAATGCGGTAATGCGTTCAGCCTTCTGATTGGGTAGTGCCATTCGGAAGAGTGGGGTGAATCTTGCCGGACAAGCACTCTTGGGACGGGCTGTCCACATCTAAAAAATCAGATATTTTACCGGATTGCTGCAAATGCGTCATCCATCAGGAGCTGTTGATGTGATATCTTGTTTTAAGACTGTGGTCGAGTGCGATTCCGTGTTTTACGATCTTCGAATTCGGATTTAATTTATAGAAAATATATTTCTTTAGCGCTTGTGTATAAGAAGAACAATAATCACGCTCAAATTGAACACGGTTTTATGCAGATGAGGTCAAGCTGGGTTTAAAATACCTAGGTGACGGTATACCGATTTTGCGATTGCACAAACTCCCTAATGATCCCATTCCATTTGTGTTTTGTAACATTTTTCGATCATAGATTGACAACTTTTTACTTTTCGAATAAGTAGGTATTTAAAAAGAGATAAAACTTGTGCGAAACGAAGAGGAAGTATAGAAATACGCCTACTTGTCTTTACGAAATGGATAGATTACCTACGTTAAGTACTTCGTATGGTGCATCAATGCATAAATGATTTGTAATGCGCCAACCTACACAGATTTTTGGGTAGAAATATCTGTATAATGTTACCTTGGAATAAGCCGTTGATGAAAGGACCGAATAATTACCCAACAGTGTCATTTTAAAACGACATCGCCTTTGCAGTTTTGATGTATTTAGGTATATACCTTGGGCATGCCCTTATGATAAATGAGTTTATTATTCAACATCGTTTATGGAGCTTTGATGTCCGTGAATGTGTGTTAGGGGAAAATTTGGGAGGAAATATTGGGTTTGGGAAATGCAATGGTAATAGAAGAAAGAAACAATGATAACACAACTGTATGGTTGTTCACTCCCATCCACTACTTCCAGCCACAGACGCATTGCCGCATTTCCGCTATTCCGGATGAATGTGAACCCACCTTCAGCCTTAAGGCTCAAGATGTTAGTGAGCCTTCCATTAAAACATTCTGCACTTTCGCATCGCGTTCTTCCTTTCCTACACTTCTAACGTTCTTGTAGTCTTTCGAAGGTTTCCTATCATTTTTATTTTAACTATCGTAAATCTCTTGTTCACAAACTATTTCGAACGAACCCGTAGTTACTCGCTTGGATAGCTGTGGAAAGAGCAAACACGTCTTGATCGCCGTCGGTCATTTCCCTCAAAACGCTAGTGGTGAAGATTGACGTAAGCAATTCATGAGATGCGGCTCTCAGAGTCATCGCCTGGTCTAGACGGAACCCTGCGACACACTAGCGATGTCCTCCTACGCTTTCTATCACGTTATTTGCAAAACATGCACGACCCATTATTTTCCCCCAGGGAAGTTTCCGAGAAGGGTTTTTCTCATTCCATCGGAAAGCGGGGATCATGGGAGTGACCAGCCGATCGTGCTACCTCCTAGTTTATTTTATCAAGGTTTACCGCGGATATCTCGTACTTTGTAATCTGAATAAAGTGAATATCCCGGTGGTCGGTGATTTCGGATGAATCTCGGTTCACCGAAAAACGCTGATGACGTATGTACAAGGTTAATTATTCCAAAAATAGATCACCAGTCCATACGCACACAGTTTCTCCACATCAAACGAATTTGTGAAATATTCTGTCCCCTATGTCAATGTGGTCCGGTACCCAGCTGCTAAAGTGGAATACAAAGGTTCATTTTCGGAATGGAGGCGTACAGGAATTAGCAACCCTGAAACGTGCCGTACCTACGGGCCTTTTAATAATTTCATCATTCTCTAATTGTTGACAAGACGTTTTAACAAATTTTCGAGCGATAGAACATGCTTTCTTCAAAACTAGCCTCATTGTGTTGATAATTGGGAGGAACTTGAACGAGCTTAATTGTGTGGATAGATCTTTTCCAGACAGATCCATCTCGAAGGAGTAGCCTAATAACATCATATGCCCGACAAAGCGACGTCACGTCCTGATTTCAAAGCCGCCACGGACCACGAACGGCACAATTGTAAATATAATAAATTGTATCCCGGTCCTCATTCAAGCGATGATCGACTAATCATCAAATGTACCTAAGCTGTTTTCAATACGACAGATAACTAATAAATATCCGTTTATTGTGGGCCAGAAACAAAATTAAAGTATTTTACAAACAATTTAGATGAGATAAAATAATAATAAATTACGTACTACGTAAATTACACTGCCCACTGAAGAATTAGTTCAAGAACTTGTGATCTTCAGCGAAGTTCAAATTAACTTCTTTTAATATTAAAATAAATTAACCACGAAATATTGAACGAAGGGCCAACATAAATATACGAGTAAAAGTAAATGAATATTTAACTAAGATACTACTGCTAATTTGAAACCATCAAGACTGCAAATTAAATTAAAATGTTCTTAGACATTTCCAAATAGAAGGAATGCAAAATGAAATGAAACATGAATGTTGATGGACTATGTAGCCTACACTATATAAACGCTGTACGGTTCAAACAGAGAATTATTCTATATTTTTTGTGGGCTGTATGTTAATAAGTTAAAGAACCGACTCTACGTTCAAGAATGGGAAGACTATGAATATGTTTAATTGTACCTAATGTATAAAAGATTAAGTGTCGACCTAATATAGATACGCTATATGATAAAGATACAAGTATAAGGAGATGGATATATACATGAAAAAAAAAAAAAAGGATCTGTGGGTTACCTTTATGCTCGTAACTTGGGGACGCAGCCGGCTGGCTGAAGATCCGTAGTTTATCGAAAATTCGGGATCGGATACCACGATGAACCGCGAGAAAAATACTCCGGTTCGCGAAGTAAACCGGAAACAACGGTATGGCAAAATAATTACTTGAGTTAAATCGAACGGGCGTAGTTCCGGAGTTTCGAGCTCCTACACAACTGAGGAGCAGGGGGGGAGATGGATTGTATTGGGAGCGGTTAGAGAGAAAGAGTCGCAAACAGCGAAACGAAGGTAAAGGATCGGGTATCTCAATAACAAACCGGAAGTCCAAACATACCTATGTACCCTCCAAATTTGACAATTTTACGAAATTATGTATATGAACAACAATAACAAAAACTATAGAGGGGTCGATCCAATGTCAAATTTACTGGAAGGCCCTCAAAACAAGTTAATATAAGAAACATTCAATAATTTAGAATGAGTAATCGAAAAAACAAACAATACCTACTTGAGTACATTATAGGATTAGAAAAGAATAAGTAAACATCCTTAGGGTATCTGAATGCATGTGAATAGAGGTATGCCTCATTCACACCACTGGTATGTTCAGTCGATGGTCTAAGTGCTCCTCAGATGAATGCCTTTGTAAAAGTATTGGGTGAGCTCTTAGCAGACGTATGGAATCGGTAGTTCGAGGAGGGTTAAGAGTCTGTATCACAATGGCTATATTACGTGCATCCAGCATGTGTCTTAGAAGCACAAGAAGAAGATGGAGAAGTGCGGAGCTTGGGTTAGGAGACGGAGCAGCACTTCAGGTAGGCTTATAAGAGACCAAACAATGAATGATGTGGTGAACACATGACGGTGAATCATGCCCTCAACTGCAAAAGGGGTGGACTAGTAAAGCAAGGGCATGACTGGATAAGGGATGAAGTTGCAGGATTGGCGAAACTAGCTTGGAGAGGAGTAATGGTAGAACCGATTATGCAGGAGGGCGAAGACGGTTCACCCGGCTTGATCGCTGACATCAAGGTACACGGAGTGTGGGATAGGGAGAGAGCGGCTTTTTTTGACAACCGCGTTATCAACGCCGACGCTCCTTCCTATTCCATACTTGAGTGGTCCGCAGTCCCCGACGAAGCCGCCCGAGCGAAGCACCGGAAGTACGATGGTGCAGCCGAAGACCTACGGGGATCGTTCACACCCCTGATCAGCTCATGTGAGGGAGTCCTGCATCCTGAGTTCAACATTTTGGTTTATTATTTCCAATAATAAGCCTATGTGATCGTATAGCAAAAAATTTTTATAACCCCCCCTCAAACTTTGTCACTTTACGTTTCAAGGTGTGCAGAATCCAAATTTGAAATGTCCGTCCGCCGTCCGCCGTCCGGGCCAGAAAAGGCCTAAGAATTGACTTAAAAAACCTGTTCTTTCGCACATAGACTCCATTTGGGGTCTAGTTGGTCCTAACGTTTAACCATCCCGATTGCTTTACTCGCATAGATGCTATGGGCCAAAAACGGGCAAAAAAAGGGTCTTTTTCGACGCGCGCACGCCTGGCACGCTTGGCAGGGGGTCACGGTGGGTGGAGAGGGGGGGTGGTGAGCGGGGGGGTGGGGTGGAGTGAGAGGAGGCTCCGGCGCCGCGGCACCTTGTGGTGGGTACGGCGCCGGCGTTCCTTCGAGGCATGAATATGTTTTTTTCAAGGTCATATTTGTGTGTTAATACCAAAGCTTTTCCTACGCATATTTAATAACATATCCTCTCGACTTTTCGTACGTACTTAGATAATGATATTATTAAGGCGATAACTATTTGAATAGATAGGAGCTCAAATCTAGAAATATAAACATGCGTATATAATTATAGAAGTATAGGTTGTGGCAATTCGAAGTAGGACACGCCGAGGAGTCTGGACGGGCCTTATGACGTACGCTAGCCAACTAAAACTACGATCAAACTCAATTGAAAAAATAATAAACCTTTGTGAAATAATTTGCAGCGTTTTGTTAAGAAGTTGGTCTCAGTTCTCGCAAATAAATGGGAAAAACCCCGATCCCAAGTTGCAGGCGGGGTACGAGTAAAACTCCAGTTGACCATCATCCGGGCCATCTCCATGAGACTGCGGGGGTCCAGAAGAAAAATTCAAACCCATGGACACTGTCAACAAGCGGAAGGGGGCGAAATGAACCTTGAGGATGGCGCTCCACTCCCGATACCAGAGGACTGAGTTAAAAGAAAATACCTTTGAAACTGTACCGTGGAGAACCCAAACCTAATCTTTAATATCTAATTTCAAATATATATCTATTATTTCTTAATTCTTAAAAAAAAAAAAGAATGATGAAGAAAAGGACTGGAGAATCAATTTAGCCAACTAAAGAGTTCTTAGAAGTAATTCCTCTACGTTCCAATAAATTAATTGTTTAATAAAAAATAACAAATAAAAATATTTTAAAAAAACATCCTTAGGGAGAGGAATGGTACGCATCACCACTCCTTTCCAAGTGTCGATACGTGCGAATCGAGTCCCACCATCTCGACTCGGTAGTAACTCATATACTCTTCCCAACGGTCTCTGTGCCGGTGGATGTTGTGGAGAGTACCATTACACAAGGTCGCTCACATCAATGGTTGGAAAAGGCTTACTTAGTCCATTTCGGCCGATACAGCTACGTTTGGAGATATTCTCGACTCCAGTGATTCCAAAAACTCTGAACAATCTGCCGAGTGAGTCTCCACCTGGCCAGACAATTCATGGGAATGTCCTGAACGTAAACCTCCGGGCGAACCACAAGTCTTCAACTCCTCTTCAAAACAATAGACTACTGAATAACCCTGCGTCGACCACATGGGAGCTAGAATAATAGTCGCCCACGTGGGGTCCACCAGGACCGCACTCACATTTCTGGCTGTGCCGCCCTATTGTTGCATGGGACTAGCGTCAAAACATCATGCAATTAATTTTGAGGTGTCTACGAGGATACCCTCCTAATATCGTTTCTAAGGTAGCAAAGTTGCAGCTTGTAGCTCTGAAAAAACACGGGCCAAAGAATATCCTCATCTTAGAAAACCAAAAACGCAGGAGAAAGGAATAAAAAGCAAAACGTTCAAGTCTTTTATTTATATCAGAACGAAATATAAACTTTAGTCAACTTTTTAGGCAAATAAACTCCATATCAATGGGCAAATAAGTAGGCCCATTGTTTTTCAATAAAATAAGGAACTTCAGCCAACACTGAACTTTTTCGAAAATTGCCTTTTCAGAGGAACAAAAAACCACTAACACTACATAATTATCATACTAAAGTCAGACTTGAATTTACACACTAAAATCAGACTTACGCAAATCAGACTAACAAAAATCGGTGTTAGAGGACCTTAATGGCTGTATGTAAGTGTATGGCTTAATGTACTAGTATGGACGAAAAACGACTGATTCACATTCCCAGTTTTTTCCATGATGCAAACAGGAAAACTAAGTAACCCCTACATATGTATGCTCAAACGATTGAAAATGAAGACAAAACATGTGTGTGAATGTGCCGATTTTTTTTTTTTTTTTCACGGAAGTCCAAGTGGGGTCTACTCAGACCCCAACAACGATTTTCATCAAACAGAAATGAATTCAAAAGGTACACTCTCCTGGAGGACCATTGCTACCTCGCCAACCTCTAGAGCAGTACTGATTAGGAAGCTACTCGAGAAGCAGGCAGTGAGGGGCAAAGTGGCTATAGGGGAGGGGGGGGGGAGAAGGTGCACATGGGGTCCAAGTGGGCCTTTAGTATGATAATTATGTAGTGTTAGTGGTTTTTTGTTCCTCTGAAAAGGCATTTTTCGAAAAAGTTCAGTGTTGGCTGAAGTTCCTTATTTTATTGAAAAACAATGGGCCTACTTGTTTGCCCATTGAAATGGAGTTTATATGCCTAAAAAGTTGACTAAAGTTTATATTTCGTTCTGATATAAATATATTCCTTTCTCCTGCGTTTTTGGTTTTCTGAGATGAGGATATTCTTTGGCCCGTGTTTTTTCAGAGCTACAAGCTGCAACTTTGCTACCTTAGAAACGATATTAGGAGGGTATCCTCGTAGACACCTCAAAATTAATTGCATGATGTTTTGACGCTAGTCCCATGCAACAATAGGGCGGAGCAGCCAGAAATGTGAGTGGGCGACTATTATTCCAGCTCCCACGTGGTCGACGCAGGGTTAAGTCTACTTCCTTTCCGAAACTACGGACCTCTAATAGATAAGTTCCTTCGTCCTCTTCAAAACAACGGAACAATAACAGGTGAGTCTCTACGTAGGTAATCTTTCTAAGCAACGGACCAGTAATTAACACATGGTCGGCGTCTCCTATAAAGCAATGACCACTTCAAAGCATGGTGATATCCCCTTCGAAGCGACAGATGATTAACACATGCCTGTGCTTGCTTCCTCTTCAAAGTGACGGATTATATCAATCATATTATGTGACCTCGTACCCCAGGCTGATCCTTCCTACACATGAAATTTGCACACCTCAAATGAACTGAGGCATCAATTTTCTTTGTAGACGACAAAGACCCAAATATCAATCGGACAAAGCTCACATTATATCTCATGATTAAGTACCTACTTAGTGGGGATGGGATTCATCCAGATTCTAGCATGCAATATGCTTTAGCCATCACCGAACTGGCCAAAAGTGCCACGTTTTTATGTCACGAAAAACTGTCACAGAAATTTTCTTATGGGTTTCACGTACATCCAAGCCGTTGGTAGGGAAATGGAACTTCCGCAGTGTTCTTCGCACAGAAATCGTTCAAAATTCGTTGGAAAGCTATCATTTTACTGAAGGTTAATATGATATTTACGTCGCAGTTTTATATTATATTTACAAAATATTAATCCAATAATGTGGTAATCTTGGTTATAGCTGTGCCGCTTGGTGGAAGGCCACTTAGTTTGGCACCATCAGCTGATTTGTAAAGAGTCAATAATTGCAATCGTCTCTTAGTGCCCCAGGAAGTCTCCCTATCAAATCTCAACTTCCTAGAATGAACAAGAGAGACTTTAGCTCATTCAGCTTATTGGGAAAGATCCAATCATTTCAATCGTCTCTTCGTGCCCCGAGAGTCTCCCTATCGAATCTCAACTTCCTGGGATGAACAGGAGACAATTTAGCTCACTCAGCTAAGTAGGAATGAGCCAATCATTTCAATTGTCTCGTAATTTCAGCATCAGAGATTAGATACGATAGAAATCATCAGCTTTAGGAACCAATCAGCTGATCAGAGGTCTATGCATCGTCTAGTACCTACTGCTTACAAGTACCTACTACACAATAGTATACCTACAAGGTACCAGCTACCTAGTGCCTTATTTTCAGATTATTAGTTCATTATGGTTACATAGCAATATTATTTTTTAACTTTGCGTAATAAATCAGCTTTCCTTGACACTACAATGGCTTAGAGATCATGAGATGCTGTGATAAAATGAGAACATTCCAAAAAGTGGCGAACGATTTTCCTGCAATGAAAACTAAGGGAGTTACACATCACTAGTAACACATTGGTTGTACGTGAAAATCAATATAAAAGAAGAACAAGTACGAAAGAAATGCGTGATGAATCGAGAGCTATCTAGCGAATGGAGAACGATTTTTGTCCCATAAACACTAAAGAAGTTTTATTTCCCCAGCAACAGCTTGGTTGTACGTTAAAATCATAAGAAAATCATCAAACTCTCCAACACATGAAAAATTTAGTGTATAAAGATACGCTTGCATACGAGTCTGCAACACATTGGGACATTTTATGTCTTTGGTTGCAGACTCGTATGCAAGCTCTAAGAGACACTCAGCTGATCCGGACCCCGGGCATCGTCAAGTAAATGTCCTAAGGAGGCTACATACGAAATTACAGCTTCCTAGAGTGTAAAGCATAGAAATTAGATTTAAGAGCCACTCATCTGATCCGGACCCTGGACATGGTCAAGTAAATGTCCTAAAGAGGCTACATACGAAATTACAGCTTCCTATAGTGTAAAGTGTTGCATCTTCAATATAATGCTAATATTTGTGAATAATATGAACTAGATGACGACAAAATAAGAATGAATATATTTCATGGTTTGTCGCAACCAAACAACACAACCAACATGTGGGTAACAATGTAAACTAATAATTACTATTGTGTAACATCTTCTCCCCCTCTAATTTGGCTCTCGCTATACTTCCTCAGCTGGTCTGCATGTACCCTTCGTTCTATGCCTTCCACTATTACTTTGTAAGAAAGTGGACCCGTTCTCTCCTTTACTACTCCCTCTTTGAACACTTTTTCCTCTTTCCTTCTCTTGACCCAAACCTTTTCCCCTGGTATAAACTCCTTCACTGCTTCCGCCCCTCTGTCGTGGTTGATCTTCTGCTTGAAGAGATTCCCCTCCAGGTGACTGGCAAGATCTGGTTTGAGTAATGATAGCTTAGTCCGAAACTGCCTCCCTATCATCAGCTCTGCTGGAGTCCTCCCTGTTGTCCGGTGGGCAGCAGTCCTATAAGACACTAAAAATCGATAGAGTCTTGTATGAGTATCTTCCCCGCTCTTCCTTGACGATGAAAACCTTTGTTTAAAAGTCCTCACCGCTCTCTCAGCCAACCCATTCGATCGGGGGTGATATGGCGTCGTTGTCACGTGACGTACATTGTTTTTTGTGCAATAATCCTTGAATATTTGAGACACCCATTGGGGGCCGTTATCTGACATTATCATCCTTGGCAACCCCCATCTAGAAAAAACCTCTTGCAATACTGCTATTGTTCGTTCAGCTGTAATGTGCTTCATCGGGCAAACTTCCATCCATTTACTAGTGGCATCCACTACAATTAACCAATATTGTCCCTCAAATGCTTCAGCGAAATCAACATGAATTCGTGACCACACCTCAGCAGGTATGTTCCATGAGTATAGTGGCGATTCGTGGTCCCAAGGTCGGTGTTCCTGGCAAGATTTGCATGTTTTGAGAAAATTGTCAATTTCTTTATCCATTGATGGCCACCATACATTCATCTTTGCAACCGATCTCATGGCTGTTGACCCGGGATGACCTTCATGCAAAACATGAAGTACTTCATCCCTTAGAGACGTAGGAATCACTAATCTCAATCTCCAGAGTAGAACCCCTTCTTCGTATGACAGTTCTTCCTTCTTTTCCCAATACGTGCTCATTTCTTCTGTTACATTAGATTTAAAAGGCCAACTGCTTTGTAAATATTGAACCACTTTGGACAGTAATGGGTCATCCAAAATTCGACTCTTCAATAATCGCCTTGAAACTGAAACATCTTTCATACGTGTAAATGCAATTTTTAGACCAAAATCGTTTTCTTCGTTCTTCTCCAAACATGGTTGTGGCAAGCGTGATAGCACATCTGCTGGGCTGTTGTCCTTTCCAGGGATGAATTCTACATCCATATCGAACTCTGCTAGCATCAATGCCCATCTACTGATCCTACACATTGCTACTTTGGGTAGTTCGGCTTTGTTTCCAAATATGTAGGTCAAAGGCTTATGATCTGTTCTTAAAATGAACTTCCGTCCATACAAGTACCTTTCAAATTTCCGAATAGAGTGAACAATGCCTAATGCTTCCCTGTCAATCACTGAATACTTTTGTTCTGCAGCAGTTAAGACTCTAGATGTATATGCAATCGGTCGTTCAGTGTTGTCAGTGTATTGATGACACAAAACCCCTCCCACTCCTTTTTCACTTGCATCAGTGCACAGAATCAGTGGCAATGAGGGATTATAGTGAGCCAATGTTGTAGTCGATGTGAGTACTCTTCTAAGTTCTTCACATATTCGTTTATGCTCTTCAGTCCATGACCACTTAGCACCTTTCTTCAGTAATGAATAGAGCACCGCACAACTTCCTTGTAGCTGTGGCAAGAATCTCTGGTAATAATTTATGCATCCTAAGAATGCCCTCAGCTCTTTCTGATTAGTTGGATCTGCCATCTTTTGAATTGCAGTAATATGTTCGGTTGTAGGATAAATTCCGTTCCTGTCGAATTTGTGCCCCAAATACACAACAGAGTCCTGCAACCATTTACATTTTTCTAATTGAACTCTCATTCCCGCTTGACTCAATCTGAACAGCACCTGTTCTATGGCATTAACTCCTCTCGGTTCCTTGCTGTCACGATCACATCATCCAGGTAGCAGCTTACTCCTTCTATCCCAGCTAAAATCATCTCCATAGTCTTCTGGAATTTTGCAGGGGCTGAACTTATTCCAAATGGCATACGGCGATATTGAAAGAAACCTTTGTGTGTGGATAATATCAAATATTTCTTAGATTCTTCCTCTACTTCCATCTGTAGATACGCATCTTTTAGATCAATCACAGAAAATTGTTCTCCTCCTGATAGGCGCGAGCTCACTTCCTCAAAAGTTGGAAGGGGATGCTGATCCATTATGATAAACTTGTTAATTGTGACTTTAAAGTCTGCACACAGTCGTATTTTTCCGTTTGCTTTGGGAGCTATAACTAATGGCGACGCCCATTCGATAGGTGTCAAGGCAGGATCAATTTTTTCAATTATGCCTTGGTTTAACAGACGATCCAGTTCCTTTTCAACTGCACATTTCAATGCAAATGGAACTGGCCTTGGTTTAAATACCTTGGAGACCGCCCCCTCTTTCAGTCTAATTTTCATCTTATGTTCTCGTATAGTACCTGTTGTTGGCATAAACAAAACTGAGTAACGTTCCAATAAAACTTTAATGTCAGAAGGAATAATAGAATTAGAAATATTTGCCGACGATTGATCTTTTTGTAGTTGAGGTCCAACTGCACATACTTCAGCTCCTGGTGGCAGAGGTAAATTGAATCTGAGAACCCATTCCAAACCAAAGAGTGGAACGTCATGTTTACCTACTACTATGAGCGGGAGACAAATAGTAGTACTAAAAGCCGTGACCTCAACTTGTGTGATTCCCAGAGTTTTCACCTCCAAATTTGTGTAAGCTAATAAATTAGGGAAAGGCTCAAGCGTAGGTCTGCCGATGTATTCCCATGTCCGCTTACTAATGACAGAATGATGAGCTCCTGGATCATAAAGCATCTTTAAAGGTTTCCCATTGATTATTGTATTCAGCATAACTTTAGTACCTTTCTTTGAAATTTGCCGTATTCCTAATTCTGAAGAGGAATCACTGACAGAAGTAGACTCGCTAGGAGACTTATTACTCATATTTTGTATAGCATTTGCATTTCTTACACCGAATTGTTCCGTTGTTATTACTGCCTTGTTATTTCTTAAACAAACTGTAGAAAAATGATTTTTTCTATTGCATAGGTTACATACTTTACCGAAAGCTGGACACTTCTCATTACTATTATGCTGCCTCTTACCACATTTGAAACAATGTTTGCCACGAACTAACACAAATTTTCTTTCTCCTTTGGATGTCTTGCTTGGTCTCACTTGATTAGTGTTGGGAAACAAACGTCTTTCGGTCATTTCTGACAATTTTTGTTGCTCCTTGTGTCCTTGTTCTAGTTTCCGAGCTAGTGATTCCACTTGTGCGAGGGTATGTCCATTTCCAGGGAAAGTTTTTAGAAACTCATACTGCCAGTCTGCATTTGCGATTCCTACTATCACCTGGTCTCTAACCCTTTCTGAGAGGGATGAGCCATACTCACACTTCCCTGCAAGAGCTCTCAAATCACTGATAAACCTTCCAACGTCCTCATTTTCTGCTCTCTTCTTAGCATGAATGCAACTCGGTTTGTTGTTACAGTGTTTTCCTTCACGTAATAGTTATTCAACACTTGCAATATATCTCTGTAAGCCTGGTTTCCGACACTATCTGGACGAAAATGGTCAATCAGCATTCGAAATGTTTGTGCCCCTACTTTAGTCAACAGTAGATCCCTTTTGTCTTCATCCTCATGAATTCGAGCTATTTTCAACTCTAATTCGAAATAAGGCAGGTAGTACTCCCAGGATTCCTCCTCCGGATCAAATAGTCTGATGTTGACTTTAGGTAAGTTTCTAACTTCCTCTTGAGGTAGCTCAGCATCACCCCCTTCATCGATTTGTGATCGTCTTCTTCTAGGCATTTTTTTTATCCTCGTCGTCAATGTTGCATCTTCAATATAATGCTAATATTTGTGAATAATATGAACTAGATGACGACAAAATAAGAATGAATATATTTCATGGTTTGTCGCAACCAAACAACACAACCAACATGTGGGTAACAATGTAAACTAATAATTACTATTGTGTAACATAAAGTATAGAAATTACCAATTAAAATTATTTAACCACCGCTTCAAAAATCAAACCGTTCTCGCAATATTCGGATCACCTGCTTTGAATCACATCATCGAAACACCAGCTCAATGAAATCATCAGAAATTAACAAGCGGTTGCAATCATGTTCACAATATCAATTATTGAAAATGATCACCTGTGTGTAAACAATTATTCATATAACCATGCTCATAACTCAGCTTGTTGGCCACCCACTTCTCAGTAGTTAACATAATATGGTTGGATAAATCGAGAGCTTTCGAACGAATGGTCAACGAATTCTGTGGAATGAAAAACGACAAAGTTCCATTGCCCTAGCAACGACTCGGTTGTAAGCGGAAATCATCAGAATATTTCGTAACAAATCTGGTAACGGTTTTCGAGTTATGTGCCAGAGCAAAGACATAAAATGTCAAAAACGGACGGTAGACCTACGATTCTACAGTCAGATCATTTAATAATGATTAATTTTACACATTATTAGTTCATTATGGTTACTTAGCAATATTAGTTTATAACTGAGCGTAATAAATCAGCTTTCCTTGACACTACAGAGGCTTAGGGATTATGAGATGCTGTGATAAAATGAGAGCATTCCAAAAAGTGGCTAACAATTTTCCTGCTATGAAAACAAAGGGAGTTACACTTCCCTAGTAACGCACAGGTTGTACGTGAAAATCAATAGAAAACCCCACCGTGACGGGACGCTCGTGACATGACGAAAACAAATGGAATCGTCCTGTTAATAATTATTAAATGATAAAAAGAAAAAAACCGTTGCATTTTTCTTTACTAATTTTCGTTCTCACGTAGTCCAGCCAATGGACATATGCATGTAAAAATCGAATTCTGAGTTATTAGTGTGAGAAAATCAAATTTAAAATTGTTTAAAATTACGTTGGTAACCGTATGTTTTTAACTAGTTCGCTGGTGATGGTAATTATAAATTTAGAGTCTATGAATCAAAATACGAGTAAATTTTGGTCAAGTCTTTGTAAGGCCTTCTTTGTAGAGTCTTGTTATAATTTGATTTGTCCTGAAGAAGAAATATTGCAGTTTTTCGTGATATAAAAACGTGATTTGCTAAAGTATGTTCTCTGCTAAAATATTAATAGTAATATTGAATATTGTTTTTTCAATTAATTATAAAGTCAAGCACAATGCAGGGCTCTTCAGATACCTCATAAAACAAATTTGTTCGGAAAATTCCTCAATTTTAATTTTGAGGGAAATCGGAAATCAGAAAATCTTTTATGATGTTATAACTAGACGTCAACATTATCTCCGAAGAAAATCAAGCTTAGACTCTACTTTGGCATTCGAAAAGTTGATTTCTGCCCTTACTTCTAACCCACCGAAAAAAAAAAACAGCTTTACGACGATTTCATTATAAAAAAGATCTCTTCGCCATGAAAAAATACAAATAAAAAGTAAAAAAAAAAAAAAACCCTATCTCATTCTATCACTGATCGACCGGAAAATTAAGGAAAAAATGTTGGAAAAACATAAGTTGTCTTTCAAGAAATAGGGACAGTGTGAAAAACATTAGGAGATGGAGTGGTTGGGAGGTAGGGGGGGAGGGGGATCTCATTTATAGTCTCGAACGAAGTTATTGGGAGTCCTTTGGAGGGAGGAAAAAAGACCGAAAAAGACGGCCAACTTTTCTTGAGCTCGCTCCCGCATCAGCGGGCAAGGAAGCAATAATAGCGCTCAGCGTATTTGTATTGTTTCGCCCTTGGATATCACCATCATTTTCTCAGCTGCCATGTTACTCCGGAGGGGACCCTATCCATTTTTATGACGTTGTTTAGGTCTTTTTCCGTCACTTTTTCACTGCCCCTCCTCCTCGTCCTGTGTTAGCCAATGGTCATAACACCTGTCGCCGGCGTCCGATGACAAAAAAACATGTCGGGAGAGAGGACGGATCCGAAAGAAAATCAACAATCACGCCCACTCATCGAGTGAAGGGGGGTCGAATCTATAAATGAATTCGTAAAGGCTGGTTGAACGTGTTATGCAACATGAAATGGGGCCTTCACATCATCTTTTTCATCTTATTCTTCGTATAAATGTACTGTGTCTTCGCATGACAGTATGAACTAATTTTCGTAAAATATCCTATTTATCTTAGGTTTTCTATGAATTTGATCACATTCAGTACAACTAAACTATTAACTGCAACAATAATAAAATACGGTGCAAATTACTACACAAAGGTTTATTATCATTTAATAATGATTAACAAGACGTTTCCGTTTGTTTTCGTCACGTCACGAGCGTCACATCACGGTGGGGTTTTCTATTGATTTTCACGTACAACCAATGAGTAACTAGGGAAGTGTAACTCCCTTAGTTTTCGTTGCAGGAAAATCGTTAGCCACTTTTTGAAATGCTCTCATTTTATCACAGCATCTCATAATCCCTAAGCCTCTGTAGTGACAAGGAAAGCTGATTTATTACGCTCAGTTATAAACTAATATTGCTAAGTAACCATAATGGACAAATAATGTGTAAAAGAAGAAGACAAAAAACTCGTAAACGAGTTCCACTACCTGCTTTACAAGCAGATACCATGTTACATGGAAATGTCTTTGATTGGGGATTTCATAACGGTTGCCTTCGAGAGTTGTAAACAAATCCTTTAACTTTCGACTGTATACCGGCTAGAAACAGAGAATGTTGAAAATAATTGTGGAGATAAGCCACTACAATGAGTTGTTGTTAACAGTCGACTGTTGTCGAGGGGATGAAAATGTTTCCTATGGAGTGGAGTAAATGATGCTATTGCTTTACAAAAGAATATTGTAACCGGCTTATTGAAAACGGGTCATCTCTAGACTCTCCTCCACCTGTTATTATCTCCCCAAATGATATCAACAACAAGCAGTTGACAGTAAATATTAAATAGGTATTAAATTGTTAAATAGGTATTAAATTGTTAGCTTGAGATGTGAAAATTAATCACATAATTCAAGCGCTTTCCAACGAGTGGCGATCGATTTCTGTGCAATGAAAACTGCGGAAGTTCCATTCCCGTTGTACGTGAAAATCATTAGTTTCGAGACATAAAATTTCGCGTGACGAAAATTTTTGGTTGACCCCCCAGAGCAAAGACATATCCATGTCAAATCAATCATCATTAAATGATCTGACTGTAGAACCGTAAGTCTACCGTCCGTTTTTCATGACTGTATTAGATAGCCCTTCTACGATGATCATAGGTCTATAACTATAAAACCCCGCAACTGGGTGTCCCCGCAACAGATGTCACACAAAGAAGGAATCGATTCAACAACAAATTTGCAACAAAAAGAAATTCCAAGAATCCAAGAAATTTCCGAAACGTTTCTGGGAGCAATTTTACTTTTAAAGATTTTTTTTTCGTATTTTAAACTTGTATCACTAAAATAGCCATAACACCCGAAAATGACAGTGAAAGTTAAAAAATGAGTACACCGTTCGAAATATTGTAAAATGAAGTTTGGGAAATGAATATGCAAGTGTTACCATTTGATTCAGCGTAAAAAAATACGTGGGAACCGACCCAGAACTTGTATTTTCGTAGACGGTAATTTTTCAAGAAAATTCTCGACTTCATTGAAAAAAAAATGTTTTTCAACATTGAAACATAGTTTTTCTCCTGATTAGCGAAGTCAAAGTAAAATTTACTTCACCAGTGGAAAGGTAAGAACTTGGCGCAGTTTTTATCGTCGTAGGGGGTAAATAAAATCCAGTAGAAGGCTTCCGAGCTATAGCGCTGCAAATTTTAACCGACTTCTTAGGATTTGTCAAATTGATTTCAACTTTCATCCAGATATCTCTCCCATTAGACCTACTTACAAAATTTTGATTCGTACCAGGTTGTTAGGAAATTCAACGCTCTTTCCAACGGTGTACTAATTTTTACAATTTTCACTGTCATTTGAAGTTGTAACGGTTGTTTTAGTGATACTTATAAGGAGGAAAAAACGAAAATATCTTTAGTAAAATTACTCCCAAAAACAAGGGGTTTTTGAAAAATTTCGAGGATTAACTTTTTGTTGCAAATAAGTTGGAAATTCGATTCCTGTTTTGTGTGGTACTTGTTTTAGAAACACCCTGCAGAGTAGGTATGTGATCAAAACTTGATGCATCGTGCCTTCTAGATGGGTTCACACTGTTACAACTCCAGGACCTCCCAATTTATATAAATTTATGATAAATCTTAAAGAAAAAAAAATTAAAAAGGAAAAGAAAAAAACGACAGGTCAAAAATGACTGCTATCACATAAATCAGACCACTTTTTCCCAGTTTCCTCAGCACTCCGCCATCTTTCCTTCAATCTTTTCGGGATCCATATCGCTTATCTCTTCTTTTGAAGCATTCCGAGGTGTTTCCCATCGTGGGTATACAAAAACGTTTATAATGTTTTTCATCATCTCAAATATAGCAGATTTGGCTCACAGATGAACGTACTTTCCTTTGCCGCCTATGACAAATTCACTCTGAAACAGCCATGTCCAGCAAGAAACTGTGTAAGATAATATAATGTTTCGACTTGTTTACTTTCAAACGAAGTTACCGCTTCGGGGATCCAGCATGCAATCTACATTCCTCTGATCTCCTCTGTCCATCTTTGGATCCATTTTAATATGTACCATGTTTTACCGTTGGATTTTTTGCTTGAAAATTAAGCAAAATCCGCGATCTGACATTTTTTGTATTGATTTTGACGTACAACCGATGCGTTGCTAGGGAAGTGAAACCCCCTTGGTTTTCATATCAGAAAAATCGTTTGCCACTTTTTGAAATGCTCCATTTTTTCGCAACATCTCAGAAACCCTAAACCACTGTAGTGTGTAGGAATGCTGATTTATTACGCTACGTTATAAACTAATATTGCTAAGTGACCATAATGAGCTAATAATGCGAAAAGTCGGAGCTGCAATCTAGGTACTATTGAGTAGTTGGTACTTTTAAGCAGTAGGTTCTAGACGATGCACAGATCTCTGACCCGCTGATTGGCTCATTAAGTTGAGTCCTAAGGTATTTTATCTCTGAAGCTGAAATTTGAAACAGGGCCTGTTTGGAACAGGTAGAATAGAATTTCAACGTGCAAAACTACCATAATATGCCGATTGAGTTCCTAAGCTAATTTTTGTGCTGTTTAATCTATTAAGCTAAAATTTGAAACAGAGTCTCTGCGAGATGGGTTGAATAGAATTTATTAGTGAGGGAGCACCCAGATCAGGAGCGCATTTCTCTCCTAACAGGGGCAGGAAACTGAAATTTGGTGTCGAGCCTCTTAAGGCCTGATGTGTACGATAGGCAAGCTGAAGAACCACATAGCTCAGCTGAGTGAGCTCAATTCTCTTCTGATAGACAAAGGAGACTGAAATTTAGTGTAGAGCCGCTACTGGCCTGCACATACGATTGACAAGCTGAAGAACCACATAGCTCAGCTGAGTGAGCTTGTGGACTCAATACTCTCCAAGTAGACCTAGGAGACTGAAAGTAGGTGTGGAGCCTCTTTAGTCCTGCTGTGTACGATTGACAAAGTAAGGACCCACCGTGATCAGTTGAGTGATCTTGGGAGCTAAATTCTCTCCAAGTAGACCTAGGAGACTGAAATTTGATGAGGAGCCTCTTTAGTCCCGCTGTGTACGGTTGACGAAGCGAGGATCCACCGTGATCAGCTGAGTGATCATGGAAGCTCAATTCTCTCCTAAAAGATCTAGGAGGCTGAAATTTGGTGATGAAGAACCTCTATAGGCCTGTTGTAAACGATTGACAATGTGAGGATCCAAACAGATCAGCTGAGTGAGCTCGTGAGCTCAATTCTGTCCTATTAAACCTAGGAGGCTGAAATCTGGTGTGGAGTCTCTATAGGTAACCTGTGTCGACAAAGTGAGGACCAACACAAATTAGCTGAGTGAGCTCGGCAGCTCAATTCTCTCCTAACATACCAAGAAGACTTAAATTTGGTTTTGAGCCTCTATAGGCCTGCTGTGTATGATATACAAAGTGAGGGCCCACATAGATCAGCTCATTTCTCTCGTAACAGACCTAGGAGACAGAAATTTGGTATTGAGCATGTATGGGCCTGCTGTACACGATTGACATATCGAGGAAACACCTAGACAAAATTTGGTATTGAACCTCTATAGGTCTGCTGTGTACAATTGACCAAGTAAGGACCCGACCAGATCAGCTAAATGAGCTTGGGCGCTCATTTCTCCCCTAATAGATGGTGGAACCTGAAATTTGGTATTTAGCAACATTGCGACGAGAGAAACATGATACATGCTTTTTATTTATTGGTTGCAACAGAAAATCTTTTTTCGCTTGGTTTCTTTCCTATTTTCCGGCATACCTAATTGTTTTAGGTGCCACTTTTTCTTTTGACAAGTAGATTCTTCGTCTCTCCTAGGCTAGGAGGTCGATGTGTATTACACCGGCGATGATTTGTGCAGCTACTCAACTTGGCATACGGTTTTCAAATTCCATTGAAATATCTCCCAAGAGTCGTCCACCCAGTAAGCAGTTCCCGGTAAGCATGGAGGTCGTAAAATGGTTAGTTTGATGCCTGAGGGATTACCCCTCTCCCCCCTCATCCCGGGAGGTCTCAGTACTAGGGAAATCCGGGCTTTTCAGAAAAGTACGAAGTTCATCCGCGCCGTGAGAGCCCCCATGATGGAGAGTGTTTTTTGGGAAAGTAGAGGAAGGAAGAGAGAAAAAAAGTTGGGCGACTTTTTCCTTGAGTGTTTCTCTTCGATCGAAGTGAAAAGTAAGCTGAGCCCCCTCGTCCGGCCCTCGGCCTACGCGGCTCCGCCTGTGCAACGCGCGGTTTTTCCCACGAGTTCTCCAGCTCCCCCGTCGGCTGGTTTACGTTTCGGAACAACCGTCCCAATAACAACTTCGCCGTAAATATTCAATGTTTCCGCATCTATCATCCTCCATCTCAATTTGGAGCAAGAACATCAAAACTCAAAATGAAAACAAAATCAACCATTATTGTATATTATATCGAATTGTCTTTAAACATTTACTATATTGCATGTACATGTATCATATACTTATATATATAATTACATGTATATAATATTGTATGTACATGTATTACATATATTATACATGCATATATGTACCATTGTACATTATACTTGTACAACTGAATGCCACTAAACGGTATCTGTCTGGAGTTAACATAAGTGAACTTTTTAGTGAAAAAGCTTCACCCCGGGAGATAATTTCATGTTTTAGTTAACTCAACACAACACAGAAACAACATAGTTGTTTGTATCTGTGTTTACTACATACGCCTTCGTATTAAGCCAGCCTAGCTACTACCAAATCACGTTGTTATACCTCGAGGGTCGTTTATAGTCCATTAATAACTAGGGATGTAGCTCAGCTGCTTTTATTTGTGGATCAGTTTAGATAGCGTAAGATTTTAGTATGAATTGAAATATTGGGTCTTTTCTAATGTGTGATGGATAGTCTTTTCTAATGGTTCCTCCTTCTCGGTTCTTGCAAATGTTACATCTAAGAGGAAGTTCCTGGGCAGTTAGCGTCCAGAATATCCTGGGTGTAGCAGGTTAAAAGTAATGACGGCCTCCTTCCATGTAAGCAGAAAAATCTTAATCCTCCTCTGTTAATCCTAAGAATTTATAATTCGAGAGGGAGCCTGTTGGGAAGACACAGGAACAATTGAAGTACGGATTCCATCCTGATTAGCTGAGTGATTTAAATTCCCTCCATTTTACACCAAGACGTTTAAATTTGATAGAGAGGCCAACAAACCCATCCTCTCGTTTAAAAAGCTTGTTTTTTGGCACTAGCACGGAATTTTTATCTCATTCCTAAGGAGAGTTATTGTCTGGAAGGAAAAACACACTCACACACAGACAGACACACACACCCACACAAAATATAGGAATATATGAAAAAGCGTTAAACTCAAGAATTCGTTTCAGAATGTATCAAATCTGATTTCAATGAAGATAATTTTCAAGAATGAACATTTTAAAATTTTCGGAGCAGTTACAATAGCATCATTTTTTACCAAAATTCGCGAAAATTGCTTTATAACCTGCATACGTTCTGTTTGAGCTTGTTTAATTCCCATGAAATGTTTACTTCACGAAATCGAGTTTATAATAACTTTTTTCATTTGTAGATAAACTTGTGAAGAGTAGGTGGGTAATTTATTCTATCCGTTTAATTTTCAGTTGTTGGGTCAGCTCGCTCTACAAAAGGAATAGTAAAGTGAAGGCGTGTTATTTAATTTCATTAATTTCTCCACGGTAGGAGTCTTCGCCTATGCAGATATATTTAGATAACGTATGTAGATTCGATTAGTAATCACAGACGGGTGTGTTGCAGCCAGATAACAACATAGTGTCTGATTAATTTTATTTTTGTTTTCTCGTGATGAGAGTTAGGGATATTTAAGATAACAGAGTGGTAGCGATTAAAGATGGACCTTCATCGAGTCGGTCGCAGCCCCTCGGAACGCCTGTTTGTCAACTCGCTCACCGCGATGTTATGTTGGCCTTTGAAATTTGGGGACGACCCCTCTCACCTATAGATTCGCAAAGCTTGACTGGCCTACGGAGTTTTCGGTAGTATTCATCGAGAGTTCAGCGAGTCAGTATATATCGCTCGTTCCTCTGCTATCAACATGCGGTACCCAATTTTGGTACTTACAGACCATCAAATATCTGTTTTAATTGACCAATCTATAGTATATTACATTTTAGTTAAACCTTTTTCAAATTGATTTAAACCTTTTTTACTTTCATTTAATCTTTTTTTACTTTCATTTTAATCTTCTTCACTTTCATTTAAACATTTTTCACATTTAATTACACCTTATTCTATTCTCAAGTAAGAAATTTTTGAACAAAATAAACGTATATGAAACTTTATTTTACACAAAAGGAACAATAGGTGAAAACCTTTTTTCAGTAGTAATTGCCTTAATCCTGGAATGCCCCGTGGGGTTAGTCAAACCCCAATCGCCATTTAAACTCTTAAGTTTAAAGTTAATTTAAAGTTTTAAGTTATCATGTTGATTTCCGCACGTCTGGCTCTTCTCGCCCACTTCTATATCACCCCTCACTTTTTTCCAGTTTAGTACGTTCAAGACTTTTGTGTAGTGTAGTACTTTCTTGTGCCTGGGGTTTGACAAACCCCACCGGGGAGTTGACCGCTAGTGATTTTCTTTATAGCAAGTGTTATTTTTGTGGGCGTTCCCACAGTTTTGTTATTGGCTCATCGTTAGAAATGGCTGAAAAACGCAAGTTTTCGGATCCTGAGGACGTTAGATCCATTTTGGAACAGTTAGAGGAAGAAGATGTATATTTTGGCGGAGAAAATTCAAACACGGGAGATAATGTCGAGTTACAAGAAGTTGCCTCCGATGAAGAAGCGTCAAAAGTGATAGTTTTGGAGAACAAGTTCGATGTTCCTTCTGTGAACATCATAGATCTTCAAAGTGTTGACAATGTTGATCCTATTGCTTGGTGCCAATTTTATATTACCTTTTCATTCTAGTTCTTGGGTTTTGTAAGTGGTATCAAACTAATTTCAGAAAATTGTTTTGCAGATTTCATTTATTTATTTATTTTTGTTTTTAAATGAAAATGTGCCCAATTTATTTTGAAATTTTGTTACAATGAGGTACGTTTCTGCTATTATTTTTTCTTCAGAGCGTGAGGTTTGCCTTACTATTACTATTTTCTTCAGGAGCTTAGGTACCTACTTCATGTTCCTTACACTCTTGATAACAGGATAAAAATAAAATTTGATTCATGTGTAACTTATTTTTGAATTTTCTAATATTTTTCAAAGTTGGGGTTTGACACACCCCACCGGGGAGTTGAGTGTTGGAAATTTAGCCGGGACATTCCAGGGTTAAGCTCGTCTTGACACATAGAAGGTACCCTAGTTACGCTGACATGGGTAAATACGAATCGTCTTCTTCTTAGAAGAAATGAGGCGACTGAATGTCTTCCTCTCTTTCCCTTGATCGACACCGGGGTAGGCACCTGCTTTCAACTCTGAGAGCCAGCGTATCATTCATGAGTTTATTTTTCACACAAATTAACATTCTCTTCTAAGGTTCAATTCAATGTAAAAAATGTTTAAATGAAAGTGAAAAAGGGTTAAATGAAAGTAAAAAAAGTTTAAATGAAAGTGAAAAAGGTTCAAATGAAAGTTAAAAAGGTTTAATTTGAAGTAAAAAAGGTTTAAATCATTGCGAAAAAGGTTCAACTAAAAGGTAAAATACTATATTTACGTTACGGCTATTTACGTGGGTAGTGAGGAACGTTGACTTATATCTACTTCCCCAGCGAACCTTCAGCTATCTCAGGGTTTCTGGCCCGTCACGGATCGCATCCAACCTACTTGGTTGCTGTGAGTCCGCACAATGAAAATCAAGGCTTACCTGGTCCATCTACGTATGACTCTACTACTACTCATGGTCAGACTAGACTAACAGTTAAACACTAAGGGATATTTCATTTATTATTTTAATCTTGTACGTTTCTTTCAATTGGAGCTCCTTAAAACATTTTCCAATTTACACCTACTATTTTATTAAGAATAAATTTAGGCACTTTCTAGTTGTCACTTGGGGGTATCTTTTTACAATTTAGATTCCCTCTAAGACGAAAAATCGTTTCACCGTAAAATTGACAGTGCCTTTAATTCTTAAATTTAGTTTAAGGTACCCATTATTATTTTCTATTAAAAATATATGTTCCATTCGTTGACGAACAAGGTGTTCTTCGTAGAAGGCGTATTTGATACATAAAATTAGAAACCTTTTTGTAATAATTTGCACCGTTTTTAGCTGAATATTTTGATCATCCACTGACTATTGATTATGTGTCACCAACGACCAGGCGTTGCTTTTAATGCCTTAGAGTTGCATGTGTCGATATATTATGAGTTTTTGTTGTATTTCATGCAGTTGACGCTTCATCTAAAAAATTGCCACAATGTCATAAGACCGTTGTTCGTAATGTCATTGAATCAATGTAAAAATGACGTAGCAACACAAGATTTATTTGTTGTGTGTGATTTATTGTGTTTCATATTTCACGCAGATGATCACACACGGTGTGACTGTTCGTCATAATTTCGCGAGGATTGTGGCAGCAGCTATTCTTCAAACACTTAGTTAAGCTCCCGCTTCCACCTCGCTGCTTCTTATCAGGCTGATTTATGCTGACTCAATTGTTGATACGGGGGTCTCCCCCACCACTGCCGCCCCTACACCGATTCTCTAGAGGATTTATAGCCTCACGAAAAGGGCTGATTTCGGTGGAAACTGTGATAGATCAGGGGGGAGGGGGGATCTCTTCTCATCCTGCCTCTCATCTGACCCTCTCATCTTCCCTTCTCCACCTTACTGACTCCCTCTCTCATTCTACCCTTTTCATCCCTTACGCTCATTCTCTCTCTCTTTGCCTTCTCCACTCTCCCTCCCTCCATCACCCCACTCGCTCACCTCCCCTTCTCATCTATCCCTCGCTAATCCTCCCTCTCATCTTTCTCTCGCTCTGATCCCCCTCTCCCATCCATCCTCACTATTTTGCGCCTTCCCGTGTGGGAGTGACAAATTCTAGGCTTACATATAAGGCCTCGTGCATGGACGGAAACCTGAGCGATCTATTGGCGAAACTCAACTTGATATAGTTTATATTATATAGTATTTTACCTTTTAGTTAAACCTTTTTCGCATTGATTTAAACCTATTTTACTTTGAATTAAACCTTTTTCACATTGATTTAAAGCTTTTTTAATTTAATTAATCTTTAACTGTCACCATGTTTAAATGAAACCTTTTTCAGTTTCATTTAAACTTTTTTTTACATACTTTCATTTAAACGTTTTTTACCTTGAATTAAACCTTGGAAGAGAATGTTAATTTGGGTAAAAAATGAACTCATGAATGACACGCTGGCTCTCAGAGTCTAAAGCAGGTGCCGAAGTAGGGAGAAATATAGGGAGACATATTCAGTCGCCTCATTTCTCCTAAGAAGAAGGCGATCCGTATTTACCCATATCTGCGTATTTGGGGTAAAAAACCTACCTTCAGTTTATATAGTGTATATATTGTAAACCTAATTAAAGCTTCTACCGTGTGTGAAATAAAGTTTTCATGTGTTCATTTTGTTCAAAAATTTATTTTCCGACTTGGGAATGGAAAAAGGTTTATTTCAATGTAAAAAACTGTTTACATGATAGTGAAAAAAGATTAAATGAAAGTGAAAAAAGCTTAAATGAAAGTTAAAAAAGCTTAAATGAAAGTGAAAAAGGTTTAATTTAAAGTAAAAAAGGTTTAATTCAATTCTAAAAAGGTTTAACTAAAAGGTGAGATACTATATAATACCTAATAATATTATTTTATAGTATATGTGATTTTTTCTCAATAAATCATATGTGCTTTCTATTTGAATACTCACTTTACCAAATGATTTTCGATACCTACCTCACTATATAATGTTACAGTTTCTATTTATTATGGCCCTCAAGTTTCTATTCTAAGCCTTGTATTTATAAACTATTCAACTTGTAACTGTGCATATGTTTATGGCATAGTTAATTATATTAATTATATATTTATACCCATTAGTTAATATTTTGATTTGTTTAGTTGCAGAGGATTTTTACTATAAGGACTTTATGCTTGCCTTTAGTTAATTTATATTTTAATATGTCTATGGCATCAGCTGTAGGGTATGATTTGTTGGAGTGAATGAAATTTGATATCTGTGTGACGGTGGAATGAGTGATGTGTGGCTGGCACGTAGTCTGGGTGCTCTGGACGGTCTGGAGGCAGCCCCCTTGGCGTTCATTCTTGGTTGAGTGATCTTGGTCACACGTTAGGACTGCCTGTTCAATTATGGGAAAGCAGCCAGGGAGCCGCCATGGTAGGTGGGTCCGGGCGATAGGGGAAGCTCTGGCCCCAGCCGGCAACACTGGGAGCTTGTGCCTCCCCTCCTCTTTGCCACAGTATAGGAGTGGTATACTGAATTATTTTGAATGTGCTTGATTTCGAGCCTAGGATGGTGAAGCTATGCTGTATTAGAGGATACCATAACATTATAACAGGATTTTATCAGGAAGATCGTTATAATAACCCACTTTGCCCAGTTTGATTATAATCAATGGAGTGAAGTTTGAAGCTAGAACATTAAAAACAAGTTAAATGCAAGAAACAAATACACCGTTATATGTACACCTATAATTTGTTGTTGCGAGAAGAAACAACAGAAGACCTAAATAATCACATGGAAAATAGATAAAATGATTAAATATTTATGAATTTAGTGGTTCGGAGAAAATTCGGTTTTAACAACGAATTCGAATTGACATTTCGGTAACGTACATCGATGCTCCGAAGCCATCGATAGTAGTTATCGATCTAAAAATATCGATACTGCTACCGTTATTTCATTGGCTACCTGGTTTCATTCCCCGACTGGGCTGAGTCTCAAGTGGCTTCTTCCCCCTCCGCGACCTGTCCTCTCTATCCTATTATAAGCTCTTTGAGTTAGTGCTTCACCCTTTAAAAATACCTTCTCACACTGGAAACAATACCTTCTCAAATGGTATATTACATTTATTTTATGAACAAAGGGGTTAGCGAAAACTAGTCACACAACGTCTTTAGAAAATTGTTCGAGCTATGCGTCGTGTAATAAAAATGAACGTGTTTTCCTCTTCCCTTCACCAAACCTTCATGGATAATTTCATCAATTCAGGTAAGAAAAACTAGGTGCTTTAATATCGTTCCGTTTCTATGGACAATTGTTTTGCGGTCGTATAATAGAAAAGACCCCATTTCCCTAGGAACGGCTCCGTTGTAAGCGGAAACCATTGGAAAAGTAACATGTTGAAATAACGTGACGCGAAAAAAGGGTGACAGCCTCAAAAACATAGGTTCAGCCATAATACATATTCATGATAAACGAAAGGGAAAAACAATCCAACCTGACCACAGTATTTATTCCAGCCTCGGCCACCGAAGTACTGGAGGGTTAAAGATGTTGGGGAAAGTCGCCCTTACCCAGGTGAAACATAGATCATCGTTGGAACCGAAGTATTCTATAAATCACATTTGCCTGTAACTCCGAAAGAAACCCTCGTGACCCAGTTGGACGACCTCAAAACACCGCCACATTACCGGAAACTGTTCCTTTCTTATTACTTCCCCAACAACCCAGAAAACGACCGATCTGCAGAGCCAAAATTGAAAAGTCTTCACCCGCAAACTTTTCTTTGTCAAGAACTGTGCACAATAGCCTTTCCTCCCTCCTCCTTTCTCGCACATCGGTTTATTGAAATTTCGCACTTCGGAGTACACGACCAAGCCAAACTCTTCACTATATTTCACGTAACGATTTCTCTTGAGAATGTGGGGAGGGGACTGGAAATCGTAAACAGCGGGGAAAGTTAGGAGTATTTTGACGAATTGCGGGAGAATTGATCGTTGACGATTGAAGAGAAAACGCGATAAATTCTCTATTCATGCAGCATAAAAAATTACGTCAAAACCCTACCAATTATGAAGATAAAATGAAATAAATAAAAACTTGATTTATATTATAATGATCAAACTATGACACAAGAAATTTATGTAATAACAATAACGTTTGGCAATAGTCGTCTACTTACGCGGATGGAAATTTTCCTCAATATTTTTGGTATCTACATTATTGAAAATTATAAGCCATGCAGATTTACAATAATCAAGACGAAAAATACAGATAATAAAATAGATAAATAATAAATGATCAATAATGAAAAAGATCCAGTCATGCAGCATGATTTTATGACCGAATTTTGTAAATTATCGTACCTACTGTATTATTTTAAATTGTTTTTAAGAACCCAGGACTGAGTGAAAAGAATTTGTTAACTTCCAATTTTATGGCTAAAAATTCGTTCTAAATCATATTATGCGATTCAAAAATGATTTTGAATTTTTAGCTTTTTTTGCAGTTTATATTATGTATTTTTCGGCAAATAATAATGAAATTCGAATACTTTTTTCAGCATAAATTTGGTAGTATTCACAGTTGATACATTTCATTTGACTCAAGTGTAACAATTTTTACCCATTTTTAGTGTATGTTAATACAATTTTTCTCAAATTCGACCAATTTAATGAACTCAAGAAATGATGAGCCACGAACTCTTCCTCTCGTTTAGAAAGCTTGATTTTTTGGCGCAAGACGAATTTCTATCTCAATCCTAGGGAGAGTTAACTTCAGGATTCATTTTTGGATGCCTGAAAACGGATTTTCTTAAAGGAATTTTCCAAAAATTTTGATTTTAAAATTCTTACAAAAATTTGCTAAAAATGAATTAAAAAAAACATAAACCCTTCAAAATTTGTTGGTATTCGTTTGAATCGGATTCTGTGCCCGTGAAAACCGCAGATTGCAAATTTTCAGTTCAAAACTCCAAATGGTTTGGCAAAACAGTCTGTGTTGTCTATTGCTCTACGTCAATTGGTATTCCCGGTCACAACGTCACAAAAAGTCCGAGATATTATCTAGCTCATTGATGGTTCTATGTTTTGCTGGTAAAGCCGCGAGGGTGGGAACCTTGTAGGATCCGCATAGCAAGTTCGCACAGCAAGCACCCAACTGCGGGCGATTGCAAACCGACTCAAATCGGTCCAGATCAACGAAAGAGGATCACACTGGTGCAGTGCGGACGTGCGGATCACCCTCAATCATCCTCAGTCACATTTCATCATAAGATTTCTTGATTTTTGAATGAAATTTGTGTACATTTTTCAGCATAATGTATTGCCTGAATTTTTAGAACGTCCCTCAGAAGCCATGTCATACTGGCACGACTTCTTATTTAAGAGGGACGAACTATTGGGAATGTAGCCGTTTCAGACCATTCTTGGACCTAATCCGTGAAAAAAAACCATAGGTGTATGTTTGTATGTGTGTGTGTGACAACATTTATCCTCGGGAATTTCGAATTCCGTGATGGAAGAGGGGGAAAGGAGGGGTAAAGACGAAAAAACGTGACATATATATATATATATATATATATATATATATACACATATGAAGAAGCGCAAGTTTCATGAATCGTTTCAGAATGCCTCAAAACGGACTTCAATTAAGAAATTTTTCAAAATTTTTTATTTTAAAATTTTCAGAGCCGTTGCAATAGCAAAGACGAAAAAACGTGGTATATATATATATATATATATATATATATATATATATATATATATATATATATATATATATATATATATATATATATATATATATATATATACACTCGGCGCTTCGCGCCTCGCCGGGAGGCTTCGCCCCCTTGGACCCCCCGGATCTTTTCTCTATTGTACTGCGTAGAATACGAGGATAATTTGCTATGCAAATTTCGGGACCAGTTGGGGTCCAGTTGTACAACCAAAAAAAATTTGACCAGTCAACAGGATTTGAACCTACAACCTTCGTCTCACGAGACAAATTTCGTTACGGACATTAAAAAAAAAGTTATTGGGGTTCGGCCTAAGAATTGCATAGCAATACTCGTACATATGAAGAAGCGCAAGTTTCATGATACGTTTCAGAATGCCTCAAAACGGACTTCAATGAAGAAATTTTTCAAAATTTTTGATTTTAAAATTTTTAGAGCTAATGCAATAGCTTCATTTCTTACGAAAATTTGCTAAAATCCGATTAGAAGAATCTAAATTAACGTCATGGGTTGACGGCGCTAATGTTCTTCTCAAGTAGACGTGGGCGCGAGGTTGCTCCCATATAACGTCATCCTGCTTTCTGTGTACCTCTGCTTGGCCACTTCTACCAATACCTTCCATATGGGAAAAAGCTTTCGTCAAGATGGTTCAACTGAGGGGATAAAATAAAATAGCTAAAATTGGCCATCGATAATTGCTAATAAATGTATGTATAAGTCCTCGTAATTCCCAATCTACAAAGGATATAAATGCTACCATTTAATTATTCCTAACTTTTCCCTTAGTTATAACGTAGTTCCTGTACTGCTAGCTATTCTTGTGACCGCAGTTTGAATTTTTAATTTGAATGTTGGTGGGAACAGTTTCCATATAACGCAGATGCTAATCTCATTCTCATTTTTACAAGAGCTGAGTTGACATGGTTAAAAACGGTTAGATGACAAACTGACCCCAATTGGTTTTTAAGGCTATTCTCGCCCTCCATGCAGGCATATTCCCAGTTACATAAATCTTTCCCGTGGTTATCATTTTTGCGTTTGGTCGGTAGAAGAGAAGAAAAGGCTGTAATTACTTTCATTTGGGAAGGGGCCGGCGGAGGCCTCAAAAAGCTTTTTCCCCTTTTCATGTCTAATATTATTAATCTTTTGATAAAATTAAAATGCCTGCCATAACTGAGCGGAAAAGCCGACGCATCCACGGGGGTTCTCAATAACATCAGTCGGGCAACATTCTCGGCGCGCCGCTGGAATATCTTCGCGTTAATTGGACTTTAAAAGGCCTTTTCTCCCAGCGCCCTCACCTGCGTCTCATTTCAACCCCCTGAGTACCTGGCGAGGGAGGGAAAAGTAAACAGCTTCTAGAGATGACAAAGAGGATTAGAAGAGGATAGACAGGTACAGCCAAGAGCTTGACGTCGACAAAGTAGATAGACTACTGACCAGAGTGTGGAGTGTAATACTAGGTCTGGGTATTACGTAACTTGCGATGAAATGTTAACCCTCTTCAAATTTTCAAGTGAGTTAAACAAGCGTCACAATAAGCTGGCAAGGTTTTCAGATTAACGGCAACTGTAAACACCTCTACACATTTGTTAGGAAGTCAAACAGACTAGACAACAAACTGACTGGGTTTTCAGAATAACCGCGAATAATTTAATGCACTACTCTTAACATCACGCTACCTCATTCAAACCCTAAATTGAATTAAAATTAGAACAGTGAAAACTAAAGGCCATTATCTTTCATTCTACATGAAATTTTTCCTATCAAAAATGAAATTATTGAAAAAAATCCACCCTTCAATTTGGATTGTACGAAACAGAATTATGACATTGAGCTAAATTCCATTATGATTAAATTATATTTTTTCTTATTAAGATAATCCATTAAGGTATCTCAATTTGTCATTTTAGCCACCAACTAAATCTTGTACTGATTGCTTATTAGACCCCAGACCTGGTAAATTTACCCAGGATTTCCTGCTCCAAGTGGCTTCAGGTCGAGCCTTAGACCACTCGGCCACAGAGGGCACCGACATTAAAATAACAAATAAAATATTGTATTAAAGTATAGTGCGAACGGTAGCTCATACATTGCTCCGATTAATTGAGTACGAAAAAACCATACTTTTATTCATAATCATCCTTTTGGTAATTTATTTCATGTTTTGAGATCTCAGTTTTTAAATTTTTCAAACCTTAAATATAACCCCTAAGGGTTGATCGAAAGGCATTCCACGAGAACTCGCACATCTTTATTATTATTTATTATTTAAATTCATGGTCCGTGGGAGAGGTCATTTCCCCCCTCCGCCGCACCGAAACCGAGGTTTATTGTGCGGTTTTCTCCCCTGTTTCCAACCTATAGGTTCTGGAGCCAATCCTCCTCCTCCACCAGACTGAGAATTCACCCCACAAGGTCGTCTACCGATACTATCTCCCCTGGGCAAAGGGTCCCAAAGGTTCTGAATCGATTGGCTTCGAGTGCTCGGAATTCAAAGAGAAGATGAGAGGCGGTTTCTTCCTCCTCTCCGCACATTCTGCACACTGGATCACCTGTGTAGGTTCCAATCCTGTGCAGATGTTTCCTGAAGCACCCCCACATGTTTCCCAGTCACCATTCCCACCAAGTCCCCTTTGTCTTCTCGTCCGCGTTCCGTACATGCCATATCGTCTCCCGAATTTTATCTTTTTATATATAAAATCCTCCCGTGAATTTGAATGGTTTTAATAACCAGTTCAGTTGCCGTAAAAAAAAGTCTCTCTTACCGCTGTTTCCACGATCTTCCGACTTCAGAGAACCTCGAGTTCTAGTGAAACAACTTCGCCTTTTGGCAGATCCGCCGAAGTCATCAAGGGCCAAGACTTTTGCCTGGTGGAAAACATTCTTCGGGGAAAATTCACCGTATCACCGCCCACGATAGTCTACTCTACATCAAAAATTCTACGTGAGGCGAATCAACTACCGTACCGTTTTAGATACCTACCTACCACCTACCTACAGACTGGTTATCTCTTGGATTTGGAAGCCTGCGTCCTATCGTTCCTCACCTACAGTTCTTACCTACAGCCTAGTGTAACGCATAAAATAGAATATATTGTTGAGTATTTCCACGATCGTCGGAATTTAAGTAATCGTCAGAATTTAAGTAAGTGTCAAGTGATACACCTTACCACGAACTAGTGATTTTGTACAATACCTTCCCGAATCTAACTTCGTATCTTTACCGTATTACCGCATTTATTATACCTGTGACATTCCGAACCCTGAGTATTTCCGATTTTCCTGTATATATATTTTGTTGTAAAAAAGCAAATTTATTTCATTTCATTTTTAGCGGAATAAAGATCGCTACGAACAAGATTTGAGAGTTCATGTTTGAATATTATATCCTTGGGTTCATCCCCACTCTTGAAGTTTAGTTTTATTTTGTCACAGATATAATTAACAGCCCTATTTTCCTCCTCGAGAGATTTAGGGCGACTGTACTCCTACGGTGGCAGTGTGCGTTCATTACCAGTTTTCCATGTTTTTGTTCTGGGGTGTTATCCCAGAGCCGTTTGTGTTCCTTCCTAACCCATTCACACAAAGCGGTGTTTACCGAGCATTTTGCTATACCCAGGACGGGTTCCTGCCCAATAAATTGCATTGAGGCTAGCTGGTCTGCCCGACCGTTTGCCACTCCTGTATGCCCTAAATTCGGACATCTTCATCTAATGTATGATTTTTGAGCCAAATTTCATAGAATTCTGTATAATAATTTTGAGAAAAAGGCTCCAAACAGCGAACGAACTGATTTTTTGGATATATGAGATCTACGTGTCTTGAAACGTAAACTAACCAATTTTAGGGGGGGGGGGGGGGGGGGGGTGAATGTTTTTCATAGACGATTGAAAAGCTTCACTATTGATAATGGTAAATGAAAACGGTTGTCACTATTAGATTCAGCGTCCCAATAACAAGAAGAGTAATAAAATATTTTCAGCAACTCACCTAAAAACTGAATTTGGTTTATTATTTTCAAAAATGAACAACTTTCCCAATCGACCAAGACAAAAAAATAAAATAAATAAATGAAAATAATAATTAAAAATAAAAAATAAATAAATGAAAGATTAAAAAAAAATTAAATAGGTAAATTTAAAAAAACAAAACATATCAACCCCCCCCCCCCCTTCCAATCAAATCACCACAAAATTAGTTCAATTATGTTTCAAGATGCGAAGAATCCAACAATCCAATAAAATTGAAAAATCCGCCGGTGCCTTTTACCGTCTAGAGCTTTACTCAGGAACTACTAGACCAATTTTTGAAACTTGGATCGCAAATCACATTTGGGATCTAGTTGATCATGGGAGTTCGGCCTAATATTTTGATTAATCCTAAAGGGGAGATTATGAAGGATGAAATATTGAAAAATCAAGATCTCGTATACTTTCGAAATAAGTTTTTTTTTCTACGGTATCATCTGATAGATACCGTCTCAGATAATCGAATGAAACCACCCGGGTGTGTGGTCATCCATTTGATCTGCCTACGGGATTGAACTTTGACAGGAAATGAAAATTTCAACGAGGGAGCAAATCAATATTTGGTGTGAAACATAGCAAAAACCACCTCATTAACTATGAAAATCTCATCAGCTGATATAATTATGATTCGAATAGAACCTTCACTTCTCTAAATCGAGTTTCATAGGACTTTGGAAGCAAAACTCCAACTTTCTCTCGGTTTTTTTTTTTTTTTTTTTTTTTTTTTAAAGCGCTTTTGGGGAATGCTGTGTCCTCTGTCTATCTTCCATAACTTCTAAGAACTCCAAGGTTCCTGATATTCTTATTTCTAAGAACTCCAAGGTTCCTGATATTCTTATTTGAATGCAGCACATTTTGTCCACCTTTGTTTTTTATTGTTAAGGATTGCATGGTGGATTGAAAAAATATGTTCCAATTACAGGTTTTTGGTTTTTTTCTAGAGATGAGGTGGGATGGATAAGTTGGTGGTGAATGTTGCAGGTAGGGATTGTTTGGATACGTGGGCTGGAGGTCGAGGTTATTTGGAATGGCTTTTTTCGTCAAAGATTGAATGTCAGAAGAAAGAAGTGGATGGTGATGGTTGCTGCATGACTGGGAGTTCTTAGAAGTAATGGAAGATGGACAGAATTGAAGATTTTGTTAATTGTTACTCTGAGGAAGGGGACACAGCATTCCCCGAAAGCGCTCGCATAAAAAAGATAAAGTGGAGTTAAGTTTTACTTCGTCCAAAGTCCTATGAACATGATTAATGCAGGAAATCATAATAATAAATCGATTTTATTATAACTTTGTCATCTATTGATGGACCTGTGAAGCGTAGATATCTGATTTATTTTGTTTGATCAGCTTTCAGTTGGTAGTTGTTCAGTATCCTTAGATCACGGGGTCTTGTAAAGATTATATGTTCATTATTAATTATTATTGTTTTATTATTATTTAGGCCATCTGATTTCTATTTATTTCCTAATCGACCTACGGTAGTAAAACGTGAAATGGAGCTCCTTTAATTCATCTAAAATTAAAATCACGCCGTAGAAGAGGCCCTGATCAAATTGAGAACCTCTGAGGCTAATTTATTTTCTGAAAGACCTAAGGTACCTACTGACATTTGAAATAATGCTCCTTCGGTATATAAATACACAGAATACAAAAACAGTGCATGCAGGCGTACTGATCAGCTGTTGTGATTACTTAAAACAGAATGACCGATATTGTATGAATGGTAATTTATTTTATTCTTGAGCGTTAACAAATGAAAACTAGTGTAATCATTTCGAATGCCAGGTTTTTGGTAACTTGTGAATAAGACCTCGATAACAGTACTTAAGCACGATGAAATGATCTTCCCTCCTTAATTTTTACATTATAATTTAACTGAAAAAGAAAAAAAAATATATATATATATATAATTATCACGCTTTCGGAATCTCACGTTCAGTAGTCCTTCAAATATTCAGGTGGTCTTCGTATCCTCAACGACCTTCGTGGAAGAGATTGTGTAGCATCATTATTGGCAATTGGACTCTCAGAATTCTGTTGCTCCTCTTGCTAAATAGAGGACTAGTAAAACGTGTAGCAACGGTATTGGCAATATGACTCTCAGAACTCTGTGTAGCTCATCTTCTTCTTCCCGAGTGCTTGGGAACTGAACCTGTTCATTAAGATTCATTAAGATACCAGCTCTTGCTAAATACAAAAGGACTAGTAAAGCATGGGTGTTTTATTTAATAAGAATAATTTCTCCTCCGTAGGGCGTCTTTTTCTGTGTAGTTATATTTAGATAATGTTTAATAGACTATGTTTCATGATTATAGACATGTGTTATGTAGAGTGACTATCTTATCCAGATATAACAAACCTTTGTGTAATAATTTGCAGCTTTTCTTGTTTTTTTTTTTTTTTAAATATGTTTCTTGTGTTATTCTTTTGTAGTAGCTGGGTAATCTGCAATGGGTTCGCTTGGAGAATCCATTCTCTTAAAAGTATCCACTGAGAAAGATCAATTCACGATAAAAGAGACTCCAGGGCCGGTAATTGTAGAGCAGGTTTGGACTCTGAAAGGAAGAAGGGAAAACTAGAATGCAAGAAACGTGCCCTCGTTGTTCTTTCACGTTTGGAACGTGTAGGTGTCCACTTTCAGTGTCAAAGGGCCCTATTCCGTTGGGAGAAACGATCTAATTTACTCTAACTAAGTTACCTGATTCCCATTTGTTACGATTATGTGTTTCGCGGCCGACCCCGCTGTACAGCACCTGGTGCCTTCCACCCCGGCCGCTAATAAATATTTGGCGAGAGCGGTCGGGGAGCAGGAGGTATTTTCTTGTGACGTCAAAAGAACCTTCGTGTCGGTGTCCCCATTTAATAGGGTGTCGATTTGTCTCTCAAAGTGCTCTGGGCATTATGGGTTTTTATCGTGATAAAAGCTGGATAGTGTCTCTTTTGTCGTGGCAGTTATGCTTCCACAAGGGGCAATATTGTAGAATGTAAACGTTCAAAGGACTCAACTTGATTGAAATCATTTTTCGTTTAGAGATAAAATTGGAATAATCATCTCTTCTCCGGTTTCAGAGCTTATTACATTTCTGGTGAGATGCAGAGCAAAATACAATCACAATTGTCACTGAATTTGCTGGAATAGCGGTTGAAGGCACGGAAAGGAGAAATTTTTGAATTATTTACAGCGAATGCCTACTTAGCTCAATAGCGATCACACGAGTTCGAGTAAGAACTCTCTCACTATTTGAACTCATACCATCCTCGAAAAGGTAAATTGGTTTGATAGGGAAGGGAACTTCATATTCACGTTATAAACGGCAAACCCTTGCTCACTGTAAAAAATCAGGTACAATGACAAAATCGTCTTCTTCTTTGGTTCTACAGTCCTCTATGGAGCTTGGTGGCTTCTAAAAAATATTCCGCCAAACGTCCTTTACTGCCTTCCTCCATGCTTTTGGCCCAAACGATCTCAGATTTTCCTCGACTCCATTCATTCATTTGGCCTTCGATCAACCTAGACGCCTTTGCCGCACTGAGTTCTCCTATAAGATTTTCCAGGGGATTGCTATGTGTGCCATTAGGACCCTACCGACCCCATGAAGTCTACTTGGGAAACAGGCGATTTTCCAAGTGCCACTCCCTCTTTTGCCAGAAAACATCCTCGATACGTCCTACATAAAAGGACTACATGTAGCAGAGCACTCATAGTTTAATCTGCAGTTTTGTGAGTAAACTAAACACGACAGATCGTCAAGGCTTTCAGAAATACATCCCTACTATCCTCATCCATTACACGGCCAGAAACGGATTCTAGGTATACAAAATTATTTTATGAGCTATTATTGTTAGAAATTTTGCACTGATTCAGGATGTTCATCCTTTTTTTCCTCGATTTTTTTGTGCGAAAGAAAATTGTAGTACCTTCTTCCTTAGGTTTTTTGCAATTTTTCGAAGTTTTATGACTTACCCACTTCTAAAGGAATCCTCTTTAAGTGAGTGGTAGGTCAAAAAACTTTGAAAAATCGCAAAAAAAAAAAAAAAAAACGTGTATGGAAAACTTGCATCGAAATTAGTCCAGCCGTTTTGGATTCGATACCGAACAGACAAACACACACACGTGTTCATTTTGCATATATTGATTTCAAAAGGTTAACAGGTTGATGGTGATGTATCTTGTTGTGACAGGAAATGAAGGAAATGAAATATTTAACATTTCAGTGCCATCTCATCCGCAGGTGATGGTTTACTTGTTCCTATAACAAAGCACTACAGTTACTAATAATACTTATCCCACCACTATGTATAACACTACTTTACAAGTTAATAGTTTAAAAGAATCTTTGAAAACTCTAACTGCCTAACTGTCAAACATCTATCCAGGAGCGCCTATAGCGGATGACCTTGCTATAATTACTAAGCTTTGAAGCTATATCAGAAGGGCTTTTAAAAAACCACTTCATTTCTCATTCTCTCCACGTCATAGGGCATCTAAAAGGTACTTCTATTTACCAACTACTTTGTAAAATATGAAGATCCGACAAAAATTTGTAGGAATAGCAGTGAACAGGGGTATATAAAAGTAAAAGGATATTCCATTTTAGCAACTAGGGCGAATGGAAGGGTACTGAGAGGGAAACGACGTGGCCTTCAATGTTATTTTAGCTGATGAGCAGGTACATCGAGGAACATCGCTGCATCTCTGATGGAATAAACTTGGAAGAAACCATTTTCAAAGAGACCCTTTCATCTCAGATCTTGTTTTCAGTGTCAGACACGAGTTTAGTTTTGTTCAATTAGGTGGGAATAAATAAACTTTGCTATTTTACGTCGGTCCCAATTTACCCTTTTTGCGAAAAATGGGTTATAACGATATTAAACTTTCATAACCAAACGAAGGGACTGCGGACTAACTGGAATTTTCATGGAGAGGGTTTCATTAAAGTTAACCTTCGTGGACCTAATACCGCTACTTACTGAGTTATTTTTTCTTTGAAAGACAATGAAAAGTCTGCCAAGTTCGTTAGGCGGCTTAGATTCCTCGCAAATTGTTGCATGGAAGTATACAATTTTTTGAAAAACAAAGTACGAGTAAAAGTGATTGAATGGAAAACGGAACAGTAATACCTATTAATGGTGAAATAGTGGGCTATATTCATGTTTGCACATGCCCATACCCTAACATCAGTCCAATGGCATTCACCATCTCAGGTATATGGAGAACAACTAAGAGCTAACCGACACAAACCCTGAAATCTATCAAAATCGGCCTATTAGTCTAGTAGTTTAGTCTGTACTATTTCAGGTTCACGCTGAGTAATAATTACTACAACGAATCGCTTAGCATTTATGAGATATCGTGCCTCGACTTGTATACAGTATCTCCTAAATTTGAACAATATCGTACCAACGATAGCTAGTAAGAAATTGATGTTTGGGAAAATGCACGTTTGAGCAAGCGCACTCGTCCGATGGCATGGGGATTATAAGAGACTGTATGGGAGCTAACCCGCGATAGAATTCATAGGACACCATCCAGAAACCTGTATCCAACTACCCGCCGAGTTTGAACGAAATTGAACGGATAGATCATACGAAATCAACGTAATGAGACATTCTCGTTTTAACAAGTGGCCATGCTATTATTGGTCAATCGGCCAATAAATTTCTATGGTACCATGTGGGAGCTAATCTGCACGATACCAAGAATTTTCATTGAAATCGGATTAAACATTGTACCAACCTATATTGCAGGGAGTGACAGACAACAGAAGCATACAGAAATGGAACTAATCAGCAACAAATGAAATGCAAAAAGCAAGAGAAAATTCTAGTTTTTGAAGGGGAAAATATTTTTTGAATTCTCGGGTGAGTTCTCAGCTTTCCTACCTTAATAAGGAAGAAAGAAAATTCGTAATAAAGGTTTTAACATTGCGCACAAATTTCTGACGGCACGATGACGATAAATCATGAGAAATCTAAGTGTTGAAATAAACAGTTCTAGACAGTTCATACACATTAGCAGCCATGGGAATCAAAATTAACGATTCCATAGTTGCAGTTATTGCTCATGGTGCACCTCACAAATCACAAGTGCTGACCATGAAATTAAAAAACAAAAATAAAACAACAAACGTTGCGAGAAATAGTGATTGGGTCCTTATGTGTGACACCTAACCTACCAAATACAGGTCAGATTTCTGGCTTGGGAATGAGTGATGAAATGACGCCAGTACACTCTAGTGGATGTTTGATGAAGGTAGATCAGTTGGTCTGTGTGTGTGCTCCATTCACTTTGAACATGACATAAAATATTCTCAAACTTACTGCAAATACCAAAGCAAATTCAGGCCAATAAATCGCGGGAAATTGTTTTTTCGTGAAATTCTTGTGAGCTCACGCGTTCTGCTATTGCTAACGCAAACAATCTCTGGAAATTTCTCCTATTTAATACAGAACAGTTTTGGCCGTGTTCCCCCATACATCTAAGTATACTTATAATCTTACTCAGTAGCCATTGCTAATACAGCCGCAGGGACACATTCGTAAACGAGACATGATAGACGCTATTCATGAAATAGTCATCGAAATTAGCCGAAAGGTTTGGAGTTTTGTGTCTGACGTAAAATGTTTTCGTTTGTACACTGATTACAAACCTTTGCCATTTGCGATCATATTCATAACCAATCATCTTGAACGAATTCCTGACATTACCGCCAAATCGGAACAAAATATACCCCCTTGATTTCAATAAATATAGGTATATATTATAGGAACAGGAAGTATCATCACGATAATCTCTTAGATTGTCTCATGTGTCTCTATAGTAATGTTCCAAAGGCTAGAGGATCTGCTGCGCTGGAGAATAAAAAGTGACCTATTTCCGTCCCTCGTTTCTCCTCTGCTAAACTTCGGTAAAAATGTCGTTGTCACCACTTTTTGAGACATGATCTACGCGACGCCTCGTACCGCTCCATCCGTGTGAACAGGCTGAGACCCGCAAATGCAAAACATGTCCCTCTCACCCTCTTTTACCGGCATATTCACATTCGACAAGGAATGATTGATAACCGTCCCCCATTTACATGAGAATGTGAGCACCCAGGGCCTTCCAGATCGCTACGTTTACCGCCCTTATAACGGATGGGGTGTCCCGAAACCCCCCTGAAAAGAAGGGGGCGAGAAAGGTTGTGTGGAGTTAGATCGGGGGTTTAGGCCAGCGGGTGGACCTCTCAACGATTCCATCATATAACCCTCGGAGAATTAAATCGACTAAAGTGCTCCTCGCATTATGGCCCGTAATCGCTTAATACTGCCCGAGGGCTTTCCGTATCGCCCCCGACGTTATACAACAATTTCCACTTGGTGGCGTTCGATTTCCCTCTATGGGAACCATAAACTCCGTAATGGGGCCGAAAGCGCATTTTCAATGAAATTTCCGTTGTTTGAGTAACGGATCAGCCAACGGGTTGAGGGAAAGGATAACTGAGATAGGTTCAACTTCATGAAACTCAGTGTTTTGCTTCACAATACTTCACTTGACGTTCTAGAGCTCTCATCCAAATCTACAGCTGCACTATTGACACTTGCTGTGAAGTATCTCTTGCAACTGTGGAACTAAAATAATATTTATATATATATATATATATATATATATATATATATATATATATATATATATATATATATATATATATATATATATTGCCATAGGCCGTCTAAGCGGTGATGATGTGGTACGTAAAGTGTGAGATTGAGAGGTAGGAACTTACCTTTTTCCTAGGCATCGATTACTAGTGACATGCACGTTGATGGGAGGGACACTAAGATAACTATTGTTGAGATCTACTTCCATCACAGAGAAAATAAGGTTGATTATGTTGTCCATTTGATTGATTAGTGAAGATTTTTCATAGTCATTCAGGTTTGAAACCTACAAAATGTACGACAGATATAGAAATTTAGAAGATGCAATTTTTCTACCAACTAGTCCTACTTAATATATTTAAAGCAATGATACATTGCTTCCGAATATACCTATATAAGGGAAGAATTGTTTTCACTTGTTGAGATAGAAAATGGGCAGTCTCGAAAATCAAAATTTCCACTTGCAGTTTACGTTTTGGTCCATTTTGAACAACTTTCGTTTCGAGTCTGCGGGTGTGTCGCGTGTCTGCAAATCTTTGTGAAAGCCTTATTTCCAAAATAGTCTACCAATTTTAATGAAATTTTCAGGGAATGATCAAATTAGGGTTTATATGATCCGCTATTAGTTTTGTTGTTCCTAAATCAATACTCCACTCTCTGCATGCGTAAAAAAAATTCCATCAAGCATAATTTCTTCACGCCCAAGACGTTCAATCTTGATCGAAGCTGGAAGGAAATTATATTATCAATTCATACCAATTTCTACACGATCGCTTCATTAGTAGCTCCTGCGTATGCACAATTGTGAAATCCTAGTAACAAGCTTAATTTCTACAGCTTCATAAGTCGTTGATGCAATTTTCAAGGAATGTGCGGGTTAGGTAGTAGATGGTCCCCTATCGATTCCATTTTTGCCAAATCGTTATGTCACTATGCTCACGTGCAAACTTAATTTCCATCAAGCATCATTTCCTCTCGTCCGTCATCCTATCTCACTCAAATTCAGAGGATAGTTTTGGAAAATACGATTTAATCAGCCCACATAATTTAAAATACTATTGTATAATTAGCAGCTGCTGCGCATGTGCGAATGAGTAATTCTTGTGATGAGCTTGATTTCCTCAATTTCCATCCGATTTTGATGAAATTCTCAGAGAATGTGTTGATCATATCCTTCCTATTTCATCCCTCTCAAATCATTTCTTCATTCTGCACCAAAGCTTAATGTAAATTACTTAAAGCTTCATTTTCTCGTTTCCTCATTTGACGTTTTACGCGGCATCATGATTTACTATTTTCCAAAATGGAATTTTTTAAGATAATTGTAAAAATTTCTATGATCTATGTGCCACATCCTATATTATCTAAAGATAATTCAAATGAAGAAATTACCATAACGCATTGTTGAATTGAAATGAATGCTTCTTGTGTAGTTGTCATGATTGTAGTATTCGGAGGATGGTGAAGGAGGGTTATTGATCGTAGTCCTCATTCAAAAATCTTCTCTTAACGCTTGTAGAGAAAGATTTATTCAGGAAGGTAAACTATACCATATTCAAGTTAATGGAAAATAAAATGGCTTTTGCTACTTGTTTCAGGTCAGTGTTTTAGCTGTTGGGTGTCAACTTCATCATGTTGTGAGTAACTTCAAATACTATTATGTGACTAATTATGCATCCCTGGCTGAAAGCCTTATGTATTACATTAGCTAATTGAAGCGTTCTCCACTCCAGATATAGCTTGCCCGCGAGCTACTCTATCTGCACAATTGATACTATACGGTAAATTATACTGTACATTTATATTTGAATAGATTAAATTATAATTACATACCAATAATAGGATACCCTGTACAGTTGGAAAAAAATGCGCATCAAAGTTCTTCTTTCTCTCTTTTGGTGAAGTCATTGTCTGAGCCATTTTTTTGTATATGGAAAACGTTCAGCGAATTAAATTCAGGGTCAAATGCTCCATATCAATATGTCAATATACTAACAGAGTTAAGGACGAAAGTCACGCCACTTCAAAGTACTGCTAATGTTGAGCTACGGTGAAAAGATTACATTTTCTATATTTTTTTAGTCACTTTCCAGTTTTTTTTTTTTTTTTTTTTATTTGACTTGATATGAACAGCTTAGAGCATAAATGTTCTAATTTATAGCAATATTGATATTATTGGACATGAAAATTGAGTACACATAATCACGCAGAGCACACTTCGTTTACAACTATTTTCCGGGGATCTCAAATCCCTCTAACTACCGAAACACTAAATGGGAAGTCCATGCCAAATTTCAAGGCTCTTGATCAAGTAGTTACACACATATCATACATTCGTTCAGTAGTAATATTTAATAATTTACCATGCCCTATGCGGCATAGATCAAACTTAATTTCCCCCTTAGTGGGAAAAGCATCTGATCATGGATATGTCTGCTTTTCACAGTAAGGGAGATATTAAGTAATCTGCATAAAGTGATGATTTTAGTCGGAAAACAAATTAAACTGCAGTGACGAAAATTTTTTTTTTTTTTTAATTTACCAACTTCCTAGGGTGAACAGGAAAAAATTTTGCTCACTCAGCTGATCAAGAAAGAGCCCATAATTTCAATTTGTCTCTCAATGGCCCAGAGTCTCCCTATCAGTTTTCAATTTCCTAGGGTGAACAGGAGAGAATTTGGTATTAGATCGAAAGGGTTATTTCTACTAGTAGTAATAGGAAAATGGTAATTTACGTACCTTTTGGAGGAAACCGTTGTCACTAGTAAGCTGAGTACCGGGGGCGAGCGCTTTCGATGTAAAGACATCAACATGAGGCTGTCGAAACAGCAGCTACTGAAGTCAGCCCGTCGGTCTGCCGCTTTATATGAATGTAGCGGTCAGCGGCGAGTGAAGTGAGGAGAGAATATAGCTCACACTGCTTATCATGAAAGAGCCCATCATTTCTACTTCTTCTAACACGATATTGTTTATTGAGCTCATCATTTCGTTTCTTCTTCAATAAGCTATACAATGATTTAATGTATGTTAACATATAAATTTACTGTAAGAGCTACTCAGCTGATTTCGGCCATAGTCTGCTTAAAGTGCTAGTCTTAAATATGCTACATGCGGTACATGCCAAATTTCAAGTCTCTATCTCCACGGGAATGGGCCAAATAACGCCTCTTTTTTTGTATCAAGCAAATTTTGGAATGACCCCCAGCGATAAGACATATCCATGTCAAAATCATAGGCATCAGACCTACATTAAGCACAGTAGTTTCATTATCCACACGTCGTTTTTCTTGGCTATTTTAAATAGTGAAACGTTTATTTTGATGAAATTAAGGTGCTGCTTTTAGGTCATTTCAATAAATTGCAGTAATAAGTAATAGATTGTAGGCAGGTGTGTTATTTGTTCCGAAATTGGATTGGAGAAGGCAGCCAGGGTCAGCTTTATCGTGGATGGACCACAAAGCTCCGTCGAGATTACAACCATCGGTATGTTATGGAACTTGAAGTTTACTCGCATCTCTCGTTTAGATTTGGATTCCATCCGCCGACAATCCGCTCGCCCCGGGTCGTGAACAGTCGAGTGGAACAAGACCGATCATCCAGTTGAACGGCTCAGTGGTGGAAATCCATTCACAAGTTGTACCTACACCTACATCTAGCGCGTACCTCACTATCCACCGCGTTCCGTGAACTCGACGGAGCTGACATAAATGGGAAATGAACTTCTGAGTGTATCGCCTTTAATCTCAGGCTTTTGAAATGTTGATGGACGTAGGAATTGAATTTGTAAGTAGCACTCCTAGCTCACACCAACCGCATGCTGACTACGATTAGTAACTTTCTAGACACGATTCGGTTTATTATGTAATTCAATGAACTTTAATAAATGAAAAACTAAAACAATGCAATTAATAAAGGTTCAACCTACTATAGAAATGGTTGGTTTACGTTTCGAGATGCGTAGAATCCAAAAAAACTATTTGAACTCGGAACATCATAAATCCCGCTTAGCTAAAAGTTTCCAAATTGTCTAAAACTTATTATTTTACATTCATACCGACACATTCATGATCTAAACCCTTTTAGATTCATTGTATAAAAGTAATAATTGCATGCATTACTACTTGGATCTCTCAAATTTCAGTATGAAATTTGCTGTATTCAACAAAACGTTTGGATTTTTTTTAAAGTAGAATGAAAATTTGGCTGATGCTTCATTTCTCTAAAGGACTTGAATAAAAGTCATTGAAGGAGAAACAACTTAATGCAAGAAATCGAAGCGATCTACCCAGCACCTGGGTTGCTTGATGGCGCAAACTACCTACCCACTTTTGATGGTAACTAACTGTTGTAATTTTTCAAAGTATTGGAGAAGGATCAATCTATTGACTTGAAGCAGGTCCTATTTTATTAGTTTATCTACGAAATGTAACTGAAACACAAGGCAGGGTTAGGACAGCTGCCCCTGGTATTAGCAACCAGTTTTACCTTTTCCAGATAAAATTTCTTAATTGGCGGGCTGGAAACTAATTAATTGGAAAGGTGGCAATGCTCGCGGTTTTATTGGTAGTACGCACCGATGTTAGCATCACTCAAACCGCCGGTCAATTGTTTTCACTTAAGCCTTGATTTTCCAATTGCCGGAGTCAATCAGAGAGCTTACTTCGGCAAACAGGTTAAGTACCTACCCCTGCTGTCACAGCTGGGGCAGGAGTACCCAGGGTTTGAAAGATAACTTCCGTTCTAGTTACACCTTATTACCAACAACGCAGGGGTAACCGCTGCCACCAGGCCTAAGATTATTTCGCAGCAACCTCATTTATATTGTGGCGAGGCTTGAGTTGGGTAGCCCGTAAACATCGAAAAATGACAAAGAAGCCTTGATAAAGATTCTCGGAGGCTAAACCATTTTAGATCACCTGTCAGGACTGAAAATTTTACTGTTGGGCAAGATATAGACTGCACGGTTCTTATACAGGGTGATTCCCTCGCAGATACAAAAAAAAAAAAAAAAAAATTTGGGTGAAAATACATCATAAATGGAGTAAAATGCCGCCAACTGCATATTTTTATCTCAATCCGTTCTCGAGATAAGATTTTTTAAAGGTTTTTTTCAGGAAAACCGTGTTTTTTTTCCTTTTAAACTCTAATTTATCCACTTTACTTCATTCAATTTTAACTTTTATCCACATTTTCGGAATTAACGTTAAATTTCCAATAAGAATAGTGTACTTTGATTCTTGAAAAGTACCGTCTAAAGACCATAACAACTGCTCAAACGTAGACAAATTCTATAAAATGAAATTTCTGAAAATCTTTGAAACGTTACTTCTAAGTAACCTCTTTTTCAAAAAAATCCTGGAGACTGGAAAATCTCAAGAAAACTTCTTCATTCAATACGCTTTTCAACGGTATGGTCAAATTGGAGATCATCTTGTTTCTTCGTTGAAAAATTCAAGTTTAAATGCAAGAAAACTTTAGGCACTTAAAAATGGAGGGTTTCATCAGAGGGTAGAAAAAAATGTAAAAATTTTTTAAATATTTTTAATTGAAAGGATTGTGACAACAATGTCCGATTACAAATTGAAATTTGGTTTCCCTACATTTTACACTGTAATGCGTTAATTTTGAACCTTTGACCTATTTACTGTTCAGGGTAACTCCTCCCTCTGATGACAAAACTTGAAATCGCCTAACGTTTTCTTGCATTAAAACTTAAATTTTTCATCGAAGAAACAAGATAATCTCAAAATTGACCATACCGTTGAAAAGCGTATTAAATGAAGAAGTTTTCATGAGATTTGCCAGTCTCCAGGGTTTGTTTTGAAAGAAAAGTAGCGTTTCAAAGATTTTCAGAAATTTCATTTTATTGAATTTGTCTACGTTTGATTAGTTGTTATGGTCTTTAGACAGTACTTTTCAAGAATAAAAGTACACTATTCTTATAGGAAATTTAATGTTGATTCTGAAAATGTGGTCAAAAGTTAAAATTGAATGAAATAAAGTGGATAATTTTGAGTTTAAAAGGAAAAAAACTCGGTTTTCCTGAAAGAGCTTAAAAAATTATATCTCGAGAACGGATTGAGATAGAAATATGCAGTTGGCGGAATTTTACTCCTTTTTGGATGTAGTTTCACTCAAAATTTTTTTTGCATCTACGAGGGAATCACCCTGTACATATGTATTCCTCTCGGTCCACGGCCTGGTCACGGTCCATATCATTCATAGTTGGGACCAAAATCCATCCTCGATTTCTTTCCCGGTCAATCAAATGTCCGCCCTTCTGGAAACAATATGATTATCCTCAACACCCTGGCATTGCACTTCTTCATAAGCGTCATACGATTCTGATCGGAAGACATTTGCTAAGGTGGTTTGCACACGGTGATTGTCTGCATTTATCATCACTTCCGTTTTGGAGCAAGCACCGAGAATTTATAGGGTAGTGTTTCATCTGTGTATCACCTCACGCAGGATACCTGCTGTAGCAGCAACTCTGTATTGTCGCTAATATTTCACTGGCAAAAAGAAACTTTAACGGCATTCGGGAATGTTACCACTTCATAATATTTGTATTGTAGTGCCGACAACGTTTGAAAACAAAGTTTCATTGCCGCCCTCCGCCTCTGGTGTTGAGAATGTATGAAAGAACCTGCTTATACTCTGACAATAAACTGCCTATTTGGTGTTTTGTAAACACAGACGTTTGATGTGAGTACTGGTTGTGTATGGCTAGGTAACTGTTCTCTCCATACGTCCCCAGAGAAACGTAAGTTGAAAACTACTTTTTTTCTAGATTTAATTATTTTATATTTGTCGTCGAATAAAACGGGTACTCACAAGATGATGATTTCATATGGTATGGGTACTAGTTTCAACACTTCATCCTAGTTTTAAACAGCGTGGTGATATAATATACTCTTCTTTACCTCTGTATCATCGTAACACTCATATTTAAATGAAAAAATCAACATTGAGGGTTACTCATTAGTCTGAGAAATTCGCATTTACTATTTTAAAATAGGAGCACGTTTTATCATGAAAATTTTGACACCATCCAAAATTTTCTACGAATGGTAGTTTGCTTTTTATGATTTTCCAAGTTTCAGTAAAATCAAACGTCATACTTGTGTGGAGGGTGAGATGCGATGACTCATTTTGCCAAAACTTTGAATATTTATAGATAGAAAGTCCCTTCTCTTAGAATCATAATTTTCGTGTCTGTATTCATGAATATCTGTCTTTTTCTTATTTCATGGCTCATCAATCTGTGATAAAGGACTCCTTGAAGTAAGTTCTGCCAGTCAAGTAGGTTTAGTGCGGCAGCTTTCCAGATTCGAACACTGTCGCAAACGTATTTTGAATGCTCGCGGACAAACTGTCTGAAGAATGACTCGAAGCAGAAAACATAGAGTAGTTTACACGTTTAACACGGGTAGTTTTCCGAGATCTCTTCCAAGCGGGAATAAGTGGGAGGTCCCCAGGGGTATATATACTCCAAAACGGGGACCCTGGAATGTGCTCGGATCACTCCTCCACTTCTCCTAAAATCCTCTCTTACTAAACAGGCTCCAGCCTCAAACTTATGCACTCCCCTTCCGACTAGCATAAAACTTGTAAAAATACCAGAAATATTCCAAGTACAAACATACCTTTATATCTAGCTAAATACTCTAAACATAAACTCTGTAGGAATTACCCATACGATTTTTTGTACAAAATTCACTGATATAATATGTATCCAATATTCGTTGTTTCTTCTTTCAATCTAGTAAATTTTAGCTATTACATTAAACTGAGATACTAAACAACCTGAGCATATACCGAAGGTTAGGCTCAGTTTGAGTACTCCAACTCCTGACCATGCTTATCGGAAATCACTCAGAATAGGTTTGGTTCGACTTGAGTTCACCCGCGAGCATGTTGTTCAATAGATAACAAAATTTTATAACTAAACAATTATCACGAAAAACATACATAAATTTTACTTAAAATTTTCATGCCAGCCTAGTCTTTGCCGCAGGTTTTAGCTCTGCCTGGGTACAACAACTAGCGAGCATGTTTCTGGATTGACTAGTAGGTAGTCTCTCTCTCGAATCTCAGCATAACAGAACAGATACAGAGTAAATTATCAAAAATTTGATAGGTTAGGAAGTGAAGGATGTTACGAGCGTCGTAACAAACACACTGTAACGAACACGCGTCATTCCTCACTGAAAACACACTCCTGTTATCACAATTGGAACCCACAATTACTGCCACATAAATATAACATTACATGATTACTCCATAAATGGGCTGTGAAGGAACTTGTCATCACAAAGGCAACGACGCATTCTACGGTAAAATTATTGGCGGCAGCCGCTCTCCTCAAAATGGCCTCATATACGCACCAACACTCTTGTTTATGAAATATGACGTCCATTAAGCGTTTCCATCTCGGGTAACGTTGCGGTCGTACAGAAAAAGTGGAGTGTAAGCCACTTGTTGGTGAGTTGGAACTAGGTGGGTGGGTGTAGTGGTCGAGGCGAGGGGGTAGATAGTGGACCAAAGCCCATAGCTCAACTCATGAGATACGGCCTACCCCCGGATTTTCATACATCTTCCGCGCTGGGAAATAAGTTTTTCTTTCGTCATGGCTGAATACAACACTTGTATGAAAACATTTTTTGTTCTTTTGGGGAGTAGAGGAATATCCGTCGAAATCCGAGTTTGGGGTTACCTTCAGCATAAAAAATAGCGCCAGTGTCACTGACAGGATAGAAGCAAAGCTATGCACAGTTATATAAATGATTACTATAGGAGGAATTACGCCTGAAAGTTGAGTATCGCACATTGCTCCCTCTGGTATCTGTGTCATGAATGTACCGATCATTGAATTGTTCTAAATACTCTTAAAATGTCTCATACTGCGTTACGTACCACAGTTGATGACTAAAAAGTCAATCAGACAAAGAAAAAACATTTGCTTGATACATTGTACACACGGGCATGTGCGAAAGTTGCCATTCAGATGAGAGTAAGCGTAAAGGATCCATCTACAGTCTAATCCGATCAACCCCTGAAATTTTGATCGAAATTGGACCATCTGTAGAAGCTTTTTGCAAGGATTTGAGTTTTACGCATGCGTGGCAGCCTCTAATGATGCGATCAAAATAAACAATTTTGGTTTTCTGTATTTAATCGTCTTTCCCCAACTTCAATCTGAATTTGCGCAAGATCGGACGGTCATACCATACAAAAATGACGCTTACTGGATTTTTTATCTGACTTTTGATTTGATGGAATTTGATGAAATTGGTAAGTCCTTAGTCTAATCTGCACATTGCTTGAAAATTTTATCGAAATCGGATATAAACTGCAGAAGTAATGGTTGTTACAAGGATTTCACATTAGTTTATGGGTATAATTTCCTTATGATACAATCGTGTTAAAATTGAGATGGAATGATTAAACTGTATTTTTCCGAATAACCCCTGATGATTATCGAGATCAGATTACTAGGCCTTGAAAAAAATATGCTTGATAGATTTTAGGTTTACACAAGTTCAGAATGAAGTATTGAATTGTGAGTTATGCAACTGATATAGGACCATCAACAGCCTAACCCACAAAGTCGCTAGATCCTTGACAAGGAAAAAAACCTCGGCTTGCGGTGATGAAATTTGAAATGGAGCACTGCTGGAACACGCAAAATGCATTTAATAGATATGGAGGCGAACTGGTCGGATGAGGGGCCTAAGAGACTGATTTCTATTCTAATCGAAGTTAACCGACTGAACCTAATCGACTGAATTCTGAAATGAAGCGCTTTGGAAGTACCTTGAAATCAATGTTGCGAGGTATAGAAGACCAGTGATCAGCTGTTCTTCTGAGGCTGATTTCTTTCCTAATCAACCTACTAACAACTACAATATGTTATTGTAATGGAGGATTTTATGTGCAAACAAATACACTTTCAAATCCATACATAGTGGGAAGATTTCTTTGTCATGAAGAGTTTTGTGTATTAGCATTTACCGAAAAGCGCATAAATGGGGCGCTGTGATGGGAGTGGACCTTCGTGCTATGCGCAATGCTTCAAGTTTATATAATGTATACCTACTATAGACTGGGTATAGTGATAGACCATTTGAAATCCGCGTAGAAGGGCTATCTAACACAGAAACGGTAGGTAACCCTTTCGAAGTAACTTCCAGAGTTATTATTAATACTATTATTTTTAGTTTTTTCTCATAGCTTCTCATATTTCCAAGCTGGTTTCAAACTTCTAATAACTTATGATTCAATTATGAACATTCCTTGTTTATTATTTTCAGCAACTGTCAATGTTTATATTATATAATTATTTTGTTGTACCTTTCCATTTTACTGTTTATCTAGCACGATGTTATTGATCATTAGGTGTTTTAATAGCTATGTAATAAATATTTCATTTTTGTTCATAATTCCATTTCAATGAAGTATGGTTCCATGCGCACACTCGTTTATGTCATTTGAATATGAACGCAAAGATCATGACACATATATATCGAGTGCACGTACGTAAAAATGTTATTGAAGGAATACATCGAACATCCATTTTAAATACGAGAAAGATACAAGTTTCCTGTTTTGTTCGGAATAAGTTCAGAACTACACGACGCACGATCAGAATAAAAGTGCAATATCACCACGGAGGTTGTAAAAAATGCAGCCTGAAAGGAATGGAACGGCAGTAAAAACTTCCTAGTGCTCAGGTTTACTGCAGTGGGATATACTCCGCAGGAAGAATGCACTCGACGAGCCTTTATGGTCGCAAGTGCTTATATTAGGGGACTCGGTCCGAGGAATTCGAATGGGAACGGTTGGGTATTAGCATGTTTTTATTACGTGCTATGTGACACCTCCTACGAATCTGTTTGGGGTTCCAACGGCACAACGCAGTGATATAGTTAGGCAGGTACTACCTACACTCGTGTGCTACAATTATCTCTTTTCTGTCGTTATTATTGCTTTTGGATGTGTTTTTTCAGCCATTGTGAATTTTCCCCGAAAACGAACGCAAAAGGCCCTCGAACGGCCGTATTTATGACAAGCCTTCAATAATTCGTAAAAAATAAAAAATAATAATATAGATCATTTATAAATTTCTAGCCTAATTTTGCTAGTTTCCTATATAAATAAATAAATAAATAAATATATATATATATATATATATATATATATATATATATATGTATATATATATATATATATCCAAGGAAAGTAGTAGGGTTTTATTTGTGAGGGCGAAAGTTTTACATATCATTGGTATATCAAGGTCATTTTTCTTTAAACATTCCATTCACTGAGCAGTTGTGTGCCCATTTTCTTGGGCTCAGCAAATATAGTGCCATAGACCTTGAGGAGAGTCTTTGCTCATTGCTCGATATACAAGCGGTGAGAAAAATGCTTGCGCTTTACCTATAGTGTCTGAGACCACTCATAGACACTAGGTATGAGCTTTTTCACGTGATGAGCAATGACAGCACAGAAGTCATACCTCATACCTACCTACTGACGCGCCAAGAATACCCGTACAAGAACATACACTATTTGATTGATGATTTGATGGAATTGACTTTTGTAATATCAAATCTCTATTAGGCTCCACATTTATCCATAGGTTTATATTTTAAATCAACGTAGGATCTAATATATATAACGAATTTTGACATGTTTCATGTCTTTAGGATGGCCCGTGATTTGAATTTTTACGGGACCGCAGGACGAGCAAACGTAGTTGAATCACTTACCCAGGTTGAACCCCTCATCCAGGTTTTGCACGCCAGCGAGACGAGTAAGCGTAGTCATGGTACTACACGAGGGCATTTTTTGTAGGCATGGAATATGATCCGTGTTTGTGACCTGAATCATAAATGTTTGAAATGTTTTTTTTTTTAGTCCTTATGTCAGAATCCTTATAACGAATATCGCTTGTTCTCTAAAAATGGAATTTAAGACTTGATTTGATTGAGTAATGTGGCAGCCCCATTTTCTGCGCCAAGAGGCTTTCCAGCCTTATTCTTCGTTCCCCTGAGCCAATGATTCACTTGCTAGTAAGAGAGAAAATTGGGGTCTTATCTATCTCAGCAACGAACATAGGTCTTCTGCTGCATGGTTGTACGCCGTGTGTTTGGCTTTGCCTGCGTTTTGTGATATGGCCGATCGTTCCCCCGGGATCGTCCGATCGTCCCGACGAGTGTGATACATTGATAATACAAGTGCTGAAAAAACGTTGGTCTCTCACTTCCCAATATACGCGGGGGTGCTTATGGTCCTGCATTGGGGATTGTGTGGATGTGCCAAAAACTCGGGCATCAACCTGCTCAGTTGGTGTGTCGCTCGAACACATGCCCCTACTTGTTGGTCAATATAAGAATTTGGGCACACCCAAGGACTCACACTGAGTTACACTCTCCTTTTAAGAAGCCCCAGATTGTTAAATTTGGGGGGAGACCATAAGGCAGTTTGTCTCAGGACAGCTTAAACACGACTTCCATTCTTTGAATCAGTTAAGAAACTAAAAATCTTTAGAGTCCTTTGAAAGTGGTCATGTGAAAGGACGTGCCATGAGAGCTACCTAGGTACTTCCCGTATATTATAACTTGTTATTCATCATGCACTTGCATAGACAAAAATTGAAGTAGGTACCTGCTTAATCAACTTTTTTTGTCCCAAAAATTTGCCTAACTGCAAAACTCGAGTAATAATCGTCTTTGTGAAGTCTAACCTTCAGAAGAATGAATTTCAAGGTTCATTCCTTACAGCTGGTTTATAATTCATGTTGCACATTGCCTGATTTGATATTCGTCAAACTTGTTGATAAGCAGTTGTATTCATTGGCAGAGCAACAACGTACATACTTAGTTTACTTTTAACCAACAGCGAATTCGGTAGGCTGTATGTACCTACGTAGTTTCGTTTGTTGGTGGAGCACCAACCTGCCTTGTTTACTTCAACGAACTTCCAAATCTATCCTTTCATTCATTCAATAAAACAAGTAAAGCTTCCTCACGTATAGTAATAATAACATATCTAAAACGCTGATGAAACTGCCTGGACAATGGGTATATAGGTACTTACACTGCAATACAGAGATCTGAGGAATTTTTATTTATTTTTTCGTCACGAGAATATGGGCTATAGTATCTCGCAAAAAGTGTCCCTGAACCACAAATTAAAGCCTCAAAAATACTTTCTCTTATTGGATTCACTTCTACATTTCCTAACTAAACGTCTCAAGAAGTCACAAGAACATTAAATTGTATGATCAAGAAGGTAATTGTTACTGGAAAACGAAGGTCTTGAAAATGCACATAAGATTGCGACGAATCATATTTTTTAGTAGAATCTCTTGATATTTGAAAACTTCAACCATATCGGATGTGTTTAAGATGGGTGCCCAGAGAAATGAATGAACTGACAAAACATCGATGAGGAATGTTTATATTACGTTGCAAAAGATTTCGTTACCAGGTGGGATAATAGCAGCAATGTTGAGCAACGAGTAGCTTAACCCATTCATAAACTAATTCTGCAAACAAGCAATTTCCTGGATGACCCCGTTTTCGGCGTCTAATTTCGAAGTGAAGCTCCCAAGATGAAGAAGCACGTTTTTCTCACCACGGGAGCAGAGGTCTAATTTCATTCTACTATAATTTGACACCGCTCCGCCCCACGTTGAAGTAGGCGAGAGATGGGGGAAAAAAGCACTTTTCCCGGGAAATTTAAAGAGGAAGAGCGAGGCGCTAGTGACGGGAACAAAAATTAAAAAGGACTAAACCTTCACAGAAGGAAGTAGTGGTGATAAATGGGAGGGAATTGTAGGTAACCACTCCAAGGAATGGGAATTTCATTAGTGCGAAGTAATTGCCAGTAATACGGAGAGCTGCAGTGAAGATGGTTGACTCAATTTTTACATTTTATCGGAGTCATGAGCAGTTAAGAAGCTATGATGCCTTTAGACTTCCTTTGCCGTTTCCCTTCGACTGAGAGGGTCAAGGAAGATCATTCACTTGGTAGTATTAGAGGATGGCGCAGGAGTCAATGGGATTCAATTCCTACCTATGAGAATAACTCTGATCATACTCAAACAAACCCTAACCATACATCTTCATGATCGTTTACAGAATGGAAGATTACATGTACAAGACGTCAGCCTAAAGCTTCCAAAAGTAATACATGCCTAAAATACATGCTGACGGACCTATTAGTTTTGATAATCTAAAATGAAATTTGGAAGTGGTTGGACCTGAAAAGATGCAAGCTTTACTAATGATGTACGATTATGTTTGTTTATGATTGATTAAAAAATGATTAAGAGTGAAATCATATAAGGCATTGGTAGTATTAGAAAGGCAATGAGCTTACTCTTTTTTCTTTCCACCACGATGTAGAGAGATGTGTGGACGAAACACTCAATTCGTATTGAGCTAATAACAACTGGATCTGAATCATTCAGCTAACTTTATCACTGACAATATGTTATGTAAATCCATTCAAATAATAAGCCCGAACAATGGCTATAATGCGAGACATATTTAATTAATAATTGCCGAGTGAAATGCGGAAAAAGTATCCCAATCTGCGGAACGGATTAACTTTTGGTCCAGATTATTCATAAAGCTGTAGTGGGAAAGCGGGATAGCCCTTCATAGAACAATTAATTCATCCGGAAGGATAATTACGATTTATTTTTCTCCCTCATAATTTTCGGATTATCCCGGCCGTAAAATAGCTTTTAGGGTCAATTATGAGAAGATGGGAGGGGGAATGTTAGGGTGGAGGTGGAGTAGGAGGGGGATAGAGAAAGGGGGTAGGAAATGAAAAGGGATTTTGAGGTTTAAATCCCTCTCCTCCAGTAGTTACACAGTTCCTATGAACTAACGCTGCCACGAACACACGTTTGCGTGGATTCTAACGCAGATTTATAGCGGTGAAATTCTTGGTTTAAAAAAAATACCTTCCTCTCCATTGTTCGACCGAGGTCTCCCCGTTCCTAAATATACACATACGAATGAACCTACGATATTCACCTCTTGTTTTATTTGATGATGCTGAAACTCTTTTGAATCCTGAAGGAAGGAAAATAGTACGGTTCATAGTCGATAGAATGGCAGTAGGCATGAATGAAATTCTATACTTCATTTTATATTAACAAGAATCTTCTACAAGCATATGATTATGACAGTGCAGCCGTCTAATGTATTCCCCTGCCAATCATTCTAGACCTTATGAACTGGACATTACATTTTCAAGGTCGGTGCGTTATTGAAAACACTGATATTTCTATTGATATTGATATGAAATGAAAAGATCAGTAATTGCGATGGAAAGTCCCTTGTATCGAAAAACGGATTTATTTGAAAGAACGTGGCCTTATGTTCTATCTAGAACACAAAACATATGTCCGCAGTCACAGATTAAAATATCCACAAATACCTATTCAACAATCGTTTTTGAATCTACCAATAGGTGGCGGAAGCATTGTTTTCACATTTGGGAGATGAAAATATCTTCTCCCCAGAATTGAAAATTCCACTCGTATTTTAAATTGTATACCAATATGAACAACTTTCGATTCGTGCCTGTCTGTCTGTGTATGCATGCCTATCCGTGTGTCCGCACATCTTTGTAGCAATCATAATTTCTACAGTTTTTATCAAATTTTGATGAAATTTTCTGGAAATGTGCAGTTTTAGATAGTTTTCTATCAGGTGCATAGCTCCTGAGTCAATACTCCACTCAGCGCATGCGCAAACTTAAATTCCACCAACCATATTTTTTTCGCGTCCTAATTATCCGATCTAGATCTTCTGGATTTATTTTGAACCAAGAACTTTGCTAAAACTGCGGACTTTTATAATTTGTCTGCCTTCCAATCACAACCTTGACATAAACGATCAACATCATATCGTGTACTTAACATCGTTTTTATATTATGATTCGCTGACAAAACTTCAATTTCGGCATCCCGCTTGACGTTGTTCATTTCGTTTGTCCCCACACGCCATTTTTATTTTCTGCTGCACTTGTAAACTTAGCTTCTACAAGTGTAACTTTTCTACACTTTTACTCTTTGTTTTGGTGAAACTCTTGTTCTAGTTTACCGTGCATTACAAGTACCTGTACTGGTTTACTTGCACACTTGTAACTTGTTGGTTTATGAAATAGGCCCCTGATGATCAGTCCAGATAGTCCAGTGATCAAGTACGGGAAACTTAGTGCCGGCAACTGGAGTGCGCCAAGTATCCCAAACTTCCAATACTATTTCCGTCCGTTTTCCTAAATATGACTATTGAATGTTATATACCAAAGTGATCGGGAAAGAATGTAGATCCCAATGAGACAAATATAGTGAGGAAAAACGGTTTTCAAAAGTCTAAAAAGGATACTTACTGCCTTTAATAAACTGTGCAGTCTATACAGTCCTCAGAAACAAATGACTTGAACGCTAGGTGTTCATTACAGGGCGAACTCAGGACCAGTTGATTGTGACGTAGAGTTGAAAATGCCGGTCTGCTGACAGAAGGTGGCAGCGCTATAGGGGCTGAGCCAGGCCGCAATCCCCCATTGTTAATTTCAGATCAATCACCCTGACACCGACCGACCCGGACCTCCAGTTCCCAACTGTTGTTCATTCCTATCACCTCCCACGTTGCCTTCGGTTGACGTCAACTCGGATCTTGGGATCGTCGAAAGGAAAACTTCCAAAAAGTCGCCAGCTGTATCTCGTTGCTTCAGGGAGGCCGAAAGAGGAAAAGATCTATTCAAATGTAACGGAAAAGTTCTGGACCAAAAGAATCTTTCCCATTGAAATAGCAAAATTCTGTTGAGCCCCCCAGATAATAAAACATTTTAATTTCTCCCTTGTTGCAAAAACAAAAGATCATGGATATGTCTAGTACCTAGGTACTGCTTACCAGTAGTTACCTACTACTCAATTGTATTCCAACCATGTAGTGCCTTCTCTTCACAAGATTATTCCATTACGGTAACAAAACAATATTAGTTTATAACTTAGAGTAATAAATCAGCATTCCTTGACACTAGAATGGCTTAGAGGTCATGAGATGTTGTGATAAAATGAGAGCATTCCAAAAAGTGGCGAACGATTTCCCTACTATGAAAACTATGGGAGTTACTCTTCCCTAGTAACTCATTGGTTGTACGTGAAAAATCCATATACATTCTACCTAGCCTTCACTTTTCGAGTTAATAATATTCTTAAGTGCCGGGTCGTCACAAATTTTGGTGTCGATACGCAAATTTTAGAATGACCCCTAGCCCAAAAACATATCCATGTTAATAAGGTTGGGGATATTTATGCCGTCCAGCGAGTACTACGTAGTTTTTCATTTTTGACAATTTTTTTACTTTGGAGAAGATTTCTGACTATGTTATATGGATAACCTAGCACTTGAGGTAGCCTATCCAAAAGAAATTCAACCCTCTTTCCAACGACACCCTCATTTTTTTGTTTATTCTGAATTATGGGTGGTTATAGCCCTTTTAGTGACTTAAGGTCGAAAACACGATAAAAATTGAGTAACGTGATAACAAAACGAAAAAATCTCAACGAGGACCTTTTAACCAGAAATTAATTCCAGCATTGACCCCCAGAAGTTTCTATACCAAAAGTGTAAACACCCTATATATTTATTTATTATTCAGTCGAAAACTCAACTTAGCATTAAGATGAAAATCCGATGTTTCGGAAAAAAAATCAAGAAGCCTAATGTAAACCATGTGTTTGTTGGCCTGCACTTTTCAAGTGCAAAAAGTCAGTAAAAATTGAATGTTTCGGCAGAATATCGTGCGGAGAATATACCAAAACTATAAATTAGACATTTTTCACAAAATCGAGCTTTAGTGTTCTTAATTGTGATTTTAAAAAAAATGTGCTTAAAAACCGGAAAATTTCATACATTTTCCCAAGTCCTAAGATTGGGTTTTCTTACAGATTAGTATTCAGAAAAAGTCTGTTTGACATAACTCAATTATTGAACGTTTTTGTTCACAAGAGTCCGCCAATTTCTAAACAATTTAACATAATATATAAGTTCAAAAGTTGTTATTTTTAAATATTTACGAGACAATCGCACATACATAACAAAATAATCAGAAGAAGTTCACATCTTAAGTTCAACTTACACAATACAATAATAAGAAAAACAAAGAACATTATGACAAAATACAATTAGAACATTACGGAGCATGAAGTAAGCAGAGATTTTGGATTAGACAATATGTGGGAGAATACATCAAATTCAGGGTAGGCATCCATAAGCAAATTCATCGAACGAGGGAGGCGCTGGAGAGATAGATCCCAAAGGTAATTTGTTGGGGCAAAAGGTAAGAAAAGAAGACTACTACCCGCTGAGAGCCGTGGCACATGGAAATATATCCTGACATAGCCGGTCAATCCAGTTGATTATCAATAATTTTGTAAAAGAATAGAATGTCAGCAGGGCTATGACGAGTTTCCAAAGGCGATATAATAAACATAATAATAAAATGGTAATAAGAAGATTTAAAAAAACTTCCAAGTTTCTTTCCAGTCTAGTAGTGGTTGAATCATGTTAACAAAATTAACTGAGAAGGATAACCTGTGTGTAAACAATTCTTCAGACAGCCTCGCTCATACCTCAAATTGTTGGCCACGCACTGCGCAGTGGTTAACATAATACGGTTAGGTAAATCGAGAGCTTTCCAACGATAAGCGAACGATTTTTGTACGATGATAAATGCATAAGATACAGTTCCGTGGCAACGATTTAGTTGTGAGCGATAATCATCATAAAATAGGAGCGTAAAGCACTGAATGTCACGTAACCTTAATTCCGTCTCATTTTTGGCCGGGTTATGATGGAAAAAACGTGTTCCATGTAAAAAGAAGAAATTTGTCATTGAGGGAGTGTTGCATGACGTTAACTTTTTATGTTTGTTAAACTGGCTGTGCAGTCTTGTGAAGAGCAGCAAGCTGTAAACTGTTATTAATTTGCAACCTTTATGGGCTTAAACATGTTTTGGATTTTCCTGATAGATCCTCGATCAAAAGTGATCAAAATATTAAATCGAAATCGATTTCCTGAGATCTCGTAGTCCGCATTGCCCAGTTCACAGAAGGTACGCCGGCTGACCAAAGAGGGAAACTCCAAGTTAGAATTGACGTATCGGTGTTTGCGGCAAACACCTGCAACGGACGCGGCCGGCTCTAAGACATAAATCAACCAAATCAATCATCGTAGCCCCTGATTAATGTTGTATTTCAAATTCCGCGATGGGGCTGAGGTCTGCGCTGAATTGGCGCGTTCGGTTTACCCGAGTTGCATTTTGAGTGCTTACTGATCATTACTGGGAATCAATATCCTGCTGGGAGTCAGGCTGTTTACATAATGTAGATAGCTGGTCGTATGAACGTATGTACTCTACTTACCAAGTCCAAGTTGCAGGTCTTGAGAATTTTTCAGAAGTGAACTTTGGGTATAACTTCAACCGGAGAATTAGACACTCAACATATGAAATTGGTATTTGTTTATTATTTTCAACAATTAAACTTAGTAATCCTGCAAATAACCACAAAAAGGTTTATTGTTTGTATTAGATAGCCCTTCTACGTAATTTATTCATATATAATTATTATACCCCGTAGATTGTATATCATCAAAACTTGGGACTTAGCGCCTCACAAAAGGGTTCACACCTTTACAGGTCCAGGACCCCACAATTTTACTCACTTTAATAAATGCCGGAAATTTTACTAAAAATCTCGGAAGAAATAGGTTGGTTGAAAACGGAAGAAATATGCCCCAGAGGCCCTCAGCTATCAGTACGCCTCCGTACCTCATAAATGTTTTAAAGGAACTACATCTAAATTTTAGTACCGTAAGTCGAACAACAGAGAAATTAGCCTCACAGGTTGCAAAGCTGTTCAGGGTTCCTCTAAACACCGTAATTGTAATCTAGACGTCCGAACGGTGGTCCATTTCAGGTTTCAGCCTCATGAGTGTATTATGAAACTAATACGGCTCAGAGGATCAATGCGCCTGAGTGCACTGATCTGGAATTCTGGATATCACAAAGGAGCTTCATTGCAAACAGCGTCGTAGGTTGTCACCAATGTGTCTACGTAGGTAGAGACACCTACAGAGGGAAAATTAGTGCAATTAAATCACACATCTACACTTTACTAGTCCTCCTGATCTAAGTATAATAACAATTTTAATATTTAATGAATTTTTACAAACGGGCATCTTCCCAGAACTCATGAAATCAGCTCTCATAATCTCTATCTTTCAAAAAGGTGAGCGATCTAGCGCCGAGAATTATTGGCCGATCAACATTCTCTCTTACTCTGTCAAGATACTTGAATGCTTAGTATATAAATGGTTATTGAGCTTCTTTCTATGTAGAGATTTATTCAACGTAGCTCGACACGGATTTTCAAGCCAGCTATCAATCAACTCAGCAATTTTTGAGTTGACCAAATCTATTTATCAGGGTATTGATGAGTGCTTGAACGTTATGGGCTAGTTTGTGGATTTAACAAAGGCGTTTGACCTTGTACCTCACGAGTTTCTACTGAAAAAAAAAATTTGAGCAGTATCGAGTTTGAGGAGTGTGTTTAGATACGTTTCAGAGCTGCCAAAGTTCTCCACCTTGGAGGGTTGAGGTCTGTTCGAAACAAGGTACCATGACATTTTCGGAGAAAATACTGCTACGAGGGATACCACAGGAAAGTATTCTGGGGCCTCACATGTTTCTGAATTTCGTTAATTACCTAACTGGTCCATTAAACGTATTCCTTGGATCAAAATTCCAGGATTTTGGGGTGCACGGACGATACTAATGTTGTTCTAACGAAAAGAACATTGACAGATCTTGTTAACTTCTGCTCCAGAATCTTCGAGGATATTCGATCGTGGCTCAAAATGAATGGTTTATCGCTCAATGGGTCGAAGAAATCCTGTATCTTTTTTAAAACTAGCAGAAGTTGGATATGCCCTCTTTCTACATTATCTCCTAATGGTTTGAAGATTTCTGTGATTGATGTGACCGAATTCTTAGGGGTTCATCTTGATTGCAATTCGAAATTTGACAGACATGTTGCTGAGGTTGGTACCAAACTCAGCAGTTTGTGCTATTGCCTATCAAAGCTATCAATATTGGCCCCTAGACCTGTAGTAATTTCTGCTTATCACGGAATGTTCTTGCCTGCTACCTTTGGTATCATGTCTTGGTGTTCACCAGCTAACTTGAACTGTGTTTTCAAGCTTCAAAAAGGAACTCTTCGTATTGACGTGGGACTGAGGCCAATCTCTCCTTGTCGAGGAAGGTTTAGATCTATTTGACTGGTGGCGATTCCCTCTTCCTATATTTATAAGTATTTGGTTTTCATTAAAAAAAATAAAAAAATAAATAAATAAAAATTACTGTACCTCATCCAAGGTTTGCCTCATAATTATTCTACTCTCATCAACAAACTTCTATAATGATTCCAAGACACCAACTCACACTGTTCGAGATTGGTGTTCTTTATGCCACGATTAAAATAGCGAACCATGTTGCCTTACTTGACAATTCCACCTCGCTGACTGCTTTCAAGAAACAGGTCAAGTTTTTCCTAATTGATAAAGAGTGTAGAAAACTTTTCCAAAGCGGTGATCGTATACAAGGTGTTTACACTTTTGGTCGGGAACATCCAAGGGGCGTCGATTCTACAACTAATTTTTGATCGAAAGTACCTCCTAGAGTTTTTTTAACGCTTTGTTGTCGAGTTTTTCAATTTTTAAGATTCGTTTTTTTTTTTTTTCCTTCAAATTACTAAAATGACCATAAATACCTTAATTTTCAGAGAGAAAAAAATAGGATACCTACCACTAGAAAGAACGCTAAATATCCTTTTGGATTTTCGGATAGACAACCTATCGTGCAACATTATGCAATAAGCATAGTCAGGAATTCTTAACCCACTAGACGGCATAAATAATCCCAGGGAATTCTCGCGCACGGTACTGGATTTTATTCAATATTTTTGGGGAGTGGGGGGGGGGGGGGGGGGGGGGGGGGGGGGATGTTAAAACTTTGTTTTTCTTGTTTAATTACAAAGGGTCATTGTTGAAAATAATTCACGTTTCATAATGAGAAGGATACAAAAAATGAATTGAACAACAAATATAGTTATCATTTTTTTTTTTTAATTTTCATACTGACTTTTAAATTGGATTTTGTAATATTGTTCATATAATACTAAAACATAAAATTTATGCTTTAATTTTTTACCTTCAATAAATATTATCAGTTCTTCTAAGGTTAGAAAAACATTACCTACAAATGCTTGCGCACAACTGACCCCATGCAAATATATTTCTCCTTCAAAACTTGGCACCGTAGGAGAAGACTTTGCTTCAAGAACTCAATTGTGTATTTCGGTAGGAGTATTTCAATCATTCAACATTGATTGAAAGTGATTGAGATGACTCAATTTCATACACTTCTGTTGATGTTATTCGTCCCCCCCCCCCCCTCCTTCCCTTTTGGGTAGTCCAAAACTTTTGGATTTTTCAACTGATGTGCATATATAGGTATATATATATATATATATATATATATATATATATATATATATATATATATATATATATATATATAACAATCTATCAGGCACCCAAAAAACGCTCTCCAAGTTTCACTTCGATATGAAAAATATGGTAGGGATAAGAGTTTGGGGTTACTTATACCCAGGTTAATGTATATTTTTAATTGTGATTTAACACATATATAACATAATATATTATTATTTGTAATTTAACATTATTCTTTGAGCGGAAGTTCTGTTTTTGTCTAATTTCAGGTTTCTAGTAGGGCCCCTACTTTGTGGTCCCTAGAAACTTAATTTTAACCCTGTTTGCCAATAAACGCTAATTACGTTTCGTGCCGTTTATTGGAATTCTCACCACAACAGTATCGTACGATCAATGCTCAACAATCATGCTTAATTATTTCCCTCGCCATTCCTAGCGGATTCTATGTCAGAAACACCAACTAGCCAACATTTACGACTTTCATTAGTCTAATCACAACTCTTCTTACATTCATTCAACCGCGAACTCAAAACCATTCTTGAAGAGTAACGCTCAACTTTCTCCTTTTTTTCAACTGGGAGAATCAGAGCTGGCTCACCTCAAAGAAACTTGCGAAAACTCTCGCGTCCGGTGCAAAGGCCAATTTAAACTTTTTAATCGAAATCTCCAAACTTCTCTGAGGGTTATCACGCACATTTTCAAAGAGGGTTAAATCTAATGAAATGCTGAGTTCAAAGGAGACCGAAACTCCACAGTTATAATTGTCCGTTCACTACAAGTGGCTAACACTTTTTTCCCCTTTTTAAGGGATTTTTCGGAGCAAATGGGGCTAAGACTCGAAAAAACTGAAAAAAAAAAAAAAAAAAAAAACTGTAATTTTTTACTCAGCGTTCTTTTTCCCAAGATCTGATATAATGCATTACCACAGTAGAGACACTACATAATAAATAATTTATTGTTGGTTCTACAGAACTGTATAAATTATTGTTTAGAAAGAAATTTTAAAAATAGAAGGAGAAATTTTATAATCTGATATTTCGAAAAAATCTTGATCGCAGAATTGAGAAAGAAAAGTTACAACTTGAGAGTATATACATACATAAATACTTTTTTTTTTAGACAATTGCCCTTAGAATCAAGATAAAAATTCCGTTCTTGCGCCAAAATGTCAAGAATTACAAATTAATTAAAGGATTAGTAATAAAAAATGGAAGCGACCCTATTCCCAGGTATTAGGGTGGACAAAAATAAAGCTACGATTCGCCATCATTCGAGCTCTGTCTCTTTGACTTGGGTATGGAAGGTAGAGCTCCCCTTACACAACTTGAGGAATGATTGTTTTGGTTAAATTCTTTAACAATGTTAACGAGTTACTTCCTCTCCTCTCTTTTACTTGTTACCTCCAAAGTTTTAGGTCAATAAATTTGATTGTTATACTCTAAAAAAATAAAATAAAAGGATTAGTTAGTTGGCTAACACTTACTGAGCACCACATTAAATTGGTCAAATTTCCAAAAATCTGCTCAAAAACATCACTGAAAGTTACTAAAAACGTCGGTCAGAATATTAGTGAAAAGAAGTTTATCATCCGTGAACAAAATCATTGAAAAATGTATTCAAAAAATTGTAGTGAAAAATGCCTCTTAAATTTCATTAATTGTTGCAAAAAAAATTACTAAGAAAAACTGAAAAACAGCTAAACATCCAAAACTTATTCCGATTTGTAGAATGTGATTTAGAACGAGTTTATTTACCATACAATTGGTGAGCAACAATTTCTGTTCACTATAAGTGCTCAAATTTAAAAAAAAAAAATTGTATATAGTACAAGCCCGTATATAGTATTACCCGTGCGTTGTACAGACCCACATGTACAAGTTAGTCGGTGCTAATAATGCTGAAATAACCATTTCCAGACTGTGTCGTAACTACGGAGGCAACGTATTAAATTACAGCTTCATAGGATGAAAATCATGGTAATTAGGTGTAGGAGCTCATAGAAACTAATAGGAACTCAGTTGATCATGATATACGATTGTAATATAACCTGATCTCTATTCCGGAACTTGCTCGTCAATAAGCGCCCACCTAAATGAAAATGCGTGCAGCAGTTCGGCCCTAATGCTCGGAAAAACAAACAGACATTGGATTTCAAATGAGCAATTTATGGTCATTGCATAGTACCTTGTGCTGTGTTATGTGGCTCCATAGCTTGTCTCATTTTCCCCAGCAGTCATAAAAAGGCTTCAATTAAATTGTAGCAATTAGGTTTCAATTTTATGTACCTGATTAGAGTGTAATCTCAAGTAGTAATACTCGGAGAGACCCCGAATTATAATACGGGTGAACAAACAGGGGATTATAATTTTGATTCGTAATGCTTCAATTCAAGCGATGCTTCTTAATTTTTATCTATCCCTCTTCCTTATTAGTCACCTCCAATTCTCTTTCAACGGACTCTATAATGTCGATAAGATCTGTCTCAGTAGATGTATCGCTAAGGCCGTGTCCTACGTGGACGACCAAAGCGCGCGAGCGAGCGACCCGCGCGTGCGAGCGAGCGACCAGCTGATTTCAAACAAGGTAAAACAAACGAAGTGTCCTATGTGCCACCGCCCGACGCCGCGATTCGCGATGAGGTCGCACGCTCGGGTTTGATTTTCAAACCGGTTTGATTTTGGTCGCGCGCTCGCCTGGTCGCGCTGCCGGAAGGTTGTATTTGTGTTTTCAAGTTTTGTTTGTGTTCCCGTATTTTTATATAATTCTTTCCCTGGAAATGGCAGGTATTGACTGCGATCTGCTTATTAGTGAAATTCAAAAAAGAGAAGCGTTGTGGAATCGTATAAAAACAGATTTTTGGTAGAAGCATTGTGAAAAGAGGTCGCGAATCTATTGAAGTTGCCAAGTTAGTGGTATTATTTACTTCTTATTATGAACTTTTATTATTAAAATAAGCTGGTAAGTGGGTAAAAACATTGCCTGTGTTGCTAGCATCAATTAAGTAGAATAATTAGATAGGAATAAGTTATTTAGGTAGGTATTAGGTTAGGTGTAATAGAAGAAAATATAATTTATTTAATTGATTTATTCAACAAATCTATTTACAGTGCTAGGTACCTAGGTATAGTTTTAATCTCTTTGCATAAAATATTCACTAAATATTTTCCTTATTTGAATTGCAGAAGCTGAGCACCTATTATTATTGCGGGAAGGTCGGAAATTCTGTAAATTTTGGCTAGTCCGGGAAAAAGGGTTATTTCTGAATTCGTCTGCTTCCTCTGCCTACCTTTCCTGTCTATTATAATGTTCTGTAATAAAGTAATCGCTTTAACAATGCGCACATCATTTTCAATGCTGGTCTCCATAGGCTTCAATAAAACTCAATCAATAAAGCATTGCTGCATTATTAGAAAGAAATAAGTTGTTCATAATATCGCAAAAATAGAAACAAATTTTACACTGGTAACCTCGCAAGGATTCTAGACGCGTTCTGTGGACGCCTACTGTGGACACGCGGCGACTTGAGGTCGCTCGCACGCGCCGGTCGCTCGCTCGCGCTCTTTGGTCGTCCACATAGGACACGGCGTAAGCCTTTGAATTTTGGACGCCTCACAGTCGGAAGGATTGACAGTTTCGACGGTAGACAAATTTACATTTAAAGTGACACCTCCTTTGAACGATGATATGATGCGTACTGCCTGAGAGGCAAGAAAATCCTTTTGATTCATCTTTTAACATCATAGCTGCACAAAACATGCAAAACTCTCGTAATTTTCACTTGAGTCGTATAATTACGCCGTAAGTAGGTACCTACATCAGGCATATTAACTATTCTTTTCTTCGTGTAGACAGCTGCTGAAACATCGCGTCTTTTTCTTTTGCCAGTATCAGGTTTTTTAGCGTTAGGCGTATTGTACCTGCTTTGGCACAAAACCCCGTTCAAATTCACAACTAATTCAGCAAATTCAGCAAATGATTTTTGGCTGAGCTGCACCATATTACCAATAATTGTTTATTATAATCAACAGAGCAATCACATTCATGTTGCTCTACAATCCATTGAAACCAAACAATCAGGTTGTGAAGCCGGTTACCAGTACGTTGCACGGACCCACATGTACGGATAATTTTTACCCATATCCTATAGGGTGAATAGGATAGCATTTAGCTCACTCATGATCAGGAAAGAGCCCAGCATTTATTCGTTTGTCGATATCCCATAGAGGCTCCCCGTCAAATTTCAAATTCTAAAGATGAATCAGAGAGAATTCAGCAAAGCCAGCTGATCTGGTTGGAACTCTTCATAGCATTCGTCTCTTAATGTCCTTGAGAGGCTCCTGACAAATTTTACATTCCATGGGTGAAAAAGAGTGAATTTGGCTAGCTCAGCTGACCAGGAAAGAGCTCAACATTTTATTCATTTACGATATTCCAGAGAGGCACCCTATCAAATTCCTAGGGTGAGTAGGAGAGAATTTAGCGAAGTCAGCTGATCTCGTTGGACGTTTTTGAAAGAAATTTCTTTCACACAAACCATCCCCGTGCCATCCTGATCCTCTGGCAGAAACCCCGTTAAAATACGTACATGAGTTTGAGCGTGAAGGTGCTGACAATACTAATTTATAGAACAGGTTTCCCAGCAGTCCCACAAAGACTTCAATTCAAATTTCAGCAATCAAGTGTCAACTTGTACCTGAATTAAATCATCAACCAAGCGTCCCGTTAATGTAACCAACTCAAAACTATTAAAACTATTCCCGACAACATTGCTGTAGTTAATAAAGCGTTTTAAATATCAATTTTTGAAGATCTATCTTTACGAATAAAATCTGTTTGACTCTGTTCAACTCATGAAAATCGTTTCGGTATCGATGAATTTTTTATCGAAAGTTCTTTACGCGTGAACCCACCTCATCCAGATTTGACGTAAAAATTTCGACGCATGCCCAGTTTTTCCTTAATTACGAAGTTAGTTGTTTAATCGGATGACATCGTTAGGAAAAGCCGAGTTCTCGATGAAGAACTAAGTCTAGAGGTTGTAACATAGCCTACGTTCTATTGTGGAACATGCTGGTAATTTGCGCCCACTCTCATGAAAATCGGTGCAGCCGCTCGGCCCTCATGCTGGTACAAACAAACAAACACAAACAGACATTGGATATTGTAAATTAACTAGCCGGTTACCCGTGCGTTGCATGGACCCACCTGTACGGGTTAGTCGGTGCGTAGACTGCTGAAATAACCACATCAACACTGTGATCGTAACTCGGAGGCTGCATGTCGAATTACAGCATAAAATTAGCAAAACTTGGCCTGGACTGATCAGAAAAGAGCCCATAATTTCAATCAGCTCTTATTGCCAAAAAGTCACCCCATCGAATTTCAACTTTTTAGCGTGAATAGGATTGAATTTAGCTCACTCAGTTGATTATGAAAGAGCCCATCATTTCTATCGTCTCTTAATATCGCCCATAAAAGATTTTGAGAGCAAAAAAAAAATCGATTTTCCGTGCCGCTCTTCACACAAAATTACAAATTCCCGTCCATCACCTATAAACAATGCAACCCATGCTTTACTCACAACATCCGTAGCAACCCCTCAAGCCTTCTCCACTTGTCACGAATTCCGCCGCTAACAAACTGACTGTCAGTTACTATACTAACAAAAGTTGGGAACTAAACATATCGGTTGCGAAGGGTAGCGTCGTTCATGAAGTAGAAAGATGTTTTGGAGGTTCAGACCTAGCTTATCTTGTGCACGGGAATTGCTGATCATTTTACGACCGCTTCCGTCAGACTCGGTCCAGCTGTTTAGCCGTCTGTTGTTAACTTACATAGAAATATACATAGATGTATAGATAGAAAGAAACTTTGAGTTTTATATGTAAGGATTACCCAGCAGTCCCAAAAAGGCTTCAATCCAAATGTCAGCAATCAAGTTTCAACCTGAACCGTATCGATTTATCATCCAAGCGTTCTCTCAATGTAACCAACTCAACCTTAGTTGCTTAAAAACTATTCCCGGAAGTGAATAACAACATGGTTTTGAATATCAACATTCAAGATCAATCTTTACGAATAACAACTGTTCGGCTCAACCCTCTAAAATCATTTTGGAATCGATGAATTCGTTATCGTAAGTTCTTTACGCGTGAACCCACCTCATCCAAATTTGGATTGAAAAGTTCGACGCATGCCCAGTTTTTCCTCAATTACGAAGTTGTTCATCCGGCTGACGTCGTAAGGGAAAGCTGAGTTCTAGATGAAGGAGAAAGTCTAGAGGATTGTAATACTTATAGCCAAAGTTCTAATCTGGAACTTGATCGTAAATTTTCGCCCACCCTCATGAAAATCGGTGCAGCCGTTCGGCCCTGATGCTCGGACAACCAAACAAACAGGATTCGGATTTTATATAATAACTAGCCTCATAGCCTCGATAGATGTATATAGAACTCGTGGATCGTGAGTTCAGAAAATCTCAATTAGTGGAAACTGTGGAATTCAAGTTGAAAAACATTAGCGAGGAAACAACATCAACATGCATGAGAAAGAGAAACAGTTGAAGCATCGTAAAAATGGCCTTATAAACTACGAATATCGTTTCTGCTGATCAAATTTCAATGGAATTCTCTCATCGAGAAATGGAATTTATTATAACTTTTTTTCACTTACATAATAATATTGGCTAATGAAGTGTAGGCATTTAGAGGTTTTGTTTTACCTCATTAGTTATCGGATTGTGAGTTTGTTTATTAATTTGAGAACATCGATCTGCGTAGAAGGGCTATCTAATAACTGAAAAATAAACGTATATCTTATGGTTGGTCAGGAGCAGTAAAGTAAACACAAGAACTGCACTTTTTAATTATAACTTTATTAGACAAAACTCACAAACGGAATGAATATCACTTGATTAATCATTCGTCGTAAAGGGAGGCGCAAGGGAGTAGTGGGAGAGAAGGGAAGGGGGGGTTCGGAGGCGGGAACTGTAAGTGGTGAGAGTTGGAGCTCCACGCAGGAAGCGACTAAAACTAAAGCGATGTTAGCGCGACTAGCGGCGTCAACTCATAATTCCGCTTCCTACATTATACAAAAACGTATGTGTTGCCATTTACATAGTTTGCACTAATAATACGGAATTACTTGATCACATTTTTATTTGGGCTCTAGTTCAGCTATTAGAAATTGCAGCTCATTTATGGTGATGTCCCGTAGTTTACTACTCTCAATTTATCATATCGCCAACGATGACGATTTATGCTTTCGTTTGATAAAACTGACGACTGACGGAACCAGACCGCGTCATTGCGGTGACCGCAGAAAAACCTCTCTCTGAGCCCAAAGCCCAATTCGTAGGTACAGCTGCGATGATTTCGATCAGAAAGGGCCGACCGTGTTCCCGAGCGCTAAATGCAGATAGCCAATTATCAACGGGATCCCAATTTTCAAACCAATCCGGCTGCCCGCTTTTCCATCTCCCATTCAACGAGTTTGGTATTGCAAAAGAGCTGGGCAGCGCGTCACGGATTTACCTTTCCAAATGGCCTCAAGGTTAATTTATGGCGATTTCAGCCTGGTAGAAATACCCTAACCCCCTCCCACCCCCAATACCCAAAATACCCTGAAAATTTGAGTTTTCGGAAAGGAAGGTTAATTATATTCCTAAACGGTCACCCCTTTTCCACAGATCAGTCAACTTATACACATCAGATTATAAACCTCCAGAACTTTCGCTCTGTCTGGCGACATGGCAACTCGTGCGGGGGGGTTTCGAGTGCTGCCCTAAGCTTTATTGTTTGTATTTTAAGCTTTCTTCTACATCTTGTGACAGTTCCCTCGAGATCCAAGGGAATGCGCTGCCGTCGCTCCGTTGTTTCCCAACGGGCGTCGGGGGCTTTGTTCCCGTGTTTTCGAAAGCCTGCGTTTGGCGATGGATGGGTGATCCTAGAACTGGAAAACCAATCATCTCCGAACGTAGCATATATGCTATTCGTACGAGTTGTATCTCTTATGGTACTGTCACACCCCTCTCTATCTATGAGTGAGGATTTAGGCCCCCATTGCACCTCTGGGGCGGCCTAAGTATATTACCTGGTAGCAGAGCGTGGTTAGGATTATGGACTGCTGACGCCTGGTAATCCGATCCACTATTTTTGGGGCGTTAATGTTTCAGAAGAAATATGACCCGGGTTTCCAGAAGGAATACCCATTATACTCCCTTGGATACATAAATACTTTCATTGGTTCTTGATTATTAATTTCTCAATTTATCCCCTCATATTATTTCTATTTAACATACTTAATTTTCAAGGGCATTGTTCCCTATTTCATAAGTCCCCACAGTGGGCACCTACCACTGTAAGTCTCCAAAGTCGAGCAAGTTTATTCCCCAGGGCATAGTTCCCATTTTCGTAAGTCCCCAAAGTGGGCAACTCCCTACTGTAAGTCTCCTGGTTGAGCAAGTTATATTATTCCCGATTGTTCCATTCTTTGATTGAACTACCTAATGAATACTTCATATGAAGATTCATTGACAACCCATCCTGTTTTAATTTCACCTTTTTATCCTCAATCGCCAATGCAGCTATTTATTAGTGAGCATCAGTTCTCAACCATCTATTCAGCTAATCAGCTATTCCATCTAGTTTACATACTTGCTCTTCAATCAAGTATGTTTTTTAAGGGGGGGAGTGACAGTTGTTTCCCAACGGGCGTCGGGCGTTTTGTTCACATGTTATCGAAAGCCTGCGTTTGGCGATGGATGGGTGATCCTAGAACTGGAATCATCTCCGAACGTAGCATATATGCTATTAGTACGAGTTGTATCTCTTATGGTACTGCCACACCCCTCTCTATCTATGAGTGTGGATTTAGGCCCCCATTGCACCTCCTGGGGCGGCCTAAGTCTATTGCAATCTAATCTCATCAGACACTTAGTAACAACGATTTTCTATTTGATAACGTTGATATAACTTTAATAACGTGGGAAACTGAGTAAAAATTGTGAATACTTTGGGTTAAAAATGTGTTGTATTGTGCATCCTCTATTCGAGCAAATACTTTCTGTATTCCATTGAATTTCCAATATTTATTTATGGTGTGATTTATCAGTGGATATATAATATCCCAACCCCTTGCTGCTTTCCGTGGTGACCATAAGCTCGTCAGAAGAATATTCGGCATGTGTAATACTGTTTATTTGGTGATCATCTAAAGTCATTGTGTGCAAATCGATTCACCGAACTTGTGCCTAACACCTGGTACGACAGAGCTGAAGTTTCCTATCAGATACTTAGTTTACTTACAGCCCATTATATTTCGATGTCGCTAAATTGAGTTAGGTACAGCTTTGTTGTCTTGGAAACGTTCTGTTGACTCGGAAACTGATCGGCACCGTCACGCTAATCGGTTGCGACAAGGGAAGGGGGCTTTAAGTCAAATTACGTTATCACCCTAACTTTAGGATAATCGGCCAAGTAGATTAGTCAATCTGAAACACTCGATTTATCCGAGCCAATTAGAAGGAGCGTTGGATTTCGCTGTTAATTCCCAAGTCTCCCCTTGTTGGTTTTATTAGCAACTGGTATAATCGTAGATAACTATAACTATTCCGCGAAACAACTCTGAATCACAAGATGCTCCGCCCTACCTCTTATGGTTTTCACCTCGTGTCAATACCTTTTGGTTTATTATTTTCAATCATTTTCTTTCTATTGACAAAAAACGTAAAAGTCAATTCTCATCAAATTTGTGGGTATCCGTTCCAAGATGCGTAGAACTCAAAAAACGAATTTGGGGAAAAATCAGTCAGCCGCGAAATGTGGATTATCTAGTTTTCAGAACTGACTTTTGTTCTTTAAAAAAAAACGGACGGTATACCAACGGTTCTACAGTCAGATCATTTATTAATGATTAACTTTACACATTATTAGTTCATTATGGGTACTTAGCAATATTAGTTTATAACTGAGCGTAATAAATCAGCTTTCCTTGACACTACAGAGGCTTCGGGATTATGAGATGCTGTGATAAAATGAGAGCATTCCAAAAAGTGGCTAACGATTTTCCTGCTATGAAAACTTCCCTAGTAACGCATTGGTTGTACGTGAAAATCAATAGAAAACCCCACCGTGATGTGACGCTCGTGACGTGACGAAAACAAATGGAAACGTCCTGTTAATCATTATTAAATGATAAAAATCCAAAAACTACAATCTTTGGAGTCATAAGATTTACATAAAAAGTGGTCAAATAAAAAGAGTCTCCTTAGGCCACAAGAGCTCTGTCAGGCAGGAATGTTATTGCCTTTGGAATGGTAAGCAGGAATACTTAATTTCCGCATATTGTTCTATGTTGTTCATGTACTTCCTATAGACTAAAACCGAAGTGAATAGCTACTTTTACCCTTTATCCCGCCACGTATCATATATGATAGAGTGGGGAGTTTTGTATTTCTCTTATTGGTATCTCTCGTAAACACGAAAACAAGCTGTTAGAGCGAGCATGATGAAAGCTAACCTTTTCGCATTGATTTCTTGTAGCGTTTTCGTAAGCCCGAGAAAAAGAGAACTCTTATAGAGACGTTAACGTGGCTCTTGTAGTGAATCACTGCTCAATTGTCACATTTGATAATTTCCGAAATATAACATGAAGTAAGAAACAACAACTTTTACCTCTACATCATATAAGAAAGATTCAGCCGTGAAGAACACGAATCTTCAAAACGTGTAAAATGAACCTTGAAACGAAATCTTGAGAATGAAAAAGCTGAAATCTAGGATAAAACGTCGAAAGCAAGAACAAAATGCCGCTAATGACCCTTCTGGTTGAGGTGCGGGTAAAAAACACGAAAGAAAGACAAATACAAAGGTTAAACCAACAACAAAAGACGGTACGGGGAAAACTCAGGCGATTTTGTCGGGTGTGTGTGTTTTTCCATGCCAACTGCATGATAGTCGCTAAATTATTCCAGAGTGTTATTTTAGAGAAAGGTCAAGTTGTCGTCTCGTAATTACGAAAAAGCTGAGCACGAGTAAAGCTGACTCTTCTCGTTTCGGAAAGGCCATTTTCGTATACGAGAAAATGAATACGATTTTTTTTTTAAATAACTACAACTTTATTGTAACAATATTACATTCTAGTTGTGCTGGATAATAAATAACAATAAACATGTAAGGTGGTGTGAGGTTCCTATCCAGTGATAGTCCTCACTATTACATTAATAATTAAGTGATGATCACACACATATTAAGCAATTTATACGAGTATATAACAATAATTCATAGTGCCAAGTCACTGTGCCACTTTCTTTTGAGCCTTCGTGCGGAGGGAGGTGGGAGAGTTTCCAGGACGATCGGAGAGAGGATGGGATTCGGGTGCTCGTTGATTTTATCGAAGAAGCGATCAGCCGCTGTCTGTAGGACTTCCTTCACAGTGGGTATTTCCAGGTCCTTGTGAATGTTGTGATTGCTCACATACCGTAAGATGGGGTTACTTCAGACCACGTTTTCAGGATTTTTGACATTTCATGTCTTTGCTATGGCACACAACCAAATTTTCGTTATGTCACGTTACGTTACGTAACGAAATATGCTCAATGATTTCTGATGATTTCCGCTTACAACCGAGTCGTTGCTAGGGAAATGGTACTTCGTCGTTTTTCATCCCACAAAATTCGTTGACCATTCGTTCGAAAGCTCTTGATTTATCCAACCATATTATGTTAACTACTGCGAAGTGCTTGGCCAACAAGCTGAGTTATGAGCATGGTTATATGAATAATTGTTTACACACAGGTGATCATTCTCAATAATTGATATTGTGAACATGATTGCAACCGCTTGTTAATTTCTGATGATTTCGTTGAGCTGGTGTTTCGATGATTTGATTCATGGCAGGTGATCCGAATATTGCGAGAACGGTTTGATTTGTGAAGAGGTGGTCAAATCATTTTAATAGGTACCTAATCATTTTAATAGACGAGTCTGTAACACATACGAGTCTGCAACTAAAGACATAAAATGTCCCAATGTGTTGCAGACTCGTATGCAAGCGTTTTTACTAAGATCTTTATAAATGCCATCCAAATATTCTTTAATTTCACTGATGGTTTGATTCATTTTTTTCCCGACCGGCACATTTTCTATTGATTTTCACGTACAACCAAGGCGTTACTAGGGTAGAGTAACTCCCATAGTTTTCATAGTAGGATTTATTTTTTAGATTTCTCTGTCTGTATCTCTTCAATCGAGTTGGACTTTCAATATGTCACACCTGATCTATTCATAGTCATATTCCCATTTCAAAATGTAACATTCGAGCATTAGGAACCCATGAAAAACAAAGGTAAAAGTGGTATAGTCTTACCCCGCGTGGGGGCAACTTCGGACCACTCACGTTTTTTCACTCAAATAATCAAGAAATGAAGCCCTGGCTCGGTATTAGGCCGTATTTTGCTACCAGATCGGTTCTCTCACCTATTACGACAAAAATAATTCATTTTCAAACATTTATTCAATACAAAACAAAACCAGAAATGAGCTGCCTTCAGAGCTGCCATTCAGAGCTGCCTCCAAAGTGTCTTGGGTATAATTTCTATTGGAACGGCCCCTGACTTTCTTTCGGTACTTTGGTGGCATGTCTGTAACACAAGGAAAACATTGAAACATGAGTGAGCTCAATCAAAATGAGAAAGACACGTAAAAATGCGCTAAAACACAAAAAATCGGGTGGTTGAACACCGAAGTGGCGACTTTTAGTTTTTCGTTGCTGGAAAATTAACTAACAACTAAATAAAACATCTGATTTCTTAAATTCCTCATATAATTTTGAAGAAGTATGTGAACTTACCTTTTCGGAAAATCTAGCGGAAATATGTAGCTGCAGGCACACTATAAACACCACAGGAAAATATGTCGAAATAGCTGATAACAAAACGTGAAGAAAACGATGATAAGCGACGTCAAGAAATCATCTTCAGGTTTCATGTAGGTTTGAGTAATGCGTTACCTATTGGGACCTTAAATGAACTTCCTAATTTCATTTCTATGGCCGGTAGAGGGCTCTGCGCCTGCATTCCTACGCTGGTCTGAAGTTGTAGAATATACCTGGTGGGAAGTAACCCCATGTTACGGTACGTTATGGACGGTTTGCACTCTCTTGATTTGCGTATTACAAGCAGAAGCCCATATTTCGCATCCATACATCCATATGGGTCGTACAACTGATATGTAAATTCCGCGTTTAAGATGAATGAATACGAGAAGTACGAAAATTCTCTAGTTACTTTGGAGGCGCATTTCGTCTTACCTACAACTTATTTCTGGAAGCTTTTTGTTGCATTTCCTTTCATCACTGGAATATACTGTAAAACGCCAAACTTTCCTCTAAAACACAGTAAAACACGAACACATTTATGCACATTTACGTGACGATGCCCAGGGTCCGGATCAGCTGAGTGGCTCCTAGAGCTTGCATACGAGTCTCCAACACATACTTGTCTTCAACTAAAGACATAAAATTGTCCCAATGTGTTGCAAATTCGTATGCAAGCGTTTCTCTTCATGACGTTTCACGTGGAATTCGAATCTGCTATAAAAAATGGAAATTCTCATTTAAAGTAACAAAGTTACAGCAAACTGCGCACGTGAAAAAAATGACACATTGGAGATCAACGGAAAAAATAAGGGGGGTCGTCATTTAAATTTTTCTTCCAATACTGAGTAGTTTGAGGACATCCTGATGCAGCAACAGATGAAAGATTAAGTTTGAACAAACGAAAATACATAACTTAATTGATGTCAAAGCCAAAATTTCTCTTAAGGTGTCAAATACTGGCCCCTCCACCAGGGGCGGCCGGTGAGGGGGGGCATCGGGACATTGCTCCAGTACATTTGGGAAAAATGTAATAAACTGGAATGAATACTTTACAAACAACTCATCGTTTCAAATTAGAAGGAAAAGCGCAGTGTGTAGCTCCATGCTGTGGCTCCAAGGTGGATGCTAGAAGAAATAGGTTTACGCTCCATCCAAGGAGGTTTAAGATCCACCTAACAGCGAAAAAGTACGTAGATTGCGATAATATCACTCTATCGAGAGAGAAATTTCGTCGATTCAGGTTAGACTGTGAAGGGGAAAGTAAGGGAAATAAAGGGCAAGGAACGGGAAAAAGAGGTCATAACGGGATATTTCTGATGATTTTCGGGGCTTTGCCCCAGACCGTGTATCCAATTTTTCTAAAGACCGTAGAATGAAATTTACGTCATGAGTGGCTTCCACTAGAGGAGTTTCGGTTTATTCCATTAGCCAAACTGATTTCTTCTAGTCACTCCATGCTAAGAGTTCCCTGTTGAGAATGGTCAATAGTTGGTAGTAGGGTTTTGTTGTCTGCAGGTAATTTATGATGTTTCTTTAAGTTCGTTCGGGCATGTGGTTGTTCCTAAGAATTTACTCTAAAGTAAAGTAAGTATTATAGCGTTGTGTTATAAGTACCTATTTTTATTCAGTCCTAAGTTGTTGAATACATCTTTTGTAATAAAGTCCTTTGTATTGTCGGTCGAGTTGGAGTGCGTTGTCTTATGTGTAGAGCTACATAACCCTTTTCCGTTGGTAGTTACGAACTTTAGTTACAAAAAGAAATTTTGGCATCCCTTGTGGGGAATGAAGAAGAAGCAACGATCACTTTGAATAGAATTCGCCCCGAAGGACGACGTTCATCAACGGATTTACGTAAGAAGTTTAGTCAGGTACTGATTTTGACATTTTTATTTAGTTGATATTTCTTCATCATGTCCAATAACATCAAAAAACGCGAGTATGTAGGACAGTATTCACCCGGCTCTACAATACTTTGTAACCTTGAATGAGTTAATAAGTGAGGAACTTTGTAGAATATTGATCATTCTGGATATGTTCCATTAAAGAAAAAGGTTATACATAAGTGAGTGGTGGTTGTGGGGTTAGACAACATTTCTATAACCTTTTAAAATATCCGATTTTTAACCCATTCGCCGCGAAGCCCGCGTTTTTCCACAAATCCTAGCAGTGCCCTGAGCGCGAGGCCCGCATTTTTCCACAAATGCTAGCAGTCCCCTGAGCGCGAAGCCCGCATTTTCCCAAACTATTCCTGCATTCTCATGCGATCTTCCAGAACTTTTTCAAACTATTTTTCAGTTTCTTGGGGACATACTAGATAGCGCTCGACGTGTTTCAGTCCCCCCCATCCCTCTCTCATCCAGAACACTCTCTCATCCACGATAAACCATGTTTCTGTGAAGACCCATTTTTCTCGTGATATTTTGTCATTCTATGAGTAATACACATAAAAGTGGTGAGGATTCTTCAAAAATATTCTGAGAAAGCCTCTCGCAGTTATTTTTAGCGTCATTCCACTGTACACTTTGTTGATATTCGGTTCCGCTCTCCTCACTTTGAGGCTTTTTTCAACACTTTTCTACCGTCAGTTTTTTCTTACCTTCGTTATTTATCTCGTAATTTCTATTTTTTCTTATTAGTAGTAGTGTATATAGTCCAGGTTTCAGTTTTTTCTTAGTTTACTTGTATATATAGTAGGTTTAGTTAGGTTTAGGAGTGTAAGTGTGAGTGGGTACCTTACCTAGGTGGCACTTTTCGATAAATTCTTTTGGCTCTGACCTGGCAATTTCTCTGGACTTCTTGGATAATCAAATTCAAGAACAATAAAAAAAAAAAAAATAACAATGGTATAGTACTATAATGAATCAGTAATTATGTTTATGAAAAATGAAGTAATAATGAGACAAATTATGAAAACAATAAACTATTGATGAATTCGAGTTTATGGGAATATAATAATGACAAAAAAGATACAAACCCTTCAAATACCAAACATTTCTATCGATAACATATTCCTGAACAACATGCAAAAAGAATTACGTCAAAAATAGAAGAATAGGGGAGAAACAAGAAAAACTATAAGAGGAGGGCGAGCGTCGCAGTCTCAAATATTTCTCCGCTACAAGGGGAGTTGCAGGTAAAAAAGGCTTCGCGCTCAGGGGACACGCAGTCGGTCAGGGCTCCGCGGCGATTGGGTTAACTGACGTCTGACGTCACATTCTATCATTTCATCATAATTTAATCCGAGTTCCTTAATATTCCTTCAGAATTATTTCTCCTAAGTAGTTCACTAGTGCAATACAATCGAAGCCTTGATAATTTTTAGTAATTTTAATAATAATATAGGTAGTCCATTCTAAAATTGTTAGATACTTAGTAAGTTGCTACCTATAAGATAGTATTTTTAATTTAATTTATTTATCTAATTAATTTATATTTAATTTATCAATAAATTTAATGATAATGATTGATTATTATTTAGTAGTCATATTCTTTCATAACAGTTGCCCAAGGCATGACATGACCCAAGTGGGATTTATGTATCATGTGTTTAGGTCAAAGTTAATTCACACTGAAAACAAAACAAATGGAAGGAAAATCTCAATGCTCTTCTTGACTGTCAAATAGGTAAATATTTTTGTGCCCCACTCCTTTTGCAGACCACCGGCCGCCACTGCCCTCCATCCTATAACGAACAAATTTCGTTCCAAATTCGAGCTTCAAAAACTGTAAAGATGACGATCAGCTGGAGGTCGTCAAGATGTAGGGAAACTCGAAAGTTTGACGCGGAGGTGAATTGTCGTCAGGAATTGTCGCCAGGAATTGTCGTCGGGAATCGTGAGATGCGATCTCCCTCAAATCATCAGCCCATGTCGGTGGAGGAGGCGCGGGATGACAAAAGGGTTCGAGTGGGGGGCGGCGGAGGCGGCGATGGAGGCGGCGGGTGTCAAACCGACTGACTTCCCTTCGGGAATAATAAACCGAGCGGAATTGTGTTATTGAGAAAACCAACAACGTCAGGGGAGCCGTGTCGAAGATTGCGCCCCCGCGCCGCCCTGACCCCCACCGACCTCCGTATCCGCCGACCTCACCTCTACCGAGGGGAAGGCTGACACACCGGCAATCTCTCTCCCCATCACGCGATTCCTCCTCCGTCCCTCCCTGCATACAATTCTTCCTCAACATCCCCCTCTTCCTCCCCACCGTCACACAATATCCTTCCCCCTCCTCCCTTTTTCACACCATTTCCCGGATCCTCTCTCTCGCCGCCGCGTCGTTCCCCACAATTTTCAGGCCATTTTCCCCGAAGTTGGGGAAAAGGGGGGGATTGAAGGCGGTGGTTCTTTCTTACTACGCCGTCGAGTGTCAAACGACTTTCCTCCTCCAGCAGTAGGGAAGCTCCAGAGGCGGCAATGGAGGTGGCGGGCGCTTCCTTTGTCGGGATCCGTCACCCCAGGAATCCGCTCGACGCTGATTCCTGACACACTAACTCCGCTCTCCTGTGACGTCACTGATCCCACGTACACTTATATGTTTCCCTCCTCATAACCCACTTCTCCTGGAACCACAATAAAAATCGGCCGAAATAGGTAAAAAGAACCAATCATGCAGCATCACCTTGCGATCGAATTTTCGTTTTTATTTTTTCACCTCCTATTTGAAATAAATATGAGGTGAGATACAGTGAAACTTGGATACTTCGAACCTCAAGGGACCAGTTAAAACTTCGAATTAACCGAAAATTCGAATTAAAGAAGTTTTTAATAAATTATATTTTAACAAACTACAGTACGAAGTAAAGTACATACAGTAACATTGAATACTGTATTGACCAACAGAATATTGAACAATAAATATAAAGACACCTGGAATGGTACTGAATTTATTTAACTGCAAATATAAAAAAAATATGTTTTTCAAAAAAGGATGATATTTCGGCCTGCTTCTTTGGATTAAGTCTCTCGGCCTGTTTGTACCTAAGCAAGAGCCTGCTGTTTGTTTCCAGCTAAAACCCTCCCTACAGTACGAATGGTAAAATGGTAATGATATCACAATGAGGCTCCTGGTAACTACTATGGTACCCTAGTTTCCTAAAACTACCTCATGTGCCTAAAGTGGCATAATAACCAATGACCAATGAACAATAACCAATGACTAGATGTGATAATTTGACTAGGATAAGTAAATAAATATGTGGATATAATTATCTCCTGAAGATTTATTAAACAGTAGGGAGGTATGTATCTACGTGAGGTAACTTGTTGAGATGAAGTTTCCTACCTATAGAGTGGCCACAGAAGAAAGAAGATATAGGTAACAGAAGTATCACAGATAGTAGATAATTTCAGAAAAGTTCATTCCCATAGCCGAAGAAGTAGGTAGATGAAGAATGAAGGCCCAACTCCAAGTAAGGTAGGTAGAAGATAGGTAAGAAGAATTGATACAGTCAAAAACAGACTTGAAGGTGAAAATGCAGATAGAGATGAAAATAAGGAAAGATCTCACCACAATTATCTCTTAATCCTGAGCTGGAGATCGGTCAGCATGCAGGTGGCACTGATTGGAAATGATGAACCAACCAAGTACAATAGATACGTGGCAGTATCCACACCGGCAGCAATTCCCAGTGATATTTCAGGGAGGTTGATGAAATATGCAGCGATTTGGTACCAAAATCGAACTGGATAATTGTTAACAATGCACGGATGTTATAGGATACGATTTGAATGATAAATAGGTCTGAATTTTGCAACGGCTGAACTAGAAGTATGATGGCGGCTAGAACATGGCAGGTTCCAGTCAGGGATGCACGGTGAAGCAGCTGATGCAGATGATGAAAACACAAAATCACAACTCACTCACAGTAACATTTGATAATATAAATAATACAAAAAAGGGCATACAAAATTTCCTACATGAGTTTAAATTATAATAAACTAGGATAAATTTAAATAATTTGTACAAGTAGACCCTACGGAGGAAGGATATAAGCCCATGTAACTGCCACTACTAGGAATGAGTCCCGTAGGCACTGGAAAGATAACGGCTTATCATTGTTATTGTGTTGTTCCTGATAGAACAACAGATGCTTATTGAAATTAATGAATATTTTGAATCAGTGTGGAGTGATGAAAAAACGGACATTATGAAGGAAAAAATGGGTGTAGGTGAAGTGATATAATGTGATGGTGGAATGGAGGAATGCGGATTTCATCTAAACGGTTGCAGGTAAGGTCTTCGTTTACGATCCCTTGTGTTGCTGATTTGTAAACGACGTTTTACAACCACGGCCATTATAAAAGATTCCAACACATTCAAGAAGTTGAAGTATGAATCACTTACATCAATTCGGCTTTACAAAAAAACGTACGTGATTCATGGCGTCAGCTGCACTCGGCACCGATACTTCTTGTACTGTATGATGGCACTGATTTGCATGCTTTTGGTCTAACGCAAACCTTTTGCCAAATATCGTTACTAAAACGTATTTACCGATAAATTTACAATTATTTTGAGTCGCAGCGTAAAATGTATACCTACCTTAATTAGCACGCTGAAAATTCGAATTATCCAAAATAAAATTCGAATTATCCACAATTTTTTAGCATTGTTTAAATACAAAATGCTAGGGACCATGAGAAATATTCGAATTAAAGAAGCTCGAATTATCCAGGTTCCACTGGAAAATTAACTAAAAAACGGAAATCGTTTTGAATTCTGAGATCAATGAATGCAAATTAACTAATAATCCGTAACTTATTCAGGCATAATAATTGTATGAGTCACCAACCCCTAAGTAAAGAGTCATTCGAACCATTAGTCAGTTTTCAAATTAACCAGTAGTAGTACCAAAGCCATCATGTGAAAACGGTGATTGATGAATAAGGTGTGTTTTTCGAGAAGAAAAAATTGACGCTGCACCCTTAGCCCCACTAGGGCGACCACAGACCCCCTTTTGCTTTCACCTTGAGCCTCGGCTAAACATTGGAGGAACGCTCCATCTACAATTTTAGCTTCATAGATTGAATAACAAAGGACTTAGCCCCGGATCTCACTCAGGTAATCTGGGGGACTTAAGACTCCAATATCCGTTTCTAGATGCCCCAATGGACCTCCATTCCAAATTTCAGCTCATTAGGTTAAATAGAAAAGAAATTACATCAATTACTTTTGTTCTCGTTTTTTCGTGACAATATTTGGCAACATTTTTAACTTTTAGGGCTCGGTAAAAGCGTGTTTCACGCTAAAATTTACGCTAATTGTTAAAATCCACGATTCTAAGTAGTTTTTACCAATTTTAGCGTGCAACACGCGTTTACCGAAACCTATTGATAAAAATCAGGAATTTGTCGCGAGGCCTATTTGCGAGACCATTTTGTGGTACCGAAATGTCTCAGTAAAGTAGCAAAAAAGCAGTCGCAGCCCGTCTCAAATCAAAAGAATTTTGTCCCTCTGGGACATCATGAAACGGATATAATGATTGGTTTTTTTCCTGATCAGCTGTGCTAGCAAAGTTCTCTCTTGTTCGCCCTATGAAGTTGAAATTTGATAGGGAGATTCTATGGGGCATTGAGAGGCGAATGGAATCATGGACTATGTTCTGATCAGCTGAGTGAGCTAAAGTCACTTCCGTTCACCCTATGAAGTTGAAGTATGATAGAGAGACTCCCAAGAACACCAAGAGACGAATTAACTGAGAGGATCTTTTATGATACGCTGAGAGAAACAAATCGTCATCTCCCAAATATCCTCCAAATTTGATTGAGATCAGACGAATATCCAAATACAAAATGACGCTTGATGGATTCTACGTTTGTGCATGCCTTGTATAAATGATTAGTTATTAAGTGGCGAAATCTTTAGTAGACCATCCTCAGTCTATCCCACGAAAACCCAGGAAATTTCATCAAAATCGAATCCAAACTGTACTGTTAATGCGCAGCGGCTAATATTGATACGTAAGACTTGAAATTTGTGTGGGATGATTAAATCGTCTTTCCCTCACTTTCATACTTACAAGACGGATTTCACATTTGGGCATGCCTAGAAAGAATGAGATTTGTGGGAAATGAAACTGATAGAGGACCATCTTCAGAATATCCCGCATATTGCCTAATAATTTCATCAATACAGAATGATTACCGTAGAAATTAGAGTTGTTAGAAGAGTTAGCGCATTACTCGCGCTCGGGCACACAAACAGCACACCCAAATCTAGAGACAGTCTCACAAATGGGCACAATATCAAAGTAGTACAGAACTATCTAAAGCGTATGAATACGAGCGGATTTTGTTTCTTTTTCATCTCTCAAAATTAAAAACAAAGCCCCTGCTACATAAAATTGGATTTGGAAGCAACATTTTTACAAACAAGACCTTTTGATCACTATATTATTTTTCTAGATTTTTGAATGTCTGAATAGGTACCCTCTCAAAATGTTTATTCTCATTTGAAGTAATAACTATCCTGACGTACTTAAGAATTGTCAATTACAAGAGGGATGAATGGAGAGAGTTTGTTATTTTGATTTATTAATGAAATGATTTGCATGAAATGAAGTTGTAACGTTGACACTCCTTCATCTATTTCAAAATTGACTGTCGTTTGTAATGAGAAACTACACGCCCGACGATCAAAGGAGACGCTTAAAATCTAGCAATCAAAAGAACCTTCTATTTTAATGACATTCAGTGAAACTCCTTCGTCTTGATATAAAGTTTCAAAAACCCTGAAAATGATCACAGAAAGGTTTATAATTTAGATTTCTTATCGATAGTAAATGGTTAATTACAATGAAGAAACTATAAAAGAATAATATTAGTATATGTGAATGAAGTGAATATTCAGCAATGTATTGATTATACAATATTAATTACTTGCTATTTCATTACTTAAAAGTTAATACTACTTGATTTGAACATATTGACAAAATCTCATTACACTTCTTTTTATACTACCACAGTTTCTCGAATCGATAATATCAGGTTCCCGTTCAGACACGAGTATTTTCGTTTGAACTTTAACAACGAGACATGATCATAATTATGAGACAAAGGAATTCCGGCTCGCTCGTTACCGGTAACGGGCTTAAGACTATTTCCTCGCACAAAAGGAGAAGCAGAGGTTCCTCTATTCTTCTGGTTTCTTCGCTATTGGAAATCCCGACCATTGAAACGCCCGTGGAATAAGTGGGATTGTAATGTCGGGCAACCGGGTAGAATAAAAACGAGCAAGATGATCCCATATTAGCTCTTCTGGATATGTTGGAGGGTGTATACTTTAATTTGTGATCTTCCCTTATTTGATCTGGTAGGGTCATTCTCTTACTGTATGTAGGAGGTCAAGTAGATTCCATTATTTGCACGATACCTATTCCGAACTTGGTGTCGAAAATGGCAAGGCGAGGCCAGAAATTGACCTGCCCGACAAAACAATTATGTGGAAAAGATTTCCTAGTATTCAATTAAAACTTTGGTTTGGTTTCATGCGCAACCATCCGAAGAAATAACTATAGAAAAACTATTTGTAGAGTACGAAGTGGACACACTATCTATCACTACTGTTCTTCTACTTCTCGAACAAACATTGAGTACAATGATAGGTGATTTGTAAGGGTGGAGGGTGTAAACCTATTTGCTAGTGAATTGGATGACTCGATAAATGAGTGTTTGATATATTATGCATGTGTTGAGAAACCGGTGGGAGAACGAGAAGACTTTTTTCCTTGATTACTGAGGGCTTATTGGTTTCCGTCCTACGGAAGTAACTTTTCAATACAAATTTGATGTCTCATTTCAAAAAATTTAGAAACATGCTGAAATATCTCATTAGGCGAACAAAGGAACGATATTTCGGTGACCGGATTGAAAGGGATTAGGAAGACTGTAAGAAAATATGGGATGTTATTAATGAGGCGACTGGTAAGGGAAGGAACATTTCTGGTGATCGTACAATACATTGTAACACTGAGCTCTCCGAAAGCTTGGACGTACCGAAGTTTCGCAAGAAGCCTGTCTTTACTAAATAAGTACACTACATTGGTGAGGGTTAACCTTGATAGAGGCATTCCCAGGCAAAATATTGTTAAACAGTAATTTTTTGAGCTTACTGAGTACTGACTTTTCCATACCTACCGGAAATCATTGGGAAGAAGATTTGAGATCAATGGGCATGAGAGGTTATCTGTTACCAGGCTTGGACGGCACTGCAATGCACATATTTGAAAAATATCGTTGATATAGTTGATAATTTATATATCTCGGTAATTGCATTTTTGGCCTTTTATGCGCAGAAATATTTGTATAGATGTGCAGGTATGGCACTTGAATTACTTTTTTCCAACACACTGGCCTGCAAGGAATCCCTGGGGAAAAAAATTTTTCAGGGAAAAAGTTACTGTAAGTGAGCAAGGCCTGTGGGACTCAATACTTGCCCCTAGTTTGAGAACGAGCCAATTATATATCTGGTGATTGATGTGTATCCGTGCTCCACTACTGGCCTATAAATTGGTTAGTGGAGAAACTCGAAGGGTGTAAAAGCTCAAAATCCAAAAAAAGGCCAAGATGTGTACATGATATACTCAGAGTTGTTGAATTCGAACTTCAGACCGCTCAAAACCTCTAGATCAAGTAGGATCACTTGTTCAAGCATGAAGTTTCCCAGCTTGCAAAAATTGGAGCGAATTTACTGTTTCATCTTTATTTATTATTACCTGTGTACCCGGGCAAATTATATAGTAATTACGTATCACAGGGTGCTATTCAAGGTGGCTTCGTACCTTGTCATTTTTGCCAAGCGGTCTCAAGAATTACTCTATTCAAATTTCAGTAATGAAGTTTCAACTTGCACGTGATTAATTTTTCAACCAAGCGCCCCCTCAATATAACCAACTCAATATGTATTGGGGGAGTTTTCATGACTATTTTTTATTTGCTCAATATAAAGATCTTAACGAGAGGTTTCCTAAAAGGTGCTGTGTGGTGGGTGTCTGTGGGGAAATACACTTCAAATTCATTTGCATGATGACGGCACGGCCTCCACCCCTCGGCTCCTTTGCTCTAAAATGACACGCGTGACCTACCTACCCTTTATTAGCCAAACTTATCGGGCTTTTGAGCAAAATCACTACTGGGGGGTTTTAAAGTGCACTGAATCCGAATCTGATAACAAAAGTGTGAAATTCCAACACAAGAAGTTCCCCATTGTGCCCAATATACGTGTATTATAACCGAGTCGGTTCTCCAATAAAGGTTATGTACTTGTTTTGCGTGCACTAACCCTACAACACTGGAAAAACTGTTTGCGCTTCATAAATCCATTATTACAACAATGCATATCGAACCCAGACTTTATTCAAGTGAATCTGTTTTCAATGATTCGATGCTTTTTTCTTTACTGCACCTTTTGTTAAAGAATTTGTTAATTTTAAATCGGCAGGAAATGCTGTAATCCTTCTCAGCATTTCAGTTTTAATATCGGAAAGTCCTCATTTCCATGTGCTTCTTTTCCAGTGCTTCACAGTTAATTAACTGAAAAGTTGAAGTATGCTCCTGAGTGTCCAACGTTGATTTATGAGGTGTAAGTGGTCAAATATTTGATTGTCCTGAACCTTGATTCACCTCTTTTGATAATGAAAAGTTAACCCTAAGTTAACTCTCACTCTGTCGCTTTCTCTCTCTCTATCTCTCTCGCTCTTCCTTTTCGTTGATTCTGTTCTTTAATATGTTATTTTATGTTTGCTCCTCTTAGTAACATTAATTTCTTGTGTACCTAAATATAGGTAGAGTTTGGATACTGTTCCAGTCCCGTCACTACGGGCTTAGCCTTTGACGGGCAATATTTGTTCGGGTATATATATATATATATATATATATATATATATATATATATATATATATATATAGGTATTTATATTTATATATATATATGTATTAGAGATGAGTCGATACCAAAATTTATCGATTCCCGATACCGATACCTAAAAAATCGATTCTCGATTCTCGATACCGATACCATCGGCGCATAATACCTAACTTACCTGTAGGTGAAAAACAAAAATTCCTCTTGAACTAGTAATATATTCAAATTACTTATTAAAAAGTAATTAGTTACTTATTAAAATTAAATAAATTTTAAAGATTAATTCTTATTACAAATTCTAAATTTCAGATTTATATTTTCATTCAAGGCTTTAGTTAATTTGATTTGTGCAAATACAAAATTTGATATTTTTTTGTTATCTATCAAGTATCAATGAATTAATAGGCAACTTTTATTGCCTAGGATTGATTTCTTTCTGAATAAAATAAGTTAAGCAGACTGACTTGGTTTTTTAGTTTTCCGTCGGTAACTGTAAGGTATTTACAAATAAGACTGGCTCTAGGCTTTTATACTTGAAAAACATAGCTTTGTCTAATGCTTCTGTTGTCACAAACAAAATAACACAAGCCTATAATAGTAATCAAAGTTTTAATAGTAAACAAAGTTATAATTGTAAGTTGTGTTTTGGACAATTCATGTTTCGCAACTGCTAACTTCACACAACGGTTGCACGGTACAACCATCTTCATTGTTAGATGGTTGCAATAGTGCCGTAGTGTAATAAAACGCCCATCAACGGGCGGTATCGGTATCGGCTTTAGGCGATCGATTCTCGATACCGATACCAATGCCTAAGAATCGATGGTATCGAGAATCGGTATCGGGAATCGACTCATCCCTAATATATACATATATCTATATATATATATATATATATATATATATATATATATATATATATATATATATATATATATATATATATATATATATATATATTATATACATATATTTCTATATATGTATGTATGTATGTACTCGTATGTATTTGTCAGTAAATCTTTGCAATATTCCACTAATTAAGTTAATTGAATTAAATTATTATTATTATTATTTAGTAAATCTGCCATAACCCTTGTTAAATTAGACCATTACTCGACCAGAGAAAATACAGCTGGAAGTGCATAGGCGCTAAGAAGGTAGCCAGCTTTTCCGGTTGTGGGCAGCTCACCTGGACAGGAGACCTTCAAATAGGACAGAAAAAGGGCGGGCGAAAGAAGGGTCCATCTTCCCGCGAAACGAGCTGGAAACGACGTAGGGCGGTGTAAGGGCTTTACCGGCGTCAAAGAAATCAATGTCGATTTCACTCCTTTGATGTTTTCCCAACGTGAAAAGATTGCCGGAGTTATCTTGACGAGGTGACGTCACAGGTTTTTTTTTTCCTCTATCCTTTTTCCGGGTCAACCTTTTAGATAAAAGCTTTTGGGGGATCTGAAGCCGGAGAGAAACCTATGGAAGAGACGATACGGGGATGGGTTGTTCAAGGCGAGGTTGCGTGGGTAAATGTGAAAGGGGAGTATTTATTTAATGATCGTCGAAGAGGTGTCGTCTTTCAGAGATCCGGAGCGGAAGATAAAGCCCTGCGATAGGAGATGTTGGCTTGAAATGTTGTGACATTAAATTTAAGACTGTGTGTAAGGACTTGTGCATCCCTCATTCATAGTATATAATATCCATGATAGGACGTAACAACCGCAGGAGGTCGTAGTTTATCAGTTACATCACCGGTAGTAACCCCAAATGAATTACGGACTGATTGATTGTTGGGAACTTTCAGGCCGTACACTGCTTAGTTTATCGGTAAAAGTAAAAGGAAAAAGTCTGCCAAGTTTGGTGTGGCACATAGCTTCCTCGTATCCGTAACATAAATGTAAAATTCATTGTAATGTTTCGAATGATCTTCAAACATTCCATTTCGGATAATGGTAAGTCAAGATTTAGCGTAAAACGTCCAAATTGGTCAATTGAGAAACGAGAAAATGATGGTTATAGTAATTTACGTTTGAGCATCCAAACAATGAAGTTACGTTTTGAGAATATCAAAATTCGTAGAGGACCTACTGCCTACTACCCGCACATTCCCTGAAAACTTCATCAAAACCTTTTGGAAATTGAAGGAATCAAGCTTGTTACACGGATTTGAAACACAGGTATTCTTATAACGAATTTATTCAAACCTTTCCGCAAGCATGTATTTAAAACTTATAGCCATGTTTTACATAATTTTAATGTAATTCGTTAACGATAGGCACTAGTTAAACCCGAGTAATTACTCAGTAAAATAGGAAGTGCGGAGTGTCGTCAGGTCTGTTACACCTTAGGCTCAAGTTATACAAAATTGTGCACATGATACTCAAATTGGTTTCCCGCGCGAATGACCAAGATGTGAACATCAAAAGGAGCTTGACGATTTGGTAAACCATCGTTTGGTTTGGCAAACCATGGGATTAAACCATCGTGTAATAAGGTTGATGTGTACAGTGGATGAGAGTTATGATGTAGCATTGAACATACCTTGCTGAACCTATCGGCCTAATATTAAAAGGATATGTCACGAAAATAGAGTGGTTAAACTTTCCCTACAACTCTCATATAAAGGTCGAGATCCCCCTTTCATACACTCCACAGATCCGACGGACGTCAGCCCGATGTTAACTCAAGCATCGGATCGGTACGGGATTGGGAAGGGGTGAGCACACATGTTATACACGCTTCCGAGTCCTCTCAGATTTCCATATCCGACTCTATCCGCACAAACAACATCCCGCAAGGTTTTACATGTAAACTGTTTAAACATTTATGAATTCGAGATTTGGCCAAGGTGGCTCTTTGATTATAAGAACAAGAAAAAAATATTACATCATCAATGTAAAGTAGAAAGCGCAAATTCTGGGAGCATTCAACGTGGTAGAAAATATCTGCTGATAGATAGTTAATATAGTACTACTTCATCCACTGGACGACCACACGAGGTTTTACCACCATTTTTGAATGTCAATGTTGACGTTCAACAAGTTATAAATCGAATATTCTAAGAGAAATTGTCAGAGCAATACACATATTGTACGATCGGAACATGATCGGAAGCTAAATCGGAGTCGGGAGGGAGTGGGACTGGACAGGTGCGAGATTAATGTTAATGTTACCGGCAAAGTATGAAATCCAGGCATTGTATACAATTATTAGTCGTTCTATACAATGCCTGCACTTTTAAGGTGAAGTATGAAATTCCTCCATTTTTAACTCTCTTTAGACGCAATGACGAGGGAAATTACACAATGCCTAGGCAGTATATATAATGCCTACCATTGATTTAGACATAGTATAAATACTCATCATTCTGACCTATATCTCCAACAAAGGTGCCCAGACCAGGTAAGTATTGAACAGAAGGACACTTTGCCGAGTGCACGATCAGGCATTCTATACAATACCTAGGTAAAGTATAAAATGAGATTTATTTTACACATTGCCTGCTCCATTTAGGTATTGTATACAACGACTAGGCATTGTACATAATGCCTGATTTTTAACTTTGTCGGTAACATAAACAACAGCGTTAAAAGTCTGATACCATTCCTCTCTTCGACACTCTTCCAACTGTGTAATCATAGCCGGATCAGAAGGTTACATGGGTTGCCATACGTCCCGGAAAACCAAGACTGCTACCGGTTTCGCTCTCCATATCCCAGTGTCCCAAAAAGTCGCCTCGGGGCCCGGTATTGTTCTTGTTTTTCAAAATCCACGAAAACAGAGAGTTTTTAAGAAGAGTGGTTTTTAAAGCAAATTTTTCTTCGACCAGTAAATTTTTGCCTTTAATTCGATATCATGTGACAGTTGAACATTTTTTCTCTGTAATTTTATAGATTTCACATAAATTGTGAAATTGTGAAAAAGTGTGAATTCATTTGTCATTTATCATGTTTTGTGTAAAAAAATACTTAAACATTTTTTTTTAAACAGGACTAACACCTTTCTACCGCCTACCAGGATTAGTTTTTTCTACAACTCCCATAGACACAATTTTAAAAAGTTTTTGCGCATCAAAACAAAATGAGCTTGAAACTGGTTTCTTGATAACTAAATAACTCAAATTAATTTTGATCTAGTATTTAAAATATTGAAATGCTACATTTAACAGCATATATTCGATACATTTTCGTGGTCTGAAAAATACGTAAATTAGTCTAAAAACACGTATAAAGCTACCAAAATTTCAAAACTTCCAGGGAGGACTGTTGCCTGTGTGTCCGAGTGTTTCGGTTTTAGTCATGACAAATATTGGAACCCAAGGTGTGTCACGACCAAGACGAAACAAACCAGAGTTGCCAGGGGTCCACTTATGTGCCAGACAGTCCGGATTTTCGGCAAGATGGCCGGTCAAAAAGTGAAAGTCGCTCTGGGCACCCAATGTCCGGTTTACAAAGACATTTCAGCAATATCTGGTTTTTGACATTTTATGTCTTTACTTTGGCACATAAACGAAAAAAGCGTTAACTAAAAGTGTTTAAAAAAATGCGTTAAAAAAAGGGTAAAAAAAAGCGTTACGGTTGGTTTTCTGATGATTTCCGCTTACAACCGAGTCGTTGCTAGGGAAATGGTACTTCGTCGTTTTTCATCCCACAAAATTCGTTCATTCGTTCGAAAGCTCTCGATTTATTCAACCATATTATGTTAACTACTGCGAAGCGCGTAGCCAACAAGCTGCGTTATGGGCATGGTTATTTGAATAATTGATTACACATAGGTGATCGTTCTCAATAATTAATATTGTGGGCATGATTGCAACCGCTTGTGATGATTTCATTGAGCTGGTGTTTCGATGATTTGATTCATAGCTGGTGATCCAAATATTGCGAGGACGGTTTGATTTGTGAAGCGGTAATCATTTTAATAGGTAATTTCTATACTTTACACTCTAGGAAGCTGTAATTTCGTATGTAGCCTCTTTAGGACATTTACTTGACGATGCCCAGGGTCCGGATCAGCCGAGTGGCTCTGGGAGATTGCATACGAGTCTGCAACACACGAGTCTGCAACTAAAGACATAAAATGTCCCAATGTGTTGCAGACTCGTATGCAAGCGTTTTTTAGATATATTATTTAGACAGTTTTCTGATTCCTAATACAAACACAAAGCTCAAAACGCCGCACAGTGTCACGAATTATTGTTCTTTCTGGAAAACAACAATGTGATATTCATTATGCAATTCATATTAGAAATTGCATTCTGTTTCCGAAATTGCACCTCCTTCCTATTGCTGAAACTGCTCCTTAAAATTATTTTTCTCGAAAAGCTTTTATAAAATAGATTTTCAACATGCATTATATAGTAAGCTGAAAATGTTGAATCTAAATAGAACATGAAAACAATTGCACTTTCCTTCGATTGAGCATCACTATGTGACTAAATGTACCTGTTCAAATATCAAAAACAATTCGTTATTTTTATCTATAAAAAGTTGTATGAACTATTTTATGCAGAAAAACATTAGAAAGTGGAATTATATGTACAATAGTAGTACATGTACATAATTTAGCAGATGTATATGTTACCGGCAAAGTATGAAATGCAGGCGTTGTACACAATGCCCACACATGTACAATGTACCCATGATTCAGTCAAAGTATAAATACTCATCATTCAGACCTATATGTTCAACATATCTGAATTTCTACTAAGGGATTGACTACTTGATGTTATGTATTTTTGAGATGCAAGCTTGCGAGCATCCAGACCACCAAACTATACACATCATTCTGATCAATCCTTCCCTGGTCTGGGAACCATTGTTAGAGATATAGGTCAAAATGATGTGTATAGTTTGGTGGTCTGGATGCTCGCAAGCTCGCATTTCAAAAATACATAACATCAAGTAGTCAATCCCTTAGTAGAAATTCTGATTTGTTGGACATATAGGTCCGAATGATAAGTATTTATACTTTGACTAAATCAATGGTAGGCATTATATACACTGCCTAGGCATTTTTTACATTTCCTAGCCATTGTATACAATGCATGCATTTCATACTTTGCCGGTAACATATATAATGTATAAGTTATGAGTTTTCAAATATGAAAAACTATTCATTAATTCTATATATAAAAACATTTTCTGCTGAAAAACATTTGATAGTGGATGTATATAGTAGTACATGTACATAATATAATAGTTATGCGTTTTCAAATATCAAAAACGATTCATTATTTTTATATTAAAAAAAAGTTGTTTGAACCATAATGCTCACAAACATTCGAATGTAGAAGTACATATAGTAGTAGATATGTTTATATTACGTACAATATGTGAGAACCAGCCCTTCTGATTCGGCGGACTTTTTGGAGCAAGTTCATTATCGATTTTGTTAAATGTAGACGAAGGAGATGTAACAAACTCAATAATTGTATTTGGGGGCTAGTATCTTTTGAAGCTGTAGATGGGAAGAAGATAAAAGTAAATGATGGTTAAATCCCTTTTTGCCCCTCTCAATTCTCATCGTGGAAGAGAAAAGCCCTGATAAAATTCTCGACCAACGTTTCGGGTCTTAATTGCTTAGAACGGCTTTTTCATTGTGCGTTACAATTAAAAACTAATGATTATCGATCGGTTTAAATCCCTCCTTCCTTTTCTCTTGAAATTTGGGCCTCGAAAACAAAGGATTTAACCAATTATTTCAGATTGAGTTAAGATCACTTATTACGCGTATGAATCAATGAGCGTACGTTGGCAAGAGATTTCCCCACCTCAGATACATTACATGGTGAAGGCTAATTTCTATTTTAATAGAAATTAACTATAAATATTTAAGTGAAAGGTTGAGGATTTGTTCCCTAGTAAAAGCTAACCCTGTTTCTATTAGTCTGGAATCGCAGGTGTGTTTACTGAACGTCTATGTTGACAATTGCAGTGCGGACAAGGAGATAGAGAGATGGCTTGGTGAGATAAGATAGATAAGGTTGAAATGATTTTGCGGTAAGTGATATTGAGCTAATGGAATGGTGACGAATACCGTTGGTCATGTCCCCTCCAGACCATGGTTGTTCCAGTAATAAATAATAATGAAACAGTAAATTTGCTCTAATTTTTGCATGCTGAGAAACGTCATCTTTGAACAAATGATACCACTTGATCTGGAAATTATGAGCTTTCGGAAGTTTGAATCCTACAACTCAGGGCACACACGTACTTATCAAGTGAAGACGATTTCAGTGTACTTCATTTTTTTGGATTTTGTCCTTCTAGATCCTTCGAATTTCCCATTGTGCAACGGCTGAGACTATTATAGGCAATTGTTTAGTGCCTAACCAGCCAAATTCCAGACATTTTCATCAAAGATGAACTGCATTTTTATTTATTTATTTCAATTTTACCTGGGACAAGAACTTGAAGACACACGAACAAACATACATTCAGCAACTGGACTGGATGTATTCTTTTAAAAGCTTCTGAAACGCGAAAAGATACAGGTTATATGTTTTCGTAACATCTTGTACTAATTCAAAGTATCATAATATTTGGTATTTCGAATCGGACATTACAATCACTGAAAAACCAAAGACGACCAGTCATAATGAAGTTTCAAAAACCATTTTAGAAGATTGTATAGGCGGTTTATCCGTTGCTTGATGCAGATGGTTGTGCGGACAGACATGGTAAGGGTTGTTATTCATGCTAGTCGTCAATCTTGCTTCAGCCGGCTGTCATCGCGTGATCTCCTTATATATTCATGATTTATTGACCCTTTACAAGAAGCATCCAGATACTCCTTGAACGAGCAACAGGCGAACGAGAACAAACATTTGTTCTTTTCTCTCGAATGGGTTAAATATTTGAACTGTGAGTCCGTTGCTTTCTTTTAATTTAACACCTAAATTTATCGATCAAATTATCTGTTTCTAATGAGCCCATTCATCTCTAACACATCAAAACAAATCTGCGAGAAACACACAGCTATGCCAACAAAATGACAAAGTCTTACGTTCATTTTATGGTGATTATCATCATAGCGCATTTGTAATGACTGTTGTCTGAAGTCTAATGAAGTCTAATTTTTTTAGTTTAGGAAACTATTAATTTTTTTAACCCTGAAACGACACATATCAATCAGGTCAATTTTGACTCCACATGGAAACAATATTGTAGACGTTCAAAATGCTGTTTTATGGCTGTATTTTGCATTTTAAAACATTGACATACAATTCAATTAATAATTTAATTACATTAATCAACTGTTACGACCACTTGAATATCCCTTTAGAAAGTTAGTTACAGACGACTCTCCTACAGAAAATGCCGAACATAGGGTCTGATTTTTTGCTACTTGATTTTTGCCATATTAAAAATTACAGAGCCAATTGCAACATGTAAATATTTACCGCTAGAAAGTAGGTGTTGTAAAATAGGAACATAGTAAAAATCGCCTTATACATCCGACGATTGTATCAGCTGATATAATTCCAATGGAATTCGGACTTCACGAAATCGAGTTTATTTATCGACCTTTTGTATGGACTACTGAAGCGTTGGTAGGTGTTTCAATCATATCGATGATTTTCTGGTGGCGGGTACTGCGTACCTAAATATCATTATACTTAGATCAGGGGGAATAGTGAAGCGTGTATATATTAATTAATTGCATTAATTTTCCCTCATTAGCTGTCTATTCCTACTTTGGAAAATCAATGACAAAGTCAGCCTTTTGCCCAACCATCATGAACTTGCATTACTCAAATAGTTTACAAAGGTCCGGCGCCCTTGAAAATAATTTCTTTCTTAATCGGCCAAAGGAGCTGAAATTTGAAATGAAGCTCCTTCAAGATATGTAGAATACAATTCCAGTGCACGTAGGCGCCCTGTTCAGTTGACGGACTTCTGTGCCTAATTTTTTCGACTTGCGGTACGGAAACCTGGAATGGAGCTCATTTGGGACTTCTAGAATATGATTACAAAGTAGGGGGGGGGGGGGGGGGGGTTATGATCAGCTGCGGAACCTCTAAGGCTAAGTTGTTTCTGGCTGCTACACACGTTCCTTTCCTACCTCCTCAAAAAGGAGCCACGCCCACGAAGGAGGTAGTGAAGGAACGTGTGTAGCCATGAAGGAGAGAGGAAAGTAGGAAGCTCCTACGTAGGAAGAAAGGAAGCTCCAGCCCGTCCTACCTTCCTACGTAGGAGCTTCCCCACTCTTTCAACCTCCACGGAGGAGCGTGTGGAGGCAATTTTGCTTTCCTTCCTTCCTACTTTTCCCTGTTTTCCCCGCCATGTGTACCAACTCCTGTTATCATCTGTTATCAATCATCCAGTGTCTCGAAAGGTGTCTGAAGATCGTCGTTAGTTAGTTTGTTTCCCCGTCAATTTATTATTGAAATGTCCGAGGAAAAAGCAGTGATAAGTGAAATAATAGAAATGCTCAAACAGATGACAAATTTGGTCCTTTGCAAATACAAAGCTTTAGACCACAACCTCCTCTTTTTTCTTAGTCTCTGTGTAGTGCTTACTACCGCGAGTGCAACCAGAGTTTGGGGTAAATTGTCAAGAGACATCAGGGAAAAATGTAGCAAAAATAAAATTGAGGCTTAAAATATAAAATTGAAATCAGTAAATCGTAATAAAAAAGGCGCTTAGAACTGGCAACGTGATAACAGTTTGATAACCGCCAGTGCTGTCGACCAGAGAAACAGGGATTTCAATACAAAAAGGGAAATTTCCCCCACAAAAAGAGAAATTCCCCGCGATGGGTCACACTGAATGACCGTGGGAAGGAAGTAAAAGGGTGGGAGGGACAACAAGCGTAGCAGTAGGAGGAAGGAGGAAAAATGAAGGAGCGTCTGTAAGAAACATCCTATTTGAGGAGGGTAGGAGGAAAGGAACGTGTGTAGCGGGCTTTAATCGACTTACTGTGCAAATAATCTTTAGATGGAGCTCCTTTGGGACACCTGGAAAACAATTACGAAATCCGGATGCACACTGATATGATCAGCTGAGGAGGCTCTGAGGCTAATATCGGTCGTGCATATGTAAGGGCTTCAAGTAACCTAGACAATTACCCAACATATGACTCACAACAGCTGGTATTAATTATTAATGAAACTGATAGATAATAATATATTCTTCGAAGGGCCACTGGAATACCAGAGAGATACTAGGTAGTGCAATAAACTGTAACAATTACTCCAGTGAATAAATAATATAATTGAAAGGCAAATGAAATTTGCATAACGAAAAACGAAACACAGTGGCCACTGAACCTATTGATGTCATTGACAATAAAGAGTGTAAATGATATGGTTGATTGGGTTGCGAACAGTTCATATAGATGAAGAAGTAGTAGATGAAGAAGTAGGTAAATATGAAGGCCCTTGAGAGTCCAAGAGTTAGATAGGCGGAGAAGAGCAACCAATGGAGAAGAAGGGGTTGATACCCTGGTTTCCCAATTTCAATAAAATCATGTTGAGTACGGCCACCAAGCTGTAATTATGATGATTTCTCCCTAATTTTTGAGATATTGATTTATTGTTTGAATGATGGACAATACTGTAGAACTATTGCAATTAAAGTGAAAACTAAGAAAAGTGGATGCGGAACGGAATGTGAGGAAGAAGGAAGGTTGAGTTATGCGATTATGTATTGTTGCTGACATCGAAGTTGCGAATTTCAGGTAACAAGGATTTGTTCTTGTACATCGGTTCTTATCAATCTTCCGATTTTTCGACATTTCTTCTAAATTGTTCGACATGCACTGAATAGCTTGATATTCTGGAGTCCTGGAGCTGTAAAGGTGTGAACCCTTTTGGGAGTCGCAAAGGGCCATGTTTTGATTATATGCATACTACATAGGGCGTTCAATAATTCTAGTCAAATGCTCTTGTTTTAGCGCAATCTAAAACGTAAATAATAAACCTTTGTGTAATAATTTGCTGTGTTTTGTGATTTGATTCTTATTATAAACTTTCCCAGTCTATATTGTGCTATTCAATCAATATTTACTGTAATAAATTCCATAGTTTTTAAATGGATGTGACTGAGCGTTTATTGTAGTTGTGTACGATAGTATATCGAATTGTTCCCCATACTATTGTAAGGCTGAGGAACGGCTTCATTGCTCTCTGGAAACATTCGAAAATCGATAAATTCAATTTCCAAGATGATTATACAACCCGATATTTCTTTACGGGATGAGATGCAATGAAGTTTAACTTGAATTACTCCACTAACCATAACTATAGCTTCTGAACTAGTTCTGTTCGCCTTCCTGTTCAGCTAAATGTCCCAACATAGCTTTTCTCAATATCAAAGTCGTTGTAGAAGTTGGTTGAGTGTTGAACTATGAATAGCCATTTAGATATGAAAGCCACATTTAGATATGCATTATGGAAGTGAAATGTAATCGTTCTCATAATAAAGACGACTGCCAAGTTGGATGGGCAGTATAACTTCCTCACTTATTTAACTTGGACTTATAGAATTAATTGAAAAAGCGAATGACTACAAACATTGTCAAAAATTCATGGTTGAGCATGTGCACTCGCTACTATTGATTCTACGGCAATGCAATTTATAGATGACCATCAAGGAGTTATCCCACACCATTCCAGAAAATTTCATCATAAAAGGTCTATGATAATACTTTTATGTAACGGGGTTTGAGAGCGAATATCGATCAAACACCCCTCTAACAAGGGGCGACCTACATGGGAAATATTTGGAGTCCCATGCAATGAAATACTTGAAAGAGGAGGTACCAGTATACTTCCACAGGCATAATACTGGAATTCATTATATTTATTGGCTTAGTTAAGACAGTTCCAGTCTCAACTGAGAGACTCATTCTATTACGGAATTACCTCGCTCTTCTTGATTAGTAGATATGCAGTTATCGGGGATATCTCAGTCTCGAAGAACCAAGGCTACATAACTACATATTATAATGTTTTATTAAGACTTGTGACAGTTCCCGCGAGATCCAAGGGAATGGGCTGCCGTCGCTCCGTTGTTACCCAACGGGTGTCGGGCGCCTCTTCCCGTGTTTTCAGAAGGCTGCGTTTGGGGATGGATGGGTGATCCTAGAACTGGAAAACCTATCTTCTCCGAACGTAGCATACATGCTATTAGTACGAGTTGTATCTCTTATGGTACTGTCACACCCCTCCCGATCTATGAGTGTGGATTTAGGCCCCCATTGCACCTCTGGGGCGGCCTAAGTCTATTACATGGTAGCAGAGCGTGGTTAGGATAATGCACGCCTGACGCCTAGTAATCCGATCTACTATTTTCGGGGCGTTAATGTTTCAGAAGAAACATGGCCAGGGTTTCCAGAAGGAATACCCATTATATTCCCTTGGATACATAAATGCTTTTATTGGTTCTTGATTAATAATTTCTCAATTTTTCCCCTCATATTATTTCTACTTAACATACTTAATTTTCAAGGGCATTGTTCCCAAACCCAGGGCATAGTTCCCATTTTCCTAAGTCCCCAAAGTGGGCAGCTCCCTACTGTAAGTCTCCTGGTTGAGCAAGTTATATTATTCCCGATTGTTCCAATTTTTGATTGGGGGTTAACTACCTAATGAATACTTCATATGAAGACTCATTGACAATCCATCCTGTTTTAATTTTTCCTTTTTATCCTCAATCGCCAATGCAGCTGTTTATTAGTGAGCATCAGTTCTCAACCAGTAAACTATTCCACCTAGTTTACATACTTGCTCTTCAATCAAGTATGTTTTTTAAGGGGGGGAGGGGAGTCTGACAGTTCCCGCGAGACCCAAGGGAATGCGCTGCCGTCGCTCCGTTGTTACCCAACGGGCGTCGGGCGCCTCTTCCCGTGTTTTAGAAAGGCTGCGTTTGGCGATGGAAGGGAGATCCTAGAACTGGAAAATCTATCTTCTCCGAACGTAGCATATATGCTTTTAGTACGAATTGTATCTCTTATGGTACTGTCACACCCCTCTCTATCTATGAGATTTAGGCCTCCATTGCACCTCTGGGGCGGCCTAAGTCTTCAAACAGAATTTTTAATAGTCTCATAGACAGGGATTTTTCACATATTACTGAGGAGCATAAGTCCCTCAGCTGACTCTTGGCAGTGATGGAGGACCCGCCACACTCGTTTCCAGGTCGTCCAAATGCACCTTTGTATGTAAATTTCTATTTTTTGTAACTCTACCTAACAAACATAGTTTCCGATTAGTGTGATTGAATTTCCTTGTCTATCATACATTTGTTCTGCTAGAAGAAGTACGATTCGCATGCCTGTTAAGGACATGTTCCGTTGAAGGGGTGTAAAATGGTAAATTGTTTTCTGCCTAAATTCAGATGTTTTGCCTAGACATTAGATTTTTCTAAGGAACGATTCAAGGCAGCCTAAGCTAGTCTTGAATTGTAATTGTATAATGCCCTGGAAATCGGCTAGATATCTGATAAAAATTTAGTTTGGAACAGCTGTTTTGCCAAGTATTTGATTTTTACGTGATATGTCTGAATGATAGAAGTGTTCTGCTGAAAACGGGATGAAAACTTGTTGAGTCTGCATGTTAAGGTTATAATGGTACTGTCACACTCTTCGTTAACTGAGAAAATTTGGAGATCAGACGGGATACCGACAGACTAGAAGTTATGAATTGTTAGTCATTGTGTCTAAAAAAGGAAACACAACCCGCTACAGTATTGCGTGGGGCTCTATTATCAATCCGTTACACGATATTTACTTTAACCATCAGCTTCTCTAATAGGAATAGGGACCAGCAGGTTCGTCTCAGGAAAGAGTTCGCTGGTTTTCGGACTGGCCGATCCTACACAGACCAAATCAGGTAAGTTAGTCGATTTTGAGAAAGCCTTCCACCGCAAGGAAAGGCAAAAGATCTGGAAATTATAAAGATAAGGCTCCCTTCAAAGTTGGTTGCTATTGCCTAAGAGGCGTACAAAAGTTTGTGAGGCAGTTGACCCCTGAAGGGGATCCTCCCCCCCCCCCCCCTAACGATACGCAGAAACGTGTTAAACAAGGGTATTGCCAACCATCATCAATGTGGAAATGGATGAGGTACTGAAGAAGATAACTATATGATATCTGAGAGAGATCCAATATGGACACTGGCAGATCGCCTTGAAGGCCACTTTGCAGACGATGTATGCCTCAAATCCTCTAGATTCCAGAATATACGGGTGAAAAGGAATGACATTTTAAACGTTGTGCACGAGAGAGTGGGCTTCGAGTTAATTCTGCCGAAACGAAATCCATTAGAACTAATGTCACAGCAGACCACCCTCTTGATGCTAAAGCAAAATTTAGGATACCAGGGCAGTGCCCATAGCTCTGATCCAGGGCTAAAAGACATCAGAAGAAAGAATACCTATTCCTCTACCTTTGTTAATGCAGAATTTGGTGGTGTGGGCCCTGCCCCATCGGCGGAATTTGTCACATAGTAAATACGTAGATGCAAATGTAAAGGATACACTAATTGCTAAGAAATGTGAAGAAGAAATTGTAATTACAATAGTTACGTCCATTTAATAGCAAAATTGTTTAATTGTAACGTGAATTTCTGTACGTGTGCGTATTCCTCTCATTTCAAGTGTAGTTTAATTACAAAGTTGTGGCCTTGTGGTTGATAACGGGTACGAGTATCCATTACTACCTAGTTCATTTAGCTTGCTGCAAGGTGATAATCTCAATAGGTGTGTTACAAGGAGATTAGAAATTAATTTCGACGGGAAACAGGAGGAGCGTTCAGATTGGAATGTCACCTAGCCCGGGAATCACAACAATAATTATTTTGAAAGCGCTGAAGCCAAGCTGTTACTAACCGCGAGCTCTTAACTCCGTACTACATTAAGTTAATTGATACTGCGCGGAAGGAGCCGAGAGCAGGATATAGTTTCAAGTAAAGGAGGAAGACGAGCACGTCTGCCTTCAAAACGCTAACAAGGAACTGGCGTTGTTATCTTGTTGCTCCTTCTCTTCCTTCGACTTGTTTAGGAGATTTTCGTTGGAAGAAAATACGGAATGGGGAAAAGGAAGGCTCGGAGTTTTTCGTAGTGATGCCGAGATCGTGTTCCTTACTTCGTTTGCAGAGAACAAGTTACCTGTCTCAATTGTTGAGGATTTCGTTCGAAACAGATGGATCAATCTAGTTTGTTACATACACAATCTTGTTAGTTATTATAATGATACATTCGCTTTTGAAAGTACCGCCAATAGCAGCGGTGGAATTGACAAAGGTAGAATTTCAGCTATTGAAGATTACTATCAAATAAAAATTAAAAAAACTTATTAAATTGTTATCTTCGCCACATGGTAGCATTAGTCGATTAAATTTTTTGATTGGTCGGATTAACGGCATTGGATTTAATACCTAAATACAAAAACAGGTTCATAGATTTTGCTTCCTCACTACCGAAGCTTCGTGTTTGTAATTGAGCTCGAGAAAATTTTTGTCCTCCAAATCAAAATGTCCACTTGTTTTTTACGTTTCAGAATTTGCTGATCAATTTTGATTTTGTATCTGTCTGTCTGTCTGTCTGTGGTAAATCCTCGTCACGCCCAAAACTGAAACTTGGTATAATCAGGTTCCGATGAAATTTTCCGAGATTGAGCGGGTTTGCTCCGAGACGATCCCCTATAATTTTCAATGCCGTCGAACCAACAGTAGCTTGTAATAATGCGCAAACGTGAATTTCTCATAACGTCAATTTCTCATCATCTGTTGGGCCGATTTCGTCCTGACTCAGTAGGTGAATGGGTATTTCTTTAGAAAAATGCCCTATAAATTATATCATAATTGCTAGAGTAATAACTAGTGCGCATGCGCTAAACTAATATCGAGTGACACATGTAAAACCTCGAGTCTAATGGAACGGTTTTATGAAATTTTCAGGGATTGTGCAGGGTAGCTACTGGACGGTTCCCTATAACTTTGATCGCCGTCATATAAATAATAGTATGTGCGCATGCGCAAACGTTAATTTATTTCAACGTCGATTTCTTATGATCTATTGGTCCAATTTCTTTCAAACTCGGGAGTAGATGGGTATATGTTCCGGGAAAATTCCCAATGAATTTTATCGTGATTAGTGGGGTATTAACTATAGCGCATTTGCAAAACTAAAATTGAGCGACACAGGTAAAACTCCGGGACCAATGGACCGATTTTTGTGAAACTTTCAGGGAGTGTGCAGTTTAGCTCATAGTTGATTTCCAATAAATTGCATTGCCGTTTGATCAATAGTAGTCTGCGCATAAGCATTATTTTCTTATAACATCGACTTATCAATCATTTGACTCGTACATTGTTCTTCAACTAATTCTGGGCAGACGTTTTTTCTTAGCACTGAATATGTTTTAGCGATGACCTAACTTCCTGAAAATGTTACGGTATCCAGAAACGGTATTGGCTAAGGGAATCTCGTTACGCAAAAGCATCCGACGATCGGACTCCATAATTACCAAGTCGTAGATTAAGTTGCTAGTTACTGCTAACAATGCCTCTTTATGTAACCAAGCAAACACACACAAACCTGCTCGTTGTCTGAATCTTATGTTGGCAGATACAACACTATTGTACGAAATGTACATGCAGTTGCCAATAAAGAACAGGTACCTACTTTAAAATTGGAAAAGTATCGAGAACTGCATTCACTCTCATGTATATGAACAGGATTTCGTCCTTTTCGTCTGTTGGACGATGTAGTTAATTTGTTCACGTAATCAACGGAATTTGGTTCAATAGTACAATTATATATATCATAGGTTTAACTTTAAATGGGGAAAGTTATTAGATGGCAGTCACAGGGAGAGCAAATACTCTTAAAACTGTGGTACCTTTGTGTCAGGTCATGATGACTACGAGTAGGACGGGATTCCAACGGAAACTCTCTAATAATAATCTTCTCCCGCCGTACACTCGCCTCAGTATTTCGCTTTTCCAGGCTGGTGAAGGCCTCACGGGCCGAGCTTCACTCTTTGGATGAATTTCATAACATTAAGTGGAGGGTGTAGATTTTTTGTCCAATTGTGCCCATTATACTTTCATAATATTTTCATTTAGTTTCAAGTTTGGTTTCACTTGTTTCTGTTTATTGCTCATATTCGTTTTGAAGTTTGTATAGCCTATTGGCCCTTACTAATAAAAACATATTTCATTCATTCAAGCAAGAAAATTACAGGACGAAAAATTAAAGAAATCACCTTACATGTGTGGTAGCTAGTGTGTGGGTGACATCACACATTCTTTTTATCTGTTTAACTTACAGAAAACATTCCGTAAAGCGTGGAGGAATATAGTTCTCAGTAAGGAAAATAGGACTCCATGCGCGTGGAAATATCATTATCATTATTAGTTCCGGCCTTTGCACGAGGCAAATAGCATTTCATGCATTTCCTTGTCATGTAGATACATATAGGTAGGTATGAAACGTGACTAGGGAAATCATGGAATGCTGCATTTACTCCCGATAGTTCTTAGAACCAATATGATTCCTATTCCGAATGGTTCGACCCTCCACGATTCGAATTTACGCGTTAGATGTACTCATGCTATATCGTATCATTTGTTAATGCGTAATGGATTATTGATCCGCTGAAATACGAACCATCGTGAGGTCAATGGAGCAGGTAAAATTTGTAGACCTCTAGCGAATTTAGATACTGTATACATTTTTTCAGTTTCTGTATCTAAGCTGAGTATCTTCAATTTTCGGTTGAATTCCCACCGGATTACTTAAAACGGTGTTTCGAAATGTTCATGTACCTAACGCAAAGAGGTAACTCGCTCCATCACGCCAACTTACACAAATTGGATCCCAACTAATTCAAATATGTAGATTGGATCATCTGAATCAAACATCTGGAGTTCTATAGGGATGTCACGCTGGAATTACCCTAGCTCAGGTGGGGAGGGTCGAGGTAAATACCTCCTTTACATTTAAACGCGATCAAACCCGGCCGGTCGATGGGAGATGTTCACAGGCCGCTGGCGATAAAATAATTTACATTAATGCTCCTGTTTCGTGTATTTTGAGTAGGAGATATCGAAGAGCGATTTCAAAGGGAATCGGATTTGGCACATGCGAAGCTCTCCCAACACATCATGAATAACTGACGCTCACCGGTAGTAGAATGGCTTTTTGCTCTGGAACAATATTGAGCTCAATGGTCTGAAATAATGATAATCATTTACTATTTCACGTGTCTCACTATAGAAAGTAAGTATCGCTGGTTAGGGTAAAGACCCTAAACCCGGACAATTTAATTTTTCATGAGAGCCATTTAAAGTTTCCACAATGACTTTCAATGTAATGATACAAAATCACGCTTTGGTTGGCTGGATTTTCTCCAATAAATAACTAACAGGACTAGTTACTGTACATACGCTTCACCCTATTGCTTTGATAATGCCAGATTTTACCTACGTTTGAGATGAGATAGGACGAGTATTAATCAAAAACATTCGAAAGAATTGATAATAACGGAATGAAATTTTATAGGAGAAAATATATTACCAACTATGTAACTCAATGTGCAAGCTCTGCTATCTCGAATTGATTGTGTCTTGCTGAGGTGGAAAAAATAAATAAATAAAAATACAAACCTAACAGCTGTGAGGTAAAATTTCGATCTGTAACAGTCTTGCACCAGACAAAAAGGAAACCGGGTGACAGACCGAAGACAACTGACATGTGTCATGATCTTCAAAGCAAAATGTTCGAAGTTGAGGTTGTGATAGACTAAATCAGCGTGTTCTGGTGTCTGAAATGCCAAGTTGAGTTCAGTTAGTATTGCACATGACACTCCACCTAATTTTGAGCTACTCAGTCATTATAACGTCGTTTTTTGGGTTATAGTCTTTTTACCGACCAGCGATAAATCTTCATGTTGAAATACGAGAAATACTTGGTAAGAGGTTTAATTCACACCACTCTTGAAAAAGTATTAATGTCGAAAGATTTAAACATTAATTTATTCAAGAAAGTCCTGCACAGAAATTACAGAACTAATGAGCGCGATGCGATTCTCTTTGGCTGAAATCGGTTGGGACATTTTCCATCAGATAGAAGAAAAACCACCCAAACGGCTTGGCCTCCTTTCACTGAATCACAAAACGCCGCTATCTTTTCGATTAAAACTGATTATTTGGGTGGATCTTTTTTGATAAATCTATGAGGCCATTGCGGATTAAATAACATTTTGTAATTCAAATTTTAGAGGGAGGTATCATGGCTCCCGTAGCCACCTATACGAGAGCGTAGACCGACCTAGTCCATCCCATAGCATCGTATTAAATCTAATGAGTTATTCTCGCTAGTATTAACAGTAAGATTATCATTTTCATACCTTTCCGAGGAATCCTTCGTCACTAGCAACTCGAGTACCGGAGGCAAGCGCTTTCGATGTAAAGGCATCATAGGACTGTTTCAACGGCTTGATGGTGATGTCTTTACATCGAAAGCGCTCGAATTGCTAGTGACGACGGACTCCTCTGAAAGGTATGTAAATGATAACATCCCATAGTATGCTTATCTCAATTGGCAGTGGCGTCGGCCATCTTCTCACTCTTCTTCTTCCCCATAATCCTTTTGCTCCTCCTCTTTCACTGCCCCGGAAAATGCCCACCAGTGTGCCCATTGTTATAGAGCCTCTAGCTCCGAGCGTGGCTTCAGTGGCCTGTCTGGAAGAGGCATCCCGTATATAATGCGAGAGCGGCTCGGGTATTGTTCTGAGAATTTTCAGAGATTGGCAATAGAGAAAGCAGAGGCTGTGCATAATGGCGAACCTCATATACATGTATTTTTTCAGCAACATTTTCCCATGTGTACGCTTTCTGCCAGTCAATCTCTTTGCCTTAGGCCCAAAGAGCAGCTTATTCATGATGCTATCCTGGCAAATAGCCGTGGGGCCTCTCTCCCATCCCCCACAGGCTCGACGCAGCAGACCGCCATTCAGCAATTCACCCTCAAGCCAAATTAATGACTACGAGTGCATATCTGCAGGATCTGGCGACTGTTGCGGGGCTAGTTGGCTTGAAATACGAGGTTGAAGCCAATGTGCAGATGATAGGTTCCTTCTACAATGGTGCTTCGTGGCCTGCATAGTTGCTGACCTTGAATTCCACAGACAGCAGCTGTTATGGTGATACCAAGCAACTACAACTGCTCTAAAACCCAGCTCATCTGCCGAGTTCGATGCAGCACTGCATGAGTCAGAAGATGGTAAAGAACTCCTACAGTGCTCTGAATCCCCCATTCCATCCTAGTGGATTGAATGAGCTGATGGGCAGAGGCTGCATTTTACATCATGATGCGGTTGGCAAGCAGATAGTAGGTGCTCTGTTGTCCAACGTTAGGAAGGTTGAATGGGAGGGACTAAATCAAATGCCGGCTCACCGGAGCAAGGAACTGGATATTGTTGCCATCAAGCCTGATAGGTCTGCCATAACTCTGCATGTCCAGGTTGTCAGTGGCAGCTTAGACGCATGACTTCTGAGGTTTTAATCCGATTGTGGTGGAGTTTCCAGGAAATCTGCGGATTTGGGAGTAGATGGTCCCCTTCAGTTTCATTACTCATAAATCTATAATCCACACGCGCATACGCAAACGTGAATTACAAAAAAACATCATTTCCTCTTGTTTTTGCCGTCCTATATGGCACATACCTATTTAAAGGGTAGTTAGGAGAAGCCAAGTTATTCATCTCATACCAATTTAATCGCGATCGTATCACTGGTAGTTGACGTACATGCGTGGATATGAAATTCTCGCAACACTCTTAATGTATACTGTTTCAATTCTATTTTGATGAAATTATCTGGAATCTGTACTTTAAGCTAAGGATACTTTATAAATTTCATCTGACATTAATAGTTTGCACTGCGCATGCCCAACGTATAATTCATCAATAGTCATTTACTCATGGCGAATTTACCCGTTCTCGCTCAAATTATGAAGGCAGTTAGTGTTTATTGTCGATATGATTACTCCATATGAGTTTATTTGCGATCGTATCATCAGTAGCTGCTGCGCAAGCAAGAACCTAAAATCTTTGTAAAAAGCTTAGACTTCTACACTTTTCATCTGATTCGATTACAATTTCTAGAATTGAATGGTTCATATTTTAACGTATTTTAAAATTTCATCGTTCCATTCATTTATGTAACAGTTAAGAGGAAGCTAAGTTCCACACCCAACTAGACAGCCGTTTTTGTGGTTCGTCCCTTTCTGGTTAATGCCGCCCAGTTATAATTCCTGAACGGCCTTCCCATGGAGGCGTCAAAATACCTCACTGTGTACCGAACTTGTGCGCAAGTATATCCTCTCACGGTTAGGCATTAAATAGATTTTTGAACAACAGCTGTCCAGAAAAATGAGGTGTTGTGAGTTAAGGGCCCTTTCTGCTTGAACGGACACATATATAATTACCAAAATGGAGTCACCAGTATTCCGTTCAACAGCATTCAACGCTCGCTTTCCTCTCAGCATTTGATTCAGTTCTTCCTAACTTTATATATGCGCTCATCCGCAGTCAGCTACTTGGGGTAATTATCAACAAGGGGTTTTTTCTACCATCAGCTTTGTGAGAAAAAAAACCGACCGCCTCCGACGCCAAACTCCGTGACGGACAAAAGAGGATAGAGAGGGCTTGTGCGGCCTTTCGCCCGGAGAAAGCTGCATTCATTTTCTTTTGGGAGGAAATAGAGCGGGAACTCACAATAGGGGAAAATATTTTCAATAGGCGCTCAGAGGAAAGGCATTCCTGAATAAACCCAACTGACGTTTTTTATGTGATCTTTTCAACTATCTCTCTCCCTTCTGTTGGTTTTGCGAGGTTGAAAAAAGGTACATATAGCGGAGCTAAGTCACACAAACTTTCATTAAGATTTTTCGAAGTTGGAGTAATGGGTTTGCAATAAGTTATAATTTTATTGGGCAAGTTGCACATTGTAAACGGCTCTCTTAGATTGTGATCTAAATACGCATCGAGAGATGAGACTAATTAGTTCTTCCTCAAAAGTAAGATGTAGAGTCAACAGCTGGTATATGTATGTCTAACCCTTATTCTCAAATCAAGCGCTACTGCTAATAATAATGGGTTATCAATGGGTCAAAAATATTTTCAGTTTTCCAATCCTATTTTTTTGTAAGGATTTCAAAAATGACAAAATTGCGCATCGCGAACATGCGCAAACGTGCGCAATTAACATAAACTTTGTTATTTTGAATGATTACCCCATTTTTTATTGCAGATTTGAATTTTACGTGAAATTTCATGAAGAAATGACCCATCACTCGATTTTTCATGTGCTCGCAAATGGGCGCAATTTTTCTTCAAACGTGCGCAATCCCGCTCTAAAAGTGCAATAACTGAGTTTTAAAACATACTCAATTGCCACACGTAATGCATAATTTTGGAGTATTTTCTTAGTGCTGAACCTAGTAATTCCATTTATTGATATTAGCAACACCAACTTGGGAAAACACCGAAAACCCTACATATTAATACACTTTGTGCTGGAAAATGTGATAGAACATTGCAACTCTGGTCAATTTTTCGGTGTTTTCTCAAGTTGGTATTGCAAATATCAATAAATGAACTTCACTACGAGGCTTAGCACGAAAAAATACTCTAAAATCATGTACTACATGTGGCAATTGAGTATATTCAAAAACTAAGTAATTGCACTTTTAGAGAAGAATTGCGCTCTTTTGGAGCGGGATTGCGCCCATTCGCGTTTATCATGCATTGATAATTGCAACAATAACTTGGGAAAATACCGAAAAATTGACCAGAATTGCTCTTTTCTAACACATTTTCACAAAGCACAAAGCGTAATAAAATGTAGGTTGTTCGGTGTTTTCCCAAGTTGGTGTTGCAGATATCAATAAATGGACATCATTACGAGGTTCAGCACACAAAAAAGAAGAAAAAAAAACTCCAAAAGCATGTACTCCTCCTTGTGGCAATTGAGTATCTCCAAAAACTCAGTTATTACACTTTTAGCGCGGAAATGCGCACTTTTGAGGCAGAATTGCGTCGTTTGCGCGCACCTAAAAAAACGAGTGATGGTTCATTTCTTCATGAAATTTCACGTAAAATTCAAATCTGGAATAAGAAAGGGGGGTTCGCATTCAAAATAACGAAGTTAAAGTCTATTGCGCACGTTTACGCATGTGCTTAATGCGCAATTTTGTCATTTTTGAGATCTGTTCAAAAAAATATTGATTGAAAAAAAAAAAAAAAAAAAATTACCTATTTTTTTGTTTTTTTACACATTATTAACGATTTTATCAGGGGGGGACCCTATATGAATATATACTCCTAAGAGACGGATAGCAGAGTTTCTCAGGTACCTAGCTAGTGATTTAAAAACTGCTACTTTTAAGTAATAGCTAATTTATCTTGTGGAGTGAGTTCGGTCCGAACACTAACGGACACTTCCCAAGTTAGATGGTGCAAATATTTGGTTATCCTGTCAATATGCGGTCCTTTAGCTTACTTAATATCTAAAGCAAAAGGACGTTTTTTAATGTCAACTGATAATTTTTATTCTATTAAACCAATATACATTTATCGACGAAGTAAACACAAACATTACCTACTATCGGTGGTAACGTAGTTAGATTTCATCACGTTGCATTTTTATTCATGATGATGAATAAAGAAATTGTATATGCTATGGCAATCTTCTGTTTCAAAATAAGCATGGAGGTACCCATAAAACAGCTAGGATCCGACCAAAGTTGAGACACGATGGAGCCAACGCGAGCGGAGCACCCTTGAGGGTAAACTTCGTTATGTTTCCCTCATATCATATTTAGCAAGTGAAATCCTGCTGACGGCAGATGGGTGAGGCGTGGGGAAAAACTGGAGCCTTCTATATTTAATAGCATCCTCTCTTCCTTCCATTTTCAGAACCCTACGTCAAATAACGTAGGTCAGTGCGTAAATTATTCCTAGATGCAAGTTCTATATTGCATCGAGAATTGAAATAAAATATTTTCATTTAGTATGACTCAGAAGGTAATAGGTACAAGTCATAATCTTAATTCAAGTCAAAATTTTCATAAGTGTCATAATAAAGTAGCATAACAGGAAGAAGCATACCTGACAACTATAAATCAAGTCTGATACTATTCAAATTAAGAATTACGTAATAGGTTTTAAATTGAAGAGAGTCTAACCAATTATCCATTCATTTAGCTAAAGCCCTTAACTGATTTCAATACTACACCACACACACGAGACAAATACTTTGTGGTGGGAAAAGGAAACAATAAAAGTGGCGGATGAATGGGGAGAAAGGATGCGTATTAGCCGGATATAAATATCTTGGAGTGTGGATAACGCCTGAATTGAATCGAAATGAACATTTTGCTTAGAAACGTACTGTACTGTCAAAGGACAACACTTTTGAATCATAGTTACAGATCAAGAGCCGTGATGGGTTAAGAAGCTCAAATATGGAGTTTTAAGAGGATGTGAGACTATTAAGATTAGAAGGTATTAACTCTTACCGTTTCTACCTCAACGTATGTGCTACACCTAGAAACTGGTATAAGTACAGTAGGTACAATCTACTTACTTCAAATTAAATGCGCATTACACAGTGAAAGTTATGAAAATGTCATCACATCGTCTGCCACATCGCATAGTGTATGAAACCATCAGGTATTTTTGGTGCAGGACTTGACAGCAGTTAATACATTATTAACATAAGCTTAGCGGAGGCCACTATTGCAGATTGGGAGTAGGTACCCAGAAGTTGAGTTACCTAAAGCCATTGAAAAACATCAAAATATAATCAAATGTACGCTGCTCTTCGCTGGGGAATTCTAAGTTATTTAAAGATCAACGATACATGCGTTTACAAATGAATAGCCGGAATTCGCTGTGAACAGATAGGACGACAGCAGACCATTTAACAGAAGAGGAGAGAGGAAAGAGGAGAGTAGCTATCACATTTTGCACGTCTGCTCCATCATGCCGGAGTTTAGACTTAGATATTTTGACAAAAAAACATTTGAATCTTATGAGGAAATTCATATACCTACTAAACGGATCAAATTGTAATACCTTATCTTGTTTTACGGGACGCGCTTGAGTACAGAAAATTCTTGATGGAAAACTAACAATTGAAATTATATGAAAAAATTGAATGTTTAAAAAATTATGTGTAATGAATTCTAAATTAACAATAGTGTTCAGCTTCACCGTCAGGAAGTAATAAAGCTTTGGTCTAAGAACAACAATTAACATGGTAAAACCAACGAGTAAAAATTGAAGTATCATTATTATTGTGTAGCAGCACTAACGCCATATAACTAACCAAATACATAATACTAATCATTAATCGATGTTAAATGTAACAGTTAAATAATGTGAATTACATTATAACATAACCTGTAAATTTGATAACAAATAACCTTCTGGCAGACCTATTTATATTTATTTATAGCAATTTTTTTGTGTTTGCTTGTTTTTTGTTTATTTATATATTGTTTCCCTACCATATACAGTATATTTTATTATCAGACATAATTATGTATATGCAGTAAAGGCTACAAAAGACCGAATTCCCCGGACAGCAGCTGTAATGCCATGTCCTACAAATGTTTGTCAAATTGGAATATGAATTTTACTATTTTGTAATGAACATTTGTTTCTGCTCTATTCTAATTTGCTATAAATTATTATTTTAATACTATTTAAGTAGGTACCAGCTGTCTGAAACAAGTAAAAGTTACAAAGATTACCAGCCGGATATTTTACGGAGTTTTCCTTTAAAATATTTTAAAAACTCCGAAAATTATATCTAAGCCTATCTCAACATTATCAATATTGAATAGCTTGAAAATAAAATGGCAATATCTAGAAATTGTTTCAAAATGTATGAAAATGGATTTCTGAGAATACATTTTTTGAAAACTCTTTTTTTTTTCTTTTTTTTTTTAAATTTTGGAGCTATTACAATAGTTTGTTTATCTTCGAAAATCCGCTTAAAAATACGAATGATTCTTATTATTAGATACTTATTGCATGACAAAAATCTATTTCAAGATCGTATACCGTGATCATGTATGTCACATCTTAACGAAAGGCTGGTATAAATTGGTCTGGAGCGGGTACGATGTGCTTTTGTAGGGTGTAATTTTGTTGTGATACAAATCTTAAATTGCTGGGTGAGCAGGTGTTCCACATGGAGAGGGTAAAGATCCATATTTGCTGAACTAGCATTGCATTATATTCGATATTATTCTCAGGAATTAACGTTATTGGGAATCGTCAAATTGTTTTCTAGTGTCATGTGGTTTCACAGTTGAGGGCGGGGCATCATTTTTCACGCTACAGCTAGTTTTTCTCATCGCTATCAAACTACCGCTGTTGAACATTTCGCTACCCCCAATGGTCCAACACCGTTTCCCGGTTGTCGGCTTTTATTGCCCAAACCTGAATCAGGATCGGCAGTAAATATGGTCATAATGGGGCCATTATTCCATTTATGGGCTAATAATAAAGTTCACATCGGGAGGGGCCGTAGGGTTTTTCGGAATAAGTCGATGGGCTTGGCTTTGGTTCAAAGCGTCTCGTCTGAGGCCCGTTCCATGTGATCTTGCCGAATCGATACAGCGACATTTGAATGGTTTTTTTTCGAGTTTTATCATTTAGTAATGATTAACAGGACGTTTCCATTTGTTTTCGTCACGTCACGAGCGTCACGTCACGGTGGGTTTTTCTATTGATTTTCACGTACAACCAATGCGTTACTAGGGAAGTGTAACTCCCTTACTTTTCATAGCAGGAAAATCGTTGACCACGTTTTGGAATGCTCTCATTTTATCTCATAATCCCTAAGCCTCTGTAGTGTCAAGTGAAGCTAATTTATTACGCTCAGTTATAAACTAATATTGCTAAGTAACCATGATGAACTAATAATGTGTAAAATTAATCATTATTAAATGATTAGGTCTACCGTTTTTTTTTTTTTTTTTTTTTTTTTTGAAGGAACGATGAGGCGTGATAGAAGAAGACGTATATGATTCATAAGTGCATATGTCATGACTTTATACGTCTGTTACACAACTCTATGTGTAACACATTGGATATCCATCCACTGGTTGTGAACTTCAGTTAGCTAAGATGTCTTATTCGGAGCTCCAAGAGGATTTGATTGCTCATAAGTTCCCCTTAGTAGCAAAAGCATTGTGATCACTTATGAGATGAAAGGAAATGAAGGTTTCAAAACTAAAATTTTTAGAAAGATCAAAAGAGATTATGAAGCTCTTGTGAATAGTTCTGTAGCCTTTGAAATAAAATTAATCCAATCATCAGAGTCGTGCGCTTTCTTCTAATAATTCTATATAAATCATAAATTTCAAAATTCGTAAATATGATTTCCTGTTTATTGGAATGCTATTTTTACGGTCCATACGCAGTAATAATAATTAAACAACAATTTCCTACATTATATCTGTGGGGGTGAATGATATATTGCGATAACAAGATTCACCCTTGGGTAACGGTATTAACCTTTTAGCGTCTGGGATTTAAATGCCCAAGCGGCTCTCCAGTCCTGACTTATTTTCTACATTTTCGCTTCTTTGACTTAACTACCTGTCTTCTAAAAAGCATATCATGTTCAAAACTCACCAAAAATTCATCAAATTTGGAGGAATCGTTTGTTAAATTTGATAGGATCTGATAATGTTAAATATCTAGATAGGTATATTTTTTACCCTTTGTATTTTTTTCTGTGAATTTTTGTATGGTCACTGTTTCTAATATATATGTGACCCGTAAATGCACACTTACTACTACTGCTTCTACTTTTACCTTACTACTATTATTTCTGTGACCAAAAAAAAAAAAAAAAAAAAAATACGCAAGATCACAAGAAAATTCAATCAATGGCTAAATGCAACTAGTGAACATGAAAATGGCAAAGACAAAGGGATGAGACTTCCTAAAAAGGGGAATTGTGAAACGCCATCCCATAGACGGCAGATGTTCAATGTAAACATTGCTAAAGGTCAATCACTCTTATTTCTACGGCTCAGAGTCAAAGAAACCATAAATGAACCGAGAAAAGATGAATGGAATGACATAGTAACTAAAAAAGACACACCGCATAAATGCGGACCCCGGCAGAGAGGTGCACCCCAGTAGGTCCGCATATATGCGGTTTGTGTTTGTCCGGCTCTAAAGGGTTAAGCTGGTTTACCATGAAACTCACAATAAAATAATATGAAAGGCCATCGAACAGAAATATCTAGAAACTATAAGGAATTATGCTACCTTACCTAGTAATTCGACAATCTCTAACTCGTAGGTGGTAGCGAATACGTGAAGAAAAGAGTATCAGTCATGCAGCATGATCGTATGAGCGAATTTTCGTTAGTTATCTTGTTGCATATTGTTAAATTCGGGGTTTTTTGAGTTCAAGGAAATTGTTAACTGTTAATTTTATGGCAAAAAAACGTATTCTAAATAATAATCTTCTATTCAAATAGAGGTTTTGAATTTTTGAGCTTTTTTTGCAGTCTTCATCGATTTTTTAGCAAATTTTAATGAATTTTAGGTTCATTTTCAGCATAATTTTGTAAATCATTTTTTTAATGTTCTATTTTATACTTAGTAAACTTTATTTGAGCAATATACAACCAAAAAATAAAAATTTAACGATTTTTAGCAGTTTTAGTCATTTTTAGTGATTTTTTTAGTGCATTGTTGAAATTTGACAAATTTAATGTGCTCAAAAAGTGCTGGCCAACAAACATTCTTTATTTCGGAAAGCTTGATAGTTTGGCGGAAGAACGGAATCGAAATTTTTATCTCAATCCTAAGGAAAGTTATCTTCTGGAATGATAAATACATACATATATATGGGTCATTTCACGCGAACGGCCAAACTTTTTTTTTCGATATTTTTTAAAAGTCCTGATTTTCTAGTAAGCTATACCCATTGGTAATACAAGCTAGGAGCCAAATTTTCAGACCCCTTCTTCGCCCAGCCTCTTCTCTACAACTGTCCGAAGTTAAGGGGTGTGCGCCAAACACTAACTTTTGTTTTAATTGCTCAACCATTATTGTGCCCAAACAAATACGTAAGGTGGCCAATTCTCATGGTAAATCGTCTGCTCTTTCTGGTAGTCATGTCTAAATTTACAAAATACGTAAGCTTCCTCATGAAAACTCAAAATAAAAACTTCTTTTTCACATTTCATCAATTTTGCATTTCTCAAGAAAAAAATTTTTTGATCTTAAATCATACCTACCAGTATGTAGAATACGAGGTTAAGAGGACGTAATGGGCCGACAAACGGTTTGTCGCCAGTGGTACTTAATGTACGGCCTGCACTCCCAAATAACGTAAGCTTCCCCATGAAAACTCAAAATAATACTTCTTTTGCACATTTCATCAATTTCGCATTTTTTGGAATAAATTGTTTTGATCCTAAATTATACCTATCAGTATGTAGAATACTGGTAGGTATGATTTAAGATCAAAAATTTTTTTTTGAAAAATGCGAAATTGATGAAATGTGAAAAAGAAGTTTTTATTTTGAGTTTTCATGAGGAAGCTTACGTATTTTGTAAATTTAGACATGACTACTAGAAAGAGCAGACGATTTACCATAAGAATTGGCCACCTTACGTATTTGTTTGGGCACAATAATGGTTGAGCACTTAAAACAAAAGTTAGTGTTTGGCGCACACCCCTTAACTTCGGACAGTTGTAGAGAAAAGGCAGAGCGAAGAAGGGGTCTGAAAATTTGGTTCCTAGCTTGTATTAACAATGGGTACAGCATACTAGAAAATCAGGACTTTTAAAAAATATCGAAAAAAAAAGTTTGGCCGTTCGCGTGAAATGACCCATATATACGTAGTTGATTCAAATCTGAGATTTCCGGTGGTTATTGAGGTGCGGACACTGGTTTGTTTTGCCAACGTTTCGTACGATTATTCGTACCTCTTCTTGGTTAGATAACAGAGATAATAAACACGGGAACTGAGTCTATTATTCAATTAACACATTTTTTTACCATTAGACCAAGTTTGCGTGTTTATTAGAGGGTTCCTGGTTACTGCGGTTGCAGATCAGACGGTGCACGTAAACCAAGATCAGCTGATCTGGTAACAATCGACAGCTGACAAATATACAATCGAACGACGTGAGTAGGAGACCGCTAAATTGACAACGTAAGATCGAGTTTTAGTTTCCATTGCAATAGTTCATTTTCCACGAAAATTCGCTAAAAGGATTTGGTATAAGGAAAAAATAGGGGAGCCGGCTGTGGGTGTAAGGAAGGACACGCCCTACCTAAATTCGCTTCGAAATTACAAAAACAACCCAGAAATGGACGCGGAAATCTAACTGTTGTGAAGAATTACAATGCACAGGGCGCTGGAGGCTGTTTCTGGGGGGGGAGGGGGGGGGATGACAGCCACAAAAGTTATGCAACTAAATAAAGCAGATGTGGGTGTGTATTTAGTTTGAATCTCTGTGCTTGATAAAATCTTTTAATTTCAGCCTGTTTACCTACCAAAGATACTTTTACTCCTGCAGGAACTTGAAATAATAGTATTTGTCGTTCGGAACCAAAAACTCTACCTATTTTCTGAGCTTTCTGAATAATTAGGGTTCTGCGTCGTTCTGTCTGTATGTGCTCCTACCGGAGAGCGTTATCGTAAATCACATTTCTAAATCAATTGTATGCAATTTTATCCAGAAATTGATTCATATGATTAATCAGCTACATCCCAACAGGATCTTTACTCAGAATTTCATAAAGCGCTTTTTCCTCACCGTCCAATAACTGTAACCCGCTGAAATTCGGACTGGAAATGAGAGATTGACGAATCACCATTATGTATTATCGACACAATGGTGGCTACTGTGCACGAACAAATATATTCAGAGCTTCAGGAACAAAATTAAAAATCAACAAACTTGTTTTTGGAAGATAATTATTGGTCATCTTGATAATATGGTAACTTCCAAACACGTAGACCGACTGCAATAAATCTTGATACCTGTGGAAGGTAATTTTTGTAAAAAAAAGAGTCAGAACTCCGAGGCGTCAAAACCGAAACAATATAAGAGAACCAAAAGTACTACGAAAATTGAATGTCGTTCTCTAATTTCACTACTTCTTCATCGCACCTTCGCACTATATTGGTGTTTCGAATGTTGTTAACATTCTGATTGTAGTGGCACTTTATGAATAGGTATATGCAATATATTGGTTGGAATTATTCACACGAAACATCCTGATGAGTGAATTCATGTGTACGCCCATCGAGGATGACAAGTAAAGAGAAGCCTGAACCCCAAGCTTAGTTGATATGTTGATGTGTCGGGAAGGATAATTTGTCACGTCGCCGTCCTGATCTACGCAAACTTTATTGCTCTCTTCCACCACACGCGACATGCTGTACGACCGCAAAAAATCGAGCGGGTGCATCGAGAGTGGGCGGCAAAAAAGGACAGAAGGGATTGTCGGGAGTTCATGAATATTTGAGAAGATGAAATACTGCGTATACTGGCCAGGAATGACTCCGGAGAATTGAAGGGGGAATCCTTTTGCCCTTTACGGTCAACGCACGTCACAGGGGCCTTGTCAGCAAGTCTCTCTCTCTCTCTCTTTTTTTCTCTCTCTCTCTCTCTCTCTCTCTCTCTCTCTCTCTCTCTCTCTCTCTCTCTCTCTCTCTCTCTTTTTTTCTCTCTCTCTCTCTCTCTCTCTCTCTCTCTCTCTCTCTCTCTCTCTCTTTTCCTCTCTCAATTGAGACCTTGGAATTTCTTGATTGGCTCGATAACTGTTTTTACATAGGGCCATTTCAATATGGCGATTATAAAAAATATTTCTAAATGAAAATAAAATAAAAAAAACAATAACTGAACACGGTGATTTTTTTTTTTTTTTCAAAATATTAATTATAACAAGGAACGAGCTGAAAAATCTAAAAAACTATTGCTTAAAAAACTATTACAGACAAGTTTGAAAGTTTGATACATATCTTAATGATGTTCGTTCAAATTCGAAGTTCTTAGGCCACATTTTTTCAAATTTATAAAATAATATAATGTACTTCGCTAAAATTTGTTAAATTTGGTACAAAGCAATGGCACTTCAAAATTAATGGAAGTTCGATAAGAAATGAGGGACAGAGGTCACTAAGCAGACGAGGGTGATTCCTCTCGTGTTTTCTTCAAGTATTTCAATAAATTATTACCACTGAGCGTTTACGAAAGAGTTCATAAATATATGAAATCTGAAAGCTCTGGTCCCAAGGTATCCGCTTAAGAGGGAGTCTACTATATATGAAATTCTCCAGTCAGAGAAGGCAAGCGATCAATATTTGGTGGTGATAGAAACTGACCTTAAGGAGGATCTCCCGGAGATTTCGGTATTTTCGAAATGTGGCATCGACACAAAAGTAATACCTTTTGCTGGCAGCCATTAAGAAAACCTTAACACCTCCTTGTCCATCCAACTTAAACTTGATAGCTTATTCTCAAGCAATGATTGCTTGAAGGCCTGTTGCGTAAGGAGTCGTGTGTCTGCACCTTAAAAAGATGATGTTTTCTCCAAGTATAATCAGTGGCGTGATTGTCTTAGGTCCATTCTGTTAGGTGATGCAAGTCATCAACGAGCTGATGATCTTGACGTTCTAATCGTCTTGATCACGGTTTGCAGTTCTAATGAGATAATCATTTCGACTCTTCAAGGCGATGAACAATATGTCTGCTTCCTCAATGATCAAAAACGATGGATGTTTAATTACAAGTGAGTCACTCATATGGAGACAATTTATAAGTAATTTTTTCGGAGTTCAAACATATCATACAAGAGGTTTTGTAGATTTACAAAAATGTTAAACTTTAATATTATTGATATTTATCATTGGAAAGAAGAAAATTATGTTAATTACTCTCAGAAGTGTGCCGAGTTCATTAACTCAAATTGTTTCTGATGTACTTTCATGTCAGAAGCAATGTTTACGGGTTTTTGGATCATTAAAAATAACTACCTACTTTTAAAAAATGCCGCAACCATTACGTTTAATTTAAAAAAATATGGGACGTACCTATTAATTTCATAAACATCGGTGTAAGATACCACTAAGTAAGGAGACTTCAAGAGCGCCTGGATGTTTTCGGTACAGAAATGCTCATTTGGATCTATTGAAACAGAGGTAACTAGTTCCAGTTGCGGTAATTTGCGGTTGATCTCATCATCACATTAAACGCTCTCGAATGTACCGATGTTTGGCCGTGTTGAGTGAACGCATGTAAAGCGAATACATTGATGACATCAGAATCCGCAGGGAGATCTCTCTCAGCCACGATTTTTCATGTATCTCATGATATTTAAGGGATTTGAAGTATGTGAAAGTCGGAAACAAAGAAGGAGTTTCCCGTCTTCATGGGGTTTGTGGGCCGATTCCGAACACTGTGCGCTGTCTCAGACTGTGCGTTGGGGATGAGTCCTACATTCCGGGATTTTGTGGAAATCAGATGTTTTTAGAAAAGTTTATAGTGGCTAATCGAATTATGCAGCATAGTAACTTCATGCTCAACTAATTTGGAGAGAATTCCAAAGTTTGAACTGATAATCTCAGTTTTAAGCTCATATAACCGCTCCTCAGCCTATGGAACGTTGCAATGTTAGTACATGTACTTTGTTATGTGATAACATAGTTTATTTGGAGATGCACCTGTTAGGATCATGTCGTTTGATTCAATCCAAAACCCTGAATAGTTACATCAGTAGGTACTACATATATTTACTTGGATTTACAACAATCCCTCCATTTAATTCGTTGTGAAATAGTTGTGCGAATTGGAGTTCTTATGGATTATGCCCCCCGAGTCTGGCTCTAGCTGTTCCTCAGTAGTATTTCTAAATTCACAACACTACAAAATAAACTCACTTGTAATAAGTGTTCCTGGATCGCAGTATTCATATTTCCCTTCGGGTTTTTATAGCACAACGATGCTTTAGTAGAAATCAGGAAACACTACATGTATGTTTTACATCGGGAAATGAAGAAGAAAACGTCAGATACTTCTAACTAATCACATCAGTATGAGTTCTGCCATGAGCTCTTTTAATAATGTTGAGGATTTTATCAATCATGAACACTGACAAGTAGATAGGTATTTGAGAAGCCAATATATTCCGAACACTAGACCTTGTAGTTAAGGTACAGTATACCTAGGAGGGTCGGGAGACCTCATAATACTGTTAGAGACAATAGGTTTATGTCGAGAAGCCTTAAGTTACCTCCTCGAGAACCGGTCGAAAAGCTCAACATAAATACGAAGAGTGGCGGAATGACTTTGTGCCTCCAGCAAGGGGTGGAAAGAGGGAGTTTATTATCAAGGCACGTGCGTTCCCTTGGGCTGGTAACGTCGTATACGCGTTACAAGTTATTAGAGCCCCTTGACTTCAAGGAGAACTGACACTAGGGGCGGGGGGGAGGGGTTCTTACTCACTAAAATAGCGCTACCTAGTACAATAACTTGTAAGTCTACGAAACGAGAGGTTCTCCACTTCAGAATCGAGGTCAATCCTGGATTTAGAATCAAGGGAGGGGCCCTTCTTTATCTGAGTACACGAAAAATTGGGTTAGTCCGACAATTAGGGTAGGTGTGAAAAGGGATGAAATTTATTTTCAACCGCAGAGGAAATAATTAGCAAAAGCTAAGCCTCACAAAACACCTGGAGAAATAAACCACGACAAAAAATAGCGGCCAATATTAAGTGGGAACAGAACACCTGGAGAAGTAAACCATGGCAATGACGGCGCTTCATCATAATTGTCTATGGAAACTCCAGTTTCAGCTTCTGTAAGTGGTACAGTATGTTTCCATATTTTCGTGCCGGATTCCAGCGGCGTCTTTGCAACTTTAGAATTTTCCATTTCGAAACGTTGGATCAGTTCGTGTATGATTTTTGACTCATAAGAATCTTCCCCTCATTTCGATTATGTGCTCAGGTCATAACCTGAAGTAGAATGAATACAAATGAGGGAAATACGTTTGGATAAGAACAGGCAACATATAATTTTTGTACAGCAGCAAAGATTTTTCTAACCCCCAAACGCATGAGAAAACTTAATAATTATAACTGTTCCAAACAATGTATCATATGTATCAGATTCAGACTGTTCAATATGAATCATTTCAAATCAATTTAAAAAACATATGTGTATATGTACTGGTTCGTTTATTGCCGAATATAATTTACAAAAGTTCAATAAGGCAGTGTTAGGTACCATACAAGAATATTTTCATGAGTTTTCGCATTAAGTCTACGTAAGTCCCCTTTTGGCCACATTTTTCTCATACAATAGGGCTTTCTATGCACATAATTAGTTAGGTTATACAATTTATAGCTAACAAAGCAACTGGTTTGCGCCGTATTCTAATTAACAACGAGAGGCAGTTTCCCTTTTTCATGATCATCTTTCTTAGCAGCATCATAATTAACTAAAGCACTAATCACATCGTTCATATTCCTGGCAACATTTTTTTAATTAAATACTAATCACTAGGTAAATGATAAACATCCACAACCACCTGTTGAGGTGGCCACAATCATGTAACATGATGTTTTGTTTGGATCAAGAGCCTACTTAAGTTTGAATAAGTAATTGTTCCATTGTTATCTTTTCTTATGGAATTGTTTAATTTATATAGTTACGGCTCCTAGAATTTATAATAAATTAACCTAGAATTTTTTGAGTGAAGGAGGGAGTTAAAAATGAGTGATGCGCCAAATTTCGTGCAAGTCATCACGGAGAGATTCTGCACTATGCTGGACTCTTTTGGACACTTCCGCAATTATTCTCAGCTGATCACTTTTTCCCGTTTTTTCAATTATTACAACCACGTTCTCATCGCCATTATCACCCCTTCAATTTATCATTTCAATTCACGCAGTTTTAAATTATCTAGTTGTGCTGAGAAAGCTCCAATTAATTGTTTATTGGCGTAGTTGTCGATTGAAGAAAAGTTTCCTGCACTCGCCAACTGGAGAGCCGGACTATTTTCGGAAATTCCGTCCCCCTGCTCACTTACCTAGGTTCCACCTGTTGAACGGACAACCCGTTTCGGATTCCAAGCGGCTGGTCCTCTGGTAACGGACAGCTACGGATCATCTCGAGGAGAAGAAGCGTCCACTCATGGAACCCGATCATCTGGAACTCTCGGCGAATAGATTTTCCCCTCTGCCTTACGTTTAACGAAGAAGAACAACGCCACCTATTGGGGTAAAAAATCTGTTGTACCAGTGAGTAGCATTCATGTTTCACCTTCCATATTCTGGGAAAACGGGTTGATTGGACCGAAATTTAAATTAACATTACCTTTATTGCATCCATACATGCCATATTGCTTGAAATATATATTTTCTTATTTAACTATACCAATACTGTGCTCTGTTTATTCTTTCAATCAACACCTAGTGAGTCTTATACTCTTTCCTTCAAATTTGAAGGTGGTCCTTCGAGAAGATTGAACAATTTATCAAATGTAATCATAACCTCAAAATCTCATATCATTTGACAGGAAAATCACCAACCTACCGAACACAACTTATTCTAAATAATATTATGGTGAGCAAACCAATTTTAGGATTCTCAACATCCTTTTGATTTTGCTATGGAATTTTAGTATTTTACTAAGTGCATTTTTCAGTTAAATTTGGGTCAAGAATTGTTTAATCTTTTTGTTCGAATTTCATAAATTTTCTCCGAGTAATTTCCTGCTATGAATTATAAATAGGTAGGTATGATGATATTCATTCTTTTTGGTTTATTATTTTTAATGATGAACCTTTGTGAATGAGATAAAAAATCAAACCCCCCCCCCTCCTCCTTTAAAATATGTGGGTATACATTTCAAAATACGTAGATTCTAAAAATCGAATAAAAAGAAATCCGTCCATCTGCCCTACGCTGTCCGTACGTAATCCTAAAAAATCTTGCATAGGTGATGTTAGTAACATCGGCTTTTATTTTGATCAACCACAAAAGGTAGTAATTGAGGGCTTAAATGTTGAAAAATCGGGACTCGAACATTTAGAGGCAAAAGTAATATTTTTTGGTTCCCATTTACGGACATCATCCCAAAGAATAGGATGAAACCACCACGTTAATTTTTTTGCTCTCGGTAAAGAAATGAACTTTGGCAGGAATAAAATAATTTTTTGGGAGCAAATCATTACTAGTGGAACATTGCGAAAATCGCCTTGCAACTCTACGACGCTGTAAATGACTTCACCAATACGGATTAATTATATCTTTTGACACTTCCAGATGGACTCCGAATCAGAGTTAGTTGATTTATTTTATATAATTAATTGTGAGATAGTCAGACTTTCCATCAAATCACAATATGTGAGTCATTCAAAAACTTTACCAGAGCAGCGTAGATACCGATGACCTGTGATGTCACTAAAACAGGCCACGCTGTTGAGCTTGTCAGCTCGTGTTAAATACTAAGGAAGCGTAGGTATTTTATTCAATTAAATTAATGCACATATATTTAGATACCAAATGTATAGCAGACCGTGGAATAACTAGTTGGTTCGCTGACTAGGTTCCTCACAAAGTTAGAAAAACTGATTGTCTATTATAATGTACTCGTCTTCACTTCTTATTCACGTTTCATTAGAAGGAAACTATTGAAAACATACCAAAGTCGATTTTCGGTTGATTTGACGATGATCGTCGTCGCAGATGACATGGTCTTATCGTCAGATCGCAAAAAAAGATAATATTTTTAAAATGAACATAAAAAGAGCTAATTCCGAATGTCTAAAGAGTCTACCTACCAAATTTGAAATCGATAGCTCCGAAATCGAGGTATGCAGCACAGAACACACACGCACACCCCAACAAACACACTCAAGAGCGCGCGAGAACTCACACACACCAAAACCGCGTGACAAATACCAGCCCAGTCAAAGTAGACGCTTAGATCGACCGTAAATAACAGACACGTGTTCTGGGTAGAAGGGCCTTCCAATACAGAAATAATAAACCTTTGTGTATTAATTTGCAGCGTTTTTATTCGATTTTTAATTCTACGCCTCTTGAAACGTAAACCAACATTTTCTTTTGGCGGTGGGGTTAAAAACTTCTTTATTTTTCTCAGTCAATTACAAATATTCATTATTAAAAAAAAATAAACCAAACATATCTCGGGAATGGATTGAGATGGGGAATGCCTATGCCAAACACTGAAAGAGATGACGGTGTAATGTAAAGGAATATTTTCCCCGTCCAATAAACATCGCTAAAATATCCAAACTTGGAAAAGAAGTTTGAGTTTTCCTGAAGTTCGAAGAGCGGAAGATGGCCGACCGACTGACGTAGCGGAAGATGAATCACCATACTTCCTAATTTGTTTTGCGAGTAGATGATTCTGAAGACGGGAAATACTGGTTAGGTAAAGAATAAGACGAAACCTGCCAATCACAAATATTTAATTGATTGGGCAGATAATCTTGTAGAAAGGTGATTCTAAGAAGGTTTGGAATCAAAATAATTATGTCGAATTGTAACAAGTCTATGAAATTCATAAGTTATTGAATCATATTTCAGCATGATAGTAGAAAATCCAAGGACCTTAATTCAGACATAACAAATACCTATTATTATGAACGACGTATTTCCTGAAAACGATGAGGCATTTTAAATAACCTATTCTTGAAAAAAATATATTAACGATCCATGATCTCCCCTAAAAACTAAAAAGTTCCATTCATGCAGCATGATCGTATGAGCGAATTTTCGTAAATTATCGTACTGTATACTGCTGAATTGTTTTGAAATTTGAGCTTTTTGAGTGCAAGGAAATCATTAACCATCAACTTTATGGCAAAAAACGTATTCTAAATAATAACCTGCTATTCAAATAAAAGTTCTAAATGTTTAGCTTTTTTTGCAATTTTTATTGATTTTTTTAGCAAATTTTGATGAATTTGCATACATTTGAATTTGAATACATTTTTTGGATGTTCCATTTTATTGTTAATAAACTTTATTCGAGCAATATTCTACCCAAAAATATAAATTGAACGATTTTTAGCCGTTTTTAGCCATTTTTAGAGATTTTTTTAGTACATTTTTTGAAATTTGACCAATTTAATGTGCTCAAAAAGTGTTGTCCAACGTACTCATCCTTTCTTTTGAAATGCTTGATTTTTTGGCGAAAGAACGAAGTTTTTATCTCAAGTCTATCGAGAGTTATCGTCTGGAATGACACATACATATATATATATATATACATATATATATACATATTTATATACATATATATATATATATATATATATATATATATATACATATATATATATACATATAGTATATATATATATATATATATATATATAGTTTTGATGAAAAATGAAAACACTCGCGTGTAATATTATTTTGAGGTATTACAGAAGGTTGGAAAAAGATAGGAAACACTTAAATAAACTTACAAAATTGAGAGTTTTTGTCTCTTGACTCTCAATTTTGTAAGTTTATTTAAGTGTTTCCTATCTTTTTCCAACCTTCTGTAATACCTCAAAATAATATATATATATATATATATATATATATATATATATATATATATATATATATATATATATATATATATATAAAAGCGTTAAAATCCAGGAATCATTTCAGAATGCCTTATAACAGATTTCGATGAAGAAAATTTTTGAAAATTTTTATTTTAAAATTTTTGGAGCCATTGCAATAGCTTTATTTTCTAAGAAAATTCGCTAATAAAAACAACTACACTCCCAACCCCAAGTTTTATGCGATGATTCGATTATAAATTTGAAATAGTATATATATAATAATTGGTTGTAGTAATTAGTGATATAGTTTTCTTTCCTTTTTTTCAAATTAGGCGTGGTTGTAATCGTATGGAACTTTACAAGAATGAAAATGGAGATTTTTCGTTCCGAATTGACTTTGATCAACGCGCTCACCATTCACTCTGCTTTCGTTGTTTTCGTGACTTGTTTCGATTTTTTTAACACTTTATATTTCATCATAATTATTATTATTAGGAAGGCACATAAATTACAATACTAAAATTAGGGAAAATTCTGATCGGGAAAATAAGGGCAACTTCATTCGGGTTGCGAATTCATATCGTCAATAAAACTCAATACTTTTGAACTAAAACTCAAAGTAATTCAACTATATGAGCACCAACCTTACAAGGCTAGTTTGTAACGTACTTGATTAACCAAGAATATTCCAGAATTTAGAAGCACAAGGCAAAAGCTTCTGTTGATTGCTAAATTCAATTTTAATTTTGAAGATAAATTTTGTTGTTGTCTTTCATCGTATATTTCTGAATCGGAGGTGTTCCAGGTCTACAGTATTGTAAGAAAGGTTACAGGCTGAATTTCAGATTGGTGCAAGTTCCTCATTGAAGGATGACGAAAAATAATAATACATGATTTAATTTGGAGAAAACAATTAACGAATTAACATTATTGATTTAATGTAAGTTGTAGTAGGAAGGCGTTTTGAAAACCAGAGATAAAAAAGCTTGCTTCGTGGTTTGAAATAGGTAAACCTTCAATTCGACGAATAAATGCTACACAGGGCATCCTTTTCCTCCTTAGAAAACAAAACATGAACAACTATAGCAACTTTTTTTAACCTTAAAATTTAGAAATATACAGAATAATTTGAATTCCACGACTTTTTAGGTGAACTTTTGCAGAAAATGAAGCTATTGTGATGACTCCAAAAATATCTGAAATTCCCAGGCATTCTGCTACTTTTTTAGACATTAACACTGAATTTTGTGATAACATCAAAGAAGAGAAAATTTAAAACCCTTGAAAAAAGAAAAAATGTAAATGAGTAATCAGGGACAAATGCATTGTTTGTTCATAATTGTTACTTGAGCTAAATATCTATTTATGATATCCAATGTAGCAAGTAGAAATTTAAATGAAACGTATGCAAGTTGAAATTTAAATGAATATTAGTTTTTTACTGTACAAGACTGTTAAGTGAAAGTAGGGGCCTGAAAATTTGATCACATATTATGATCATCTTGTAAGTCTTGAAACTTTATTCTTTCGTGCTCTCGTACATAATTTAGTTGAAAATAATATTCGCACCTAATCGGTTCCTCAATTTTAAATTGCAAAAGTATATCATTTTTCCGTCAAAGTTTATTTGTACGAGTACTTTGGGGCGATCAGGGGATATTGGTAGAGTTACTACAACTTCACACTGCCTGAAGGATTACCAGAAAAAAAAAAAAAAACTTCAAATGATAATGGATGCTGCTCCCAACTCACGTGTGCCCCTTCCAATAAATTATCCAGGAGGGGATTAAACATTGCCAAATGGAACCAAAAGCTTCTCATAGAAAAGGGCCAGATAATCCGGCCAACTTTGTTTGTGGGCTTCTGCCTTTTCTTGCGTCGTGATTTTACAAGGGCGTAATGATTCCGACTCGTGGGTCTGATAGATAGCATAAGGGAGGTAGCGAGAGTAGAGCTAGAAAAGGCAAAGGAGAATAAAGTCGGAAGCGAGTGTTTATACTTCTTTCGAAAGATATTATGTTGAGGTATACTAATATTTTTCCAAGTCTAGGTGGTACTGGAAGCGGAGAAATTATTTTCTGGGTAAATTGTTTTGGCTACATACAAATTTCCGATCGCATTTTACGTTTTATACCATTCTGAACAACTATGCATAAGTCTGCAATTAACTGATGTATATAATAATATAATTATATATATATAATATATATATATATATATATATATATATATATATATATATATATATATATATATATATATATATATAGTGTTTGAGTGTCTGTGTCAAGATCGTAAGTCCCCGTCGTGCTATCTGGGCATCCTCTGGTCGAACAGAGGGCGGTAGAATAATTCGCTGGAGATTGGGGGCATACTCGTGTCGATGGGTCTCCCGACCCTTTCGGTAATTATTTTCAACAACGAAACTTTGTAATTGACCAAGAAAAAAAAGGTTTAACCCCAATCTAAAAAATTTTTTGGTTCACGTTTCAGGATGTGTAGAATTCATAAATTGGAAGAAAAAAGCCCAAGGTGTTATAGGCGGAAACTCAAATGGTAGAATGGCCATATACGGTACGTTGTTGAGACTACCTAGGGATATAACATACTAAAAGTGTTGTGCTCTATGTGGTGCTCAATGGACAAGGGGATGGATTAATGTTCTTTATCAATTGCTCTCAAACTTGGAAGCTTTTTACAGACCGCTTCAAAGGTTGTTTTTATGTATTTTTCGCATCAGTAACATAGCTGCGACCGCGAGAAAACAGCCTTTTTAACACTATGCGGGCTACATCTCACATCCTGCCATAAAATGTTTTACTTAAATTGATTGATTGATTAAAGTTTACTTTAGAGTGATATATTAAATATATCACTCTAAAGTAAACATTACGTTTCTAGTTAGTAACTGGCATTGTTTAACGGTTGTTTGGTCTTGGAAGACATCGGTATATGCAGAGATCAATTTTAGCGTGGAACAAAATTCATTTACCGGTATTGTTATTTCTATTTAAAGTAATAAGAATGATAATAATAATAATAATAATTTCTCTCCGAAAAAACGAGAGCTAAATCTCTGAGACATCAAGAGACGAATAAAATGATTGGTTCTTCTCTGATCAGCTGAGTGAGACAAAGTCAGTAACATACCCACAACCGCGAGAAAATAGGAGGTATTTTATTTTGTATTTCTAATATGAAATATTTAGGTTTTTTTTCGTTATTTAACTTGAGATGCAGAAGTTAGGAACGGGGCCCCGCTGGATATAGTTTAATCAGCATAGTGAGCTCTATAGCTAATTTGGTTTCCATCCAAAGGCTGAACTTTTGAGCAGGGCTTAACTGTGCGTGGAAGAGCATAATTACGACTTGAAAAAACAATCTACATCTTTGGGCTTGGGCTCTCAGGATGTGGTAAAGTATATTTACAAAAGGTGAAACACGCCAATCAACTAAGTGAGCTTTGCAACTTATTGGACTTTTGATACCCCACAATGTGCAGGGCACAGCTAGTATGATTATGATTATATAAAATATGACATATAATAATTGTTATTCGCTGATGAATTATTGGCCAATTTTGAGAAAGTGAAGGCATATTATTCTATTCACTATTTATACACAATTGTTTCAGGTGGTAATCATACGGATGGTCGAATGGATCGTAACCTTATTTTACTTTTGAGTTTGTTTTAGCAAATATCGAAAATATAATTGAAATCATAGCGGTTTTATCGTGAGACATTATTTATTTCTGGGGTGGCATATTGGGATAATCTGACGGGAAGATCCAGTGAAAGAAACTTGGATGCCAGCAGAATAAAAATGTTCCGGCGGCTTTTGTTTCACAAGACGTCTAATTCTTCCATTCGCTCTATCGGCCGTTTCTTCCTCGCCCAACTTCCTTCAGCCGCTGTCAAGCAATAAAACGGTGGTCGGTTTGAAAAGGATCGTTCCCTCAAAAGAAACCTTGATGAACGTGGGTAAAGAAGGAAAAAGAAAAGAGAGTTTCAAAGAAAACAGCGTAGGAGGCCAGTGCCACTACCTGTCAGGATCTCACGACAGCCGAAGGGGGCTATTGAATGCTAACGGACCTCCCTCACACTCTATCGCAGACATCCACATCTTCCCGATAGGATTTTCTATACAACCTTCCCCTGCCCCCTTTTGCCATCAAACCCTCAAGTAAATGATCGAAAATGTATATTTTTCTGGCTTTTCTATGATACCATTTCTGTCCTGTAAGGTTTAGTTTTTTTTTCCCCCTCTCTACAAAAGAATACTATTTTCGTTTCCCTACGAGAAATAAATATGCCGTTGAGACGGATTTTCTTCTTGATCTGTCGTCCTTTATTATATAGAAAGAGGATGTTGTAATTTAACCGGAGTCGTACGTAGGGGCAATATCCAATCCCGTTCCAGCCATCAAAACCAGATGCACAACTTAATACAGTCGTATCTTTTACCTTCGTATCGTTTTTATATCCCTTTACGTTCGTTATTTCGAATTCAAAGGTCTTCGTAGATAACTCAGGGCATGTTCCTATCATGAATATAATTGAGCTATGGTAACTTTTCAAAGGATATAAGAATATCAATATTGACTTGGAGCAGGTAAGTAATTGAGAAAGTCTTTATAAGAAACAGCACAGAAGCTTGTGTGTGGGATATATGGGGGTCATCCGTTTTCATCCGTCAATTACTGGAAGACTGTCCAGGCCTAATATATATACCTCCGAGTCCAACATAGGTTCCCTTAGAGGGTTGAAATTTTATCTGGACCAGACTAGTTCCAGTCTCTTTTATTGTAGATGACAGCCGCTGGACTGCACCAGGACCTGTAATATTTGACATGTAATATATGTATGTGCATCTAATCACAGTTTTATTTCACTTTGCTGATACTATAATTATAGTAATATATATTTAGTTATCCTGCGCCTATACATCATTCAGCTTTAGTTGGATTTTTTATGTTTGGAATTTTTATTCGCTGTGGGGGTTAAGAAGTGACCATCGCTGTATCCCTTGCAGCAATGTCTTTCTCTGCAGAGTCCCCCCTTTCCAATCTTCTAGTGGAGTTCGTGATCGCAGTCCGTTTAGTGACGAGGGAAACATGGCTCTGCTCAACATCGTTCCCCATTCAGTGCAGCACCGCAGTTGTGCAGCAACGCTATTGATTCTCCTGGGTGGGTTGCGGCACACACACACACACACACACACACACACACACACACACACACACACACACACACACACACACACACACACACACACACATATATGTATATATATATATATATATATATATATATATATAGTGAAACTCAGGGACCCCTCGGGTCATGGACCCAATTTACATTTATTGGTAGGCATCTACTGGACAATATCAACAATAAAGTCCTTATCGAACATCAGTGTTTTGAAACTCTCGATTAATTAATGATAATGAATTATTTCCTCTTCGTTAATATGGAATAATTTCATCTCTTCTGTTTGTTAACATAAAAAGCAGCCACCTATGCAGAGAGCCTAACTGTAGAGCGATTATTTTTTCTGGGGGTTCTGGTAATTGAAGTACTGCACCATGTACTGTGAAATAAAATAAATAATTTATAAATATATTTTACCGCAAACCAAGAAAGAAGCATAACCGAAATTCCAATCTGGTGTTGCCTACCGATGAAAATTTGATCATCAAAAGCAGTTAAAAAATAGCACATTATCTAGATGTGGAGTCGGATTTTTACTCCTGATAAATTGGACAGCGTCCCGATGAATTGGAAGAGTGGACAGTACATTTCTTGTGCATTAAGTGATCTCAAATTATAATAAAATATTTTTTCCTTTAAGGTTTACTGAAATGGAAAGAATCGTATTCGTTCAATGGAATCTATTTAGAGTTGGGATTACAATATTTTGTTTTGAATATTACAAAGAAGAATTTCAAACATGATAAGTAAACTAAATGATCCATCGTTAGTCTCTCACGTTTATCTGACTTTGGGCTGTTTTGTCGATGGTTGATAAATCCGTATATGTTGTGGGTGTATACAAGGTGAAATCCCAAACTTCTCACTAATTGAAAACTGATATAGGTAACTGGGTGACAGAGTTTGATGGAGGAAACCTTAGTTTGAGGACTGTGATGTGAAGTCCAATCTCTGCTAGGGTGGTAAGTGGGGTTTGGAAAGGGTATGTAGGGGGATGGTGGTGGAGGAGGGGAGAGACGGTGGTGCCAGCGCAAAGACCAGAGAGGTAAGTGTGCGGTAAATGAGAATGGATAACAAGTAAGAGGTGATTATGGAAGGGAACAGTTCGAGGCAGCGGTGGAGGCAGAGACTAATAACTTGGAGCTCAAAGGAGGTGGGCGAGGAAGAGAGATGGAGTGACAAGGTGGAGTTGGGGGGTAGAGGAAGAAGGCTGGTTATGCTAGTTTTGAAGCCTCGTTAGCGTCTACTTCAACTTGCCACTCTAGTAATGACGGCACGTCGAGAATGCGGGGGCTAACATTATTAGACGGAGAGTTGACAGGATCCAGAAGGAGAAGGAAGTGAGCTGAAGACCTGAAAAACCCCGCGCAACGGATTGTTGTAGTGCGTGCTATCGTGGTAGGAACGTAAATATGAATGGATATGAGGGGGTTTTGTTTCATATCCTTCATTAGTTATGACAGCGCTGGGATGACAGATTTTTGTCCATGTGCAGATGGACAGAAAAATAGATTCATAATTGAGTAGAGAGTTGTTTTACGTACTATCAGTATGCAACCAACTAGTAAATTCACAATATGACTTCATGATTCTTTGCCAACTGAGTAAAATGAACTAAAATGAGTAAAAATGACACTGATATAGGTACTCAAGATAATTTATCATACTCTCTGGGCATTCAAAAGATGAATAGAGGATAAACTGTGATGCCTGTCATCCAACGAGAGAATAGGCTGCATGTATCCTCTGATATAGAAATTGATCCTCGGTTACAGTGAAATATTATTCGATTGCCTAGCTGCATTTCGCTCACCTCTAGACCACCAATCTATGTGGTGAAGTGATGAAGACTTGCCAACAGTGCTCCATTGTGGTAAGGGGCCACACACAGAACCTTCAATCAACTCTCTCTATTGTCTGTTTACACTTCCAATCTCCAACCTTCCCGTGCAGCTACTGGTTGTTGCTGTATACTCTCCTCGCCCTTGAGTAGACATAATTGAATATTGGAAGGCGCGTTGGCCATTTATGCAATATTGTTGCAGTAAAGGATCTTGGTCATGGTATCAGAAATCTTGCAGTGCAGGGAGATGAGAGGTTTTTCATGAAGCCCATAAGCTCTTGGATCTAAATCCTACCAGTGCATCCTTGTGGCTGAGCCTGGTAGCTCCAGTCTTTCTCTACCAAGGGGGTAAGTAGTGGTAAGGGTGAATGGTAAAATGGCAGGGACTGGGTTGCTGAAGGAGGTAGCTTGACTCCTGTTCTTCAATTGTTTTATGATATTTACAATTATTTAATGAATTCTAGGAAAGCCACCGACAAATATGCTTTTCTGTTCACACAGAATCTCAAGCCTGAAACTGTTCCAGCACCCAAAAAGATTAATCAAATTTATTGCCATATACGTATAGATTTCTGTTTCACAACGTATTATTTCTGATTCACAAACGTTTACAAGAGATTTTAATTAGTTGTTACCGGCCGATGATATACCTATCTTGCCCTTAAAGTTTCGGTTTGTTGCGCAGGTACAAATTGTATACGAAAACGCTGAATGGTTGCTCTATAGATACGTGAGCACTGTTCACCTTGCTGGAATGCCAACTTGGGTAGAGAAGGCAAGTGAATACCTTCCAAGGGTGAGCGTAAAACATCTAATTCTGTCTGAAGCTAATTAAAGACTGAACTGCCAGTGAATACTAAAGAATCAATAAGGCGTCGCGAGCACGATCGTTGTCTAAAACCCTAATGACTTTTGAGAAAGGAACAAGTGACTGAGTTAGGGCGAGGAGAGTTCATTAGAAATCCCACAGTCTCCCAAGTTCTTGGCGTCCCCTGTCCGTCCCTCGTCTTGGGGGCGGGACTTCCTTTCTTCAGATAAGAGCATTGTCTCGAATTGTAGTAGTTGGTAAAGGGATGGGGGTGAGTGAGAGGGTATCCGCCTAACGGAAACACACCATTATCCTGAGGAGCAAACTTGTGATAATGGCCTTGGTATAACTATTGCAGGGTGTAGGTTGAGTGGTGTTTTAGAAGCCAGATACGGCTTCGGTGACATATCATCAAACTCCCCCAACTAAATGGTACTGGAGGCTCATTCCCATTGCCAAAGTGTCAATATCGATGTAGAGGGTTTCATGCAGGAAATCTTCATGACGTTACAACCGTATACTATTGCTCATTGACCTTTTGATTATAACTCCTCAATAATATGGAGCCATTACTATCACCTCTAAGGGAAAAGTTTATCGCAACCTGCTTCATTTCGGTAGAACAATCACAATCTTAAGACCTTTATGTACCGTTTTCGATTTTAAAAACTGATTAAAATTCCTCTCTTTCAGCTGAAAATTCTTTGAACTCCTACTTTCAGCTATTTGTCGCAATGAGTGTGCTGATGATTTTGCGAGGAGATTTATTGGTGAAAACTTCAATGAGACGTCGCTTATTGAGGAACAAATCTCTCGCATCCATCATAATGCCAATTCCATCTGGCACCATGGGCAATGGGAAGATGGTGAAGTAACCTGTCCGCGTGGTGTCCTTCGGGACTTATGCCCGGTAGGTCCTTTCATGTCCCAACTTCCAAGAACGACCGATAGTGGTCAATCGGGTTGTGACTGGCTATACCCGTCTTACTCACAAAACCTGCTTACCGCAGAAGCTATGGAATGTGTGAGGAAGGTGTGGGGGTGATCCGTCCATTTTCCACTTCCTGGCGGACTGCTCAGAACTTATGAATCTCAGAACGTCATATATCTGAACCGCTTTATCTGAACCAGACAATGTTCAGTTTCTGTTGTAGTACCTTAAAGCCGGTGAGCTCTACTACGAACTGTAATATATTTATATGCATCTAGTCATAGTTCTATTTCACGTAACTGATTTTGTGCAGTACCATGCGTTGATTTATTAAGCCTATTTATCAACTCGTCTTAGTTGTATTAATATTTGGGGGGAGGGGGATTACCCGCTGTAGGGGCTATACATTGATCTGACTGTACTCCTCGTTTTTTTCCTCCGATTCGCCAGTGGAGTCTATAATAGTACTCCGTTTAGTGACCGAGGGTAACGTGACTCCCCTTAGAAACGTACCACTTGCAGTGTCCCTTTAGAAACTTTGTTCGAGCTCTTTTCTTACCCTGGTAAAGATAGGGCTGGGAATTAGGTACTATATAGGTCCGGCAGCAAAGGGCAAATGATGCTCAATAATTTAAATTGAATAAAATTAAAATCTCGGTCATGGAATTCAACCGCAAATCTTGTCCGAAACGAGAACTATTGTGTTCATTTAATTATAACGCCAAAGATATCAGTCGTTTTCAAAATTTAACATAATAATTTCAATATCTAGAAAGACAGAAAAAAAGTGAACACTAGGCTGAAATTGAAAATTAAGGAAATCGTCAAATTACGATTTTGATGTGAGGAAAGTAGCAACTTTTTTGTACAAGTTTTCAGAAACCATGATTATTGTATTAGATTTAACTTATTTGTAGAAATAACTTTTAAATATCTTGCAATTACTTTTTGAAACAGAAAATATTGTTGGAATCAAATCTAGATCAATGGGTGTGAGAAGAAATGTGAAAATTTTGATCCATTTTCCAAGGTTCCTGCTATTCAAAACCAATTTCGTCAAAATGCCCGCGAGAAAACTTAGACAGGTAATGCGTTTCTAAAAGAAATATGTGTAATAAAAAAATCAGATATATCGAGTAGTTTCTGAGAAACAGGATCCGAAGCGACGGAAAACTCAATTTTTCAGTACAGCGGGTTTGTCGAAGGCATGTCAACATTTCTACCTTCTTTGCGGTTTCCTGATCCATGGAACTTTTTCTGATTATATCCGTATTTTCTTTGAGGGATGACACATTTTTTGTCCCCCAGCTGACTTACGTTATACTATCCATGTTTCGAAAGTTATAATCAGTGAAGAAGGAGAAGAGATAATGATTATTGTGGAATGGTTTTATAATTAATTGCGGTAGTAGGTTTCTAATTCAAATGCTGGTATAGACCTTAACATGTTGTGGTGTTGACATAAAATTTCAGGAAAATGCTCACCAACTTGTGATTTGTTTCCCCCTCTGTTAGATATATTAGCATCCGACGCCAAGTCATACAAAACATTAAAATTAATCAAGACAACATGAATTTGATTTCCTTTTTTCAGTTTTTTATGAACAGAATTGTTTCAAACCGTACTAATTTCATAGAGTTTTTGTTTTATCGCACATTCTGGATGGTTTAGACGCTGTAATCAACTGTAGACAACTTTTTTTTGGTCAGATGTTTCGGTATTCGGGTGTTTTGTCTCACTATGCAGCGCGGAGGTCTGACGGATTTATTCTCAATGAAGAATCTTGGTAATCGGCTAAGAGTAAATATGAACCCCCTCCCCCCACCTCCAAAATTTGTGAGTTTGGTTTACTATGCTTAGTTAGAAAATAGGAAGGAAAACAAATAGAATAGTTCCAGTCATGCAACATGGTCGTGTGAGCGAATTTTCGATACCTAATTATCGTATTATAATATTATGTTACATTGTTTTGAAATTTAAGCACTTTGAGTGCAAAGGAATTGTGAACTTTCAATTTTATGGTGGAAAAAACAAATATAAATAATAGTCTGGGATACAAAGAAGATTTTGGAATTTCAGCATTTTTTTTGTATTTTTAATCGATTTTTCAGCATAAATTAATGAAATTAAGGAATCATTTTCAGCGTGTAATTGTGCGAAAAAAATCAACATTCTATTTCACTGTTGATAATGTTTTTTTTAATCAATATTCAGTTGAGAAACATAATTTTATCAACTTTTAGTCGTGTTTAGGTATTTTCATTTATTTATCGAATATTTTGAATTTTGACCAATTTATTGTGTTCAAAAAGTAGGTACTAACCACTTATTCTTTTATTTGGAAAGCTTGATTTCTTTGGTGCAAGAAAGAAATTTTCAACTCAATCCTAAGGAGAATTATCGTCTGGATTACACACACAAGCACACACACACACACACACACACACACACACACACACACACACACACACACACACACACACACACACACACACACACACACACATATTTATTTTACATATAAAAGTTTTAAACTACAGGATTCGTTTCGAAATGCCTCAAAACGGATTTCAATGAAGATTTTGAATTTGAAATTTTTTATGTCATTGCAATACATTATTTTTCTAGAAAAATTTCCATAAAAAAAAAAAAAAAAAAGTAGTACATTATTGGTTTTGTGAATCAACTACTCGACCAAGGTCAACGAAATCTGCTTCGGAAATCAATCATGAGTTTAAAATCTCTGCTTCCCTTTCAGTCAACCCCGAAAGATATACAAACACATTCAACTTTCAAATGAAAGTGCATCTTTTCGCTTGGTTTTCAATGAAATCACAAGTGAACCAAGGTATTTATGATGATCCCATTGCCAATTTCAACCAAATTGTTTCTGTAGGTTCTATTACACAAATACTTTTACACAATTATCTTTCCAATTAAAATCAGTTCTACGAAGAAAAATCAAATGTTTAAAATGTGAGACATTCAAGACGATGTAAGAATTTTAAACAGGATGAAAAGCTGTGTTTTGTCGGGTGCAAAAGACAACTTAATACCTATGCAAGGGTGAGTTTGAGTTATTTCATTTTGATTGCCAGTTGCTCTGTAGTCGATTCACGGCATTGAACAATGCAAGAGTGAGCACTGTTAGTTCCCACCCCTCTGATAAAGCTTGTTGATTCGAACGTACATTTAATAGAATGAGGGGAAAATCATCCATAAATCATACCGCGGTGCGAGGGCGGGAGAACACCCCCTCCCCACCTCTCGCCACACCCTTTCTAGTCGGAACGAGATTGGATCAGGCCGGCGCGTTATTGTCCTTGTAAGCTGCACCTCGCGTGAACATTACCGAACCTATTTATGTAAATGTTGGCTCCAACTGCGGGGTTTAAACGAGCGATCCTTTAACGGTCGGGATGGTCATCGCCAGTATAGCTATAGCTCCTCCCTCTCGACGGTTATACCTTCTATACAACACCCCCGACACCCCTACACCCCTATTTTCTCCCATTTCCTACGGCATGACGGATAATCCCATTCTAAGGTCTGATATTACGTTCCATATGACGTATATGGGGGTGAGGGGCCGTGAGGGCCGGGATGGAGCCGATCCTGCTTGGAAAGTCACTTCATCTTCCGCCTTCGGCGGTATTCACTTTGTATGAGGAATTCCTTTGGATTTGATTCATGTTTTTGGGAAGACCGACTCCAAGCCATAAATTCGACGTGAGTGGGTTTCAATACCTTGAGATGTATCGTTTGTGAGAGGGTACAATGGAAAGGGAAAAAGCCAGGGATCAAAACGTGATTGAAACATATTAAAATCACTTTATTTGTCACGATGAAGAGAAACATTTTTATAATATTCCGCATAAATACATATACGTAATCCCCATTTTATTGTTAGTTGTTTGTTGAAAAAATTCCAAAAGCTAACTGGCAGCTGTTCAGAAAATATTAATAAAAAATGTGGTTGGGCAACCATGTACCTACTTACTCATTAGGTCCAGTTTAAAAATCGGATGGTTTTGAGGTTCTGGGAGTTTTACTAAAAAAAATTTCATTACACGGCCGATGGTGGCGGGCCCTTGATCCCTCTCACTTATACTCGTAAATTATCAACTTAAGTAACGGAGACGGAGCCACGATGTTGTGGCGTGACTTATGGTTTTTAAAAGTTGTGTAGATTCATATTATTAATAATGGCCTCCTCCAAGCAGGCGAAATTCCAGAACGGAGGGTTTTTCCTCGTCCACACTTGTAACAGTTGTCGTCAACTGTTACAAAAAACCGTTCTAGCGACCTGAAGACAACTGCTGCACCCTAACTTGATCATTGACCAACCTCTCTCAAGGTCAAAGCTTCCAATCTCTTTGAGCGTGTAGTAATTAACCCTTATATAAAACTCAAAGTTTGTTGGGTAGTTTGTCTCTATGTATGTTCTCAATAGACGGCTAAACGGCTAGACCTATTCTGACGGGAGCAGTCGTAAAATGATCAGCAAGTTCCGGCGCACAAGACAGACTAGGTCTGTACCTCTACAAAATCTTTCTACTTCATAAATGGCGCTGACCTTCGCGACCAATTTGTTTGGTTCCCGAAAATTTTGTTATGGTTGCAGTTTGGGGCCTTTCTACGCGCGTGTCTGGTTTTGACGATTTAGATCAGCTGAGTGGGCTAAATTCCATCCTGTTTAGCCTAGGAAGTTGAAATGTGATAGGGCAGCTCTTTGGGACCTTAAGAGACGATTGAAGTGCTGGGGTCTTTCATAATCAGATGAATGAGCTAAATTAAATCCTATTCACGCTAGGAAGTTGAAATTCCATCGGGTGACTCTTTGGTGCAATAAGAAACGATTGAAATCAAGGGCTTTTTCCTGATCAGTCCGGGCCTGATTTTGCTACATTTTTGCTGTAATTTGCTATATAGCCTCCGTAGTTACGAACACAGTCTGGATATGGTTATTTCACCAGCCTAAGCACCGACTAACTTGCAGAGGTGGGTCCGTGCAACGCACGGGTAACCGGCTAGTTATCACATAAACCATCATTAATTTGTACCATTACCTAACCTCATTGTTATCCCCCAAACCTACACCTGGTGCGGTATCTCTTTTACCCCTATTGGTTTGTATTTAACGAAATATACCCTGACAACTGCTTAGCTAGATCTCCTCCCTTTCAATATCCTTTTATTGGAGCACCATAAAAGAAATAGGTATTAAAGTAATGACAATTATCAATTTATTTTTCTTCTTTATTAACTTTTGTCCCAAAAATTATATTTAAATATATCAAAATATGGCATAGACAATAGGAAAATTAATCACAACTGTAACACACTTCAGATCTCCTTAATGGCGGCTGTAACCCAACATATAATAATCTCGAGCAGCGTACGTTGGGTGTCATTTTCTACCACATTCAAACTCAACTTCTCCTTGCTCTCTTAGCTTCCACCAATCCAAATATCCGCACCTCTCCGATCGATGATTTACCTACCGGTTCAAAGAAAAACACACACCTATATCTATTCCTATAACGTGCGACTTCACTACCAGATAATAATAATCCTCTCTACCATAGGGCTGCACTCCTTAAAATTATATGGCTTCGAAACCGGGTGATTATGCCTCCATAGCCAAGGGATTAAGCAACGAGCTGAGATCCTCACTTACCTTTCTCTGTGTCAACACAAAGGGATAGGTTTTCATTAGTCTGGAAAGTCAAATTTTATTCCTATCTAGTTGTAGTCACAGCAAGATTCACTTAGGTTAGGTTGTACACTCACAAAACCACAACCCAATACCTGGATAATCTGCTGGATATCTACCTTAGGTAATCAATATAATTGATCTCACTGGAATCAGCCTTGAAATGGCTAAGGAAAGACAATGTTTACCATACTACGAAAAACTTCTAGGTATAAGTTTTGGGTCAAGAACATTCCAAATTCATGTGGTAATTAATTTAAAAAATCATCTGTACGCACTTCGCTGTTTTCCATTTTTTCAGAAACCTTTTAATACTTACAATAGACCAATGTAAGTTCATAATAAGTTTAAAATCCAGGATTTGATAGGAAACACTTCTGAAAAATTCACCTCCTATAGTCTTACATACGGGAAAAAAGTAGCCCGATGTGGTAATGTCAAATGAAGAGATTGCAAAGATTGAGTTGACCGAGGTAACTGATTTAGGTTCATATGAACTTTTCAACCATACGTAAGAGATTATTTTTCATGTATTATACATTTTTCATTATACATGGAAAACGTATAATTTTTCAATTATTCTTTCATGCATCATATATAAATAATTTCATTCATTTTAATTTATTATTTTAAAGCGATTTAGTGTACTATTTATCCCTTACTATACTTTCAAACGTTTATTATACAAATGGTTTATGTTTGTTTCAGGTATGAACCACAATCTATGAGACAGACCATATTTCTTGAGTCTTCTTTGATCTTCCGGAACGTAACAATGCATTGGTAGGTAGGAACCTTACATAATCATCAATTACATATATTTACTTATGAGTTACTAAACGCAAATAATCCTGAAAACGCACGATGGATAGGTAAGAACGATGGGTGATAGGTGATGGATCGGTATCCAGGGTTGGCACGATGGTTGGGTACAGTGTCAAGAACCACAGAAATCGGATATCCTGAATGGTCGATACCGACTTCAAAGGCTTCTAGAAACAAAGAGGATGTTTTAAAAAAACCAACAGTATTATTTATTGACGAACGTGGACAACAACTTAACGAAATTAAAGAACATTACTAGACGACAAGAATTAAATTTGACCAGCATTTCACGTTTGATAGTTGATGGGTATGCTAGTATGTATATCTTACTCTTTAGTTATAGAAGAATCGAAGTTCTATCTTTACTGTGTAGATAACTGTCAGAAGTTGTAGTCCAGGAGCCAAGCCCAAAATAAATAGTCACTTCAAGAGAAGGTTTGAGATTAGAGTTAGAAAATTTAGTCCGTTCTGAGTGAGAAAATCCTTATCTACATCCCAAAATCGGCCTCATAAAGATGACATTACTTGCCCATTTTAAAGTTTTTCTTCAAAAACCGTATATCCTATAGCAATTTTTATTTGTAGCAAAGTTGTTGAGCACAAAAAAAAATAAAACGATTCTTTCCAAAAACTCTGAATTATTTCTTGAAATAAGCGAATAATAAACAATTGAAAATCGGGCTGATTCTGAGTCAGCCCCCCCCCCCCCCCCTCGTCAAGATCAAAATGACCTTCAAAATGAGCTTGTGGAGATGATATTGGTCTGATTCCAGGCTGCCAAAACTCATTCCAGTCGAGAATAAATACATTCCATATTTCATATCGAGCGTATTTTAGCTAAAACCATTCCCCATTGGCTTACAGCAGCACTCTTGAATTTTATGTCATTTTACACATCAACTCGCAAAAACTGTATTTTGCTTTGTACCTTAATAGGAAAGGTCTGAGCAAAAACTTGCTTGACATAAGCTTTGGAGAGTATTGAACTCTGAATCAAAAAAGGTTGGCAGACCTGAATCTGACCAATATTAGGACCACTTGGTGATTTTGAAGAGCAAAAGTCTAGTCGGGATGATGCTTCTTGAAATCGGCCCGATTTTCGATTGTCGTTATTTCCCTTATTTCGGAAGATAATTCACAATTTTTGATCGAATCGCTTTGGTTTCTTATATTCTACATATTTACTGCATATAAGAATTTCTGTAGGATTTACGGTTTTGGACTTATTAGAGAAAAACATTGAGATAGACAAATTAAGCCATTTTTATGAGGCCTTATTTTGTATTCCACCAATTTCCAGATGGCAGACAAAGATTTTCTCACTCAGAACTAAATATTTCTTGGGAATAACACCCAATCCTCGTTCATCAAGAATATACAATTTCAGGACTTTAGGTTGTAGTATCCAACTCCTATATAAAGTAGGTAATGGATGGGAGGTGGAATAAAATAAGGAACTCTTCAAAGGATTTTTTCTTCTTTCTTACTCAGTAAGTAGTTAATTATTACACTGGACGTTAGGATATTATCTCTACCATCATCTCTACTATCTGTTGTCAACGCCCATTTTTGAGTTATCCACAGGTAGGCAGTTTGTTTTATTTAGGACAAAGAGGCCTGCATTGGCTAAACTGATTGACTTAGTTATAAATCCTATCCCAAGATGGTTTTTCGAAATAAAACCTCGATAACAATTTATTTCAAAACCTGCGGGAGTTGAATGCACCTGCACTAAAAATATTCTTTGACGATAGCTCGAGAACATTCCGATGTTGGACGACATTCATTGTTGGGAGTGACAACTCGAGGGATATTTTTCAACAAACGTGAGCCGCATTTACGCCGCCACGAAAAAGCACAAAGGTGAAAGAAACTGTAACGTCGAGCAAGTCGTGTGAACGCGCTACCGTCTCACGTTCGGGAGTCATTTGAAGAAGGGACGTGCTCCATCTGGCCGCCTCTCGCTTCGGGATGCAAATCTCATGTATCCAGTCCACTTCCAGATTATGGTACGTCAGAGACCAACGTTATGGGGAGTTGTCTTCGCTAAGGGAAAAACCTCCCCAGATCAGCTTCACCAGACGTTTCAGCGGGCTGACTGACGAAGGTCATGAAAAGAGGGATTTTCTTCTCCGTGAAAATAACCTTTTGTCTTCCCTCTAGCTAGCATCTGGACCCCGGGGAAACTGAACTTTGCGTGGATAATGTATTTTCTACTGCAATTGATAAGGTCTAATAAAGTGAATGTGCAGAAAAGCGCGATAACTGTTACAAATCCATTAATGAAAGGAGCAAGGAAGTAAAACTGATACGATCTGATTCAGTTGCTATGGAAAATTGAGAAAATTTTTTTGAGCATCATTGAATCAATTAATATAGAGTCGCATTGCATTCGAGTTTCCTGTGAGCCGGTATGAGGAAAAGTTTGTCCTCTTTGTGGATTCACAAGCATCCATTGTGGAGTTTGATGAATATTGTCAAGTATCGCATCAAGATGTCATGTCAGCATCGGTGGCGGTTATTGAAAGGCAAAGCTCAGGGGGTTCCAAACCATTGTGGAGAAACTAGAAATGATAGGGCAGATGCACTCGCAAAGCGGGTGGTTTAAACGACCAACCAGTGCTTGCACTTACAATGGAGTCGGTAAAGCGTATATTTAGTAGCCGGTTCAGGGGGGCTGAAGCACCAAAAGCATACTGTCCCAGCGGACTTTCCAAGAAGTGTAGCTGTTGTGAGGTTTAGAGCTATTTGGAAAACACCTCCATAGACTGCTTCACCTTCAGGCATCGAGGGGGCTTCGAAGGGGGATCTTCTGCCAATGCAAGAGCTGGACTCCTTCAAGGACTTTGCAAACATTATTCATAACTAGCATAAAGAAGAGGAGCCCAAGATGTGATCCTGAGGGACTCTCTAGGTGGTTGGAAATGTTCTGGAAGTAACTTCCCTCAGACGAACCGTAATTGTAGGATCCATCAAGTAACTAGCCACCCAGTCAAGCAGACAACTAAATACACCCAATGAACTCAGCACTAACTGAATGATCCGATATGAGGGTAGATCGAACTCTTCCGAGATGTCAGTCGATATGTCATTTGAGTCAACTTGATGCCCCTCTTCGAAAGCCTTAAGGGTGCAGTCCTGGAACACCAGTAGGTTGGAAATAGTCGACCTCACACTCACAAAACCATGCTGCAAGGTTTAGACTAAATCTCAGAGATAAGTAATGATAATTAATAACTAATTAATAATAACATGATAAATAATAACAGGGATAATTAATAATGATAACATGTTAACGTTAATTATAGGGATATGCGGATATATTTAGATACGTTATGTTATGTATCATAGACATCGTTTAATAATTATAGACAGGTGTTCTGCTTAGAAGGGCTATCCAATACAGAAAATACAGAAAAAAATAAACCTTTATGCATACTTTGCAGCGTTTTCTTTTTTTTTTTTTTTTTTTTTTTTTTAATTTTAATTTTGCTTTATTGTAGACAGATGGAATTTAAACATTCGACCAAAGTTGCTGTGTCAGGATTAATGAGGATAACCATTTTGTTTTCGGTGGACAAGAATGGTTTTGCCATCAAAAGAGATCGTAAGGCTTCAACAACCTTGCTTGAATCGGAAGCAAAACAAATCAGTCACCAATCGGCATGGGGTAGGAAAAAGAAAAGAAAAAATAAACGAAAATCTCGTCGGAAATAGAAATCCGCGTGATCCGCCATCTGAATGTTTGAAGTGGCGTTTCAATATTCCAACGGGTAAATAAGAAAACTTGTCAGCTCCCGCAAATCTCTCGGGAGATTGCTTCATTCCTCTGCCTCGCCACCTTTCCCACTCCTTTCCTTTCTCAAGTCCTCTATTTTCGAAGCTATTTTCAATCTTTGAGAATCAGTGAGCCAAGAAATAGCCGGGAAGACATCGAATGGAAGCCCCGGCTGATCGTGGAGAAGGGAAAGGGGGTTGAGAGCGAAGTGAAACTATTGCTGTAAACATCTCCTTTCTTACTTCCACAATGGCAAAGACAATCTGAACGGTTTTCCGTGTCAAAGATCAACTAGAGCGTTAAACCGATTCCTCATGGACAATTACAAGAAGTATTAAAGTTTCCTTTCTCAACACTCGCCTCACAGCGTTCATTTGTAACTGCAATGAAATCAATTAAGTGGATGAGAATTAACCGGACAACTTCTGATGGAGAATATTTTAATATGAACCAATTTCTATTAGTACCTTCGACTTTTGTTGTTATGCATTTTCTGCATTAATTGCTATTTTCTATTGTTCGTTATATTCAACGCTTCATTTGCCATTGGATGTGTTCCCAATTCATTGGAAAAAATTTCATTGAGCCTATTCATAAAAAAGGAAACCAGAGTGATGTACTTCCAAATCTAGAGGATTCTACTTCCTCCCTGTTCCTAAACAATCAATTCTTGCAAAAATTTGTGCAAGTATCGTTTGCAACGATTTTTGTCCAATGGTCAACTCAACTCTCTACAACAATGGATTCCGGCCACGTAGATCCGTTACTTAGTTTATTACCACTTCTGTACCGGAGAGGTTCAGCTCATGCTGCGTTTGCGCCGTAAAGAAGGAGTAAGAAAAAGGTGTTTTCACAGCCCCCGAGTTCAGATTTGGTGCAACATAGCTGGTGTTTCCTCTTCGCAAGGAACATGAACCGAACACGAACTTTCTGCCCAACCGGAAGGGGGCTCCGAACTAACAAAGTCCTCCACTAGGAGCGGTAGGGTGCGAAGGGCCTTAATAGGAACATGGTGTTTAACATGACTTTCCCCTTGTTGATAACTACCTTGGTTCACCGCCTTTCACTGTACGTTTCGTTCCCGTCTCCATCAATCTCATCAATACTATTCAAAAATGAAAATCCTATTATTAATAAATAAATATTGAAAATAAAGAAACACACGAAAAAAAAGAAAACCAACAAAATAAAATAAAGCAACTCGAGTCTGTAACAACTGCCCCTATCGGCTAAAAAATAATGGCAAATCAGTAAGGTCATTGTTTGCGTGCTGAACTCAAAACGAGCTTCTTATGTTCGGAGCCCCAACCAATTGCACTCATGCGTTCTTTGGAACTTCCTGATATATCCTTCCACAAACCTTACAGAGAACAACAGATGGTCGGACGTCGGAGGGCATGAAAACAAGGATTCGTTTGCTTAAGTACATAGGTACCGCTAACATGACTCCATTTTCATGGATCTTCGTGTATCCATGAGTTACTGCCACGAATATGTTCTCGAGCATTTTCGCTGCCGTCTGAACTAAACAGCCATTGAGGTGCCCTTGTTCTGAACTTGAACTGAACTGTACCGTTCAGGTACATCAGTAGAAACAAACCTACTATAAAATTGCTGGTACTGCAAAATGCTGTTTTAGACGCATTGAGAGGTGGTTCAGAGCTGGAAGTTCTTCAAACCCAATTTTCAAAAGTATTTTTATAAAGTTGACGAAGTTGAAACTATGGAGTTGGTGGGAATATGTTGGGGTGGTTTGAAACCTATCTCGATAACAGGATTCAGTATTTTCTGCTTGGATGGAAATGTTTTGCTACTGATGTTTGGTGATCCGTAGGGATAACATGTGGGCCCTATCCTCTTCAATGTATTCATTGATGACCTGACTGAGAAAATGGCTGATGTTGATAGCTTGCTTCTTGCTCAAGACCTTAAAATGTGTGTTTCAACTGAATCAATGTAAGAATGTTCCAAATTTCAGAGGGTAGTGGATGAGCTGATTGGATCACTTTTGTTCTTACATTTACTTTTTTTGGGCAAGTTTTATGCAGCCTGATTGTTGTTAAAAACTTGTTTCACGCGACCCTCATAAAATTCGGATATGTTTGGGCATACGAGCCTAATAAGAATCGATTTCCCCTCGTTATTCTGCTGGTTTTAAAACGATTTACCCAAAAATAAAAATTGAGTGGGTGATCCAAGGTACAGCCCAAATTTGATCCAAGGTAGACTATTCCACTACGAGGTGAAACATATTTGATTATGAGGCATCAGCTCATATAAACAAAAAAAAAAACAAAAAAAAAACAAAAGATATATAATCAAATTCATTAGTTGTTTTACTACACAAAGCACACAAAAAAGTTGGGGGCAAAACTTATCTTAGAGAGTGGAAAGCTTTTTCTTCGAGAGCAAATTTATCAAAGAGAGTAGCTTTAAACTTTGTGAGTGCCTATTTACAGTTGTGCATTATCAGTGGAGAAGAAAGTGGTTACACTTACGTTGTCTCGGTTAAAGGGTTTTACTATGATAGACACTAAAGTCAGTCTGCACTTCTCGCAGATTTCGACAATGACCCGAGGTACAACTGACCTCGGTACAGACCCTTACCCAACTCCGAATTTTATCCATAACTACCCCTCAATCTACAAATTTCTGGGAAATGTGAATACCTGACCTCGGCTCTGTAAACTTTCTGTCAATGAATTATCTCTCTCTCACTCTATCTCTCTCTTTTTTTTTTTCCAAAGAAGATGGTGAAAAGAAGAAAAAAAATTACGTATCGGTATACATATTTTCATATCAATAACACAAGTTCCTCATTTCAGTGTCGAACACCACCAAATTACCAACCATGTTTTAATAATGCATATTTTACGTAAAAAGTAATAAAGTAGGACTTGAAAGCCCTTTCGGTGCTGCAATATACTGGAGCTAACAGTCTCGCTTATCACTATGTTGACATGATACCAACTGCCGCTGGGCCCAACAGGCTTACGAATTCCCAGGTTTCTATCTGCAGGTACCATTGGTCACGGGCACTCGTTCACCAAATTGCCATTGCCAGGTTTTACCGGCCTTCCCAAATTCACGTACCTCCGTTACGGTATCAGGCCAGGTGTCACTAAGTGACATAAATTCTTGTGTCGCATTAAGGTTCAAGTATCCGTTCTACAGTAAATTGCCATTGCACACTATTTTATTCTGTGCGTCAGGTTATAGAAGATTCACTACCAATTATGTGAACCGTGTATATTCATTTCAGGAAAGAAGTGCCAAACATCAAGTGTTTACCTTACTTATTCAAAAATCGGAAATGACATTTCCTGTATCCAACGGTTCAATTTTCTCTCGAGGTATCAATCAAGTTCGTTCATTTCAGGGAGAGGTAGGGGTGGTTTTTTTATTCGCCCTCTACCCTCCCCTTCCAGCTATCACTCCCCTGTCGTCTTCCTAATGATTAATCTTGTCACCGCGGTCAGGGGAGATCTCATTTTAGCGACCTCCGCCCTTCGTGTTTACAACCGCCCAGCAGGAAGGGACTTGCGGCCTGCGGGAAAAGACCCTACCGGGTTTTTTTCTCCTTTTTCCTTTTTTTTTTTACGTCGCCTTCACGACCCGGCACAGCCTTCCGCGACACACCATGTCACAACACGGCACCCCTTCCTACCACCCCATCTTATACTTCTCATCACCACAGTTTTTCCATCGCTCTGTCATTTTTTTCTCAGCTCCTGCCATGGAAATGGAGGGGGAAAGGTCCATTTCGTGTTTTTATAGACTGCTCATTGTTGGGAATTGCCTTCTTCTTGTTTCATCATGTTCAAAGCGAACCAATGAGCTGACCAGCAGGTTACCGTACATGGAGAGCCTGAATTTCAGAAACTCTGTTTTATTGCAGTAAGTAAGTGTCTTGGAACCACTTTTACAAACACTCGTTAACTCTACCTGTTGTCTTGAGGCTTAAACGATCGCAATAGGAGGTCTAGTATCACTCTTATTGGCATGTGAAATAACAGGTTAATATCATAAAAACATGCTAACTCATAAATTCCCAACCTTTGTCAATTAACATGGAGATTAACTCTATTGAAGAAGCACTTATGATGGCATAAACTTTAACTTGCGGGCAGTTTCGTAAAAGTGGCCTGATAAGTTAATGGCTGGAATTGGACACTTATAAATTAATACCAAATTAATTACTACCTTCTGAAAACACTGGGCAATTGATCAGTACTTTAACCCTCGTTCAAATGTAAAATAATGCAAATTGTTACACCAAGGTTTTTATTTGCTATTAGATAGCCCTTTTGAGCAGATCTCATATGCATATATTAATAAACGTGTCTGCAGTGCGTCACTGTCTAATGGGGCTCCGAACTAACAGGCTCGACCGCTAGGAGCGCTAGGGAGGCAGTGCCCTAAATAAAATAGTCGTTAACATTATTTTCCCCTTGTAGGCACCATTTCGCTCTACAATTCTTTCTCCACACTACCAAAGCCATCAATCCATTCCAAAAATGAAAATTGCATTATTAATAAATTAATAATTATAATAAAGGAACACATGCAGACGGTAAAAACGGTAAAATAAACAAAAACCTATAGCACATGAACAACCACACTGACATCCACAAAGGGCCTGGCCAACAAAATTGGAGACATAAAACCACACAGTAACCAAACCACATCTGTTTTAAGGCATGTACGTTATCAGGCATTTATTAATTTAATAATTTATTGTAATTAGTTCATCACGATGGTTATGTACTGTGTATTTGGGTGTTGTATTCCTGGTAATATGGGTTTCCCCTAGGGATGAAACTTTAAGAAATCAGTGGATTGTTGCAATCCATCCGAAAAAGACTTTGGCAAATCGCAAATTCGCCCTGACAATATTCATGCAGGAAAGTTATACTACTGGTAAGAGCATAATCATGTAATCGTTTTTGTACTACGTAGTAAGTACCTACAGGGACTTATTACACGTATAGATGCTAATGTGGGAGAGCCATATTTGCGCTTTAGTAGGTAGTAGGTCTAGCTACTTAGACGCAAGTGTGTCCAGGTGTAATAGGATAGGTACTATAATTTAATGTATCATATTATTTTTTTGGAAAATTACTAGATACCATATAAAAAATATATAGTATCAAAAAAATACTGCGTTTCTGAGCTTTTGAAAAATCTAACTTTATTATTGACATTACAGTTTTCATAGTAGAAGTTTTCACAGCACCGCCTTTTTTTTTTTTTTTTTTTTTTTTTTTTTTTTTTTTTTTTTTTTTTTTTTTTTAATAGTTAGTAAACTCATTCTCCAAATTTAAAATTTAAAAAAATCACAAAACAACATCTCACAAAAATATTCACAAAATTCATCTCAGCCAGGAACTGGGATTACGGTTCCGTTTCCTCTACTACCAGTCTTGATACGGAACATCCATTGTGTCCGACACTTCTACGGTCATAGGGAACAAAAGACGAGAAAAAAGGTAAGGTCATTATTTACGTGCTGCGCTCTACCTCGAGCTCATTATATTCGGAGAGATAATATTCGGAGCCCCATTAGAACTGAAAAAAAAACGGCACTTACCGAGTATATATATATATAATATATATATATATATATATATATATATATATATATATATATATATATATATATATATATAATATGAAACTCACTACCTACTATCTTCTTACTAACTTCGAAGTTATAACAATTTCTGTTCTAAAACCAAAAATTTCAACCATGTATCATGTTTTCTCCTCGATATTGATTCGAAATTCTATGAAAACATCAGAAATTAACAAGCGGTTGCAATCATGTTCACAATATCAATTATTGAGAATGATCACCTGTGTGTAAACAATTATTTATATAACCATGCTCATAACTCAGTTTGTTGGACACGCACTTCGCCGTAGTTAACATAATATTGTTGGATAAATCGAGAGCTTTCGAACGAATGGTCAACGAATTTTGTGGGATGAGAAACAACGAAGTACCATTTCCCTAGCAACGACTCGGTTGTAGGCGGAAATCACTGTAACACTATATGTTTCGTGCGTGAAAAAAAATTGATTCGCAAAATTGACGCGCAAAAACTGCTAGGACCCCAGGGCTAAAACATGATATATGTTAATTTGGTATTTGGTTGACTAGTGATATATCTTTATATATAATTCCGAACGGTCTTTGAAATTGTGAAGAACTTCGCGGTCCGATTTTAGTGTTAGACTGCTCATTCGAATCAGGATGGCCCCAAGTTTGTTGCAAAAGTGTCGCCGTTCGTGTCTATACCCGCCTTGATCGTGTTCTAGGCGGTCCTTATCAACGAGAGTTGTTTATTAGGCTGTGGTGGTAACAACAGTTGCCATCAATTCACGGTAAGTAAGAAACGTAGTGTAGTTACTCACATCTAAAAAAGTTATTTCTGAACGAAGAAATTGAAACTGAAGAACTTAGCGGACTTTATATATAATTCCGAACGGTCTTTATATATAATTCCGAATCGTAGTGATGGGGTATTTTCTGATTTTAAAATTTGATAGGTAGACTCTCTGAGACATTAAGAGACGAGTGAAGTTAATGTGGTGAGTTCCTGTTAGGTACTACTGTTATACGGACTAGATTAGGGCTTTCCAAGCCCTAACAAGCCTCTAGTTATCTATATATTCGGGAGGTTGAATGACCAGTCTAGTCTTGAGTTTTTTTAGATTTTTTAATCACAACGTTTCAACCCAGGAGCTGGGTCCTATTCATGTGAATGATTGATGTGCTGGATCTTCCAAGTCAGATTTAAAGACTTTTGAGAAGTAACATACGTGTTGTTGCGTGTTGAACAACACGTATGTTACTTCTCAAAAGTGTTGAACAACACGTATGTTACTTCTCAAAAGTCTTTACATCTGACTTGGAAGATCCAGCACATCAATCATTCACATGAATAGGACCCAGCTCCTGGGTTGAAACGTTGTGATTAAACACCTGAAAAAACTCAAGATTAGACTGGTCATTCAACCTCCCGAATATATATAATAAAATTAAGTAAAAAACTACCTAAGCTTCTCCAAAATGTAAGATTACTGAAACTGGAATTCCATTGCAATAGCAATATCTGCTGGTTCAATCGTTTGAGTTGATGAGCAGATTTTTATTTTGTTCTTAGAGAAAGCAAACGAACTAACACAGCATGATGATTGAGATAGTCTCATTTGATACTTCGGAATTAATGACATCCACACCCGTGTAGCCTTTAAAATTGTTCATGTTTGGAAATCATTATTTTCTATTTTGTGGTTTTCATTCGCATGTACGACCGCAATCGGAAGTCCTGTAATCTGACCATTCATTCTACTAGATATTAATATGTCATTTGGAAGTAAAGAAATAGGTATATATTAATTGCTATGCAATTCTTAGGCCGACCCCCAATAATTTTTTTTGTAATGTCCGTAACGAAATTTGTCTCGTGAGACGAAGGTTGTGGGTTCAAATCCTGTTGACTGGTCAAATTTTTTTTTGGTCGTACAACTCCCGGATTTTTTTGATTTTTTTTTTTTTCCTTTTTTCTCGTGAGACGAAGGTTGTGGGTTCAAATCCTGTTGACTGGTCAAATTTTTTTTGGTCCTACAACTCCCGAAATTTGCATCGCAAATTATCCTCGTTTTCTACGCAGTACAAAAGAGAAAAGATCCGGGGGTCCACGGGGGCGAAGCCCCCCCGGGGAGGCGCGAAGCGCCGAGTATATGTATATATATATTATGAATCGTCTAGTAGGATGCAGGAGTTGATTGATAAGAGAAGGAGATTGATTTTCAAGTGTGTATTTCTATCTCTTTTTATACAGATCGTCCTGGTGAGGGGGAACCTCGGGGGTTGACCCCATCAGACCTAGATAGTGATACATGATTCCACGGGTCCGGGTTTACTACATATACATACATATTATTATTTATTTATTTATTTTTATTTTTTTTATGTTTCTCATTCAACGTATCGAGTTTGACCAGAGAGAAAACGAATGCGTATCAATTCAGTTTATATCCCGTCCTCGAACAGACATGGTAATGGGTTTTCGACCCCCCCCCCCCCCCCCCCCCCCCCCCAATGTTGGGTGGAAAAAAAGGAAGGGAGAATGGGACTGCGGAGAGATAGAAGGCAAGCGAGATGGGTGTTGTCGGCCGACGGAGTTAGAGGAGGCTTAAAAGCAGGCTATTACAGCCCCCCACCCACCACCCTCCCACTCACAGAGTTACTTGTCACGGCTATTATCAGTTTGGTGTACATAACCGACCAAACACCACCGTCCTGATGTAGTGATTCTCCTGATGAGAATGATGAAGAGGACAGAGGTAAGGCAGGTAATGGGAGCTCCCAGCAACTTACGGTATCTACTTCAGATCAAAGAGACCAGATTAATCAGTGATGTGACATAGAACGCTCATACGGTGGGACCATCGGCCTAGAGGGTCACGTTATGGCTCGTTATCAGTAACCACTTCTGGAGTCACTACTAAGGCTTAGTTGACAGTATGCATCCTACCATAATCGGCCACAATCTAATTTGACGTAATATAACCGAACATGAACGATTCATGCAAAGAGAGTGCAGAGAGAGTTACCGTTTAATCAATATCAAACTACGCAGGTACTCACTTTTCAGAACGGCCACTGTGCCCCATAATTACTGGTAGAGGTCATAATCAGTTTTTCGTGCTTACATAACCTATCAAGCATTTCCAGTTCATCTTCATGACGAAGAGGACAGTGGTTAGACACGAGATAAGTAAGAAGAAGGATGTGTAAGAATGGGGAGACAATTCCGACAACGACGCTTAACAATTAAGTTGATTTCAAAATGCTATAATTATTCATATGGATAAGGAACTATTTTTTCTCTGGCTTCATAACATGAATTACAATAGTTATGATTGACCAGTTGACTATAAATGAGTGAATATATATGTGAATATTCTATTTTCCAGGATTCCATAATTCTCTCCCATCGTCTTCCAAAACAAAAGCTATTTTACGAAAATTGTTTACCTATATTTAGATTGTGGCCTTTCTCCTTTGAAATATATCAAATTTTCCTAGATATCTATTTTTGTGCCACTGCCAACATTGAGCATTTGAGCCAACTCCAAATCTCTTTTAGCTCGAGTGTGTTTCTCAATAGATGAATCTTATTTCGAAATGAGATTTAGCCTAACTCCTATTATGACCCGAGAAGTGTAGAATTCATAAACCATAGGTATAAAATTTATTTGTTGAGTTTTCAAAATGTTTATCAATTAGGAGAGCCACTTCACGTAGGATGTTGGGAAATCGCCTCTCCATCCTCCCTAGCCGCAAGTTTTCTCTTATATGGTAAATTCCTCATTACTATCATTAGGTTGTGAGCTCGTACGCGAATTATCGCGGGATCAACGCTATATGGATATTCCCTCGAGGAAGTTTGTGACGTCGGAATATTACTTCCGCCGGGAGGCGAGCTAATAGGGTCGCACATACTGCGGGCTCCCTAAGTTCTGTCGCAGTCTGTTTGAAAACTTTAATAACGGGCTTCCGAGGTGATGGCGGCGGGAAGCGGGACAATGAATTGTGAAATGCGATTTTCTAGATCCCATCGTGAACGAACTCCGATGTTCAGGATGGCTGAGGTTGGCTAGAAAGTTTTTGCGCACGCACGCTACGATAAAAGTTCCAGTCATGCAGCATGATCGCATGAGCGAATTTTCGTAAATTATCGTGTTGTATAATGTTAAATTGTTTTCAAATTAGAGCTTTATGAGTGCACGGAAATTTATAATTATTAATTGTATGGCAAAAAACGTATTCTAAATGACAACCTAATATTAAAAAAGAGGTTATGGATTCTTGTTTTTTTTCAGTTTTTATCGATATTTTAGCATATTTTGATGATAAATATTTAAGTACTTTTTTCAGCATAATTTTGTACAAAAATTTTCGAATGTTTTATTTAATAGTTAATATACTTTATTCGAGCAATATTCTGCAAAACAATATACTTTTAATAATTTTTAGTCGTTTTTAGCCATTTTTAGTGATTTTTTAACCACATTTTTTGAAATTTGGCCAATTTAATGTGCTCAAAAAGTGTTGGCAGACAAAGTCATCCTTTCGTTTGAAAAGTTTGATTTTTTGGGAGCAAGAACGGAATTGATCTATTATCTTATTACTTATCTGTTATTTTTTTGTGTTGCATTTGTAACTATGGACTTAATTTGTCAACCAAAAATCTTTTGATTTTGTAAATATTTTCAATAAATCCATTATCTCTCTCTCGATCAATACGTTGACGTAACGTTTTACGAGGAAGCGATATGCCTCCCTCAACTTGGCTGGTTTTTTCTATTTTTAAGTTATATAGTTGGGGTTAACCGTCTTAGTCTGTGACTCTACCACATATCGGAAAACCACTCATGAACTAGTAATATTTGTTTTCTCTTCCTTTTCTCTTTATTTTTTTGCTTCCGAGACTGCAAGGCCTCGGAAGCTATGTTTTCACTTTCGAAATGAAAAAAAATTTTTTGCTCCAAAATCAAAATTTCCACTCGCATTTTGCGTTTCAGAACCTCCTGAACAAAGTTGGTTCCGTGTCTGTCTGTCTGACTGTCCGTCTGTCTGTCCGTCCACGTTTCCTTGTAACAGCCTTAACTTCCACAATTTTGATCCGATTTCAACCAAATTTTCAGGGATCGTGCGGGTAACGCTCTAGATGGTCCCCTATTAACATCATCATGATCGAACCAATGGTAGCTTCTGCGCAGGCGCTAACGTGAATTCCTTGTGACGGTCATAACTCGGTCAATGTTGAACGGATTTCGGTCAGATTTTCAGGGATGAGGTGGGTAAGGTCCTTTGAGATTCCATAAGACAATCATCATAATTGCATTAGCGGTACGCTCTGCGCAAGCATGAACGAAATATTCTTGTTACGGTCCTTGCAACAGCCGTAATTTCCACAATTTTGATGCGATTTTCTTCAAATTTTTAGGGATTGTGCGAGTATAGCTCTACATGGTCCCCTGTCAGTTCCGTCATGATCAAATCAACGGTAGCCTCTGCGCAAGCGCAAACAAAATTTTCTTGTTTCGGTCATAACTCAGGCAATTGTGAACGGATTTCGGTCAGATTTTCAGGGATGATGCGGGCAAGGTTATCACATTCTTCGCAAACATCAGCAGCGGTACGCTAGGCGCATGCGCGAAACTGATGTTTTTGTTACGGTCACAGCTTAGTTGATTTTATCGGATTTTGTTCAATTTTTCAGAGATGATCCCGGTAGAGTCCCTTGAGGTGCCATACGAATCGTACGGTATTATTAATTCCCTGATACCAGAACCGGTCGTTTCTAGTTTTCTGGAATTTAATGGTGACGTGAACCTCTATGCCATGTGGTTAACTTAAGTCTCAAAAACGGTATTTTTCCAACTATATTAAAACGAGCAATTGTTTGTCCTCTTTACAAAGCAGGAGACAAACAAAATTTAAGTAATTATGGACCAATATCACTCGTAAGCAATATTGCCAAAGTAATTGAGAAATGTGCCAAATTACAACTAGTAGAATATCTTGAAAAGTTCAATTTGTTATGTGATCGTCAATTTGGTTTTAGAACAGGAAAAAATACGCAAGATGCAATTTGTTATCTTGTAACAAAAATAATACAAGATCTTGATAAAGGCAAAAAAATGTTATCTACATTCATGGACCTAACAAAAGCATTCGACACAATTTCTCATGCAAAGCTCCTTGAGAAAATGAAATCAGTTGGCATCGATGGGGTGGCATTAGAATGGGTAAGGAGTTATCTCACAAAAAGGACACAGTGTGTGAGGGTGAATGGATTCACGGGATCTTATACAGAATTGGGTGATTATGGTGTTCCTCAGGGGACAGTTCTTGGCCCCATTTTCTTCATTTTATACATTAACGAACTTGGAAAGATGGATATCAACGGTGACATTGTTTTGTTCGCTAATGATACAGTTTTATATTTTGTTACTGATAATTGGGTGGACACTTTTAGGTTAGCTAAAAATGGGTTGCAAAGTGTTGGTAATTGGCTGACAGAAAACAAGTTTACATTGAACCTGTCAAAAACTAAATTTATACCATATTGCTTGTCTTCGACCACACTTCCCTATGACCACCTAAAAATTCATCTTCATGGTTCTGGTTGTGACTTGAAGGCTTGTACAAGTTGCCCAGAGGTGGCTAAACGTCTCAGTGTTAAATACTTGGGTATTGTCTTAGATTCTAATATGAAGTGGGAAAGCCAAATCAATTTGGTCTGCAAGAGATTGAGAAAGCTTATTTATGTATACTCCTACTCAAGAACTTATTTAACTCCTAAGCTCATGCGTGTAATGTATTTTTCATTGGCTCAGTCAGTTTTGCTTTATGGTTTGCCAGTTTGGGGAGGAGCTTACGCCTCAACCTTAAATCCAGTATATATTTTCCAGAAAATTCTAATTCGAGTTATAACGAAAAGTAAATTTTTAGAACACACTGGTCCACTGTTTCGTAAACTCAAAATTCTAAAATTATGTTACCTTATAGATCTCAATAATATAAAACAAGTTCTGAAAGAGAAGCGGTTTGCTTATCCCATCCATGAAATAAAAACAAGGTTTCAATCGCAAGGCAATTTTTATCTACCACTTGTGCACACAAATGCCTCATTCAATTCATATTTTTAGCTGGAATCAGAGTATTTAACAATCTGCCTTCTATCGCTAAAAATAAATTAATAGATCAACCTAATCAAGTGAATGAAATTTTGAAAAATTGTTTCCTCAAAACACAAGATAATGATTAATAATACTATCATTAATAATACTATAATGATTAATAATACTATAATATAATAATGATAGAAAGTAATGAAATATCATCTAGATTGTACCATTTATCCTTATGTAATGGCACTTTATTGATCTCTCCAACATGATATAATTATTTTTGTATTAAGAATTTTAAAAATGTAATATTTAAGAACCTACAGGCTCATTGTAACAACTCGTTTTCCCTGTCGCGGGTATCACCCATTAGGGAGACTAAGTATATTTCTTTCATTTATTGTAGGTGAATTATTTTTGTCATAATTTTTTAGAAATAAATACATTTTCATTTCATTTCATTTCATTTCACGTACTGTGAAGGTCACAAGGAAGCTCATGTGCCATTTCCTTGGCAGTGTATTTTAAGTTATATAGTTGGGGTTAAGCGTCTTAGTCTGTGACTCTACCACATATTGGGAAACCACTCATGAACTAGCAATATTTGTTTTCTCTTCCTTTTCTCTTTACTTTTTTTTTATTCTGTTTTCTGATAGTTATTTTGGATTATCATGCAACCTGTCTCTGCTAAGGGAACCCACACCTCAATGTCAGACACTAACAGAAGTTTGGGGCCCATACTGATATTTGAACAAGCCGATACTAGCTAAATATACGCCACGCTCTAGGGTAACTTCTACGGACATAACCGTGGACAAAAAGCAACTTCCAGGACTCCAGCAATTACCTTGGCCCTTTCCAGCTCTTGACCCTCCGCTCCGCTCTCCACGAGCCGCAGCGAAACAGTATAAACAAGGTCTTCCCTCTCTCTCTCCCAGCCACGGTCTTGTGTACCGATCCCCCAACGAGATTCTCCACAACCCAATTTACTTAGTGCCCAGTTTGCATTATGTGTATTATACGGCGGGGCTTCGTTGGGTGGGCACTTTGGGTTTGTTTCCTTTCCTCCCCGGCTCTGGCACCGCTATCGCCCTGTAGCTTATTTCTTCACTTACCCCTGGCCCTCCGACCGTCTTCCTTTCCACCCGCGTAACCTCATCGACCTTTTGCCGGCCTCTCGGTGTAATTTTTATCCTTCTTAACTGGGGCAACTTGAAAAACCCGAATGGCCTTGCGGGAAAGAAAATTTGGAGTCGACGAAGGGAGAAATAGTTCCGCTGACTCTGAAGTCTCTCTGATTACAGAAGAGTACAGTTTACCCTGCAAATCGCCTCAATTAAGCTCATTTCAATGCCCTAATTAAGTGTGACTTGAACAATGCAGATCTCTATAATATTTCCAACATGTGGAACCTACTAAAAGAGAACAATATCTCCAGTAATTTCCCAACAAATTCTGAAAGATTATTGTGCACGTTTTCTATCGACATCGCATGGGAATGTCAGGACATGTACATAAGGTCAACATAATTGTTAAGCAGGGTGCGGTATGAGGAGACCACCACAGTTCTTCCTCCATTTACTCCCACCCTACTCCTACTTGGCAGCTACTCTTTTAACCAAAAATGTAACAAATTCCAGAGCTCGTGAATTGAGCTAACAGCAATGGAAATATCAATAATATTGATATACCTAAAGGTGGAAATCCGCAGGTTTTAAAATTTCAGAGTAACGTGCAATTCCTCATCAGACCCCAATATTGGTGTAGATGATACAAAAACAAAAGTTTCTAATGGTTGTAACCTTCTACGCCCTACGAACTTTCTTGTTGGGAATCACAGTTCCAAAAGATTAGCGTGTGTTGACGTGGGCCCGGAAATATCGATGGGATCCTCAAATTGTTGAATATATGAACTCTGGAAAAATAAAATCACTGTGTGATGGAGAAGAATGGGCTTCAAATGTGGAACTAGTGTGAAAATTCCTTCAATATCCACGTATTGGACCATCGGCAGCAAAAACTCTTAATCGTTGGTGTTTACTCTTGCCTGCCAACCTGTTACTCCAAATGAATGTAGCAAGTACCGAGGGAGTAGTCGAGGAAAATTCCAAAATAATTCGAAACGCCTTGAAAATATATGTATCTCCGACATACATAGGCTGTGTAAAATCCAATGGAATAGCTACTTATTTTCTTTATTATTGAAGATTTCAAAAAACTTTGAATGGCAACTCCCCGTTATTTTTTAGATTTCATTTAATCTTGAAATCGGATTTTGATTATCATGCGCCAAAGTGGCGCTGCAACTCCTTACTCCATTTTTCTAACCGAAATCCAACAATTTGGAATTTACATAAAATTACGTGGAAAAATGTCTCATCACTTGAATTTTGAATGTGCGAAAATGGGCGCAATTACGAGCAGAAAGTGTGTCAATTGTGAAATATCAAGTTTTTGATGATATTTATTACCATATAAATATGATACATGGTTTTGGGTTTTTTTTTTTTTTTTTTTTCCAGCTGAATTACGTGGTGATGTTGTTGTTCTATTGATATTCGCAATATCAACTGGGAAAAACATCGGAAAAAATGAAATTTTAGTACACTTTGCGCTTTATGAAAACGATTGGGGAAATGTGGAATTTTTGCCATTTTGTGAAGTTGCTATTACAAATACCAATAAAACAACATCGCCAAGTGATTCAGCGTGAAAGAATACATCAACATCATGAATCAGATCCGGCAAGTGAATATATTCAAAATCTCAATATTTCATAATTATTGGTGAACTTTCTGCGCGTAATTGCGTCCGTTTTCGCACACTCAAAAATTCGAAACTTGGGTGATTTTCCCATGAAATTTTAAGTAGATTCCGAACTTGAAATAAGAATGGGGCTCAATGTTTCAAAAACGCGAGTTAGGATTCGTAGCGCCTTTGTGGAGAGTAATAAAATCCGACTTCACAGATAAATGGAATTTAAGAAATTATTAAAGGTTTATTATTTCTTTGTTAGATAGCCCTCCTACGCAGATAATTGGCCTATAATTTATTATTAAACCCTGTGTGTAATATCTTATCAGAACATGGCGAATCGTGACTCCGAGAAGAGTTAACATTTTTACAGTTCCAAGACCTCGCAATTTGTCGCTTTACAATAAGAGTGTTTAAAAAAAGTCCAGTCATGCAGCATGACCCCATGAGCGAAGTTTGAAGTCTGATTTTTGAAATCTTCGACATTTCAGTCGCTATTGATCGTGTAGAGAAATTTTAGTTTATGTTTTTGATAGACAAACATGGAATCAAATTATTAAAAATAATTAGGAGGTACTCATACTTTATTATTATTAAACTAATCTTGTAGATTTAAAGACAAATGTAGGTAAAGCGAGGCCTTAAGCTTAACGTTACTGACGGCCGAGTGGAGGGAGGCCTTGAGATTAACGTTACAGATGGCCGAGCGGAGCGAGGTGCTAGTATGTACATAAATAGAACTTCTTCATAATTTCATGGCTGATATTTTCTAAGCCACAGTCAGTATTAAAGCTACATCAAGTCCTAAAACAGTTGAGCGTAAAACATTAAAGAGAGCGACCGAGAGAATCGGAGGACGGAATATTTCACAGAGTAAACTCACCAGTTGTGATTACATTTTTTTTTTTTTTTTTAAACAAGCACCTACTACCTACGTTTTAAACAGCATGGTTCTAGGATTGGTTATACTGGGATAGGTACTTCCATAAGAGTAGTTCAATCTGAATTTGGACAATGTTTCATGCAAATATTACTGATTTTTACAACTAGCGAACGGCATTAAGTATTTCGATTTTTGACTGATTATTCAACTTGGAAATTTTTAAAAACTTGATACATATTCTTATAGGAAATTTGACGCCGATTCCGAATATACCACATGTTAGTATGCTGAAAAAATTATTTCGCACAACAAATCGAAAAAAACAGGCTATTTTGAAATTGTTGACTACATTTTTGATAATTTCAACCCGAAGATGTAATCCGATCATGCTGGCCAACGAACTTGAACTTTCGTTTTGTGTCCTTAACATTTTAAAATTTGTTTGAAGTTTCTAGCACAATTCTACGGACAGTTATCGTCTGGAATGACACATACATACTTTTTTTTTTTTTTTTTAAAGAAACCTCCCCTTAAAGACGGAGGGGACACGCCATTATTATATACATACATACATACATACCTAAAAAAATGCGTTAAACTTCAGAATATGATTCAGAATAGCCTGAAACGGATTTCTGCATAAAATGTTTTCAAAAATTCACATTCTACACATTTTGAGGCGAGAGCAATAGCTTAATTTTCTTCAAAAATTCGCTAAAAAAGGTCAATAGGTAAGGAAATAATATCAAGGTTCAGAGGCCCTTCAGCTGATCAGTGCGCCTCCGTACCTCTCAATTGTTACCAAGGAGTCTTATTATTGGGAGTACACTTCTGCGGATGCGCAGGAGCTAATCATAATAAAATCATGTTGAAATTACCATGGAATAATTAAAAAAATTGCCCCCCTAATAATGTAACAAATTTGAGCAGAATTGGACAACTAGGGCTTAAAGCTTTGATGTTTGAAGGAATTTACGTTTGACCATGAACAAAATGAAGTAATGATTTGAGAAGTATAGAATTAATAGTCGACCACTTACAGCCTAGCCAGCACATTCCCTGAAAATTTCATGAAAACTGTTGGAATTGGGCTCGTTTAAGAAGGAATACACAGCCGTGCAAGCGCAGTACCTACTAATTATAGGATTATGCTGAAATCGCTAGGGAATGCTCAAATTAACCTCTACCACCTATTCTCCGAATTTGAACGAGATAGGGCGACGGGAGCGTGAGAAAATTATACTTGGTGGATTTGACGTTAGGGCTGAGTGAAGTATTGATTTGGGAACAACGAAACTAATAGGGGATTATCTTCATCCTAACCCGCTCATTCCATGAACATTTCATCCATTGAATATTGTGGAATTCACCCTTGGTACAAGGATTTGAGGGTAAACGACAGACACACTCTCACATACACGCAGACACGCACACAGAAGGACATGGAACAAAAGTTGTTCAGAATGGTCTAAAACGTAAAATGACTCAAGTTTCATGGAGTTTGGTCTATCAATTTCGGAGTAAAGCCGTGGGCGGCGGACTGCAGGTGGCGGACGGACGATCGATTAATTCGATTTTTGGATTCTACGGATCTTGAAACTTAAACTAAAAATTTTTCAGAGGGTTAAAAAAAAATTTTTTCTGTCGATTACAAATATTTATTATTGAAAATAATAAACTAAAATAAAGGAGAGTTACCACATAAAGCTTTTTGATATCTTCAAGAATAGAGAAAATAAATGGCTGGTCCATTAAATTTTAGAGGCCCTGTATACCTGGAAAATCTAATAACACTAAATATCCACTTATTGGCTCGTATTTGTTCACGTTTACTCTACTTAATTACTTTTTTCCTTTTAGAGCAATACATTCAAAACGGTGCTGCTATACATCACTGTTCTAAAATATTTGGTGTTGGTTTTGTTCTCCAGGAAGGTTACAAGCAACAGATGTCATGAGATAAGCTAAAATCTTTAAACATATTGTAAAGTAATGCATGTATTACAGGGAAGTCCCTATGAATTGATTTTATATAATTTTGGCTGGATTACGCCGGGAAAGTACCAAGTTCCTGTAGTAGTGAAATTTGATACAATATTATTGGATGTATATAATATTACGTTCGACAAAGCGGTTCAGATGGGCGGGGTTGAGAGAGCCAGGTCTTCATGATTCATTAGTCTTGGAATATGCAAAAGCCGCTAATATATACTTACTTCCGAATAGGTGATGCAGGGAATAATTGCTCCGTGGAAAAGAACGCGGTTCGAATTTGAATTTCTGATAAAATTGTTGAAGTTCCATGAATTGGATTACTCGCTTCATAAACCCCACAGAATGGTGTAATTTACCTATGCCTTCCTACCTGTTTCACATGAATAATTACTTTCCACGTTGTACTACGAAGAGAACAAGGTCGAGCAGTCATGAAATATGCCATAACCGTTGAAAATATCCATAAAATTAAAGTCCCTCCAGCGCACATTTCTGAACAAGTGTACACGATAAAACTTTGACAATTTCTACATGACCATATTGGCCACAAGAAACCATTTGAAAGTATAAATTGTTTATGTTTATGTCACCTAATATCGTACTTTCTTACGGGGTATGGAGAATTTCTGATGCTAACTGAGAGTCTGTTTGTAAGCAGTGACGTCGTTTTTCGTAGAGCTACTTCAGACAAAGCTGTTCCGATGGGTCTGGTCGAGTGAGCAGCAGTTGGTAGTCAGATCTGCCTCTCCTACTTGTTCTTCCAGGCTCTCCCTATGCAATTGTGTTCTCGGGGAAGGTGCAAACTCCAAAAGTCATAAGACATCCTAAAAGCGTTTAAAATATTTACTTTTGAGTGTAATAAAAGAAAATAATTTCTGGAAGGAAAATAATGGGTTTTAAATTGGAATTGAAGGTGAAAATTCCTGAAAGATTCATATTGAACCATCCACAGACAACCTTTCTGACAGATGTAAGATGACTAGCCCCAGTAGATACGAAATCGAGAGTTTCTCCATCATCCAAATATACCCATTAGCTTAGCTGTTTCAAAAACTTCGTTAGCATGTGCAACTTGTTCATGGTTATTTCACTTGATTACCAGGAGCGTAGATTCTTCAGGGGTACCGCAGGTAGCGCCGGTAGTCTCGACAAAAAGAAGGAGAAAAAAGAAAGTGTAGGTAGGTAAACAACTCAAAGAATAAATACCCGAAAACCTTGAATTCGGGCGGACTTTTATGGATTTGAATAAGTCAGTTCTATCGATTCTTCATGGTAGATTCGGATTGAAGATCGATAAATACCTTGTCTGAAGTGATACTAGGAACCGATCAATAGATTACCGAGATAAATCGATCGAAGCAGAAGCAGGCTTAAGTGGAGGGTTCAACTGCAGATTCTTCTGTCAGTGTGTCACCTCGTCTCTACTTCATGTAATGGTTTGTGTGGGTGTTGCGTATCCACAGTCACCCAAGTTTCATGACGTCAGACGGTCACCGCAGATTTCTTGGGGTGATGGTTGGGGTATGAGGTTTCCTGTGATCACAGATGTTTGCTATTGATTGTTTTGTGCTATCGATAGTGTCGAGTTGGAAGCTTTGAGGTTATAGTTTCTTTTTGTATTCTGTGGTAAGTTCTGTTATAAGATCTACCTCCTTTTCCATCGCCTCTCAACTTGTCCCCTCGCTTTTTCGAGTATTAATTTGTTCTGTGTACTTACATCGAAAATTTAGAGTTGCTTTGTAAATTGTTCTACTGTTCGTCCCCTATTCAGTTCGCGTAATTTTGAAAAGAAGGGAGACATGGTCAGGTTGGGCCCCTTTATCTCCGCTACCGAATCTGACGGCAGTTGTGAAGGAACGTAATCGTAAGTAACATTTTTCAGATTAGCAAAACTCATTTTGACTCTTTCAAGCTCCACTGCATCTGTAGAACGTTCATTTTCCGCCCTGAAACGCATAAATTAGGTAGAACGCTTACGTGCCTGAACCGTTCCGAAAATGAAAGCAGCTGAGCTAAACGCAGAGTCATTAATGAAGTATTAACTATCCTAGAGGTACAATAACGAGACTTCTTAGTAAGCAGGCTAGCCTACTACGTGTTTCATTTATCAAGTGAAAAATGATGGAGGTACCCAATGTAGATCCGCAATATGCGGTATCAACCAAAAAAACTTTTCCGAATAAGTTCTCCCATTTTAACATAATATCTTCTTGCAACTCGTTCCTGAAACCTTGGGATAGGTATACTACCTTAAAAGTTCAGGTATGTATTTCCAGCTCTCATTCTCTAGAAAAGTATGCCCATTTTCAAAATCTGAACTTTGAGAGTTTACATATGTTGGCTGTGCTGCTACAAGAACAGTGTTAGTCAGTGTAATTCCTTTCCAACCATGCATTACGCTACTGCTAATTATTGTTCTAAAAAATATAAAAGCAATGACGACGTTTTTCACAGTGCTACTTTGACAAAGCGGTTCCAAGGAGTGCGGTCGAGTGAGCAAAAGTCGGTAGTCGAGTCTTCCTCGACCCCTTCTTCTACTTCTTGGCCTTCCCATTACAGCTTCTATTCTTCGTAGGAGTAACAAGTTCCAGAATTATGGGGTTTGCTAAAATCATTGAAGTGATTGAATTTTAAATACGGCAGAAAGTATGTGCTTGCAGTAAGTACGGGAAATCATAGAATGTATAAAGTCACTGGCATTGTCTAAAAAAGTTTAGGTACCTATGTACCTCCAACTCATATTCACACAAAAGTAAGTAGGTACAGGTTCAAAACTTGATGTTTGAGTGTTCCTTAACAATCTATGTGTTGGTATATTGGCATAACTGCTATAAAAGTATTTTCGGTAAGTGTAATTTGTTTGATATTTTCCCTGGTTAGGCATTTTCTTATCGGCTTACCATACATTACGCTCTGCTGATCATTGCTCTCAAAAATTTAGAAGCATTGACGACTTTCAACAAAGCTGTCCCCATGGGTGCGGTCGAGTGGGCAGCAGTTGGTAGTCACGTCTTCCTATCCTACTTCCACTTCTAGGCCCTCCCATTACAACTCTGTTCACCGGGAAGGTAACAAGCTCCAGAAGTCCCGTCCCATCGACCCGATTCTGGTTTGTATGGAGAGCAACGGGCCTCGTAGAGCCTGCTAATTACGAACGCGGTAGACCCCGACTCGGGAAACTTCCTTTGGAGAGCGGTGCCTTCGTAATGGCCGAGGTGTAAGGAAGTTCGCTAGGGAGCCCGAAAGTGACGAAAATTGTTGGGACCGGAGGCCGAGTCAATGTTATCCCATTTGCGAGTGAAGGTTACGTTCAATGGTTAAGGCTTACTTACGTCTTCCAGAATCCAGAAGTAAAATCCTTCGGGCGAACAAACTCTGTCACTCGAGTAATATGTGTACGTACCATTATTTTAGTGGTTTTATTTATTTACTAGCACTAGCTAGTCACTAAATCACTCCGTGATTCGGTCTCCACATTACAAATACCGGATTGCACAGCTCAACAGAGTTCAAAGAACATTTTAGCGATATGTGGCACATATGATCCATATTCCCTAGGATTTTGTTGGTTTTGATACCTTAGAGAGAAAGTTGATATGAGGAGTCCTACGCGTGGCCGTTGTGTGGCAGATGTCTCCTTTTTCCACAAGGTAGGGCTAGTGAGCTCACCTACGCTAGTGTCTACAGTAAATTTTTTTATTCAACGCCTTGGATTGCGATCGGAGCATTTATTTTGGATCCCGTTTCCATCTGCTAATTACGTGCATCACCGCTCGCTCTGCAGATAGGTCCGACTGATGAATCTTATGACCCATAAGTGTTCGGATCTTGACATCTTCCACGATTCTCCGTCTTCTGTTAAACTCGTAAACGAGTTCCACTATCCGCTTTACAAGCAGATACCATGTTACATGGATATGTCTTTGATTGGGGATTTCATAACGGTTGTCCTCGAGTTGTCCTCGACTGTTGTCAAGAGGATGAAAATGTTTCCTATGGAGTAAATGATGCTATTGCTTTACGTTAAGAATATTGACCGGCTTATTAAAATTGTTTATAGCCCAATCAACTTAGTTTTGGAATGTAGCCAGTTCGTCAGGAGTAGGAAATTGGTAGCTTGAGATGTGAACATTTATCACATAAATCAAGCGCTTTCCAACGAGTGGCGAACGATTTTTGTGCGATGAAAACTGCGGAAGTTCCATTCCCCTAGCAACGGATGGGTTGTACGTGAAAAACACTGAAATTGTGACACAAATTTTGCGTCACTGAAATTTTTGGTTGACCCCCCAGAGCAAAGACATATCCATGTCAAAAGAAAGTACATAGTGTTGATTTCGCTTTATTTATTTATGCCTAGACGTTATTCCCTTACTTTTCTCTTTTATACTTCAACATATTTATCATTTCATGAACTCAATTTCTTTGTATCTGTATCTACAAAATTTTTATTTTAGTTTTTCTGCACGTTGTATTGGGCTTGCCCATATTAATTAAAAAAAGTAACTAACTAAACAACTCGTAAACGAGTTCCACTATCTGCTTTACAAGCAGATACACGGTTACATGGATATGTCTTTGATTGGGGATTTCATAACGGTTGTCCTCGAGAGTTGTAAGCAAATCCTTCAACTTTAAACAAATCCCTGGGCCGCATCCCGACTAATTCCAACAAAACAACGGTTTACTTATAGAAATGTTGAAAATAACTGTGGAGAGAAGCCACTACAATGAGTTGTTGTTAACAGTCGACTGTTGTCAAGAGGATGAAAATGTTTCCTATGGGCTATTGCTTTACGGTAAGAATATTGTAACCGGATTATTAAAATTGTTTATAGTCCAATCAACTTAGTTTAGGAATGTAGCCAGGTACGTAAGGAGGGGAAAATTGGTAGCTTGAGATGTGAACATTTATCACATAAATCAAGCGCTTTCCAACGAGTGGCGAACGATTTATGTGCGATGAAAACTGCGAAAGTTCCATTCCCCTAGAAACGGCTGGGTTGAACGTGAAAACCACTGAAATCGTGACACAAATTTCGCATCACGTAAATTTTTGGTTGACCCCCCAGAGCAAAGACATATCCATGTCAAAATAAATAAAACAGAACACTGTTAATAGAAAGCCCCAAGCCTCTAACAGCAAACACTTCTCATTCCTTGCATAAGCCCATTACTAAATTAATTATTCCATTTGATATTCGTGTTTTTAAAGTTTGTTAAAATCGTTAGAATGTATAGGTATATGTAGCTCTGCTTGTATGTTCTACAGTTTTACAGTTTTCAGGTTATTATTTTATATGCGGTATCCAAATTTATAAATGAACACACTTTTCTACATTTTAATTATCTATACAATCATGTTTTGGACACGAAAAAGGCCCAACCTGGCAAAGGTGTCTTTGCTTCTAAAATGAAAGACAAGTCGTTGTATTGTAGATAATTGTATGTATTATTCTTCTGGAGTTATTTTTCGGAAGAAATTTATGTGCCTCGTTTATCTTCTCTTGTCCTCTTCTGTTACATTTAATTATTATTGAGCTTACAAATAGGCTATACCTGTGCAACGGCATTTCTTGTCCTCCTGATCCTTTCTTCCATATTTTTCAAGAATAAGACGCTAAAAAAGGAGCATAACCCATTTTGGGGCGGATCCAACTGTCAAGCTGCCGTTACCCTTTTATGAGGTGTAATTTCGCATTCCGCACCAGGGAGCCGGCAAGTCATAAATATATTTATAAATCCGGCTTACTTCAAAAGTCAACCTCATTACTATGCAAAATACTTCCACCTTTTTCCGTCGGGTGCCCCCTTTCGAATCATTGAAAACCCGACGACGCCTTCATCTGAAACTGCCATTAGCTCTCGAAATGCCTTGAAGACGGTTCGGATTTACCGAACGCCTTGCTAAAAAAAAAAAAAAGTTTCCCCTAAAGTTTCATATTTTGTTTTTAAAATTATTTTCTCCACCATCATGGAAACATATTGAATCATGTTTTTGATGTTTTCATGCCTTTGCTTTGACCATTGACACAAACTCGAAAATCATTGTAAAATGGAGCTTCTCGAGAACACGTTACGCAACCGATAAACAATGTTGTTGATATCAAGTAGGGGTGAGTAGAATCCTGTGAGATACTGGATGAAGTGGGATACCTGTGAACCTGTGAACTAGGCGCATACTACTATCTGTCGGTACACTAATGAGCTATGATCAACTAGTCAGCTCACCATTAATTTGCACTTCAGTTTTGAGACATTAGGGCGATGTTTTCAAGTAATCCACCCTCACAATACAATATATGCTGTGCACAACAAATTGCCAAGTTACCTGAAGCAAGATCCTCTTGTGAGTAGAAATCAGAAAGTACCTACCTAAAAAAATGTGTGTATTCATTTTTCATTCATTTTTGCTGATTGCATTAGGCATTGATGCCACCATTAATTTTTTGAGTGTCACGAATTAACGAATTACCAATTGTAACAACGAATGTGGAGGCTGATTGGTGTACAGTTAATATTATTTGGGATTTTGCTAATCTTGCCAGTGCCATGGACTTTGATGCATTGCTGGAAATTAATTATTGTATTCAAAGCCTTAACCCCCTTGTTTGTATAAACCCAATCTACAACAAATTATTTTTATTCATTCATTCAACCAACGCTTTTTTTCTTTTTGACATTTTAATGTCATTGCTATGGCACATAAACTAAAAAAACGTCACGGAAAATTTCTCACGAAAATATTCTGACGATTTCTGCTTACAACTGAGTCGTTGCTAGGGAAATGGTACTTCATCGTTTCTCATCCAACAAAATTCGTTGACCATTCGTTTGAAAGCTCTTGATTTATCCAACCATATTATGTTAACTACTGCGAAGTGCGTGGCCAACAAGCTGAGTTATGAGCAAGGTTATTTGAATAATTGTGTACACTCAGGTGATCATTCTCAATATTTGATATTGTGAACATGATTGCCACCGCTTGTTAATTTCTGATGATTTCATTGAGCTGGTGTTTCGATGATTTGATTCATAGCAGGTGATCCAAATATTGCGAGAACGGTTTGATTTGTGAAGCGGTGGTTAAATCATTTTAATAGGTAATTTCTATACTTTACACTCTAGGAAGCTATAATTTCGTATGTAGCCTCTTTAGGACATTTACTTGATGATGCCCAGGGTCCGGATCAGATGAGTGGCTCTTAAAGCTAATTTCTATGTTTTACTCTCTAGGAAGCTGTAATTTCGTATGTAGTCTCTTTAGCATATTTACGTGACGATGCCCAGGGTCCGGATCAGCTGAGTGGCTCTTAGAGCTTGCATACGAGTCTGCAACACATACTTGTCTTCAACTAAACACATAAAATGTCCCAATGTGTTGCAGACTCGTATGCAAGCGTTTCTTTCTTTAATAAAATGATTGATTTAACTGAATCTGGGGATTTTATGAAAGATTTTTCACTAACAATAATAGCATTTAGTTTTATAACTGTGACAGGGTTCGGAGCTACGTTCAAAGTTTGTTTTGAGCTAATAATGCTTCTACCTGCACCGTAACAAGTGACGCCATTCTTTGTCAAACAAAGCGAATTGGATGAAGTGAGATATTGGTTAGAAGTATGATTGGGATATCCCACTACACCCTCGCAAAACTGTCACACTTCACCCAACTCTAATGATTTAATTTAATTCTCTTGTAGGCCCTGAGATTCTCCGACATGGTAGGAGAAGTCGTGGTTTACCTGGCCTAACCCTTCAAAGTGGCGGTTTCATTTTTTCATCCTCTAGGAAAATTTAAAATACGAAAAAACGGGAGGTTACTCAGGAAAACAGTTGTTTTCGGAATCTAATCTAAATGTAATTTGTAGTCCAATATCAGTTGTTTTCACGGCTTTGTCCCGTCTTTCTAATCATCTGCATAACCACTTGAAGCTACTCCCAGTCTGATCATTCACAAGATAAGTCAAGAACATCCTGATTATTTCAGAACGGTATTCCGTGAACGATTTTGACTTGTTTCATGTCTTTAGGATGGCCCGTGATTTGAATTTTTGCAGGACCGCAAAAGTGAGACGAGCAACTTTAGTCATTCACGGTAGTTACATTTGGGTAGTTAATAACATGCGAAGGAGATACTGTCAAATAGTTGAATTTTTTGACATGTTTCATGTCTTTTGGATGGACCGTAATTTGAATTTTTGCAGGACCACGATACGCGCAAAGTCGTTACGCAAAAAAAAAAAAAAAAAAAAATCGTCCACTACATTTTGTTTGGTTTCGATGTTTTCAACGAGGAAAGACCGCTATCTATTAGTTATTATTTGCGCAAACAGTGACTAAAAACTAATTAGTTTTTACTTACTGGTATTATCTAAATTTTGTATAACTAAATTAGATATTAGTTTCATTGCGTGTATCTAATAACTAATCGCCAATTATCTATTAGTTATTAGTTCAACTAATTATTCATACATTATATTGAAGTTGAATGCGGTACTCTGACATAACTTATTTCTGTTCTAGAACCAAAAATTTCAACCATGTATCATGTTTTCTCCTCGATATTGATTCGAATTCTATGAAAACATCAGAAATTAACAAGCGGTTGCGATCATGTTCACAATATCAATTATTGAGAATGATCACCTGTGTGTAAACAATTATTTATATAACCATGCTCATAACTCAGTTTGTTGGACACGCACTTCGCCGTAGTTAACATAATATTGTTGGATAAATCGAGAGCTTTCGAACGAATGGTCAACGAATTTGGTGGGATGAAAAACGACGAAGTACCATTTCCCTAGCAACGACTCGGTTGTAGGCGGAAATCAGTGTAATTAATTTCGTGCGCGGAAAAAAATTGACTCGCAAAATTCGCTAGGACCCCAGGGCTAAAACATGATACATGTTAAAACTAATTCAGGTGACTTTAGCCATCTTTACATATAATTCCGAACGGTCTTTGAAATTGTGAAGAACTTCGAGCACGGTCCCAAGTTTGTTGCAAAAGTGTCGCCGTTCGTCTCTATACCCGCCTTGATCGTGTTCTAGGCGGTCCTTATCAACGAGAGTTGTTTATTAGGCTGTGGCGGTAACAACAGTTGCCATCAATTTACGGTAAGTAAGAAACGTAGTGTAGTTACTAACATCTAGGAGAGTTATTTCTGAACGAAGAAATTGAAACTGAAGATCTTAGCGGACCGTGTTAGTTACTAGATTAGGGCTTTCCAAGCCCTAACAGGCCTCTGGTAACTAATAAATTGAAGTCACAGTTATCAATTTCAATGTTAGTTACACCAAAACTAGGTTATCCAATTTAGTTATAGGTGGTAACTAATAAGTAAAAATTGTTAGTTATACTGCGTAAGTTGAACTGAAAAATTAGTTAAATAATGCCCCATTCTGTGGTGAACTGCTGTCAAAATACTGAGACTTCCTAAATGTTTCCATCGGTGTTATGAAGGTATTCCACTCCTTACTGCTGGCAAGACATCGCGCGTACATGTACGGTTCGTGGACGCAGTGGAATAATGTTTACAGTTTGCAGCATATTTTTCGTTACGCTGATTACATCAATCATTCTTAACCCATAACTCGAGACATGAGTATGAAACACAGAGAAATTTCAGAGTGCGCGGTTGGTCACTCCGTGCACCGGTAAAATAAGTTCTGTTAGTAATGTTGGGTGGGCCGTATAGCTTCCTTACATATTCTAACATGGATGTATAGAATTAGTTGAAGTTTCATTAGTTCCACATACTCTTTATTCGGAAGCCCTTCTACGCAGATAAATGGATTATCTAAATTGAAATAAATACCTATGAATATGGTTTTCCATAATTTTATGTGAAAATGAGAACTGTAAATATACGAATCCTTTATAAAACTGGAACTACTAATGTAAATAGCTCGAGAGGGAACATACCCAGAGTGGGTAACCGACCCAAATAACGGGGAAAACAAATACGTACCAAAATTTAACATCCGACAGTTCTGGTAGTACTGAAATGTTCTTAAAACTAAACTCGTGGTTCCACATGGTCTTTATGCCCTTCTATGCAGATAAATGGCCTATCTTAATTAAACCTAGTAAAATTTTTGTGATCCCATATAGAAAACGCAGCAAAATATTACACAGCAATTCATTATTTTCGTTTTGCGCTTTTTATAAGATTTATTTATTTATTTTATTTTTTTATTTTTTTTTATTATTATTATTATTTTTTTTTTTTTTTTTGCCATTCCCTTGGGATTTTCTATAGAAAAGGATTGTAAGCAATTTTCAAATTTTCTACCCCCACGATAACCATGGGCTGTAGGTCTCGATATTATGGGTCATCGCATCTATACATCCCACACCCAGCGAGCGAGAAAACCCACCCCTAGCGAGCGAAGCGAGCAATATCCCCTACACATTTCAAATCACCCTTAGCGATCACCCGTTTCCAATCATTCTACACGTCCCACTCGACAGTAACGGCCATTGGATCTATACAGCCATACCGAGCGAGCGCAGCGAACGAGAAAACCAGGCTAGTCCGACAATAAATTCGTTACTATGCACATCGTTAGGCTTAAAGTTGTTCTTCGGGTGCCTCCGTCAGATAGCGTCGTCATATACAACCTCGCCGAAAAAAGCGAGCACCAGGGAGTCCCTCCACTATCCATTTCCTAGCCTTCTACGCCCCGCCGAGATTTAGGGCAGGTTCGTGCGAGCTGAGAGGCGACGCGTGGTTTGCATTTTCCGAAGGAAACGGAGAAAAACTGGAGCCGCGGTAATAACTCTGAACTGCTGGTGTATTGCGTTACTTGGTAGCTTCGACAATGACTTTTATATTATTTACGTGAGAAATCCACACGCAACATTTCTCTCTTGTAAAATATAGCGCACCAAAAGGCTGAAAACCATTAGTGTAGAGACCAGCATTGTAGATCATATTATCGTAATAAAAGATTTGACTTTTTATCCGGGATTGGGGCTATCATTAATGGGTGTAGAGATAGCAATCTATTGCAGTTTGAGCTCAAATTCATACAATTTACTTAATATATTCGGGAAAATGCTTAGTTACATCAATTTCGAAAAACAGGACCATCAGCAGTTGGTAACGAAATTTAGGAATTTCGAAAACTATGCCGTACCGTATGCCGTTTTTAATTTTATGAATATACTGTTTTAAATAGTAATTTTTTCAATTCTATTCAAAACTATCATTATCTATTAGTATTTATATTATTATTATCACCTATTATAACTATTATTATTATATTTTTCTAACATTTCACCTGTCGTTTTTTACTTGTGTTTCCTACTTTTGTTTTACCAATGTTTCTATTTTATGTATTTTATTACTTTATCAATAAACATACATATTACTTAGACACATCTTTGTTAAATCTTTTAACCATCTTCAACATCTTCTTTTTTGGTACAGTTCGGGATTCCCAACTTTCCTCGGAACATTCATTAACACTACCTACCATTCGCTATCCAGGTATGAAAGTCTATGAGCAGGAATCATTCGGCAGATCATGAACCATCTCTCATCTATTGTTGCCCACTATCGCTAAAATATTTCACTCAGATATCGTTCAAAACCGCCATATCTGTCACAAATGTCTGCAAAACTGATGTTTTGTGAAAAATGGGGTATCACACCCGTCGGCGCAGCGGCACTTGGGGGTGGGGATGCTTTTTTTGCGTCCTTCAAAAACGCTGGTCCGATTTCGACCAAATTTTGCTTTGAATGAATGAATTACGCCTTTATTCATGAAAAATACACATTCTTGTATGTTGTTTGGATACATTTGTTCATCAATTTATAATTCAGAATTTCTCTAAACAAAAGGCAACACAAGCCATGGCCGTAAGGGCCGTCAGCTTATTGTTATGATACGATGTCCATATTAAATTATAAATTGGAGTATCGTCTGTGATTTTATCTTACTGGTTGGAGTGCAAATCACCCTATACCACCCTCCCCCTTATCAAAGTACGTTATTATATTAAGTAAAACATATGTAGTACAAAACGGAACAATATAATGACATTATTAATAATTTAATTTTAATTTAAATTTACTACATAATTAACATTAAATTTTATGCAGTAATCAATCTAGCACAGCAATTACTCTCGTTTTTGATAAATAATAAACAACAGAAGAACATATTGGGTAGATAATAGTGTTTATATAACAATACATTTAATAACAAAACTCATTGAATTTGAAATCTATAAACATAAGGTAACATCGTTCATATTTTTTATTTTTTCATTATTAGTTTTTAATCAATAAATCAGATATCCATATTAATTCATCAGGCATTTATATATATATATATATATATATATATATATATATATATATATATATATATATATATATAAAGGAATATATAAATATATATATTTTTTAATTCGATAAATTAGATAAAATAACTCTTTTCTTTCAACATACAAGTACAGTTTATTGTTTAAATTCTATTTATAACAGCTACAACACCAAATTACAAAATCAAAACTTCGATCTAGATTGGCAACACCATTTAGTTGTAGTTAAACTCGGCTACAAGGAATCTCCTGTATCTCCAGGCATCTTAGCAGTATCCCGCCAATCCTGGCCAATGTTTCGGTTCGTTCAGCATCTCGATAAATTTTGATATGTTGTATTATCATGTCGAAACTTATGTCTCCCTGACTTTGGTGAGGATCAGCGGACCACGAGCCGTAATATCAATTATAGTGATGGAAAAATGGTGCTCGAATCTCTCCAATTCACCGTAGGACTTTGAAAATTTAAATGGAGCCTTTCTGGGACAACAAGAAACGAATGGACCTTACAGGCTCCATTCTGAGCAGCTGAGTGTGCTTAAAGTTATATTGTCTGTCTGATTACTAGGGAATTTGATAGGGTGCATCTCTATGACATCAAGGGACGAATGAAATCACGGGCTCCACCCTGACTCCAGCTGACCGATTCGTGGTGCGTGTTTTGTAACACCCCGCGAACCAGCGGCACGTAAATAGGAAAGCATTTCGTAAACAAATTTTCCAGTGATTAAGACAAAACAAATGATTCAAAACTCTTCATAATTCATTATGTTCGCTTGTTTATAAAAAATAAAACTGTACAAAATACTCTTCAACCACTTAGATTTTAGCAATCTCTATTCGAAAAGTTAGTTCTGCTTAAGCAAACTGAATTTTTTTTTTTTTTTTTTTTTTTTTTCAGCGTGGGTTTGTGTTTATTTTTCCTGGATCAATATAGTTTCTACATGTTCCGTTTTCTAGATAATATTCTGTCCGCGGGGTTACGGAGGAACTGTAAATAGAAGCAACGAGATAACGGAGCAAATATTTCGCATAAGGTATTTCCATACTAATGAGTACGACCTCGTGGGGCAAGGAAAAAAAAGAGTTTGAAAAGGACTCTGAATCGATGGTTCAATTGGATTATTGGCTCCAGCAATTACGATAAGTGTGGCGAGATCTAACTTTACCCCGTCGACAACGGAGACCTCACTGGTTCAGTAGGGTATTACGGTATGTGGCAGGGTAGGGCACAGGGTGTGTAGGGTATACGGGTGTATAGAGTATAAGGGTATATGGGGTCCACTGACGTCAAATGCAATCACACGAGTCGATCTCTCCCGGCGGAACGAGGTTCGGGAACAATGCGAACTTCTTGACATCCACTCTCCGATATCGGTGGATTGGATGTCTTTGCTGGGATGGGACGAATAAATGAATTCAGTATCTCTCATGTTTTTCGTTTTTTCACCCTGCTGTCTACCGTTCAGAGATCGAATCAATTAATCGAACAATCCAAATGGGTTAACTTCCGAACTACAAAAACCTCTGAAACGTTTTCCTCCACTCGAACGAACACCGGATAGTGGATTTGGGTACCTGGAGGTTGGTTTATAACGATGGATGAGTTTTTAGATATACATTACATGAAAGTCATTAAAATCCTACGACAATATTTTAGTCAACAAATAAATACGCTTGGAGCTCTTTTTTACGCCCATACTCGTAAGTGTACACATGTACGCCAAAAAGACGCTCCGCGTACAAATCATGCCAATATGCCACAAAACGCATGATATCATCCAATTTGGGTGAAGCCAATATTCGGATCACCATCTAGTACAGTACATTAATTCACTCACTCTTTTTTACTGCGTGTGGGAGTGAGACTCAAGACTCAGACTTCAAGAACCGTCTCTTACATACTGATGAGATTTCCGAGTGGATAGCGTACCCAGTGTTTTCCTACAATTAGTGGTAAAATCTACTCAAGGTGTACATGCAACTAAAAAAAAAAAAAAAAAAAAAAAATCAGGGAACAGGGAATTTGGTAGGGTGGAAGTGTCGGTAAGTCTCCACTCTCTAAGTATATGTAGGTAGGATTAAATTCTTGAGCTTTTCCTGAATTCGGAACTCAAGATGACAAGATTATGAAGCGTTAGCTTCTTAGAAGGTTTCGTATTTCTTGTAAAGAATTAAGACCCTTTTGCCTAGTTCGTGGTTTCAAAATAATATTTTTGTTGTTGAAAATAAATTGTTGTGAATTTATGAAAGTCGAATTCGTTTCCTGTCAAAATCAACAACGAATTCCTATCTTCAGTCCGATTCGGAAAATATGCGAAATGTCACCAAGTATTTTTGTCGTATCACTTGAAAGCCAGTTACAATCAACGCGACGACGCAACAATAACTGTTGATATGTCAATCTCCAGGTAATCCGATTGAAGTTTTTTATTTTATTAACAAACTAAAAAAAACAGTAATTTGTTAACTAAAACACACAATTGCTAGCCAAAAGGGAAAAAAGCTAAATAAAAGTGTTTGTCTACATCGTAGACCAAGTCGGTACATCAAATTAGTTCGTTCCATTTTTAATTAAGTTTCTTGACCTACACACAGTTACGAGTATATTAAAATAACAATCGTGAATGGAGGCAAGGATGAATAAAATTTCGCAAGGATTATGAGGAGTCAGAGGCATTGGCACCACCTAAACTCGGGATAACTATACACAACGTAAAGAAAATTGTAACATCTCTGTTGCGCCCAGCTGCCCTTGTGCGTATGACCGAGAAAGTCACAAAGAAACCAATCTGCTCTCCCCACTAAACTACTACCATATTGAGTAAGCATCGTCATTGCTGATTCGGATGCAGAAATCTGATATTATAGGTATGTGGGGTGTCATACTAAATGAAAATAAATCAAAAGTCTGTATTTGCTATGACACAGATGAGAGCAGAAGAACTTCAAACTTCGAACTTGTTTGGATCATTCTGTCTGCCTGCCCGTCCGTCCATTCCATCGGGAATTCGGCCTTCAGGGCACCTAAAGACTTGCAGTATTCATTTAATGGTCGTGTGAATGGTCTATATGACTAGAATGGTCTAAGTTTGTGTGCTTGTGGGTCTGCTGAACTGTTAATGTGTTTCCCCCATTATGGGAATACCATCCAGAGAGCCTCATAACCCTCGCCATCCCCTCCGTGGTATCACCACCCGCGTCCTTTGGGGCTCTTGACTCAACTGGTGATCATTTTGTAGAGGCTCTTTCCTTCATCCCTCTGTTCCTCCTCCTACTCCTCCTCCTGTGACTTCCCACATCTTTAGAGCCGGCGTCCAGTAAACCTGGGCGTCCTACCCACTTTAAAAAATGAATTTGCTCATTTTTCAATTCAATGGTGTGTGCCCCCTCCGCATTTGAGGGGACTTTTGTGAGTTACCAATACCTCTGACCTTTCTAATCATAACACCAATCAGTCTGTCGTTTCTACGCCTCGTGCCATACTACCTAAAATTCAAATTAAACCATTCAAAGGTGATATCTCCACATGGACCACCTTCAAACAAATGTTTGTTTCTCTGATCATGGGGGATGATAATATCACTGACGCAGAACGGTTTATTACCTCATCTCTTTCTTGGATGGTCCAACATTGGATTGCATCAAACATATTCCCGTTGATGAAGCTAACTTCCTTCAAGCATGGGATTCGTTATCAAAAACTTATGATCACAGAGAAAAATTGCATGCCATCATTTAGATAGGCTTCTGTCTTTTAAAAAAAAAAAAAGTGTACGTCGATGATTTAGTTTTCGGAGCAGATTCAGTTAATGAAGTGGTTACCTTAAAATCAGACCTGGTGCATTTGTTATCCCTTGGAGGTTTCTCCTTGAGCAAGTGGAAAACAAATCACCCACCCTTGCTTCAACTGGAGAACACTTCACAACCACATATGGCTCTAGGTCTTGAAGAAGGATCTATAACTAAAATATTAGGTATGAGTTGGGACCCTAATTCAGATGCCTTTTGTTACCAGGTCTCCAAACCACAAGATGGATTCACTAAACGTATCATACTCTCCATTATCGCTAGATTGTTTGACCCCCTTGGTTATCTGGCCCCAGTGGATTTTTCTTCTCTCGAGCTTATCTCAGTGCCTCGAATGTTTCCCATATCATCAACCTCGTATCAACTGGTATGTTTTTGCGATGCCTCTGAAGACGGTTATTGCGCTGTGACATACCTTAGAACGACACAGGATTCTCAAATAACAATGTCTATACTGAAGGCAAAAACTCGCCTTGCTCCTCTCAAAACTCTTACCATACCTCGTTTGGAGTTATGTGCCACTGTTCTTTTGTCACAACTAATCAAATCTTTAGAACCTGTAATCAAGTATTATACCATCAATGATATATTTTGTTTCTCCGATTCAACCATTGTCTTATCGTGGTTGAACACTCAACCTCACCGGCTCCAAACCTTCGTCGCCAACAGAGTGCAACAGGTTTTGAGCGTCACCAAACCAGATTGGTGGTTTCACATTAAGGGTGTGGAAAACCCTGCTGATGTAGGATCAAGAGGAGCGCTGCCCTCTGCATTGGTGAATCATCCACTGTGGTGGTCAGGACCTGAATGGTGTTATCAGCCTGTATTTACTTGGCCGCATTCAATGACCTTACCCCCTGACATTAATGTCCCTGAACTGAGACCTGAACCACAGGTGACCTTAGCTACTATAAACCAACATGCAGAATTTATCGATTTTACCAACAGATTTTCATCCTATAATAAACTTATACGAGTCTTGGCCTATGTTCGTAGGTTTATTCACAATACTCGGATCCCGAAGCGAAAGCGAAGAAAACGACGAATTGGAAATGTCACTTCAACGGAATTTGAGCGTGCTCAAGAGCTCTGTATCAACTTGGTCCAGCATCATCATTATCCGGAAGCATTTAAGCATGGTTCATCCTCATTACCAGCTGAACTGAAGAAGTTGGCCATATTCACTGACCACGTTGGGTTACTCCGGGTTGGTGGACGTTTGGACAATTCTCCCTTACCTTTCGAGCAGAAGCATCCAGTTCTTCTACCTTCTAGATGTCATCTGACAAATCTCATCGTGGACCATATTCACAAAAGCAAAAATCTGGTGAGGTTACACAAATCTAAATGTATTACATGTATTAGATATTCCAACGTCATCACCAAGCCCTATATGGGAAATGTATGTGCCATTCTAGAAGATAACTCTCCTTAGGATGGATACTTATTCCGTTCTTCCGCCAAAAAATCAAGCTTTCCATCTGCATAGATGAGTTCGTTTGCCAGAACTTTTAAGTACAATAAATTGGTTAAATTTCAAAACATGTGCTCAATAATCACTCAAAATGGCTAAAAATGATAACAAATTGTTGAACTTACAGTTTGCTGCATTCTGGTAGAAAATAGTTTATTTACGATTTACTAGAAAATTTACCTATATTTCTTTGCACAAAATTACGCTAAAAAATGTACCTAAATTGAATTAATATTTGCCGAAAATTTTATAAAAGCTGCAAAAACGAAATTAAATATCCAAAATCTTTTGTGAATCGCTGAATATTATTTAAAACGAGTTTTCCAGCCATAAAGTGAGTAGTTACTAATTTCTTTGCTCTTAATGTCCGCTGATTTTAAAATTATGTTACATTAAATATTATCATAGTGTAAGAAAATTTGCTCATGGCTGAAATTTTTTTCAAGATATTGTTCGAATGCGTGGATTCTCTACCTTCGGTAGTGCAGGGGAGAAAGGCAAAATAGTCTTCTGACGACTGAAGTTGAAGAATGTAGATAACCATTCGGAACGAACCTACCTCGACGGGTTATTCTCTGCTCTGGGACCCTATTAAATACCTCTTCCAGCTGGGGACACTGAGGGCAACTGAGGACAAAGATGTATTTATATTCCCATACGCGTTGCTCATCGATCGTTTCGGGTTTGATTACATTGGCTCGAACAACAGCCAAAATCGAGGTCGGTGCCGTATGAAATGTGAATGTTGATACGGTAGTAGACTAGACGCAGTTTGCTTATCAGATCGCCCGAAATTTCAAAGCAGAGATCAAATGGCTTTAATGAACTGTGCCGACTTTTGATTTGGCTATTTTCGTTTGTGAACCTTCGTATCGACCATGGTGGTTTTAAAAACGCTGGCAACTATTACCGAAGGTGTATGATTCCGGTATTCTGCTCTTTGGAACACTTTACTGATTTATACATTATAACAACATCAGGTAACACATGTGCATGAACAGTTGAGACTATATGGTAAAAGATATGTGGTAAAAGAATGACTTCCGTAACATGCAGAAAGAGGCACACACTGTAACCACGGCGTGACCCTTCTTGCCCTTCAGAAGAGTCACGCCCGTGGAAGCAGCAGGCCTTTAGCTGTTCCACGACAAGTTGGAACATACATTAATGTGCGCAAAAATATGCTTAAAAATGGCTGAAAATTGGAATCGGAGCTCCAGCAAACATTTTAAGACCAACCTGAGATAAAACCGTCAACATTTACTGGGTCAAACAGTTGCTGCATTTTCTATGAGAGGAAGCAATACTGCCCACTTGGCAGACGTTTTTGTTTTTGTTGGAAATTATTTTCAAATGCGTCACCTTCAGCAATTTTTTTCAAGATCGACCACAAAAGATTATGTGAAACGATGAAAAGTTTAGGTTTAACGTTTGTATGGGTTGTTGCTCGCTTCGCTCGTTTGAGGTCGGTTGTCTCGCTCCCTTTGCACGCTGTTCGTGGAATATATAGATGCGATAGGAAAAACATACATCCCGAGTCCATAGGAAAAACCTCGTTGGAATTCGACGTGTGTAGGGAATGTTGCCCGCTTCACTCGCTTGGTGTGGGATGTATAGATGCGATGGGATATAGTGGGATACCATCGAAACCTACATCCCATGTTTCAATATGTGAGTAAGTTATACTGCCCACCCCACTTGGCAGACGTTTTTTTCTGTTGGAAATGGCTATCAAACGCGGCATCTTATTTGGAACCACGAAAATTATTGTTTTCAGAACATTTCAGTACTTACAGAACAGTCAGATGTTGAATGTTTTTACGGTTTTGTTTGCCAGTTCTATTTTTCCAACGGTAGGCCATTATTTTATGTGCGTAGAAGGGCAAACGGAAAACTTCCCTGAGATCAAGAGGTTCGAATGCAAAGATCAGAATAACTAACGTTTCGACGGAATAATTTCGAAAAGCAACGTTTTCGTTTACATTTTCGTTCACTACAATCGGAAAAAAGAATTTCATGTTTCGAAACTCGCGTAGTATCAAATTAGAACTTCATAGAAAATTTTATGACCGACCCGAACAAAAACCGTCGAAATGTACTCGGTCTAAGGCGGAAAAAACCATATCGGGCAACGTATTTTTTTCGTCCCTCTTCCCACCCTCCTGCCATTTAGGAATTTTTCCGGAATTTTTGACGGTCGTTTAGAGGGGTAGGGGAAGCGGAGAAGTCGAAAAGAACGGGAAAAAAAGCGCATTAAAACAGGCTCCCACCCCCTCCCGCCTTCTTGCCCATGGTTCGGGCGGGATTTGAAAATTTTAAAATTGCTTATACACTATTCTTGAAAAATCCAAGAAGATCCCCCTACTCGTAGACTCCCGCAACTCAGCCGTTTAGCCGCGCATAGAATGGACAAACAGACGGATGGATTTTCATTCTTATTAATAATAGAGATAGAGATAGAGATAGACGTAGATAGTGGAATCAGGGGTTCGTTGTTCTATAAATGCATTAATTGTTACGGCTATTTTATACTTTTTATCCTTTTCTTCTCGTCTGTCTATTTCATTTATATTCGTCTCAAGCAGATGACGCTAGTAAGATATTAAATACGCATACAAGGTAGTAGACAAATGACTTATAAGTGACTTTCAAGTTATTTGCAAGTCACTTTAAAAGGGCCGCGAGACCGAACCTAATATAAATCCTGAAAGATGCTGTATGTATACAACGTAGTTTGAACCCACATTTCGATGAGTGAGTGGAACTACCAGACATGCTAGTCTCGTATAATCATTCTGATGCATTATTCATTATCATATCGTCCGTCGTAGCTCGTACATGTACGACGAAATGAACTCCACTCATGAAGGGACGGCTTCCGCTTAAAATGCGCATAGCTAAACGGTATGTAGGATTAAAATTCCCCAATAACTCACAACCTCTACTTGGCCCCAACTCTGGAAGGAGTTGAACCCCAAAACGCGGCTCGAGGAGTCCAGACATCACATAAGTTCCTCATACACCGACCAGTCGCTCAAGGGCATGCTGGAAGTATGAGGGTGGCAAACTTTCGCCATTAACATACATCCAAGATGATCCCTCTTATTACGGAAAGTTGGAACAGAAAAAAACACCAAGAAGTTTTCCGAGTTTGTCAAGAAAATAGTGAGTTTGAAGAAGTTTATTCCACGGCCTTGGTCTCTGAAGGGTTGTGACTTCTGACGGTGGGAGACTGAGGCGTGTTTATCATTCTTTCGATTTCCCTTCCCTTTCCCACGGTTTTCTAACTTATGAGAGTAAACTTTACATATCAGCAGAAAGAGCAACTGTTGTTCAGACCTCTACAACAAAGAGATCAGCAGCAGAGGATGCAGCAACAGAGGAATCAGCCCGGCATTATGCCAAAAAATCTGTGAAGCATCAGGCCAATAGACCACCTACAGAGAGACGGAGTCGTAACTAAATCCAACCACATCTGCGTTCACTGAAGACGAAAATGATGGCTGGGAAACTGTAGGAAAAAGGAGAAAGAGGAAAACAAAACTCTCTAGGAAGGCCCGCATTTATAAAAAAGAGAATTCATATTTAAAAGTGTAGAGGTCGCCATTGATAGATCCAAAAACGACTTAATGCCCCACGGCGTACTATCAAAGTAAGAAAACAAAAAGATACCGACTCTCTGAACATGGAGCTAGAAGCTGTAAGCCTGTTTCCTGTTCCTGTGTCCAGATAAACCCTGACAGGTCCGACCCTATGCTGGTATTTATATGGTTCTGTCCTCTGTAACAACGAGAGGTGGTGTAAAAGAGTGATTCCTCCTTCAAAGGTGAGAGGCGATTAACCTGCTACACCCAGAGGTTGTCCTGTTTAAGCCGTCAGGCATATCCCCAGATGCAGCGTATCCAAGAATTGAAAAGGAGGAACTACTCCTATCCATCACAATCCCGGGGCTTTCAAGAAGCAGAGGGGAGTGGCAGAGTGGAAGGAGGGCTTCAAATAGGCAGGGGTATGTTGTTTAGTTTTTAGTTTTGTGGGTTATTGCCCACTTTGCGGATTGGTGGAGGGGGGGAGTAGGGGCGCCAGGACAGTGGTGTGGCTCGAAACCACGCTCTGCTACCATGTAACGACAAGACGTGACGGAAGAGAGTAATTTCTCCTTCAAGGGTGAGAGGCGAATAACCTGATACACCCAGAGGTTGTCTTGTTAGTTGTATAAATCATCAGGCATTTCCCCCGACGCAGCATATTCAATAATTGAGAAGGAGGAACTACACCTATCCATCACCCCTTGTAACGTGATGACCTCTCCCTTGATGAATTGGATCCAAGGTGGCTCCAACCTGGCCTTCACGTATTGCTTAACTAAGCAGCAAATTGAATGGTTCGCCTCCATTCATTGGTAAATACTACAAAATGTATAAGTTCGCGTTTCGTTACGACATCCATACACCACCACCAACCAATGTTACGGAGTCCAGCATTCTGAACTACAGAGCTTCAATAGGTAGATTAAGTACGGCCTCAATATCCATGATCTCCCTCAGAGTAAATAGACTATTAGCGTCATCGTTTGTTTGTTTGTTCGGATAAGTGTCAACGCGTATACACGGAGATCAAACACTCGGCCATTAGTGGGCAAATAGGTAGATCGACTGCGACTGAGTATGTTGGCGAAGGTTTCTGGTGTTGGCACATATCCCCACGGATTCTGATTGCTATAACACAACTCTAAGGGAAGTCGCAATACAATATCAGAACACTAGAGAAACACCTATGCTTCGATTTTCTACTTACTCTAGACCGTTTGCAACTCCCTCATGTACATTGTAACTAAGACCCACAAGCTTTCTAGGTGATTTTGCCCAGACTAATTTATGTGTATCGTTCGTTTTAATTATGGCCAAAATCGATCATTTCCGAAAATTACAAACTCTAGAAAAACTAGACATATTATGCAAACAGAACCGATAACTATATACACGACCTTGGAATGATTTTTCCACGAGGCAATGTTTGTGGCTGATCCCAATGTTAAACTTGTCACTGCCTGATAAGGTTAGAGCCATTTTCTCTAACACCATATATGCCAAAATAACGTACAGTCTTACCTCAAGAATCAAACAATACATAACCAAGATACGCATTTGAAATACCAGGAGTAATTCGAATAAAAATAGACATAGTTTTAACACTAATGTTAATAACACTGCCAAAAAATAAAAAAACAAAGTCGTGCCCTCACGAAATTGGTACTGGTCCTGGGGGGTTTCAAGGGTGCTGAATCCAAATCCAAAACCTTTTATTTGCGTAGTCGTCCAATTTTTGAGGTACAGCATTTACATTTTTGAAACCGTCTCTTAAATTCCAGGATAATTTATGCTCAATTAAAAAGTGATATTCTTGTTGAACATTTAACGCTAAACACGCCTATACCACATGTGATGGGTCTTAATCTGTCTTTTGCCTAAAAACTGCTAAAAAACGTGTTTTTTTTTCGCCATTTTTCCACAGTTTTTGATAGTTTTTGTAAAAATTACACCGCTTGGCGACCTGAAAAAATGTTGCTATTACTTGAACTGTTTCTGTGTCGAATGAGACCACCAGCATCTCTGAAGGTGGGATAATTGATTTTTAGCGATTTTCAACTATAGAAAATGGGGGTTTTCGGGAATAAACCTAGAAAAAACAAGTTGTCAAAAACTAAAAAGAATCACGTTTTTCGGTAGTTGAAAAATCGCAAAAAATCAATTATCACACCTCCAGAGTTGTTGATGGTCTCATTCTACGTGAGAACAGTCCAAGTAATCACAATTTTTTTTAGGTCGCCAAGTGTTGTAATTCGTACAAAAACTATCGAAAAATTGTGGAAAAATCGTCAAAAGTTGTGAAAAACGATGTTGTTAGCAGTTTTTAGAAAAGACACGTTAAGGAGGCATTTGAGACCCATCATATGTGGTATAGGCGTGTTCAGCGTTAAATTTCCAACAAGAATATTACCATATAACTAAATTTGAATTATTCTGGAGTTTGAGAAATTTTTTCAAAAATGCAGGTGCCGAAGGTACCTCAAAAATTAGACGTCTACGTGAAAAATGGGGTTCGGATTCGGATTCTGCACCCTCGAAAACCCCCCAGGACCACAGTTTCGTGAGGGCCCGACTTTTATTTTTTATTATTATTATTTTTGATTATTATTATTTGTTATTATTAGTATTTTTTTGGGGTAGTGTAATTAAATACTACGTATTTAATATATAGCAATATTTTGTAACGAATCATTAGGTATAATCAACTTAAATATAAGTATGAGGTGTATGCGTATTTGTTCAAGTTGATATATGAAGATAAAGAACGTTTTACAATCTCAGGTATTAATGAGGTATCTAGAGAATCAATTCAAATTATTGTCAATGTCTCCCAACAATCAAACTTGAATTTCTGAACGGTATCAACTCCCTGGAAGGGTCTGTGGCCTTAGGGACATACATTTCACAAGTGATACTTAGTAAGTGTAAGTTCCGTAATTTTAAACATTCCTTGTGTTACTCGTATTATCCCTAATAAATGAAATTGAATCAAGTTGATATCATCACCCTTATAATATCAGTAGATACAAATACATATTACGAAATCGTTATGTAGTACCTTTAAAAATATATTATGAAGAAATAGGTACATAGTTAATCAGGATGGAGCGTTGCTATACTCCAAGTTTGAGCAAAATTGTTGAATTAAGAACATTGTTACGTAAGATGTTAAGATGTTACGTAAGCGCATGCGCAAACACAAGTGAGTCGATACTGAATAAGTTCACAGCGTACCTGCCTATACAACACAGAGCTTAAACCTTCTAGCCTGATCTCGGAACGGTTCATCGAAACCGAATGGAAACTGTTGAATTAATACGATTCCTCATTCCCGTGTGCACAACAGTTACTAATGACACGATCGTGATGAAACTCACGAAGGAGAAGTAAATAGTCATTTTCCAACAAGCATCCAACATCTGTCATCATTTTCCAACACCTCCTAATAAAAAAATCATTTCTCAATGCTTCTACTACCTTGGTAGATTCGGAAGCAATTTGCCCTACCTTGAAACGACAATGCGAATTAATCGCAACGAACTACACTACATGTTATGCAATTCGTTGCGTCATCGTCGTCGTCACTGTCGTTAGTTATTGTTAAATCATCCAAAATCGAGTTTAGTAGCGTTTTCAATAGTTTCCGTCACATAGAATCGATTGAAACCCTTTTAGATGACCTAAAATGTAACCGACGCAATACAGTGATGATATAATCAAAGGAGTGGGACGTTACTTCTAAAAACTCGTATTTGCGAGCGCTTTCGGAAAATACTTTCCCCCTTCCTCAGGAAAACTATCTACGAAATGCCATGTCCTTCCTCCTCCCTTTCCTACTTCCTCATAATGATTAACGCAGGAGAACTTGATAAAACTTGTAATAGTAGAAGGGTGAGTAAAATCGGATTTCATTCACAGCTAGATTGATCATCCTTGCCTTAAAACCACGATTGGTAACGTAAATGTATGCATTACATACCTAAAACTTCGTTTATATTAATATTATCTTCGTCAATGTGACAAAACAATTACTCTCCGATTACTACATTACTTTTCTTGAACTCTTGGAGTATTGAAAGCGTAAAAAGGCCCTATTGATGTAGTGATTCACTTCCAAACCCACGCTTCCCTAGTCAGTTGTCGTTCGGTCTATAACAAACAACAACAAAACAAGGTAAACATAAATTTCTCCCTTGAGAGGGAAAAACATTAAATCATGTTTAATGTTCACTCAATGAAATCATCAGAAATTTACAAGCGGTTGCAATCATGTTCACAATATCAATAATTGAGAATGATCACCTGTGTGTAAACAATTATTCAAATAACCATGCTCATAACTCAGCTTGTTGGCCACGCACTTCGCAGTAGTTAACATAATATGGTTGGATAAATCGAGAGCTTTCGAACGAATGGTCAACGAATTTTGTGGGATGAAAAACGACGAAGTACCATTTCCCTAGCAACGACTCGGTTGTAAGCGGAAATCATCAGAAAAAAACGTTGCACATTTGCGTGTCGTGTCGGAATTCACAGAATGACCCCCAGCCCTAAAACATTAAACATGTTAATAACTCCAGGGTTTCCTAACACAAACATTTGCTTGAGGTTTCATCAAAATCTTTCGGAAACTTTGGGAATTCATTTATTTTATTTTTTTTTTTTTAATACGGGGCGAGCACAACTAACAACAGCATAATTACATTTGATCGGTTCAGAATTGGCATGCCATAATGAAAATATAAGAAAACAAACATCAACAAAAAATTGAATCAGCAAGAAAGATTTACTTTATCATATCAAAACAATACCGGGGACGTAAAAATAAGTGACTTGAGAGGATTGAAAGAGTTTGTGAAAAAAATCAAAATCAGGATGGATGTTCAGAAGGACATTCGCAGAGCGAGGGATGCGGTGCAAAGGACGATTTTGTGGAATTCAGCTAGTTGCATTGGCATCCAGGGTTGAGATCGAGCCATCACAATTTATGTTACGGTGGTACATCATACGCATGTGTGTCAACTCATCGCCTGAGGGACCGCAGAATTTTAGCCAAAACAAAATTATCAACGGGTAAATAGAACATTTCTACAAAAATTATACTGAAAAATGTACTTAAATTATATCAATATTTTCCAAATAAATAAAAAAATCTGAAATCTTTTTTTTGAATCGCAGAATTTATGTAATTTAGTATGATTTTTTGCCATGAAATTGGTTTTAAATGATTTCTTTGTACTCAAACTGCTGAAATTTCAATACAATTTAACATATTATAACGCGAAAGGTGGTAATTTAAGAAAATTCGCTCATTCGATCATGCTGCATGACTTGTACCTTTTTTTTTATCGCCTAAATGCTTACTGTCAGATTCTCGTAGCAGCGTCACGCGGGGAAAAATGTTGAAGCGGCTCCCGCTAATTTTCCACCCTCGTAAATCCAGCTCGTTCGCTCCGTTATCGCGGGAGGGGTGGGGGAGGGGGCGGGGGACCGTAGCTCAAAAATCCTGTATAGTACGACGAAGGCGTCAAAGGTAAGTTGGGGCGGTAGGGGCGGTAAAGTAGGGGTTGGTACTGGTAAGGTGAGGAATGGTAACTGAGCGGAAAGAGGTGGGGGAACCGCGATGAGGGGCGGTAACGGTGACGATGGAAGGAGGGGAGGAACTCGCTGATGCACGATCTCCAGGTATTAAGGGAGGATTTACAGGGGGCATAAGCGTTATCTTTCACTTGAAGGTGGGGGACCCGCTAGCTACGACCTGGCCGCCGAGCCTTTTTGATGCATGTTCACCCCCTCCCTTTACATCCCCTTCATGGCCACCCCCAACCCTCATCCTCGTCATCCATTTTCCACCTGGTCGAAAAAAATATATATTATACATTTTTCCTGCTAAATGTTTTTCTGTCGAGGTGGAAACGTCCGGGCTTTTCGACTTTTTTCGACCAAACTTCCCCAATTTATCAGATGGTGATATTTATGAGACTAAGGCCTTTTGCGTACTAGTCCTACGTGGAAGCTGCATCGCGTCCCCATTGGTTCAGATAGACCGTAGCTCACTACTTAGAGCTTACTATAACCTTTTAAACCTAGTATAACCATTACTCAGTTGAATGTAACTATGCTGTATGTTTAGGCCATCCCAGCACTTTCCGTCTATATAGATTCACTAGCTGGTTCACCCCTGCGTTGCACAGGTTGACTTGAACATTATCAAATAGCCTGTGACCCAAGTTAAAGTAATTCTGATAGATTCGCCCACTCAGATCCCCAGTTGGTTCAGAGACGTTCGAAACGCTTTAACATCCACCCCCTCCACTCCCCACTGGGTCAGATTTCAAAAATTTGAAAAAAGTAGTCTTGACTTGAATTAGAGTAATCCAAACATATTCGACAATCAAATCCCCAGTTCTTCAGTGATGACAAAGATACCCCATTTCTATTTCCCCCCCCCCCCCTAAAAAACCCCCTTCTATGGGTTAGATTTGAAATTTTTCAAGAATCCGATGATTTAAGTTAGAATACTCCAAACACAATCGACAACTAAGATCTCCAGTTCATTCAATGACGTTCGAAACGCTTCAACTCCCCCTCCCCCTCCATTGTGGGTCAGATTTGAAAATTTTGAAAAAAGTAGCCTTTGACTTGAATTGGAGTAATCCAAACATACTCAACAATCAAATCCCCAGTTTGTTCAGTGATGACAAAGATACCCCATTCCCCCTCCTCCCCTAAAACACCCCCTATGGGGGACATTTGAAATTATAAACCTTTTAAACCTTCTCTGGACTTCCACAAGTAATTTAAGACCAAAATTAGCCAAATCGGTCCAGCCGTTTTCGAGTTTTAGCGAGACTAACGAACAGCAATTGATTTTTATATATATATAGATTATTATTATGATACACATACATACTAGTTGGTCTTATACTGCACAGTACTTCTTACACTTATATTGCAAGTACTCTCAGAATAAATAGCTAATGCGGGAATCATCGTCCGCCGGACCTAAGATACATTTCCATATCTGATGGATAAAATGAAATGAAACAAAGAACACAATGAATCAATAATTACAGAGTTTAATAATGGCGCACACACAACAAAAGTTTATCAACTATTAAAATAGGTATATAGTCCCTTTTTTAAAGCATTTATACAAGGGCTTTTCTTGCTTTTATTTGGGAGAATGAATTAAGTACTTAGTTGAAAGGCTGTTAAGTCCAGTGTTGGACCTGAGGTAAGTTTTTACCTACTTCAGCTTTGAAAAGCTTCACTCAGAAGAAGCGACGGACATGAACATTGTGGATACAATCCGTAACGCTATCCACAGGTCAGGGGCATCAGACTGCTGTATTTCAGAACTCATTTGGGTAGATCACAGAGTAGAGTAGGAGTAGTGGGGTGGATCTTCGGTTTTTCTTTGAAATGCAACTGTAATAGATTTGAGACAATGTTCCTTCTAGTTTACATATTGCTGCCCAAAATTTAAATCAATTTCTAAAAATTTGCCAAATTTATTTATTTTTCAAGAAAAATTAGCCAATTTTATGCCCCCCCCCCCCCCCAAAAAAAGCCTCGACTGTGTGGCTGCATACATCGCACACCCCTCAGGCAGGCCCTGACGCTAAATTCATTGCTCTTTATCCAACGAGGATTAGTAGAGGAGATTCTCCGTACACCCACTAGATTTCTCCACAAATCTTATTCCATAAATTTAGGTAAAATTAAGTATGCGAATTGAAGTAAGCTATGAGGATTAAACATTTCCAGGTTCGTCAACTTTTTTCCGGTCTTCCTCTGTCCCGATTGAGAAAATATCGACTGCTTCTTCTTTCACAAAAAAAGGTTAAAGCTCCCAAACAAGGGTTGTTGATTCAATAGGCGGAGATAGCGGGTGGAAACTGGGATGGTTGTTGAATGAGGACAGTTCAATTAGTTAAAATCAGTCGGCTTGGGAGGGAGTTGGTCGACGGGGGGTGTTGCCAGAGAGCTAGGACCTGTTGTGTGAAGCGACGCCAGTACAGGGGGATGTTTGGCTTTCATTTACCGCGACCTTGTTCCACCGGCGAAGCATCCCTCCTCTTCCCTTCCTTTCTGCCGCCGTTTGAACCATTATGTAGTATGTAAATTCCCCTTAAACTCATTAGAATTGTAGTGTAATCCGCGATGTTATTCACGGCTTTTCCGGCAAACGGGGGTAGCGGAGGTTTCCTTCAAAGGGTTAATACCTCGGGTGGATGCGGCCTTTTGCAGGAAGTTGCGGCGAAGCGCGGTATAAGGCTGTAACTCCCGCGAACTATTCCATTCAGGTGTTGCGAGCGGGGTGACTTACGAGTCCGAGCCGTGCGAATGGGTACTCGTTGAGGGACTAAATATCGGATAACGAGAAATCCAAACTGCACAGGGAGCCCACAATTCGCAGACGAGTCCCTTGATGTTTTCCAAATGGGGCGGATGCTAAACAATCAAATTTATTCACTCTATTCTGGTAAGGAGGAGAAACAGCACTCAACAACCACTCCATAAATTTGTACCTCAGAAGTCCGTTGTTGTAGGTGACGTTACGATAGTCTTACAAAAGAGCCCAATAATTTTCCAACACACCCGTTCTGAGCTCTACATACGATATTTTATTACTGACAATTAGAGTATAAATTACTCCAGGAAAAACACACTACCGACGAAACATATACGACAAAAATCTCAAAAATAAAGATTTTTGGCATAACTACGACAGTTTACTTCTGAGAAACAGAAGCGGGAATATTAATATGATGCTGGTCCTTAAACAACTTATTTAGAATACTTTCAAACTGTTTATTTACCAAAAATATTATCACTATTCGAACTCATTACTGAGCGCTCAAAACCGATCTCTAAATGTTCATCATTCTTCGATTCCAAGAAGAAATCCATCCTAAATCTCCATAATGATAACACTTTTTCTTGATCTATACAATCGTCTAATTGATACGAGGATCAATTCAATCGAAGAATTAAATCGTCCCTGCCTAATCCACCCAAAATTTGGGTTTTCTTAGTTTTTACAAGGTTATGTGTTCAAATGTAATGTAGGTAACGCAGGTTGTGAGGTTTAAGGTATAAAGCGAGTTTCAGGTTCTCCTAAAAGGGTGTAGGTAATCCAATTAGTTTCAACTTCTATCTTTCTGCTCTATCTTCGATCTGCCAACAACTTCGTCTGTGAGGGATTCAATTTACAACGAGTCTGTCTCTCACGCTTGAACCAAATCCAAGTTGTTGAATAGTTTGAAGAAAGAAAGTGGAAACAGCTGTGAGCTGCACACCCTGACTATTGTCAGTTCAATTTATCTCCTTCTCGTGTGTTTGTCATTCCCCTTACGATAGTTCCATTGTCTCTCTCTATCACTGGTTTTCGCAAGACGCTCCTTCTTTTGCTAACATATTGGAAATTAACAGTTGGTACATACTCAAATGCCTGAAATTACGCCGGAATATGTTGGATACTCTCCCAACATCCAATGGGTCAATGAAAAGTTATATGCTCGTCCTAAACCATTGGTTTCCAACACAAAGTTCACCGGAACCAACTAGTTGAAAAATTCGAAGCTAGCGACCAGTAAGTTCCTTCTCCCGCCTTCACCCATTCACCCGTTTCTGTTTATCTGAGCCAACCAACATTCAATTTTATGGTTTTTTCAACTTCCATAAAAATATGAAAATTTAATAACTACCTACGTAAAAAACAAATTATGATTAGGTAATAGGAAATATTCTCACTGTATTCACACATTCACACTCAATATTCACACATTTTATTTCACCAAGTTTCCAAAAACTAGTCAACTCAATCATGGTACTTTTGAGGTATTACTTAATACCGAAGAATCAATTAAGTAGGCTATTCATGACCTAGCTGCAATGCTTGGTTGATCATTCAATTTTTTCCTTCTTTGGTAAATAAAATAATTATAAAATCATCCATTTTGTGTTACTTATCGCGAAAACCCTAAACAACAACAAAGTGGAGAGTAGACGTAATTTAAGTAAGCCCCACCCTCTCACCCCTTAGTGTGACACCTGCTATACTTGTTACACAAATAGTGACAAACCAACTCATTCCACTAGCAGCTCAGGAAACCAAACAATTTAGTGGAGGGAATAAATTATTTTCGAAATTTCAGCAACTTGATTCAAATAAATAATTTCATTTTCTACATAGTTTTTTAATCTCAAAGATGTGCCAATACAGCTGGAACGTGACCCACCATTTTGAAACCACTGTCCTAAACAATCATTCGTCTTAGGACACACTGACTGAAAGTCAATGTCCTTATAAATGGATCACCATTATAATTGTGATAAATCTATTTAACGTAAATTAGCATTCGTCGTGACACACCACTCTTCCTATACTTGATAATGAAGTACATCATAACAATTTGGAGATAGCAGTATAATTAACACAACTTTGAAAATATTAGGTACTGAATAGATATAATAGTAACGAAGTTCGGGGTGCGGTGGTAAAAGTAAAGTGACGCTTCCTTAAATTTTTCTTTCCTTTAGTTTGCTCTACCGCTTTAGCTTATTTTAGGCCTCATTAGGAACACGTTATTCTTGAGGGATTCCTACCTCCGTTTCATTATCCAGGTCCTTTCACAACTCATCTTTCCTTTTTTTTCTCTTTTTTTCGGTAGAGGGGGAGGGGGAGGTGTTTGACAGCGCGGCCATGGATGAAAGTTTCAGATCTTGTGGCTTCCCTGATTATGACACCTTGTCTGCTCTGGTCTATATTAGTGTGCCAGAAGTTAGAAATCTGGATTATGAAGGTAGGTCAGAATTGAGCAGCAATTGGGGTAAGGAAGCGTAAGAAAGAACGTAAAAGAGTGAGATGAGGTTATATGACCTATTTTTCGGACTTCATCTTCCTAAAGATCCTCCTTCAATCTTCAATATTCACTTAAGTCCAAGCAAATAATTGTTGTATACTAATCAGGCAATAAAGATAATTCAACGGTGCAATTACTAGGTACTGAACGGCTATGGTCCTAATTGTACTATTTATTGCCTATTTAATTTGAAATCGTAACAAACAATTACACAAGGGTATGGGTATTATTTCTTTATCAGGTTCTGAGCAAATCAGTGATCTAAAGATAATTGTTATTAACTGGAACTCATGGTAATCATAATCTGACAAGGGGGTGTAGACCTCCATGAAATATTTACTGCTTTCTACGTCGGAAAATTAGTCGACATGTATTTTACCGTTCAACAGAATGGGCCCGTGAAGCTTTGAGAAAAATCAAAAAAGCTCAAAAGATGGCTGAATTGGGCTTCCACGAATCTAATGCTGCTCCAACGTGTTCAAACCAATTTCAATGAAACTCAAACCAGTGTTTCCTCATCAAAATCATTGTACTGTTGTAGAGATTTCCCTCTTTATTCTTTTTATCACTGGATAAAGCGCCATTAAGCAACTCTAAGAAAACCCCACAACATAATTTTAAAGAAATTTAGGGATCGTCAGGAAGAAATCGTCGGGATATAATTTTTCCCATTCATTCAAGGAAATTCTACAGAAAATCAAGTTATTAAAAATGAATTTATTTACATTTGTGTAAGGGTGATATTGTATAAGAGCTGATTGCACTGTGAATTCAGGGTTACATTAGACTATAATCTACGCTTGTCAATTTCTCTTGAAGCCTAACGATTCCTAAATTTGTCCAAAATTATGTTGTGGGGTTTTCAGAGTTGCTTGTTGGCGCTTTATCCACCAATGGCGTAAACCCTACTTTATGCACTGCATTCTGTCCTTCCTCGGGCTTAAATAGGAAACTCCCTACACATTAGTCCAATGTTTTTTGATGTAGAAACACTGGTATGAATTGCACTAAAACTGGTTGAAACACTTTGGAACAGCATTAGTCAACTTTATTTTTCTCGAAGCTTCAAGGGCCCATTCTGACGAACGCAAAATACGCGTCGACTGATTTTTGAAGTAGAAACTGCGCAGTAAATATTTCATTGAGATCAGCGCCTACCGCGCATTCCCTTTATCTTTATAAGTTGCTACTAGTACATTGCAACTACTTAACATTACTTGACATGAAATCATGATGAATGACATGAAACCCGAATCCACGCTCGACATGTCCGTCATCACATATCTTGATAAAAGTTTAAAACTAGATGTATTCACACTTGGCACTCAGTATAAACAGTGAGCTTAGAATGAAACATATAAAATGAAATATATCTTTCTATTCTCTGTGGGTATGAACAGGACTCCCACGCCCCCGCCTCAGCTCTAGTTTCTTCTCATCCACCGTCAACGCTGCCATCGATTTCTCTTATAACCGGTTTGTTCTCATCTTTTTCTCATCACTTTTTCGTAATGTTTAATCGAGTGAAGTATTTCTGGATTTGTTTACACATTGAGCAAATATGAGTAGGGACGTCTAGAGATGGTTATAATTGGGTGGGGGCGATTCAAGAATCAAGTAAATGTTTAAAAATGGAGAAGAAAAAAATATAATAAAAAAATTAAAATACCGCCCTAAAAACACAGGCCAAACCTAGCCCAAGCACAGGCGAGATTGTATAAACGGGCATTAACCCCCCCCCCCCCCCCCAAATCAGTAAAATCAGTAGTAACGCCTAGGATTTGTACATAGGACCTCACAGTCCATAGAATATTATATTTCCACTTCACCACAGAGACTACGTCCATTACAAACCAATAACGGCCATAATAATGATGATTATGTAATAAATATTTTAGCTGACTAATTCCCACTTCCACCAAAAACAGGTTTAAGGAACGGATTGGCCAAACAGTTCTAATAATAATATTTTAATGATTAAACCTTGGCGTCTTTCAACAACCCGAAACTCATATAAATTTTTTTGCACCTAAGAGCATAGTTCACACTGTATAAATATATTACTGAATATATGTATGCTCTTTCTCGACCATGGTAGTCCAAGTATTGGGTTGTCCTCCAGCTTTATAGGATAACCAACCATCCAGCGAAAATGCAACTTGGAGAAGAACATCTGGTATGAGACCCATTTGTAAAGAACCGCCATACCCCCTTTCAGGAACTCTTCCAGGACCAGGTTATGTCCATACTAAGTTGCCTCAGGTGTGCACAGAAAACTCAGACTTTGCGAGAGAATCGTCGAAGTATGTAAAGTGATCGTCAACATATCTATACAAAGGGAATCCAATTCAAATTATACCAATGGTCGGAGTATACAGAGGAATTTTCACCATGTTCGTAAATCATTAAATTCAAAAAATTATCAAATAATTATTTTAGAAATATTACTGTAGTATTTCTTTTAAAAATTGTTGTTTAATATAATTACAATTTTCCTTACTTATTGTTGCAGGTAAGATGAAGCTACAGCTGCATTGAGACTCTTACGTTGTGAGAAAAAACAAGATGAGTGAATACTGTATGTTAATATTCCTGAATATACAAAAATATCTCCAAGTACCTATTTTATACACCAAAAAACAATTGAATCATCAGCTATTAACTTTAATGAAGTAAATAATTATACTTCGTGGAAGATAATAATATAAATACAATAGGTACATTATTATTCAGATGTCGTAATTTGGATTCAACGTTATTATGTATTATTCTGTAAATGTTGTTCCAGATTCTCCGATTTATGGGGAATCACCAAAAAACACACTTAAACAACACTTTAGCTGCCTAGCTGAGCAAAGAAGATGCTTACTTGATGTACTAGAACATGATGTACTTGACACCAGACAAACTAGAGAGTGAGAGATCTAAATCGGTATAGGTCTGGGCAGTTCAAGGTCTGATAGAAGTATCGATTAGGGATCAATGAAACTGATAGGGGACCGACTACAGTCTAAACCGCACATTCCCTGAAAGTTCATCGAAATCGGATGAAAACTGTGGAAATTACGCTTGTTACAAGCATAAACGCGATTTAACAGTTGCGCATGCACAGCAGCTACTAATGGTACAATCGTGTTCAAATTCATATGGAATGATTACATTGTCTTCTCCCAACTACCTCCCGAATTCGAGTGAGATCGGACGACCAAGGCGGAAAAAAATATGCTTCACGATATTCACGATATCGTTTGCGCATGTGCCGAGTGAAGTATTGATTCGGAAACAATGAAACTGATAGTGGAGCATCTACGCCTTAACCCACACGTTCCCTGTAATCGAAATGAGATGGAAACTGTTGGAATGAAGCTTGTTACAAGTATTTGTTAACACACGGACAGACACACACACAGACACACAGAACGAAAGTTGTTAAGAATAGTGTAGCATTTGAAATGCGAGGGGAAATTGTTATTTTGGACACAAACAATTTTTTATCTTCCGAAAGTAAAAAAAAAGTTTCTGTAGCCTTTAGATAGGCTCAAAAGCAATATCGTAAAAGGTGAAAGAGAACTGGTTGGGAAATTAAGCTAGGAGAGTTGCTTAAGTTCTGAATTAGTACTGTCTGCATATATATGCATTGTGTCTTTAGTGAATAAATCCTATCTACGAGTACCTATCTGTCTTTCTAACTAGATTTCGGTTTATAAATGGCGTTATTTCCGTTAACTCTAAAATTGGACAAGGACCTATCTTGTAGTGAATTTAACCCTCACCGATAACAGTATTCTTAATTTGCAAATTGCAGTGTAAATCAATAGGAGACGCTTCAGTTTTATCAAATAAAGGCTGATAACGCGAAAAACGCGACGAATTACTACACAATGGTTTTTATTGTTTCAGTATTAGATAGCCCTTCCACGATGATCACAGATCTGTAACTAGTAAACTAAGCAACGTTTCATTGTTTGGACAGTTCAAATCATTTGAAAACTTTATTAAAAATTCATAATAGGTCATTTTCCAAGAAAACCATCGTTCATTGAAAAAAAAAGTTTATCAACATTGAAACATAGTTGTACCTTCTAATTAGCAAAGTTTAAGTAAAATTAGCTAGACCAATGGAAAGGTGGGATCTTGGAGCAGTTGTTTCCGTTCTTGCTTTTTGAAGAAATATTGGTTCTCATAGTTCAATTTCCCATTGAAAAAACTCAAGGTTTCACAAATTAGGTAAAATTTGGTTTCCAAAGGCCTTTTTCATGTCTCAAACCTAAATTCTAAAAAAAGTCAGGCCGATAGAATTCGATAGGAATTTCAATTCTCTTTCAACCGGTATCTATACACTTCAATTTCCATAGCTAATTAAGGGAGTTTGACGTAACGTCAAAATTCCGAAAAAATTAAAATTGAAAAAACACGTATTTTAAGCTTATTAAAAAAAATTTATGGGACAAGAGTTATAGCAAATTGATTGTAAAATCGACTCCTGCAGATGCGAAAGTAACGTGAAACTGCTGATTGTAGTGAAGGAGTGATGACGTGCTCTGAGCTAAACTTCGAAACCTAATGGGATCAACAAGAGGGGTGAAGCGGAAAGGCTTGACACTCACCCAACTTGTGCGGATTCCCGCAGTATCAACACGGACGCTCTTTTGAAGAATCTATGACCTCAGTTTTATACATTCGAAGAACACTCAATATTGAAGATATACTTCTGTATACCTCGGTATAGACAAATAAGTGTGTTTATGGGATATACAGGAAATTTAAATAGGTATTAAAAAGTATTCCAAGTACTTCCACGAACGCTAGTATCGTCAATGTTAGAGAACGAACAACATAGACGGAACATTTACGAATTCAAGTATTTAGTACCTATATATTATACCAGCTGTTTCACCCGTGCATTGCACAGGTTGAATTAAATACACGCAAGCCTCTCCTCGCGCATCACATTTTGGGACACCCCAATGGATCTGATTCTAAAAAGTCCTCACTTAGAAGTACTTACTTATAAATTACCTATTAGGACCAAACTACTGAGATTAACTCCCAGTCCCTTACCACAACCCCCTCCCCCCAAACTTATTTCAGATTTAAAATATTCTTGATAGGTAACCCAATAGAACGATCAGGCTAAATCAATTACATTCGCCCGAACATCAGATCACCCGTTCATTCGGTGGTGACCAAATTATTCCATTTAACCACCCCCTCCCTTATCACAAACACCTCCCTAAGGTTGAGGCTAGAAAGAATTTCAATAGCCTGTGATAATCTAAACATATTCGCCCAATCAGAGCAGTGGTTCAGTGAACAGTTTGCTCAGTGAAACCTTTCCAACACCCCCTCCCCTTCCTCACCCTTTCTCAAAAACACCCCTATGGGTCGGAAATGAATATTTCCAAGTAGGCTGTGGTTTTTTAGTGTAATCCAAGCATATTTTATTAATCAGGTCCTCAGTTTATTCAGTGATGTTCAAGATACCCCTTTCCACTCCCACCCATCCCTCAAAATACCCGTTATGGTTCAGATTTGAAAATTTCATGTAGTTTGTGATTCAAGTTAGAGTATTCCAAACATATTTAATCAAACAGGTCCTCAGTTTATTCAGTGATGTCCAAGATATCTCATTCCCCCCCTCCACCTCCCTCCTCTAAGAAAAGTATTTCAAACATTTCTTACCAACCAGCTTGGAGTTGATTAACAAATATATCATACATATTTCCCATATAATATTAACTTGTTATAAAATTTCTAACATTAGTAGGTCCATTATTTAATAAAATTTGAAATTTTTCCTTTGTAAGTATTCCTGGAAAATCTACAGGGGTTTTCAGGTCCGATTCCAGGTACTTGGTCAACGTTTAATACGAGCTTCGTGTTATTATTGGGGTGTTCTCTTTTCATCATACCCAAGTCTCGTTACTCTTGTTAGGTACCCACTCGTGTACAATTTCGTTTCGTTTCAGAGTAAAGTTTCAACCGATTCATTTCCTTTTAACTCATCGGATATTCGGGGAATAAAAAGAGAATTTAAAAAACCGCCACGCAGACCGTACCAATGTTTCCGCGGTTACCCAAACATCGGGGTTCCGATTATGAGTTCGACCCACCGGGTGTATTGGATGACAAAAAAAAAGGAAAATAAAACCGCGTGGGTTTAGTAGAGGTAAAAAACGCGAGTTCGGGATGAATTCCCCATTTATCTGAAACGATTTTTCAGAGATTTCACCGCCGTTCGCATCGGGAAACCTAATAACGGTCGGGGTGGCTCGGTGATCTTCTTGGAGTCCTCTTTGGTATACGCCAGACCTGATAAGATAATGTCTCTCAACTTGTATCTGTATGCCATAATGTTCCTGAATAAATCTCGGGAAGTTTGCGAACGGCGAGCGGGAGGGGTAGGGAGTGTTTGAAAAAAAGAGCTTCGAAAGAGAGATTAGAGCCAAGAGGGATAGCTTTCGCGACGGCGGATTAATTCAATGTACCGACATACGCCAGAATACCATGCGAAGCAGCTTGGTTAATAAATTTCCATGAATAATAAATACTTGATTTTTAGCTCATGGATAACTGTTTGAACTATTCCCTTAGGATGAAACCAGTTAGAGAAACTTGGTTGACTTTCCATTGATGAAAAACAAAAATAAACCAGTCCAGTCATGCAGCATGACTCCATGAGCGAATTTTAGAAGAAATCTTCGACATTTCAGTCGCCATTGATCGTGTTGAGAAATTTACAACTAGCGAACGGCACTATTTCGATTTTTGACTGATTTTTCAACTTTGAAATTTTTTAAAACTTGATACATCATGTTTTTATAGGAAATTTTACGCTGGTTCCGAATATACCACATGCTGAAAAAATTATTTCGCACAACAAATTGCAAAAAACAGGCTATTTTGACATGTTAGACTACATTTTTGACAATTTCAACCCGAAGATGTGATCCGATCATGCTGGCCAACGAACTTGAACTTTCGTTTTGTTTCCTTAACATTTTAAAATTTGTTTGAAGTTTCTAGCACAATTCTACGGATAGTTATCGTCTGGAATGACACATACATACATATATACATACATACATTGAAAAAATGCGTTAAACTTCAGAATATGTTTCAGAATAGCCTGAAACGGATTTCTGCATAATTTTTTTTTTTTTTTTTTTTTTTTTTTTTTCAAAAATTCACATTCTACAAATTTTGAGGCGAGAGCAATAGCTTAATTTTCTTCAAAAATTTGCTAAAACTCATGGTTTGCTGCTAAGTCGTGGGTACGTATATTAATAAAAGTGATTGGAATTACATTGTTCCTCTGTCAAGCATCTGAAGGATATCATGCTTTTTTTATCTAAGGATATACTTGATTTCTATAATAAAAATAAGGCAGTAAGGAACCGGAGCGGGAATAAGGAACTGAAAAATGTCGACGATGGCTACCTTTTGAATAATTTAATTAGCTCTCTAAATTGTACGTACGACTCCATGGAAAAGGAAGCCGTAAAAAGGAAGAACATCGCCTCTCAAAAACACTAAATTACTACACAAAGATTTACTATTTCTGTACTAGATAGCTCTTCTACGCTAATCATTGGTCGATAATTAATATTGAACCCCGTCTATTGTGAATGATGAAAATTTGGCGACTGGTGCCTACCAAAAGGGCTCACACGTTTACAGCTCCAAGACCCCAAAATTTTACGGTATATGGTGAATATAAAAAAAAGTTAAGTGTAAAAAAAAAAGTAGGTCGAAAAGGAAAGAATTAGCCACAGAAGCCCCTCAGCTGATCAGTGTTCCTTTTTATCTCGTATTAGTGTTTTTGGTGTCCCAAATGAGTTCCATCTAAATTTCAGCTTCGTGAGTCGATAAGGAAAGAAACTAGCCTCGGAGGTACCGAAGCTGATCAGCAGAGTCTCTCCATACTTTGCAATAGGGCTTAGAACTAACAAGGTCTTCCGCTAAGAGCGGTGGGGGGCGAAGGATCTAAGAAACATGGTGGTTGACAAGATTTTCCCCTTGTTGATAGCTTGCGTCCCCCATAGTCGATCTACAATTCGTTCCTCTCCCCTACCATCAATATCTTCAATACTAGTCGAAAATGAGAATTATATTATTAATAAATAAATTATTTTAATAAAGGAACATAAAAACAAACAAATAATCGACAAAACAACAAAAACAAATTGTGTCCGTCACGATTCTCCTTATGGACAACAAAAAGATAACAAATCAGAAAGCATTTCATGTTCGGAGCCCCATTATATTTTAAATGTCCGAAACGAGTATCATTTCAGATTTCAGTGTCATAAGCCGATTAAGAAAGAAAGTAAGCTCTGAGGCCGATTAGCTGATCAGTGTGCACTGATAATGAGTTCTAGGTACTCAAAGGAGCTCCATTTCTAATTGCAGTTCATGTGCTCATAATTGCTTTTTAACGATACAAAATAGCAGGCTGCTTAAAAATGATCTCAAGGAAGCTGAATTCAGGGGATCGTAGGACGGTGCCATTCGTCATTTTAAAACGCTACTCCGCAATACTTAATCATGGGATAATGGGTGCAAAGGAAGAAGAGATATTTCATTCCCGCAGTCCAATTACACTCCTAGCAAGCTCACCCATAAATTGAGCCACTTCCTGTGACTGTAGGGAAAACTAAACGGCCAATGAGTTATGTAATGGGTACTTTCTATATAATATTCAAATGTGCTTTCCTACATTTCTCAGGTGGTTCGTTTCGCAATATAGGCAACATTGCAAATAGGTAAGTGAATCTAGATGAGCCAACGAGTCTTAAAGTTTTAGTTCACAGTTGATACACTTTCTAGCGAATTTTTGTAGATGATTGAGGTACCTATTGCAATGGCTCCAAGAATTTCAAAATGAAAATTTTTCAAAATTTTCTCCATGGAAATCCATCATGGGGGGATTTTGAAATGATTCCTGGATTTTAACTCCTTTTCATATGTATATATATATATATATATATATATATCTAGCCACAACCCTATTGTACAGTGAATGTTTAAAAAAAAATTAAATTGATGTGGTTCAAGAAATTGAAAGTAAACAACCATTCCAGGTTGGGGTTATTTGTCTTACTCCCCCACTGCTACGACATCAGCCGTCCTTTCTGAATTCGTCCTGATGATTTCGCTACTCATTCATTGCCTAACCACCTTGAGTGTAGAGGGTTCCATCATTCAAAAGCGTAGAAACTACTTGGACGGGAGACCTTTACCTACCATTGCGGCCACCCATCCAAGTACTCAATACGCTCGATGTTGCCTAATGCTGAGACTTGTTTGACTTTGTTAATCACGTGAGAAACGGCTTATTACAACCCCTAACCCGTACAGCTTCTGCTTGAAGAATGAACTCGTACCTACTTTCCCCCAGCCATTATTGGTTTATTATTTTCAATAATAAACCTAAGTAATTTACCATGAAAAAATAAGTTTAACCCCTGTAAAAATTTGTTGGTTTTTGCTTTAAGATGCATTATATCAAAAAATCGAATTAAAAAAATGAAATAAATAATCCGTCCGTCCGCAGTCCGCCGTAAGCATTCAGAACCTTTATCCAAAACTACTGGACCAAAGTTTATGACATTTGGCTGAAAAATCATACATTGGCTGAAGATGTGCCAATAACAGCGGTATCCATTCTCATCAACCCTAAAGGGTAGTAATGAAGGGCTGAAATACTGAAAAATCGAGATTTCAAAAACTTTCAAGGTAACAGTAATGTTTTGTTGGCTGCCATTTACATATATTTTCCCAAAAAAATTAATGAAATGATCCGGAAAGCCATACGATTTTCCGTTCTCTCACTACGAGCTACAATGGAGAACCGACCTATGGTTTTTGGGGGGAACTAACTAAGTTTCATCAATGACCGCTAGGTAACGAGCTAACGGTATTTCACAGCATATGCGCCCCCGCCGCGGTTTTGCCAATTCTCGGCACTGCATCATCAGCTCGTGTAAGGAAGAATTTAGATACTCACCTAATGATTCTTTTAATGATATAGGCAGGTGTTCTGCGTAGAAGAGCTGTACAATACAGAAATAATAAACCTCTGTGTAATAATTTGCACTGTTGCATATGTTGTGCTGATGTTTACAGTCACAGAGACATATGTTGTTGTGATCATACGTCTTCTTGTGTTGATGGGTAGGTGTAGGTCACGGCCAACAGTTAAGCATTTTGTAACTATTGACACTGAAGATTCAGTGAGTTATTTTATTTTGTTCTATTTATTTATTTACTTTTTAAAGAGAACAAGGTAGATAAGTTCTATGTGAGTATTTTCCCTCTCAACATAGTATCTTTACCAACCGTTAAAAACCAACGAGCGACATTGAGTGTGATACAACTCATACCAGCACTTACCTATGCACAGGTGACCGCTCACCTGAAACCTTGTCTTTGCGCTGTAAACAGCAAACAAGAAATTATGTACAAAGAAGGCATAGGATATATACACAGAACATCCTACCGGTACAGCTTTCATGATTTTTTTCTAGGTGTAAACCCAACTTTTTTAAACCACAACTAAATAATGTAAATCTATTTTAGGATGTTTCAAATGTCAACGATGAGAAGGAAGGAACTCTAACGATTCCAAATCATATTTTTAAAATTACAAAAAGATGATTTGAAGTGGAGAAATCTCGTTTTGAAAATCTGTGGCAAGACTAAAGTACACCCTTTAGATTTTGTCAAAAAAATTTTGTTAACCACTACCAGCGAGAATTCAAGATGAAGGTCATTTTCGTGAGCAAAAACGATTAATGTCTTTGGAAAACAGATGATCGGTTAGGCTGTCTTTAAAATCAATAACGTAAAGTAATAATATACTAATACTTATTCATTGTTGCAGTTTTCCTTGGATGAACTGACATTGTAATAGTAATACATGAAACATGGTCTTTTTCTTTTCAATCTGATCCAGATTTTTTTTTAATCATAAACTATCACTGATTTACGCGTTATCCTTGTTGGGTGTATCGTATACCTATTTCGAATAAAATAGAAGAGTTTTACTTTGAGTAGGAGGATGCATCAGCATTTAGTATTATTTCATGGAATGTAATTATTACAGGTATAGATGAGGAGGTGGAGGATATGACGAGATATTACCAGTTTCCTAGCAATGAAAATACATCAATGCTTGCTACGTACTACTCCCTACAAATGAAGCACTAATCAAAACTACTAATTACACTACTACTACTACCGCTACTACTATTTCATCTTGAGAGATGGTTAACCGTCTCGTTAAAACTACCGGGTTCAAAATTAATACGGCACCCGAGGATATATTCTATTACTCGTCCCAACCCCACGATGTTTGTCCATGATGAGGGTTTCAAACTAGTAGGCCGATGTTTCAAACCACCCGAGGCAATAGCGGCTTTTATCAACCCGCGTCATTGACGAAGATCGTCGTGCGGGATGAGATGTGACAGAGATCAAAGACAAAGACTACGAATTCACCATATATCTCGACCCGCTCATTATTTAGAATTCCGTGAATCCGCCGGTGGCATGTATCTGACACGAAGCTAATTTGAGTACCATTGATGGTTAAGGGGCGTGTTTCCTGAACATCTAGTTGGTGAGTCAGTTACCTATCTGGTATATGAGACTGTCAAAGTAACGGAAATTACTGTGCGAATTACTTGTGACAGCTGCACATGCATTTCCTCTGCATCAAGTTAAATCTAATTACATTATTAAAATTAATGCGTTCCCAGGAAGTCGCAAAACATGTTCCATGCTCCTCCAATCATCGTAGTGTTCATTGTACATTGTTTATTGCCCATCGAAAGAAGGGTTCATTGTCTTCGTGTTTCTAATTTCAAATAAAAATAAATTTATCAATCAAGTCAATCATTTCATCGGTGGAGAGGAGTTCTGAGTTATGGGATACAAGTTGTTGACTATTTTCTGAATAAGGTTTAGCTAAAAAAATATAAATTTGGCTATTTTTAGCTATATTAACGAGTTTAAGCACATTAACTAATATTCAAGCATTACTTTTTAACACAGAATGTGTTTTAGCCATGGACTAACTAGCCGAAAATGGAACGCGGGATGGTAACGAAATGTGTGACGGATGATTTTCACGTACAACCGAGTCGTTGCTAGGGATATGGTACTTCGTCGTTTTTCATCCCACAAAATTCGTTGACCATTCGTTCGAAAGCTCTCGATTTATCCAACAATATTATGTTAACTACTGCGAAGTGCGTGTCCAACAAACTGAGTTATGAGCATGGTTATATAAATAATTGTTTACACACAGGTGATCATTCTCAATAATTGATATTGTGAACATGATTGCAACCGCTTGTTAATTTCTGATGATTTCATTGAGCTTGTGTTTCGATGATTTGATTCATAGCAGGTGATCTGAGTATTACGAAAACGGTTTGATTTGTGAAGCGGAGGTTAAATAATTTGAATAGGTAATTTCTATACTTTACACTCTAGGAAGCTGTAATTTCGTTTGTAGCCTCTTTAGGACATTTACTTGACGATGCTCAGGGTCCGGATCAGATGTGTGGCTCTTAAAGCTAATTTCTATGCTTTACACTCTAGGAAGCTGTAATTTCGTATGTAGCCTCTTTAGGACATTTACTTGACGATGCTCAGGGTCCAGATCAGATGTGTGGCTCTTAAAGCTAATTTCTATGCTTTACACTCTAGGAAGCTGTAATTTCGTATGTAGCCTCTTTAGGACATTTACTTGACGATGTACAGGGTCCGGATCAGATGAGTGGCTTTTAAAGCTAATTTCTATACTTTACACTCTAGGAAGCTGTAATTTCGTATGTAGCCTCTTTAGGACATTTACTTGATAAATCGCTCTTGATTTATCACGAATTTATTTCGTATTTTTTTTTCGTAGTTTCATACTATAACTATATAAATTGATGTTATAAATGAATAGTAAACAATGACGCTTGTTTGGTTGTCACTTGGTTGCGCGACAACGCAAACACATTCTGTGTTTCAATAATTTCGTCCGAAGTATGTAAATAGAGGTAACCGGGGGTCCAGGGGCTTGCCCCCTGGCGAGGCGCGGAGCGCCGAGTTTATTTTATTTTTATTGATTTTGCGCACAAAGTCATAAAGTTCTGACATTTTAAGCCCAGTATCGGGAGACCGAGCTTCACTCAGTTAAAACAAAACATTTATCTGATAAATAATTTAAGTTAATCACAAAAATTAATTATAATAAATATGTATAATATATAAGTGCATGTACTGTCTTTCTAATACACTAATTGTTTCTGGTTAACTGTAACTTACAGTGGTTAGCCGTATACTGCTAAATAACTATAGCTACATTCTTGGAAACGTTTCACAGTCTTTGCTGCAAATCAAAATACCAGAAGACCGAATCTGAGTTTACATTTTTTTCCAGATTATGCTGAACGAAATCGTTATTACTATTTTTTTTCTACCATTTTCCAATTGATGATTTTCCAAAGTTTGACAAAAGCGAGCCCGAAAACTGCAAATTTTCAGCAGGTTTCAGCAGATTTTCAGCAGACTTGCAATACTGCAGTTTTTGCAATTATAAATACAATGAAAAATGTAGAAAATTCAAGTTTTGACGATTATTGGGAGGGAGTGATAGCTTTGAGACCCAGAAAAATATTTAAAAAAAAAAAAAAAAAAAAAGTTATTTTTTTACCCAATCTTCGTTTTTTTTGTTCTCCAGGAAAAAGTCATATAAACCGTATAGGTAAATGCGCGCGCGCGCTTTCGTGTGTGTGTATGTATGTGTAGGTATGTTAAACTCAAGGATTCATCCCAAAATGTCTCAAAACGGATTTCAATTAAGAAAATTTTCGAAAATTTCGATTATAACATTTGCCAATTGCCAATGCAATAGCTTCACTATTGAAATTCGCAAACGACAAATTTCGTCGCTTACACCGAAAAAATCATGGCATGGATAAGTTTTTGGCTACTCAATTCAAACGAATGCACACCTTACAGAACATTTCGGCATCAGTAATTTATTTTCTATCAACAGTATTAACTATCTGCTATAGATTCTAAACCTACTCGACGACGTTTAATGTTCACTCAACTATAGTTTAATGAGAAAATGATTAGAAAAATCCCGGTAAGAAGGAAACTGTTATTCTGAAACTGTAATTCTGTCGATTTTCCAACAACAAAAATCGTTATCCACTCGGAATGCTCTCGATTTATCTGACACGTGTGCCGATTTCTCGTTCTTCACATCAATTCAAACGTTACATTTTTAGGGTTAAAATAAATCTCACGAAATTCATGCTTATACATTGACCCCCAGCCAAAAGACATGTTCCAACAATCATAAACCTTATTCGTATGCCGTAAATGACCCTCCTGGTTGAAGTGCGGCTTAAATCTAAATTAATAAACCTTTATGTAATAGTTTGCACCTTTTTTCTCTAATAAGCACTTATACGGAATTTGTGTAATCTACATTTGAACGCTTCAGCTCCATCTAACCTTGTGGTTACGGGGCATTATACAGCTCGCAGTTCTCATTATTCCGTGATAAACCATAGGCACCAAGGGACTCATTCTCACGACATCAACTCCGAGTTTTGCCGCAATTCGCCCCAAAGTTGCAGGAAACGCCGTTTATACGTACAGCCCTGCTGACGCCTTTAAGACCCCCTTTCGATTCCCCGTTAATATCTTATAATCCGGTTTTATTAGTCGCAGAAGCCAAAGGGGTCGCCTTTCCTGGGTCGCGAGAAGTCGCGAAGTAGTTTCAAGCGCAGCAATAGAGCTCTCAACTTGCCCTCGAGGTCTTTAATGTCACAAACAAGTTTAATGTCTGCCGCTCGGTAGTTTGTAAACCCTTTCAAACATAGTTAACCCGGAGCTCCCTTGATAGTTGCTAAAATTGGTTAATAGAACCCTATTATTGCGCGAGATTGGATTTCGCACGCCGATGGAGACGGGTATATCACAATGTCACTTGGGTAATCGGTACCACAGTGCACTTGTTCCACATTGTGCTCGTAATTAGTTTCCGAATTGTTGTACTGTTAGCTGCAGGACTAAAATTTGCATTCGATAAACATTAATTAATGAATCATATTGCTGATGAAGAGGGCATAATGCTAGACAGTGTCTGATTCCTTTAACGAATTTTCAGAGATAAAATGCTGAAGCGATGACTCCACAAATTTTAAAAATAAATATTTCCAAAGAATCCGTCGTAGAAATCACTTTTGTAGCATTATTGAACGGATTCTGAAGTTTGAAACTTTAGCGGATTTCCTGAAAAAGAGAATTTATTCAATGGCTTCAAATATTTTTAAATAAACATTTTCGAAAAATTTCTCACTGTAAACCCGCTTTGAGGTATTCTGAAAAGATTTCTGTATTCAAACGCTTCTTCATAGGTTGTCATGGATATGTCTTTGCTCTGGGGGGTCAACCAAAAATTTTCGGCACGCAAAAGTTGTTGTCACGATTTTTCAAACTAATGATTTTCATGTTCAACCCAGCCGTTGCTAGGGGAATGGAACTACGGAAGTTTTCATCGCACAGAAATCGTTCGCCACTCGTTGGAAAGCACTTGATTTATGTGATAAATGTTCACCTCTCAAGCTACCAATTTCCTCCTCCTTACGTTCCTGGCTACATTCCTAAACTAAGTTGATTGGACCATAAACAATTTTCGTTTGGCTGAAACTAAATTTGCGATGACACATGATTCAGTTTGGTGAAATTTAATATTTAATATTTACTGTCAAATGCTTGTTGTTGACATCATTTGAGGAGTTAGTAATATGTGGAGGAGAGTCTAGACATGACCCGTTTTCAATAAGCGGGATAGGTACAATATTCTTAACGTAAAACAATAGCATCATTTACTCCACTCCATGGGAAACATTTTCATCCCGTTGACAACAGTCACCTGTTAACAACAACTCATTGTAGTGGCTTCTCTCCACAGTCATTTTCAACATTTTCTATTTCTATAAATAAGCCGATTGTAATATTGTTACCTACTTAGTGAAAAGCAATAGCATCATGGCAAAGACTCCTGCTGAACGTAAGCGAGAATTACGAGAGCGGAAATTACATCATCGGAAGTGCGAGCTCAAGAAACCGCTTCACCCAGAACCTTCAATGTGCGTAAATTCTTCTATAACCAGTGGCAATTCAATCGGCCAGCTTAACCAGGATATTAAAATGCGTTTCCAAGTGCAAACAACCCCGCAATTTGGGAATTTCCCAATAAGAAGATACAACCAGAACCATCAGTGTCCGTTAATTCTCCTATAACCGGTGACAATTCAATCGGCCTGCTTGACGAGGATATTATTTTGTTTCAAAGTGCAAACAACCCCGCGATTTAGGAAATTCCCAATAAGTAGATCGTTCCTAATATGCTGCAAAATTTGAAGAATCAGTGGGCACGTGCAGAAGTCTTCTACAACAAAGAGTGCTTGGCTGAGGGACAGAAAATTGCCAGTATCAAGAAAGTGCTCGAAGAACACTCAAACCGGCTGGAGAAAGGGGGGGAAAAAAAAATCAGGGTATCATGAACATAAAAATGATAGCGTCTGTATTGGATAAATAACTTTAATAATATGTATAGTATGCTTTTTTTGCCTCCAAATTCTTTATCCTAGATTTCGTCGCCTACAGTCCAAAGTTGAAGGATCTGTTTGCAACTCTCGAGGACAACCGTTATGAAATCCCCAATCGAAGACATATCTATGTAACATGGTATCTGCTTGTAAAGCAGATAGTGGAACTCTCTTACGAGTTTCTGAATCATTTCACTAGAAATAGATATGGTTTTTTTTATTCGATTTTTAGATTCTACACATCTTGAAACGGAAACCAAGAAATAAATTGTCAGGGGGTGTTGACATTTTTTTTCTTGGTCGATTACAAAGGTTTATTATTAAAAATAATGAACCAAAAATATCTTTCTTGTTTTCCATTTCATATTTATCCTAATCGTATACAATGATTACAGATAAATATGCATAATTAACATGCTACTATTATGTGTGATTTAGTTTTTGTTGAAGGTAGTTCTTTCACAAATGACAAGCGGAGATCTGGGCTCTGTATATCATGTCCGGGAAAAGCGATTTCCAATAATTTCGTCCCCCGACCGACGTCGCAGCCATAATATCATCCTCAAAGTTGCCGCTCAGTTCACCTCTCGACCAAACAACCCGCTAACGACTGAGCCATACAACTCTCCGTGAAGTTCAAGCTCCTGATGGGACCGAACTCTGCAGTTTATCTGCTTCCTCGGATTTAATCATTCCGGGTGGTTCTACAGCTTCAGTGCAAACTCAGGTGTTCTGTAGGGATTTGATGAAACGATTTCAATGTATTAGAGATGATTTTCCAGTTTAAGACCCTTTCTGCTTATGCCATATAGGTTCGTAGATGTTCGGACCAAGGATCCGAAATCTAAAGCATCCCATGTTACAAAATATGAACTGAGTTGAATATATACGCACTTCATATTCATTGTATCACATTTCACTCTTGTTGATTCTTGATCAACCTTGAGGTAGCAGTTTTAACTTTTGGGGGGATGAAAACAAAATGTTCGCCAAATTATGATTTCCGCTTCCATTATCCTGAGAGAGGCTAGCCTCTCATTGCCCAGCCTTCAAAGATCCATTGCAACGAGACACGCCGAGATAAATAACATAGTGAAACGTCGCACCAACAATGGCCCCCTCCCGATCTCACCCTTGGAGGTTGGAATTTTATATCTATTTATATTTGATTTTTGGAACATCAAGATACGAATAAACTGAGGTGCACTTTCCGGATCAGCTGAGTGAGCTCAATTCTCTCTTTTACACTCGAGGACGTTGAAATTTGATAGGAAGATCTCTGGGACCTTATGAAATAAATGAAATGATGATCTCTATCCTGATCAGCAGAGAAAAACTAAATTCTCTCCTTTTCACCCTATGAATGTGAAATTTGAGAGGGAGCCTATCTATTAGACTGACAACGAAAAAAACGAAAGTTCGAATTTTTGAGGGGCTCAAAGCTCAAATGATTGCATCAGATGCTAGGAACAACTCCTGAAAATTTCAGTCCGAACCGATAACCCCTTGAGGTCTCCTAAACCCGTTTTTTTGGTAATTGAATTATCGATTTTAGAACACTAGACGCTTAGGACAAAAAGACGGTTAGGACATGAAAGATCCATGCGTCTGGACACTTCTCATACTCTATTCCTATGTTTTCGGTGTCGTGGAACACGATGCCGCCATTATTGCAAGCGCAGAAGCTGTATTTTTTTTTTGATATTCAAGAAATCAGTCCAAATAAGTGATGGAAAAAAGGCATTTTTTGCCGTTTTTACCTAGTTTTGACTGGGAATAAAATTGTTTGCGGGTCTTTTCTGCTTTGGACCTTGTTTCCTGGCTTGTTCGAATGTAACAAGACCAAATTCGTCCTATAATATATTGTCCTTTTGGAAATATCTGCTCAAGAGTCGAGTTAGCTTTTTTAATGGTAACCGCTCTATACTTACCAGTAGCTGCGAAATCAAAATTTAACGCGCTGAAGCCCATTTTATCACATTATTTTATGTTTTTGGGCTCGTTGAACATTACGTGCTAGTAGTGGAGGCGTAGGACTCGTATTTCGGTTAATAATCAAGAGCTAGGTGTCAAAAATCGGTGAATAGAGTGGATTTTTCTTGATGTTCAAAAAATCAGTGGACAAAATTAATAGAAATAAGGGATTCTTCGCCGGTTACACCTAGTTTTGATTGGAAAAAACTATTTATGAGTGTCTCCCCTGCCTTGGACTTTGTTCTGTGACTTATTCTGAATACGACAAGACTAAGTTTGTCCCATAATACATTTTTCTTCTCGAAATATCAGCTCAAGAGCCAAGTCGACTTATTTAATGGTAACCGTTCTATATTCAATAGTGGCACTACTACTTGCACGTAATGTTCAACGAGCCCAAAAACATGAAATAATGGGATAAAAAGGGCTTCAGGGCGTTAAATTTTGATCTCGCAGCTACTGGTAAGTATAGAGCGGTTACCATTAAAAAAGCTAATTCGGCTCTTGACACGAACTAAATCACTCGCGACGAAGTTGTGGAAAACCATTATAAAACGGAAGTTAGTGAAAAACGTTGTCTATTTCCACGAAAAAATATCGGCTCTTGAGCAGATATTTCCAAAAGGACAATATATTATAGGACGAAATTGGTCTTGTTACATTTGGAACAAGCCAGGAAACAAGGTCCGAAGCAGAAAAGACCCGCAAACAATTTTTTTCCCAGTCAAAACTAGGTAAAAACGGCAAAAAATGCCTTTTTTCCATCACTTATTCGGACTGATTTCTTGAATATCAAAAGAAATACAGCTTCTGCGCTTGCAATAATGGCGGCATCGTGTTCCACGACACCGAAAACATAGGAATAGAGTATAAGAAGTGTCCAGACGCATGGATCTTTCATGTCCTAACCGTCTTTTTGTCCTAAGCGTCTAGTGTTCTAAAATCGATAATTCAATTACCAAAAAACGGGTTTAGGAGACCTCAAGGGGTTATCGGTTCGGACTGAAATTTTCAGGAGTTGTTCCTAGCATCTGATGCAATCATCTGAGCTTTGAGCCCCTCAAAAATTCGAACTTTCGTTTTTTTCGTTGTCAGTCTACTATCTATGACACTATGAGATGAACAAAATAACGGGTTCCATCCTGATCAGCTGTCTGAGCTAAATTATCTCCTGTTCATCCTAGGAATTAGAAATACGGTGAGAAATTTCTCTGAGATATTAAGAAACGAACAAATTGGTGGGATTTTTCCTGATCAGCTAAGTGAATTAACTTCTCCCTAGTTCATCGTAGCATCGTAGGGTGCCTATCTGACAACAAAAATCTAATGGAATAACTGACTCCATTCCGATCAGCCTCTACATGCCAACCATTTCCTTCCCCCAAGAGACGCTCCACGTACCAGAACTGCCAAGCCACAAAATGCATGATATCATTCGATTTAGAACATGCCAAGAGTCGGAATGCCGTCTACTAGTACAGTGCGTTCATTCTCACGCTCTTTTTGACCGCGTTTGGGAGTGAGACGCTTGACCCGTGACTCGACCGATTTTTTTTTTTCTTTTTAGTACATAATTCTGTACCATACCCGTAATTTTATTTCCGTACCTAAAACAAACAGCAATATTTTTGGCTGGAGTTCATGCTCTTCTATAGTGAGTGTCCAGATTCGTTATGTCGCATTTAATCTGGTGCAGTAAATTAAAAAAATTGAAATGCGACACTCGAAAGTACAGTAAAAATTTCATCTGATCATCTCCAAGTTGTGGATATGCTCTGGAGTTTTGGGAGTTTCCCTTCTTCGACAAAAATATATTGTGTATCCACCCTTTTTTTTTAGAATGAGGCCTCACTTCTCCTTCTTCTTCTAAAAGTAAAACTTTTTTGTAGAGAGTTTTAATCCTGTTGGACATCTTGCTCGAATAGGCACACTTGTTACCTGGAGAACACTAACAGTGATCTGCTTAGGATGTGTGAATGGGTTGCCCCTTGACGGTGATTTCACCGTGAACTGATCGTTCCAAAATTGTTAAACTTTTGTTATGAATCTACCTTTACTTTTCTTTAGTATCTAACTGTCTGTCAGAAAATCCCTGTGACAAGTACGAAGTTCAAGTGCTTAAAGTTTGACTTCAAGTTCAAGAGTCCATTATACTTTTCTCTTCTGGGTTTCGACTGATTGCCCTAGGGACCCATTCCACCAGTCCTGCAGGTAAAACACCTTTCAGATAAGCGTCACATTCTCTTTTTTCTACTATTTAGTCCATAATATATCTCGGATGAAGTTCAACCCATTCGATGGACAATATCTATTTTACATTATCTCCATATAGATATATACTTACTTGACTTTATTGTTTGAAATTTTCTGAGTGATATTAAATGAGATAGAGCAAGGAGTTATTTTACGACAACTGCTGATGAGTTATGCTAATCTACTTTCATTTCTAGTTCTAATATACTAATCTTTTAATCATGATTCCATATAAATATTTTATATAATAAATATATTATTGAAAAATTTTAAAACGAGTTCTAAATGTATTATAATAATACGAGTAGATAAGTAGATCTTACTGAACCTTAAAATGCCAATTTATAAAAAAATAATCAAGGATGAGTTGGATCCTTCCCGACCTTGCCTTAAATCTGCAATATTCACCTTTGGTTTGAGCTTTATATTGATAATATTAGGGCTCGAAACTCCTCAATAAACAGAACGCGAGATTAATAATAACAATATGATAATTATTGAACGAAGACCAAACTGTTTCTTCAACAGTAGCATTGCAGCTGTGGAGCCGAGAGACCAGCCACCCATTGCGCCGTCTTTTAAAATGTTTCAACCCTTCGTAGACCGCGCGAGATCACAGAAAGTCCAATATTACTAAGTGTTGTTGTTTCTTTGCAAGAGATCAACAGAGAAGGTAATGGCCCCATGATTTGCCTTCCCCCTCTACGATTGTGGTGAACTCATCACCTCCCAGTGTAAGCTAGATGTCACCCTCAAGAGTTTGATGTTCTTTATTTTGTTAATGGACACTGAGCGCCGGGCACGGTTCTATGTTTTACTCAAGCAGTTATACCTTCCAATTAGTGAGTGATTGGTAATTATTATTTGTTGAAGATTTCATATAATTGAATTGGACTTATTCCGTAGCAAGTCCTCGAGTAAATAACTATTGTTTTTCTTCCTAGAGGCTTAAAATATAAAATAAACTGATGAATGTCCGATTTAGAAAGATACACAATGACAATTATTTTTGATCTGCGCTAGTAACATGTTTGTCGTTATCAATTGATAAATTTTAGCGTGCTAACTATTTACTACTTGTTTGTTTCCCAATTTGTCTTTTATCTAAACATTTATATGGTCTACAAAGGAATGTAGTTGTGGTACCTACATTATTTTATATTGCTTTTTGATTTATTCTATGATCGGTTTATCATTAGAATTTTCATTTAATTTTCAGCAATTTTCATTTTGCTTAGGGGGCTGTCAGTTGCTTGTGGTTGATTCATGATTCAATAGAAAGCGGAATACTTATGAAAATCTAGACTCCATACCTATTTAAGGTTGAACTAGTTCGACATTCGTTTCAATATTACCTACAACGATTTATTTCATGGCCCGAAGAGCTATTATTCAGACATGAACTGATTTATAATTACTATTTTTATTTGTCTCCCGAATAAAAATGTATAACAGGCTTTATAAAAAGGCCTTCTGTCCTTTTTTTTCTTTTTTTTTTTAATTACAATCCAACGTTTCTCCCCAGGAACTGGGGTTTCTTCAGGAAGATTAATATTCAAAAGTGTAAAATATCTACTCACTTTTAGTTTTTTTGTGTCTAGTTATACGTATGTTTTATCTAGCTCGCTTGTGACGGTAATTATGAATTTAGTCAGAGTCAATCAATCAAATACGAGTAAATTTTGCCCAAATTTTGAGTGCCTTAACGGAAGTTAATTGAATTTAAATTTTTCATCTTAACCACTTCTAAAAATATTCTTTTTTGCAAATTTGATTCTCTTCCTACAATTTAAAATTTTTTTGAAGTCCATAGTATGTCCTAAAGATCTGCAATGGGCAACCAACGCATTTTTTTGTACCGTCTTGTCTTAGATCCGACTCATGTTTTGAAAAACGACGCCGAACGGACTGACACCCCCCACATACACTTTTCCCACTACCACAAGGGATCTGGTAGACCAAGTCTGAACGTTGTTCTTTTGGTGTGAAATCTTTTAGTTTGGAAAATAGTGGCCTGTTTGTATTAAGTGTTCGAAATGCAATTTTGACGTGTTTATAGAGCTCGAAAATCTTTGTCATTTGTTCTGCCACCCCTTTCAAGTAAGGGATTGAATATTATTGGACTGGTTGTTGTTGTTGAGTTGATGGACTACTGTTTTGAGTGTTTCTTCGAAGTGTGCTATGTATAGTTTGTTCTACCATTTTGAAGGGGGTACCCATTAGCCGTGAGGATCACTTTTAATCTTTTTATGTTTTCTTTTTGAAATTTGGGGTCAGAAAGCGTGAGCCATCGATGTACAATATTTTTCACGACATTTTCCTTGTGCCGGGGTGGAGCATGCGTAGAAATTTAGAAATCGTCTGGAGTGTGTTTCTTTGAAATAGTGGTTTGTGGTGAATTTCAATGTCCGAAAATGAAATTCTTCTGGCATTTTCTTCCTTCATTATGAACTGACGAGTGGGGCAGTAGCTATTGAAAAGTGAGAACGTCTGCTATAATGACTGAATCAAGTAGAAAATAATAAATGCTGTCATCAACATATTTCTTAATTATTTGGATGTTGTCGCCAAACTTACTTTTAATTAGATTAAAAATGTCCTCCATAACGATGTCGTTCGTAGGGCTGAGTGGATTTCCCATGGCTAATTCCACGGTTTGCAAATACACTTGATCCTTCCAAATGAAGAAAGAATTGACCATGCAATAATTCAATGCATCTAGGAACTTTGTTTTCCCCCTAAATTATTGTGCTTCCGTTGGATAACGTCCCATTTTTCAGCAGCGATTTTATAAAAAGACCTTTTTTATGAAGCTTGTTATAATCTGAACTGTCCAAATAAAGAAACGTAGGTAATTAATAAGTATATCATTAAAAACATCTGTCGGGTATAGAGCGCCCGTGTGGTTCATGTTGTCACAAAGGGCGCGATCTACGAAGTGTTAACAAATTATTCTGCAGATTAGGTTCAACCGTGATTTCGGATGTTCGATAAGTAAGACCGTGGAAAGTTTACTGAGACACACCGATGTATAGGCTCCAAATATTGACAAGAAAGATACACAGGAAGACCCTCAGGTAAAACGAGAGTTGAGGAAGGAAAGTGGATACTTGTAGATCCCGAATAAACGGGAAAAACTCGGGCGGGGAAACTAAAGAGCAATAAAAAAAAACTCGAGACAAAAGCGAAAGGTAAATTGAGAGGATAGGAGAGGATTGGGGCTTCGCGAGAGGGGATCGCCAGCGGGAGAGAGAGGAGATTTCGTGCTGGCGGAAAATAGCTGAAGGAGCGAGATGAGAGTCGAGGGCTGAAGCTTCATTAACCGAGCTTGAAGCGCAAACCCTCTTCAGAGCGTCGGAGCGTGGCTAAGGGAAACTATGCACTTCCTAATGGCCTCCCTATTAGAAAAGCCCAAGTTTTCCCTTTGAAGGACCCAAAAAAAGAGCGTATAGTTTTTTAACGGTATAATGTGTCTTTTAAGCGAGTTAAATTGTCTGGGTTTCAGTTTCAGCGGCATCTATAAATGATGAAACTATGCCTTTACCAGGTTTTTTATTAATAAAGAGAAGAATAATGGAAAATACGTGAAATGCTGAGTGAGACTTGTTTGAAAAGCTTATATCATTGACCTCTTTTTTTTTTTAGAGGTCAATGATATATTTTGCGTATTATGTGGTACATTCAATTGCCCATTTATTACCTAAATTGAAAGTGTAAGTAAAATAAGAAGCCAACTGTACTAAAAATATATTAAAAAATGGCTGAAAACGGCTAAAAATTGTTAAATTTAAATTTTTTAGGGGGAATATTGCTCAAATAAAGCTTAAAACTATAAAATAGAACATTAAAAATGTATGTACAAAATTATCCTGAAAAATGTACTTATGATTCACTAAAATTTTCTAAAAAATCGATAAAAATAGCAAAAAAAGCTAAAAATTCAAAACCTCTATTTCAATAGGAGATAATTATTTGGAATACTTTGGAATACGTTTTTTGCCATACAATTATCACTTAAGTATTTCCTTTACTCAAAAAGCTCAAATTTCAAAACAATTTAACATTATAAAATTCTAATTTACGAAAATTCGCGCATACGATCATACTGAATGACTGAACTTTTTAAAAAATAAATAGTTCACAAGTGAGTAATATATTAACTGAAATAACTTCATGCTATTTTCATCATCAGATGAAGCATCATAAGATTAGGGACTCATTGCAAATACATTATCAGGAATTTTATCTTTAATGGCCATCTTTTAACTATACACTTGCTTATCGGGTGAAACCAATAATCAATTGAAAACATCCTGTACGTTTCCAGGCAAATAACGAGGTAAGTAAATTATCCAATTAAATACCTAACGCTATTCTCTGGAATGCATGCAGTCGCGATGATTTAGTATATTGGCTAAATCTGAGGAAAATCGTTATAAAGAATGCATTAATTAATAAATAGAAAATAAAACTCGGGAAGTGGTTTATAGTGCTTCCTACTATCAAGCAATTTCTCCCACTGTATGTGGAGCGAGATGATATCATATACTATAGTTTTACGGAGTGAACTGATTTAATTTATTCTGTAATACGAAATGAGCATACACTATAAGTAACTGATTAGAACTTTACACAGAGAGCTGGTAACCCTTTCATAAGTGTACGGAGTGAGTTGAAATAATAGTTTCTGGATGTACGGAGTGACCTGGCATTATCTATTCAAAATTGTAAAGAGCGAGCAGACATAAAGTCCCTCTACCCCAGTTATTCCAAAATATTTGGGGTATCGAAGTGAAACGGAGAGCGTTTTTGGGGTACCTACCCTATACTACGTTTCAAGCAAATAAACATCAGGTAAAATCAAAACGTTTTTGGACTACCCAAAGGGGGAAAGTAGGGGGGGGGGGGGGGGGTAAGTACTTGTGATAGAATTTTTCCATTTTTTGCCAAGTGTCGATGTATTTTAGAGAATATGGTAGTGGTGAAGACGATGGTGAAACCGGAATTGTGATATCGTATTCCGTTCCCAGATTTGAGCTGATGAACCACGAAGGAGCACGATTTCTAAAGATAGAAACTCTTAGAAAAATGGCGCTTCTTCTTGGTTCATCGGCTCCGAGAAAAGAATAAGATATCGCAATTGTGATTTCACCATCAAGTTCTGCTCAAAAAACTGTAAAATGAGTCGACAGTTGACAGAAAATGAAAAAAAAAAAAATTTCCGAAGTATACGCAACACTCCTCCCTTTAGGTAGTCCCAACATTTTACGATTTTTATCTGATTTTATTTGCTCAAAAGTTAGTATCAAGCACCCAGAAAAAGCTCCCCAAGTTTCACTTTGATATCTCAAAAATTGAGGAAAAATGTTGGGGGGGGGGGGGGGGGTTACTTTTGGGACACCCTGTATATGTCCCTCAGGTGGACGGCACGAACGCTCCAAGGGTTAAAGTGGAACGTACGAACGCTCCCGAAGGAGCACTCTCTTTTCTCTCAACCATGTACGAACGCTCCCGTACCCTTTGTACGAATCCTCCCGCTGAGCAATGAGATCTCGAAATCGGCAACAGCTTTTCGTTTGACGGCAGCTCTGAGGACCGTCTGATGAACATCATTCTGTGATAACGATGGATGGTCATGATCACCCACGACTTCAACAATGTCACGGCCTAATGTTTTTATTGCACATTTGCAGGATTTTGTTGCACATTACCATCGCTTCACATCATTCACCAAATACTTATGGAAAACGAATTTATACGAGTTCACCAACATCATTTCGCGACCTTTAAGCGTTCCCTTTTGAACAAATTCAACCGCGTGCGGATCCATATTGTGAGCAACACGAACAAACGACAACTATTCTTCTTGTCTTGTACTGTCTAATCGCCCACATGAGATCACAAAAACATCCAGCCAGATAGTAGGAGACAGCGGGAGGACACATTACTCCGTAAACAAAGATTTGAATACGAGACATGATAACTCTCGATAGGATTGAGCGAAAAACTTAGTTCTTGCGTCTGAGTCGTTTATAGCGAAGAAAAAATGTATCTCCGGGGGACGTTAATTTTTATTTCATTTTCCAATTCTTCAAAATCCAGAAATTTTCATTTAAATAAAAATTATATTTTGTATAAATTATATTATAAACTACGCCCGTTTGGCCACCCTTTGGAATGTATTTAGCGAATAACGGTTTAGTGTGAGAAAATCTCACATGTCACCTCTGGCAAATTAATGAGAACGTCCGTGTACATTTGACTGGGCACCGAGGGGAGTATTCGTACATGGTGAGGCTCCGACAAAATCCCTTTCTCTTTCCCGGGGAGCGTTCGTACATTGCGCTCGTCCCTCCAAATCAACATAATTTATGTACTCAGACGAAGAGTCAAAATTTTTGAGACGGTGTAGAAAGTAAAACTTCCTATTATTGAGGCTGTGTTATTTCTTTTTTGAACCATCCAAAAGTGATTTCAGTGCTTTTGCGATCTTTGTAGACGCGAAAGATAAATTTTGATATGATAAATTTATGTATGAAATTTTTTGTCTGATCGCTCCTTACTTCGTGAAGTCATCTGGATAATACGAGCAAGCGAAAGATGAAGAAGAACAAACTGATCGAGTAGGAGTCAAACTTGGTTCATCCGCACAAATAAAGAAAGCACTCACACAAGGAGCTCGAACAGTAGGGCGTCCTCTTCGATTGCTTGACGCCGAGGGGCCACTGAAGGAAAACATTGGAGAGGCATAAATCTTACCTAGGACAGCCATGACGAGGAAAGATTGGTCACAGTCGTTGGTTTTCTTCTCGCGGGCCATTTATTACTCTTTCCCAAGATTTGTCTCCTCCCCTCGTTTCCCATTGGCTGTATAATGCCGGTCGAGATATAGTGCGAAGGAATTCCTTTAATAGAATAACAGTCCGTCCTTTCGGCCGTTCTAATCCGGAAGCGGTGATAATTGATCCTAGAGGAATGTGACAAAAATGGATTCATTTTCGGATTTGGCGAATTCTTCGGACACCCACTGAGAGTGTTGAAAAACTCCAGTTTAGGATTCATTCCGAAAATTTCTGGAAGAAAAAAGATTCACGATTTTTTTACTAACATGAAAATTACAAACAAAGAATAAACTAGGTAGGTATAAGATTTATAAAAATACAATCGTATCTACATATTCGGTATCGTGGTATCGTTTGATAAACTATCTACTTATTATATGTTTCCCCAAAAAGAGCTGTTTCGTAACGTTTTGTAGCATACCCTTTAGGAAGGAACACACTAATCCGCGTCATACCGACGCCACTTATCGGATGGATCGGATTTTAAGATTCGTAAGCTGCTTTAAATGTGTTGTCTCGCTATTCTTGATGAATTCCAATTAGAAATATAATGCTGATTACAAATATACCAACTGTGGAGGTGTATTCCATAGAAAAAAATGCAAAATACTCATACAAAGTTCCAGTCATACAGCAGGATCATTTGAGCGTATTTCCGTAAATTATCGTGACGAATGAAAAAAAAAATTGTTAACTATCAATAAATTTCATGGCAAAAAAACTGTTCTGAATGATATTTCGCAATTCAAGAACGATTCGGAATTTTCAACTTTTTTTGGTAGTTTTTTATCGATTTTTCAGCAAACCCTGATGCAATTTAAGTACATTTTCAGCACAGTTTAGTACTTAAATATTTAAATGATCGAGTTCATTTTTTAAACTTTCTTAAATTAAAATTTTGCTAAAAAGATGTGTACATTTAACAATTTTTAGCCACTTTCAGCCATTTATAGTCATTTTTGAACACAATATTCTTAAAAATTTGACCTATAAGCTTAAAAAGCGCTGGACAACAAACTCATCTTTTATTAGGAAATTTAGCTTTTTTTGGTGCAAGAATGGACTTTTTATCTCAATCTTAAGGAGAGCTATCGTCTGGAACATAACACACACACACACACAATGTATATAAATATATATAAACCTTCAAGCTCTACGGTTCTCAAAATGTGGATTTTAAAATTTTGAAGCCATTGCAATAGCTTATTTTTCCACGAAAATTTGCTAAAAATACAGTTTTCGTAAGTCCTCTATCTAATTTGCAAACCAACATAGGTAAATTGCAGAAAATTCACTTCAGTTAAGAAAAAATTTACTGCTTAATTTACCGTTTTTTTGCACAAGTGGAGCAGCAAACATAGATAGATAATACCTATCACTTATTGTACCTATATCACGTTCCTATTGGACATATTGGTGCGACATACCATCAATAAACGATCTTCATATTAAATTAAATTATTGAAATTGAATCAAATTGAATTGAAAATTTCTAACGGGACACAAATACGATACTAGTTTATTATTGATTTGGGGAGGTAATGCAAATTTTACACACGTAAAGTCTAATAAGCAGCTTTTGCTAATCTCAGTAAGTATAATAACATTCAATATAATACCTTTGTAAGAGATGGTAAGTGTTTATTGGTAACATTTCTATTGACTCTTTCCATCAGTTTCATGAATCAATGTATCTGAAATGTAATTACTTAAAAGTTTTGAGGAGATAGGAGGTCAAAAGTTTGATTTTCAGTTGATTATGGATCAGCTGATACAGTTGAATCAGCTTCTAGAGTTGATAATGGATTATCAGCTTTTTTTATTGGATATAAAGAACGAAATTAATTTTTTTGTTCAACAATCATTGTTGTTCGACGGAAATAACACACAACAACTATACTGAATGCCACTGCGCATTATATACCTAGTGTGAAGTTTTGGATTTCTGTTTTTCTGAGATTTCATGTAAATAAAAACTCACAAGAACTATAGTCCGCTCTCAACTCAGCTAGTTAATAAGTTCCACATTTGCTTTAGGGAAAACAAAGAGTAACTTGGCCCGTTAATATCCAACACTTGGAAATTGCTCCCAATATTTTCTAGGCACAAACAACGCAATGTTAGTTGCGGTTCACGGCATCGACCGATTTCTCGTCAGATAAAAACGGACGCACCGTCAAGCACAGTGATGGGAAACTGAACCGATGAAATGGTCAACTGTCAAAAGATTGCGAGCACTCAGATGGCTTTGGCGATAGACCGAAGTAACGTTTTCATTTTCGACATCCACAGCGGGTGGAAAGAGCAGATCCTGTAAATAAATAAACACCGGGTTTCCGCGAAAAATAAAAAATAAATCCTGGGATGAAGAGCAGGTGGTAGATAAAAAATGGGAGTTTTGTGCAGGTTGGAGGTTTCCAAATGGTTCCGGTTTCATTGGAATGAATCCTGTGAACCGATGGAGGGGAGATTGTTTCGCATTGATTTGATTCGAAGTTTATTGAGTTAATTGATGGATGAATCGGTGGCAGTTCATATTCAAGTACAGTATATAAAATATTTACTTCGTTAATTGTTCATATATGGATATTCCTGGCATATAGGTAGATTGATTTCGTATTTGAGGGTGAATTCTCAATACTTCCGTTATAAATAATTATTAGATAGGTCGATGGAGGTCATGATATCGGTGCACAGAGATATCCCACTCGGCTTCAGTGCCCAATTAAGCTGTACTCATGCGGCTCTCGATGTTTTGCGGGAGGCTCATGGATAACGTGGAGATATTGAAGTGCATAGCACGCAGTTTCAAGGCGAAGTTCTAGCGTAATTACAAAAGGAATATTTTGTATGAGAAAGCTTTCGAAGTTCTGACTGATTATGGTTTTTGGCGATTTTTGCTGAGTGGTAATGCATTTTGTAGAGCGAGCTCTATGGCCTGCTGCAACGGAGGCTTGGTAACTCACTTCAGCGACAAGGACTCAGAATATGACCAGGGCGATGAAACATTTGTTTGGGCTTCCATTATCGCACCCATCTGAGCTGATGAACTGATTCACAGATGAATTGATGACCATAAAATCAGTACACAACCGAGTAGAGGAAGTTGATTACTGTTTTTTTTTTTTTTTTTTTTTTTTTTTTTTTTTTTTTTTTTTTTTTTTTTTTTTTTTAACAGTTATATTATGCCAGGATGCTAATTTCCGCGGTAATTGTTTACTATTACTTTGTCACCTCTAACTTTTTCAGTATTTAGATATATTATCAGCAATGGACTACCAACGACAGATAAACATGTTTGAAGGGCCGGAACAACCAGATATTGCTAGTTACATGGGGTCAAAGTACAGGTCTCATCCGACTAATCTGTATTTTTACTAAGGGATTGACTACTTGATGTTATGTAATTTTGAGATGCGAGCTTGCGAGCATCCAGACCACCAAGAATGCAGAATGCTGTGTATAGGTTGGTGGTCTGAATGCTCGCAAGCTCGCATCTCAAAATTACATAACATCAAGTAGTCAATCCTTCAGTAAAAATACAGATTAGTCGGACATGTAGGTCAGAATGAAGTGTATGTCTACGGGCTCAAACATGTTTCAGGCATTCAAATACTATCTCTTTATATTTCTATACCTTTCCACTACAATATATGTTAGTATCGAAACGATTGGAGGTGACAAAGTAATAGTAAACAATTACCATTTCCGCCAATCCGCCGATCTCCTAGCCCCACTTCGAATCGCTCCGCGTACTCTTATCTCTGAATTACACAAGTCCCTCAGTCATTTTTAAAAACTCATGATGGACTCGTTCCATTGAGCAAATATGCGTCAAGTAAATGGAGAATTCAAAGTGACTCAGAACAAGAGAACAACAGAGGGTGTTCAAAGTAGTACAGCTACTATAGGGAAGTAAAGCACGATACAGGAATCACACCTGACGGAATCCTCTGAAAATTATGTCAGATGTATATACATTTTATACATATAAATATATATGTTATATATATAATTATATATGTTATGAATAAAAAAATCATGACTCCTAAGTCCCAGACTTTCTCTAGACTTTAGCCAAAGCGGCGTCATCTATGGAATACGTTGAACTGAAACAAAGATTTTCGTGTAAAAATGTAGTGTTATTTCCAGTAAGCTAATGTGTATAATGAAATAGCAGCGTTAAGGTATCATCTTGAGTACAGATCTATATAAATATCGTATGCATGTAGGAGAGACTTGACGTCAGATAGGTGGCCTAGCAGATCATTTATATGTACTGAAAACAAAGATATAAACAAATCCTTTGGAATCATTCATTTCAGACGACTGCCAACGATGATCATTAGATATGTACTTTGTCTAGGAAGTTCTTGTTATTTCAGGGCAGGTAGTAAGACTTGTGGATATTGATCAGCGCAACATGATAGAACTTTGATGTTATATTCGGTCCAGGCATTAAAGATAAATTAACCAGAAGCCATAAATTTTTGCTTAAATTTATCAGAAACAACCCACGTGTAAATTTGTTGCAGGCAACTGTTCGCTAAATTCGAGATTCTGGTTCGCCAATTAACTTATAAATTATAACAGTTTGGCACGCTAACTTTATAGAGTGTATGATTAAAATCATATCCTATCATGACTCTCGAGTCTTTGATACTCTACACTGTAACCAAAGATGTGTCATATGTTGAATATACTGTATAGAAACGTAGAATATATTATGGGCATGAGTGATCAGTCCTGAAATAATGTATAGCTGGCAGCAGTGTATAGATACCAACTTGAGAACTGATTTTGCCAAATATCGGGTCGTCTGCATATAGGGGGAAACAGCTGACATGAATTAGGAGGTCTCGCAGGTCATGTATAAAAAGAAAATATATGTTAACAAAAGCTTTTAGTATCTTCCGTTTCGAAAGACTGCCAAGGACGATCTTTAGATACTTCTTCTCATAAGTTACTATTATGGCAGGGCAGGTTTTAATTCTTGATGGAATTGCAATCAGCGCATTGTTGTAGAATCTCGATCATATACTTTTTCAAATTCAAATTTCTTTATTCACAAGATAATACACAGCAATGTCTTTACTCATGTAGCACAAAAAAAAAAAAAAAAAAAAAAAAAAACCCCAAGTTCGTGAATGTGTTCCTAAGATCTTGACGATCCGTCCCGCAGCTAGTTGTCACTTGGTTCATATTTTAAAGGTAATTCAAATAGAAACCCTATAAAGTTCTGCTTAAATTTATTAGTAACAAACGACAAATCAATTTGATGTAGGCAACTATTTGCAAAATTATAAGCTGTATTCTGGTTAACCAATTAATTATTCATTCAAGTTTGAATCAGCCCTCTGTATTAATGATAACGGTGTAACTCGCTAACTTTATCGAATAAATAACGAAAATCGACGGCGCAATATTACAGTTGCTTAATAACTGCGGAACCGTTAAATTTCTAGGAGCTCTACAGCCCGGGGTACTTTCACAGCTGATAATTATCTCCCCAAAATGAGGCAGGTTGCCATATTTTACCCGGCAGCCTAACCGAGGTTCAATGATAACGGTTTGCAATCCACGCCGACGTGGAACGTTTTACCGAGCGGTTCGGTAGGGAAATACGATCCTAATGTTATGAAGATATTCGCATTTAGAGCACCTGATAGAAACGGCCCGACCGAACGGGGGTCACATTAAAATGCCGTTATTCCTTGCTCCGTTTCCCCTAGTTCGTAATGTTTTCACGTTCGAGGGAGGACCCGAAAAGGCCCCTGTAAGGGGTGCGTCCCTTACGCGTCCCATTAAAGGCAAATTACGTCCCTTGATTGGATTAAACTTTACGTCGGCTGGGTCCCTCTGAAAAAGGAACGTTTAGAGCTGGTACCCAGACACTTTCAATCGTTCACACAAGGACTTAATGATGATTTGTATCTAAAGAACTACCAATTCGATAATCACCCAATGTTGTGCTAGTTTTGCGAACTTCACAATTTGAATTTGGTGATCTCCCAGTCCTGCAAGCGAGTTGACGTTGATAGTTGTAGTAGCGGTATGTACAGTTCAAATACATACTTTGATTATTTAACTGTTAGCTTTTGATATTTGATCTAACTCTTTCAACCGTTATGATGGAGGCATATTTGTGGTTTATGATTATGTTACTGCCAATTTGATAGTAACTCTAGGCTAACCATTTTTCACGAACTTCAGGCTTTGTACGATGTTCCGCCAAACACAATAACTTAAGTTAGTAATAATAGGCTTGCATTTTATTTCTCAACCAATAGAAAACGCGAAACTCTGAACTAACACAACACGATTCGGAATGTCATGTAGCCCTCTCGGAATTCCATAGTATCAAGATACGTCAAATCGATTATTACAACTTGTCGATCGGCAAATTTGCAGAAACTCGACAATCTCCTCTCAATTTGCGATTATCCAGTTTTGTCTTAAAAAAGGGAACTAAATATAAACTTGTCTACTTCGATCGTATGTTACAAATTTGATGAATCATCTGTTTAGAACGGCTCTCTAATCAGTACTGCAATATTATACATCTTAAAGGTGTCATTTATTTACTTAATTTTCATTTTGTAGACATTCCTCCAATAAACTGGTCAATCTCGACTTTCTCACGAACTCCGGATCATCCTTCGAAATCCTCTGATACATATACGACGCCGATAAACCAAACAAGAGGGTCTTTCAAGATTTATTGATAACATACCGGCTATATTATACTACGGCCTAGAAAGATATATAAAAGTGTTTCGACTGGAGGAAGAAAAATCTGTGGGAGAACGGATGGGAATGATAACCGGAAATTCTGCCGGCATTCGGATCAAGCGCGATGAGAATTTCGCCCTTCGCCGGGTCGGCGGAAAAGGGGAAGAGCTCTCTCAGAAAATCAGTTTATCCAGGAAGACCGACTGATTCTTGTGTGTTTGGATAACACAAATGGAATTATTCTTTTGTGTGCGCGTGTTATTGGGGTCGAGGGGAGAAAATTGAGAGGAGAAAACTGCATCAGAGGGGAGAAAACTGAGTGTTACGACATTGCCAAGAGACCCCTGCGGCCAACGGGGCGCTTTGGGTTAACAAAGGGGAAAAAGCTGACTTGTTTATTATTTTTTTGATGCAATCAGTATCGACATTCTAGACGAAATATCACCTATCGAGGGCTCAGTAGAACGGTGAACCACAGATAAACTTTGCTGCCTCGGCCCGTTTAGAGAACCTGGAGTAGAAGAAAACAAATACCTTCGGGTAATGGAGGAGATTCTATTTGTTAGAAGGAACATCATGCATTCAGCGGCAACAAGTTCGAGAATGTGTTGCTATATATGACTTTAGTACAATTGGTTTTGCCTATATTGTACCGAACTGTCATAGTGTGGCATGATGATTTTGGAAGGAGCGCACCGAGCAGTAATCAATCTAAAAAAACGAATCTTTGAAATAGCTTCTGAACTAGGCCACGAAATCCGCCTTACTCACGATAATCTGAATGACCCCTGCGGCTGATTGCTTTCATAATCGCGTACAGATCAGCTGATGACTTCGTCGTAAAGCGTTTTCTTTAGTGGGATATTCTAATAAGTGTGAAATGGGCAAACACCAAATCTAGTAGGACCAAAGTCCAAAGATGAACCGTAGAAGTTTGGGAAATTTCCGGGAAAAAGTGTTTGTTCTAATAAGTACGAGGTGAGAGAGAAATCAAATGAATTTTGACATTTCATGTCTTTGCTATGGCACACAACCAAATTTTCGTTATGTCACGTTACGTTACGTAACGAAATATGTTTTGATGATTTCCGCTTACAACCGAGTCGTTGCTAGGGAAATGGTACTTCGTCGTTTTTCATCCCACAAAATTCGTTGACCATTCGTTCGAAAGCTCTCGATTTATCCAACCATAATACGTTAACTAATGCGAAGTGGGTGGCCAGCAAGCTGAGTTATGAGCATGGTTATATAAATAATTATTGTTTACACACAGGTGATCATTCTCAATAATTGATATTGTGAACATGATTGCAACCGCTTGTTAATTTCTGACGATTTCATTTGATTCATAGCAGGTGATCCGAATATTGCGAGAACGGTTTGATTTGTGAAGCAGTGGTTAAATCATTTTAATAGGTAATTTCTATACTTTACACTCTAGGATGCTGTAATTTCGTATGTAGCCTCTTTAGGACATTTACTTGACAATGCCCAGGGTCCGGATCAGATGAGTGGCTCTTAAAGCTAATTTCTATGCTTTACACTCTAGGAAGCTGTAATTTCGTATGTAGCCTCTTTAGGACATTTACTTGACGATGCCCAGGGTCTGGATCAGCTGAGTGGCTCTTAAAGCTTGCATACGAATCTGCAACACATACTCGTACGAGTCTTCAACTAAAGACGTGAAATGTCCCAATGTGTTGCAGACTCGTATGCAAGCGTTCTTTAAATTGTCCTTGTTATTTGGGGAATTGCGAATAAACCAGTATTTGTACAACATACTACACGGTTTTTGGTCCTTTAACCGTTATCATTGCGTCAGTATTGGAGTGTTTTTCATGCGTGAATTTTCTTGGTAGATATAATGATTTTGATGGTATAATACAGCTTGAATTTTAATCAAGCTGGAAAGTACATTTTCCTTTCAATTGCTGATTACGTGTGACAGATAGACATTAATCGAAACAGTCATTTCACTGGAACTATTGTATGAGGAGTTTCGGTCCACAATATTCTTCGTACAAGACGAAGCAACTTGACTTTTATTTCTATGCATTCAGTAACATGTATAGTAAGTAATAACTAGAGACTGGAATCGAGTACACTTGCATGTGTATTTTTTATTTGGTATATCTTTGGCTGTTGACGTTCTTAAGCGTTTCTAAGATTTCCCAAATTTAAATTTAAATTTGCATCAAGTTTGCGTTTTTGGAAACATTTGCATATATTTGCGTTTTCGGGAACATTTGCATATATGGTAAGAAAGTGCTCACTCCAAACATACTTTCCTAAATCCAAAAAAAAAAAAACAGAAATAGAAAGAAAATATAAAGTTCCAGTAGTGTAGCATGATCGTTTGAACGAATTTTCTTAAATCATCTATCCTATATAATATGTAAAATTGTATTGCAATTTGAGCAATTTAAGTACAAAGAAATTGTTAATAGCCGATCTGATGGAAAAAAAGTCATACTAAATGAAATTCGGCTATTCAAAAAAGATTTTGAATTTTTAGATTTTTTCGTTGCAGTTTTTGTAGTTTTCAGCTCATATATTAATGAAATTTATGTATTCGTTTTTCAGCATAATTTTGTGCAAACATTTTTAATGTTCCAGTAAATCATTGATTTTTTAAAATAAAATTCTGTTAAAAATTAAAACGATTTTTGGCCGTTTTTAGCCATTTTTAGCGATTTTTTTTTTTAATGTGATCAATTTTTTGTGCTCAAAAAGTGCTGACCAAAAGACTCATCCTTTCATTAGGAAAGCTTGATTTTTTGATCGCAAGAACGGGATTTTTATCTAAATCCTAAGGAGGGTTTTCTCTGGAACGACACTCCTATACACATATACCTATGAAAAAGCGCAAACTTCAGGAATCGTTTCAGAATGCCTCAAAACAGATTCCAATAAAGAATTTTCTCAAAAATTTTGATTTTAAAATTTTCCGAGTCATGGCAATAGCTTCATCTTTTATAAAAATTTGCTAAAATCTGAGGTTGTCCAAGTTGGTTGCTACTGAACACTAAGTTCCCTGAATTAGGGCATTGAGTGACTGATCCCGTGGAATACCTGAAAAGGGAGGGTTTGCGAGAGGATCCAGCGCGAATCGGATTACTTGCAAGTGTGTTCCCATCGCCTTGATCATTACTGGAATGTCTTCCTTCTTGCTAATTGGAGAATATTATCGATTCACAACCTGATACCTAAACTTTCTACCATTATAAACACAGAATGTGTTTTAGCCTTGGCATCTCCAAACGAAAACGAAACGTTTACGAGATACTGATCAATTGCGTACCAAACAATAATATAACAAGTACCGCAAAGTAAATATTAATTCAAGATATTGTCGATAGGATACAACGATATTGACATAGGTTACAGAATGAAAAAGAGGAACGAATATTACAAACAGGCTCAAAGAGTGCAGGTCTATCATTACGAGCAAATAAAATCAATGTAATCAGTCAGCGATCAGCACAAATATTTTTTCCAATTTCGCCAGCACAGAGTGAGTGAAAAGTCTGTCTTTAGAATCGTCCGAACCTACTAGACGATTTCAGTAGCCTGCATTCCAGTCATCGGGTTGTTTCTCAGATAGTTTGTAGGAATTCGCCGCAAACTAAGTCCTAGTTCTAGTCTATAGAGTAAGGAGGAACATTAAGATTATTGGTGGACAGAAGAAGAAAATCATATACAGATATCAGTCCATACGGATATAGGTTTCTCGCAGTGCTCCCTTATTCCTGAAATCCTCCCTCCTCGATACTTTCGTATTTGACAAATATCACTACACCCTCCACTGAACACTTTAAAAAGCCACTGTAGCATTGAACAAACGAGTATATTCCGGGCTTACCTCCTTAAAATCTCTGATAATTTCATCCTGATCGAGAGATAGTTACCAGTTATCACGGTCGTCGTGTGTCTTGCGAAAATCTCGAAGGACAGAGTGACAGACCTAAAATACATTGGACGGTCTGAAACAGATTCAAACATTTATTTGATGCATAAAACTGCATGGAACTACGGGAAAGGGGTGGCGGTTATGAAGCGGACAGAGGAAGGTGGAAGGTGAAAGTTCGAATGGTGTGGATGGAAGAGAAAGTAACACGGAAAACTAGAAGAGGAGTAGCGAGGATGCTGAAGATAGGAGTTCCGGAGGCCGGTGAGTGAAAGTGAGGGTGGTTTGGGGGGAGGGGGTTGAGCCGGAGGGGAGCAATATCGCCCTATAAACCTGTTCCGGCGGCGAGAAATTGGTTTCGCTTGTTCCGAACCCGTTTTTATGAATCGGAGCAGAAAAAGAAATAAGTGGTTAGGACAATGGCCGATAACGTCGAACCGAACCTTCCCGACCAACAAACTCCCATCCCCCCACTTTTATTTTTCCGTCCTGTTTTTTTTTTTTTTTTTTTTTTTTTTTTTTTTTTTTTTGAGGGCGTTTTTCCATTGTCACGACCGGTGAACGAGGTTTTTGGAGGGGGGTCATAGGGTAGGGGAAAGCGTAATCCTAACAAGGCCATTTCGCGGGAGGCTTTTTTATACTGGGGTTTCGAGTGAGATCAGCTATCCGCACAAAAGGAGTCCGATAGCGGACGTCACGACGGCACCGATCGCCGTTTGAGCGCTTAAATCGACCATTGATTGTTAGGAACGCGAGAAAGAGTTATACACTTAACCTTTCAGGGATGAGAGCTTTATATTTTCTTATCTATTTATATTCAATGAGAGATTACCCATACAATATAATCGGTATTTACTATATCTAGGAATAACTATAACAATGTAACACGCTTCAGTGAAAAAGCCGAGACCGCCGACACAGGCATCAACTCAATCCAGATCAGACTCTTCTCAACTTCCGATCCAATGTCAATCAAATTTCTAGTTTCAAAGCGGCGACAATGGACACAACATGCTAGGGAGCAAAGTTTTGGGATTGCTGACTTCAGCACCTAACCTTGGCTTGAAAAAAAAACACTTCATTGAGATAGCCAAAACCGCACGTGCAGGCATCAACTCAATGCGGTCCTCACTCTTATCAACTGTTGCTATCACAACAGCAACCAAACTTTGAGTATTTGAAGCTGTGACAATGGCCCCCACATGCTCCAAGGCACTATTTTGGGTTGCTATTTGTTGCTATTTTGTGGAGAAAGTCAAAAGGTTCTACTACATATATCTCCTTATCTAGGTACATAGGTACATTGTCCACAATATGATGAAGCAAGAAACTGCATTTTTTTAAACAGTGAAAATTAGTGCCGGCTATTTACAGAAAGCGTTGAAATCACCCTGTCGTCGATTTAGCAGAATAACAGCATCAGAAGTCATATGAACTAGAATCAGCTGGGCTGGAGTCTGGTATGAAAAGCAGCGGATTCCCACAGCCTTCGACTTCGCGTCCCATGCCATTGACTTTCGCGTGCCTTGTTCGCACTGGCTCAACTTCAAGGAATCGCTGAGGCACTGAGTACATAGTGATCAGTTCCACTTTCTATTTCGTCATCTCAATTTAGATGATGTAATGTAATAAGTAAAGGGACCTTCTCATTATGAGTACAAGGAATCTTGAATCAGTGACAACCTTCAATTCAGGACAGAACTTATCTTTGCTCACTTTGTAACCTTGGTTTCATTGAAACCACTGAGCACCTTTTGAGGTTCCCCACTTCCTACCAAGATATTAAACATCAATATACACTGGATTTGTTTTTTCCCTTGACCTTCTCTTTTCCAATTTGCTTTTCTGCAATGCATGTACTGGAGAACAGAATAGCCTCAAGTGGATGATAAGTACGATGTTACACAAATGTATAAACTAGCAACATTTTCATTGATAGATATGTTATTCATTCATTCAAATAGGAAAAAGTAATTTCAAGAACAGTGCAGCATGAAAAATATTAGGAGCGTCTGGGGGTAGCGCAACTAGCTAGCCGAAAGCTCCCGAACCTTTCCGAAGAATCATCTCGCCGCCACGACTCCCTTCCACGCATCCACCATCCACAACTTAGCAGGTAACTACAGTAATTGAAATAATGCATTAAAGGTCTTCTGAAGCCGAACAATTGAGGAGCTGAAATGGAAAACGAGTTAAGTCCAAAAATCCAAAGAACATTTTTTTTCGTCGAAGTGCAAGTTAACAGTCACGCCAACAGCCTTAGGTCCTCCCGTCCTTGCTAGATCGCACCCTGAATAAATGTGTGACCTTTACATGGAGAAGAGATTATGTCCAAAAAAATCTGATAAGAGTTCAGAGGGAGTTCCTATGAAATATGATTTTTGGACTTAACTCGTTTCCCATGTCAGCTCCTCAATTAGCGTAGGTATCCACCAATAATGCAAGAATTCACGGGTTCGAACCCCACATAGAACAACATTTTTTGCGTCGTATTTCAATCTCTGAAACATACTTTTAACAGTATTTCCGATCGATTTTTCAACTAATCTATTTTGCTAAAAGGATTGGTTTAGGATATTGACATTTTATGTCTTTGGTATGGCACATAAACTAAAAAAACGTCACGGAAAATTGCTCACGAAAATATTTTGATGATTTCCACTAACAACCGAGTCGTTGCTAGGGAAATGGTACTTCGTCGTTTTTCATTCCACAAAATTTGTTGACCATTTGTTCAAAAGCTCTCGATTTATCCAACCATATTATGTTAACTACTGCGAAGTGCGTGGCCAACAAGCTGAGTTATGAGCAAGGTTATTTGAATAATTGTGTACACTCAGGTGATCATTCTCAATAATTGATATCGTGAACATGATTGCCACCGCTTGTTAATTTTTGATGATTTCATTGAGCTGGTGTTTCGATGATTTAATTCATAGCAGGTGATCCAAATATTGCGAGAACGGTTTGATTTGTGAAGCGGTGGTTAAATCATTTTAATAGGTAATTTCTATGCTTTACACTCTAGGAAGCTGTAATTTCGTATGTAGCCTCTTTAGGACATTTACTTGACGATGCCCAGGGTCTGGATCAGATGAGTGGCTCTTAAACCTAATTTCTATGTTTTACACTCTAGGAAGCTGTAATTTCGTATGTAGTCTCTTTAGCGCATTTATGTGACGATGTCCAGGGTCCGGATCAGCTGAGTGGCTCTTAGAGCTTGCATACGAGTCTGCAACACATACTTGTCTTCAACTAAAGACATAAAATGTCCCGATTTGTTGCAGACTCGTATGCAAGCGTTTATAAAAATCCAATACCTCACTACCGACAGCCAAATCAGAGGGCTCGCAAAAATTATAGTTCAGTGCATCAAGTTTGTTTATTTTTTGAGAGCGAGCTTGCAACCATCCAAATCACCATACTACACATTCTGATTTATTCGTCCAACTAATCTATATTGGAAGTTTTCCGTTATCGTTCAGCCAGGCCCCCCACTGTTATCGTTCTGCCACCCTGATACTAATCTACACGTCCAACTAACCTGAATTTTCACCAAGGGATTGACTACTTGATGTAATGCATTTTTGAGATGCGAGCGTAGCGTGTATCCAGACCGCTGATCTATGCTAAAAATTGATCCGTGTAAAAATCTCTCTAGGAATGGTTATAGATGAGCTTACACTAGCAATGACTAGTTAAAACTAGTTTTGGCGAATTTCGGGTATTTTCGGTAACATGATACTGTTTTTCTCCAATAAAATAGGTATACGTACCTACTCTGGGTGTATGGGGGAGTGTGGAAGGATGGGTACGGCGTTGTGGCGTTGAGGCGACAAGAGGATTATTCGGAAGGGTTCGGGAGCTCTCGGAACTTCTCGGCAAGTCGCGTTGCGCCCAGACGCTCCTAAAAATATTGTTCAGGTGAAAAATAACTTCTGATGGTTGGAAAAAAGTCTCACGTGATACCCAGCTTGTTTCCTTAGTATTTTAACCTGCCATAGTCGCCCCAATATTGCACTAAGATTGCATGATTGTGATGAAGATGTTATAATGGACGGCAAACTTTAACGCAAACGGTAAGGTATTTCTAGTAAATACCTTACTATAAATTCATTTACTTAAATTATGTTTAATTGTAAACTATTAAACCAACACTGAATCGCGTAACTCTTAACTAGCTGGTTAGTAAGGATGTCGCGTGTTACCCCACTCGTTTCCTTAGTTTTTTAAACGGCCACGGTCGCCCCAATACTGGACTAGGATTGCGTGAGTGTGGTGAAGATGTTATAATTGAGGTTGTACGAAAGGATTGGAGTTATAAAAAGACCTTACTTGGAATTCATTGACTTAAATTACGTTCAAATATAAACGATTAAACCATGACTGAATCCATGGATTACGCTTAACCAGCTAACTAGATTGAATGTTGCGTGTTACCCAGCTGGTTCCTTAGTTTGTAACCCGCCACGGTCGCCCCAATATTGGACCCGGATGGCAGTGATGAATGTTGTGATTGAGGGGAAACAATAGGACTGGAGTTTAACGGAGACTTTACTTGAATTTCAGTTACTTACATGACGTTAAATTATAAGACGTTTAACAAAAATCGAGCTACGTAATCCATGGAAAACGCTTAACCTGAAATTTGGAGAGAATGTCGCGTGTTACCCCGCTCGTTTGCTGAGTTTGTAACCCGCCATGGTCCCTAATATCAGACTAGGATGACGGGCGATCGAAAATAAGTAGCCATCCCGTAGGTAGACTTTACGACTAGTACGCTGGTTTCACCTTGGTTTTTGCAATTTACCACAATGCATATTGCTTTCAGGGCTCTAAAGCACCTCCTTTTCTTTCTTCATAATGGTTTTCTCGTTGGATCACCTTTTATATTATACGGAAGGGTGTTAAACCCAACTAGGTTTATGACCTGCATGTAGTCTTCGAGCTCTCTCTTTCCTCCAAAAGTACGCCAAGATACCACGAGGCCGGGAAGACCAAGAAGGTCGTAAAACGAAATTGGTAAGTTCGTATTGTATCAGAATATCGAATCGTGCGGTTACGGAAACCTGCCGAGAACGAGTGTTTCGTATTGAATTGCAAATGAGAACCATCGAAAAATAATCAAACGCATCACTGCGATCAAATTTTCGACTTAGGAACTTTCGGGAAGTAAACAAAATTTTCTTATATGGTGTATTTCTTAGTCATTGATTTTTAATTGTTGTCAGTATTAAATCTAAAGGGTTATTTCCTTAGTAGTAATAGTATAATAATCGTTTACATATCTTTTGGAGGAGTCCGTCGTCACTAGCAAGTTAAGTACCGGGGGCGAGGGCTTTCGATGTAAAGATATAGCATATACAGATTTTATTCCACCTTTTACAGATTTATTTCAACCTTTTAAAAATTAATTTAAACCTTTTACAAATTCAATTCAACCTTTTGCAAATTCAATTCAACCTTTTACAATTCAATTCAACCTTTTGCAAATTCAATTCGAGCTTTTACAAATACATTTCAACTCTCCACCGGAAGGGGTGGATATGGAAAGTAGCTGATTGATTAGGAGGAAAGTTATAAGTAGTAGGCTACATGAGGTGGGTAAGTAGGTAGCAACGTACATACTACTTACCTACGTGACCTCAGCGCCTTGCCAATGCAATGTCTACTGTATGGTCAGAATCGCTTCTGTTTGCAATGCTGACAATCACTTATGTTTGCATGCCCTTGAAAGCGATAAATTGTATAGCGTTTACAGATTTAATTCAACCGTTTACAGATTTATTTCAACCTTTTACAAATTCATTCAACTCTTTTACAAATTCTATTCAACTTTTTACAAATTCAATTCAACTTTTTACAAATTCAATTCAACCTTTTACAAATTTAATTCAACCTTTTACAAATTCAATTCAACCTTTTACAAATTCAATTCAACCTTTTACTAATTCAATTCAACCTTTTACAAATTCATTTCAACTCTCTACCGGAAGGAGTGGATATGGAAAGTAGCTGATTGATTAGGAGGAAAGTGAAAAGAGGAAAGTTCCATATGACCTAATGATTTGTGGCTGTAACTATGAGAAATCAAATTAATCATCTCACATTTGTTTGAAAAAGGTTTTATTCATTAACATTTTTTTATTAACGAAGAATACTTTACATTTACTAGGTAGGTACTTTGGCAGTTTTTTCCGACCTGAATAGGTAACATTGGTTCTTGAAACATTGGAATAGGTAACTTCGGACTTAAAAAGGGTACCTGTAGGTAGCGTTTCCTCGGTCTCACAGTTGGCCGCCAGCTGCGGTGGACCCAGCATATATTATTGAGTACTCGCGCCAAGCTGCCATGCGGGGTGAACAGTTACCTTTCCAACTATAGTTGGGGTGCCCAGCGGGATGTCCTCTTGAGGATTTTCCATGCAGTGGTGCGATCCCGAATCGATTATGGGTCTGCAGTTTATGGCTCAGCAAGGAAGTCCTTGCTGCGTAAGCAGGAACCTTTATTAAACAAGGGTCTTCGTTTGGCTACTGGGGCCTTCCGTACTACCCCGACAGCCTCCCGTCAGGTGCTTGGGCATAGTCAGCCACACATAATTGAGTACTCGTGTTCAGGAGCTCACAAGGTCGGATAGCATAGAGTTTCATAACACTTTAGTTTAATATGAGGTGCCACCTTTCCCTCCCTGGACCTTGTCTGGGATTCATGTTGACCTTCATATGAAATTCGGGGTCAAGGGCAATACACTCCGTCACATCCTCAGATGTCGCTACACTGAGGCAATCCAGCGATATGCTGGACACACCCTTATATTCACTGATGGCTCAAACAAACCTTATGGTGTTGGCCCTGCTCTATGGAGCCCCATCTTCCAAGTCACTAGGTGCATAGGTTACAGGTTCCTACTGAAAAACTGAACATGAAACTCTAAAGAGAAACTGAAAAGAATAACAAAACGCCAAACTCTATGGATAACGAACGCACTTTTTGACTGGTGCTATTCGCTAAAAAACAAAAAAACAGTAATTGGTCTGCTGACTAGACCAAACTAGGAAACTAGTATAATTGAAATGACTGGCTCATTCCCAATCAGCTGAGTAAGCTAAATTCTCTCCTGTTCATCCTAGGAAGTTGAAATTAGATATCGAGACTCTAAGAGACGATTGAATTAATTGGGTATTTTCTGATCAGCTGACTGAGCTAATTTAATTGAGACATTTTTACATGGATATTTATCACCTGTCGTGGTTCATTTCGCGTTTGTCATTTGAAATATGTATTGAAAAACAAATAGACGTATCCATTTTCCGTTTTAGTGGTAAAAATTGACATGTTCATATACAGGGTGTCTCAAGTTTCTCCAGAAATTCGCGAAAAGTTGAATGTAAAACTGGAAAATTTTCTCCAATTTTCTCAACAACGCAGAGTTTTTTGGAATGTTTTCTTAAATTTCGGTTTTTACTAGAAGGCGTAAAATTGTGGAACCTTGCAGTTAAAAGGTGTGAATCCTTTTGGTAGGCCCGAAGCGCCAAGTTTTGATATATACGTGGTTTAATACGAGTAGTTGTTTGCCTAACTATGTATAATACAGAAGATATATATATATATACTATGTATAAATGAACCTTTAATATTAATTGGCAGTTTTTTTTAAATATACTTCAACAATAAAACATTTATAGGGATGGTTGAAGAATCAGTAGCAACGAAACATTAATTTGCTAAAAAGCGCGCATTTTTTATCGGTTATGTAACGTGTTTTCGTGATGCAGTTTCGTGACATTTTCCAGTTTGTTTGCCATAACAAAAGTCATGAAAATGTCAAAATCACCAACCACTGAATTTTACTTACTAAGCCCGGAGTTCCGCTCTCAAATCGCAGCTCAGTGGGTTATGTAAATGAATCACGATATAAGGTCTTATGGTGGACGATTCTGGGAACATCGTTTCCATTTTAATTTAATCAGGTAGGTATTCAGAAGACAATTTGCCGTTGTTTATTTAATTACCTTATTCCACGAGATGAGCGTTACAATAATAATCTCTCTTCAAGTCCCGGTTCGAAATTTAAGTCGTTGAACGTCCTTCAAATTTATGTGTCGTTAAACCCAAAGGACCTTCTTAACGAGAATCGTTAAAAAAACTCGTGCCCTGAGCTGCACCCAAATGCGCGTATCAACGGAGACAAAGTTTAACGGCGGTACCTTCATTTTTTAAAGGATGAAAATCAAGGTGAGCCATTAAACGTCGAATATCCGAGGTTTAAGATAGGGAAGGAAAGGATATCCCTGCGGAGTTTACTACTTTATTAAGGGAGAGGCCTCGGGTCTGTTAGGGTTAAACCCTTTCTTGTAGGGCGCTGCCCCGTTCCCTTCTCGGCTAAAGTCGGTAAGTTAGTCCTGGGGATTGTTTATTGGTCCGAGCTACAAGATAACGGCCTCGGTATAATCTCTTAGGATTGAAATTGTTCCCCCTTCTCAAACCCTGGGCTGGTAACCGAGCGTTTCCCTAACTTAATTGTGAGCGTTTGGCCACTTGGTTTCACCCGCTCTCGGCGACTATAGTCCCAAGGATTACCCTTCCACATCTGATACTTGTAATTTCTTCGGATCGGCTTTCGCTTAGAGCTCGGCTCTTTTTTTAATCATAACTCGTGAAGCGGTCTGGGGGAAAATTCCATCGGAAATACATGCACCCAGTGAACTAATGACATAATCTTGCTAGCAGAAACTACAAAATTTATTTTAACATAAACCATTTACATACTCGTAGGTTCGGGACACAAAACCGAATTTAAGCGGTCGAAACTACTTTTCTGAGCCATTTATTTGTGGGGTTGTATTTTATGAAATTTCTAAGGCTGAGTCCTGTGTTTGTAATTAGTCGATTCTTACGAAATTGAATTTTTGAGTTACCACCCAGGTTACCGCCAGTGTACATTTTTTCATTTAACCATTGGAAAGTTAATATTTATTTTTGCGAATTCATAACGTAAAATCTATTAACCGTCATTTTCGTATGGCCTATTTCTCCGAAAATCTGAAATTCTCATATTCGGAGTGTTACTGAGAAATTACGATTTCATTACATTACACACATTCCTCAGTTTTTAACCTTATTAATCTCAAGTCACAGTTAAGAAATGACAAATTAACAAAAATTCAATAACAAATTAACAAAAATTCAATAACAAATTAACAAAATTTACAGTATATCGTGTGTAAGAGTATCCTCTTTTCGCATGTCATAACCTGTTGCCCTGAGCAGTCGAGACGTTCAGGTTTTGGGGGAGTTTTGACATGTCAGGCAAAGTTTCCTATTTCTCGGAGCTGCATTACGGGAATTAGAGGTTCCTCTCCTCAAAGTTTGTTCTCGATTAATATAATAACCCCGTCCCGAGCTTTGAGAGGTAAAGAAAACGCCAACTTTTGTCGGATATTCTTGTGCGTAGCGACGGAATAAACACCAGAGGAGCTGCGTGTGAGAGCGTGTTGAATTTCACCTATCGCGTGAAGTGAAACCTCGAAATGAGGTTTTGCTTCCTTGCTTCCGAATTAATTCGTGCGGAACGTTGAAACACTTTTTGTCCGACGAAATTAATATTTTCGTCTGTGCGTTTCACAACTTCTGGTTCAGACATAGCGCTCACCGGGGACTTTCAGCTTCACTTCTCCAGAAATGAGTATTCTTAGATTCGTAAATATGAATATAAATATATTCACAAAATTGATCTATCAGTGAATATGTATATGAATAGGTATATTCATATACATTAAGTGAATAGAAATATATTCACAGATTTGTATTTTCAGTAGATATGAATATAAATACATTTAAATATTCACAATGTGAAATATGGATAAACCGTGTAAATATGAATATATTTATATTCACCAGGGTGAAAATGAATTGGTATATTTATTTTCATGACAGTTTTTTGGGTTTTTGAGAATCGGTCAGGCAATAATAAAATTCAAATCTTCAGGGCTAACGTTTCGATGTATTTATACATCATCTTCAGGGCTCGGAGAATCTATGCAGCTGTTTACAAGGTCATCTTCTAGTATTTTGTAACACATTCATGAGTATGTACATATAATGACGAGTGAAAAATGAAGATATTGAAAAATATATTGAAAAATGGAAAAACACATGAAAACATGTGAACATCAGCAAATACTCGTGAAACAACATCAACATGTGAACATCAACTCGTGAACATCAGCAAACAACATGTGAAAAACCGTTGAAAAATCCGTTAAACAACCTATTTCTTTGAGAATATGAGTACGGAGAATATGAACATATTCGGTGAATATTAATGGAAACTGGTTTTAGCTATGGTGAATACAAATATTGGTTCAGACGTACTTTCGAACGTAAACGCAACATGAATTCATTCAACATGGATTGAGCAAGTACTTGTTATATCAGAACATGTTGAGAAGGCAGCTCGAGTATTTCATGGTGGGGGCAGTCCCCGGGAGGATCAATTTTGGAACAGTGGACTGACTTCCTACTACGATATGGGCGGGCAAGCCTGCGATATATATATATATATATATATATATATATATATATATATATATATATATATATATATATATATATATATATATATATACGACATTAAAATCTAGGATTGTGTTCTCTGATGTATGAAAGGGATTAGTGGGGGGTCCCCGACCCATCGTCGAAATTTTGCACAATAATCATATATCGGCCGAGGATGTGTCAGGAACATCAGCATCAGTTTTGATCAACCCTAAAGTGTAGTAATTACGGGCCAAGATATTCAAAAGCCGAGATCTCAAAAACTTTCAAGGTAACACTGATGATTTTTTGCTTGTCATTGATAAATTTAATCCCAAAGAATCGATTAAACCTATCCGCAACGCTGTAGGTTGCACCGGTCGTTTTTTATGAGGATTAGAGTCGTAAACGTCGTCGACAAAACCTTCGGATTTCCTTCCAGGCGCGAGAAGATGGATCATCAGATAACGTGTCCGACTCGAGAGCTAATGTTGGCGGCGTCGCGTTTGTTCGTTTCCCGTCGGCGGCAGCACAAAGTTTTTCTACCTGGTCACCTGCAAGATTTATTTATTTTCTTCTTAGATTGGTGTCTTATCTCATTAATTTCAATTTGTGGATGCCTCGATCGATGTTAATTTATAACTGTGATATGTATACCTACTATTGATATGGATATGTCTTTTGGCTGGGGGTCAAGGAATTTTTCGCGACACTTTTTTTTCCCGACCGACACTTTTTTTTCCCGACCGACACTTTTTTTACCCGACGGGCACATTTTCTATTGATTTTCACGTACAACCAAGGCGTTACTAAGGAAGAGTAACTCCCATAGTTTTCATAGTAGGAAAATCGTTCGCCACTTTTTGGAATGCTCTCATTTTACCACGACATTTCATGACCTCTAAGCCATTGTAGTGTCAAGGAATGCTGATTTATTACTCTAAGTTAAAAACTAATATTGTTTTGTAACCATAATGGAATAATCTTGTGAAAAGAAGGCACTACATGGTTGGTATACAATTGAGTAAAAGGTACCAACTGGCAAGCAGTAGGTACTAGACATATCCATGATCTTTTGTTTTTCCCATCAAGGGAGAAATTAAAATGCTTGATTTATAAGTAAAATTCCATTAAAAACCTGATAAATTTGATTCTCCACACAAAATGCAATGGTGAATCCTTTCATTGTCACTTGACTGTAGGTTTTTTCGTGGAAATAGACAACGTTTTTCGCTAACTTCCATTTTGAAGTAGGTTTCCACAACTTCGTCGCGAGTGATTTAGTTCGTATAAGCACAGCTTATCAAAATTTAGTTCAAATCGGACAAGCGGTTTTGGACGAGTAGTAAGCACAAAATTGATATATATATATAAATATATATATATATATATATATATACATATATATATATATATATATATATATATATATATATATATATATATTTCGGAAAATTAATGACTTTATACTTAGATTTCAGCTCTTGTTATGTTTAAAGGCGCGAATAACGTGTATTTATTATTAATTGAATTATATTAATTTCTCCACATTTTGCCAGTCACTGATTATATAAATATAATCCCAAAGAATCGCCCCCCGCAACGCTGTACTTTGAATGGCTATTTTCTATAATCAACCTACTGAAATACATTAATTGTAATTAATGTGCAAAGAACAATCATAGTGTTTCAAAACAATATGCAGTCTATGCGAACCTTTTACTTGATGGGATGATGACTTAGTCATAGATCATTTTGTTCCTCAACTTTACTATAAATCGTAAAATTATGGGGTCCTGGTGCTGTAATGCAGTGATCCCAATTGCGGAGCGTGAAGCCCCGAGTTTTGATAATAAATATACTAGGTATAAACGGGGTTTAATAATTACGAACCAATGTTCTCGTTAGAAGGGCTATCTAATACAGAAATAATAAACCTTTATGTAATAATTTGCAGCGTTTTAAATTTCGAACCCATCTAAATAGCTCATTTTTTCTTCAAAAATTCGATAAAAGTATGGATGATAAAAATGAAGTTAAAGTGAAAATGGGTAGGTTTGAAGGGAACTCAACGGTCGGTTTCTGAAGCTGGATGAGCGAAATTCTCTTCTGTTCACCTAAAAATTTGAAATTTAAAACGAAGTCTCTCTTGAACGTCAAGAGACCTATGATATGATAGGCACCAGCCAAATCAGCTGAGTGAGGTAGGTTCCCTCCTCTTCACCAGCACTCATGTAAATTTCGTTGATTTGTTATTGAACTGTGGTATTTGTGGTAATAATAATTTACAATCTAACTAATCCTTTAAAAAACAATAGGTAAGGCTAAAAACATTGGAATTTTTGGGGTGTGATCAGCTGAGAGAGCCAAATTATTTGCAGTTCACCCTAGATAGTTAAAATTTAATAGGGAGTCTCTCTGAACATTAAGAAACGAATAAAGTGACTGGCTCCAGTTTAATCAGCTGAGTGAGCTAGAATCAGTCTTGTTCACCTTAGAAAGTTGAAATTTAATAAGAAGTCTACCTGTGATATCTAAAGACCAATGAAATGACATATTCCGTCCTGGTCAGCTGAATAATCTAAATTCCCCCTCTGTTCACCGTATTCAAGTTCCTGTAGTTCCTGTTCATAATATTCCTTATAAGATGACATATTAGACAGATCCATGTCACAATTTATCAGCGTGTAACGTTCGTGGTTTGTTTCTAAGAGCGTATAAAGTAGCTAGGCAACCAGAGTTTTGTTTTTCCATCATTTTTCGGTATTTTACAATTAATCTGACGCAATAATTAATCTTTCATCACATTATAATAGAAAAAAAATTATCATTTTTTTCTCAGCACTCTCCTTACCAACATTTTTTAGATAAATTTTGCTACAATAATCAATTATCAATCATCAGTATCTAAAAGGATAGTAAAACAACTTTTCTTTTCGACGAAGGGGCTCACCGATGTCAATAATAATTAAAAAAAAAAAAATCAAATCATGCGTGCCAAGGGTCTCACCGATTCCGCAGAGAAGCGAAAACTTGAAATCAGCATTGTTATTTATTTCATTTTGTAGGTTCATGTTGAATTACACGGGATTACGTTTTTCATCACGCTAGTGGAAATATTGTCGCCAACATCTCCCAGATGGTTGCTGTATCATCCATAGCTGGATAAATAGTAAAAGAGAAGACACTTGGAGTATCGCGACGCCCAATCCACTCTCCCACACAGTATACAAAAAATGGCGCCCATCAACAAGGCTTGGCTCAGATGTTGCCATCAGAAAATTTATTTTTGAGTGATGAAATCGTCGTTGAACTTGCACATCCCCGGAAAATATTGTCAAAATTTAGTGAAAACTACAGAATGCTTATCGTTGTGGTTGCGTGCTAACAGAATTTGAAACTTGTGTAAGTGAGTCTGGCCAATTTAATGAACTCGAGATTGATATGTGAGTTTAGCAAGTTGCTTATTTGTTTAAATTCGATCGCATTGAGCCTGGACTAAGTAATCCCTTAAGCGAATATCCCTTAATATAGTCATGGAGGAAAATAATGAATCTCAGCCCGGAGTAACGATACACTGTCGTTTAACAGTCAGATGATGGTTGAATGATAAATTATTAATTCAGATGCAAATTCAGATGCATATGACACCGATCGTTAATGTTCGGAATGAGAATAGGCGTAAGCCCGGAGTCAATGACACCCTCATGCATGAGTGGGAAAGGATGAGAGACTGGAGTCTGGGACACCGTCGCTCTCTTGAAGGAGTATAGGCCAGAGTCGATGACACTGTCGTCAGTAGAGAGGAGATGAAGGGGCTGGAGTCTAGAACACCTTCGCCTCTGAAGGTTGGTTAGTAGGTAGATAGGTGATGGGTTGTGGTTGGATGATGACTGGAAGACGTCGACTGCTGGAGTGATCTGGCTGACCGAGCTTCTTCCATATTTTATACTGTTGTATTCCTGGTGGGGGACTTCCTTTTGCAGTGACATATTCTTCTAATGGCACCATTTCAATCAGCATACTTTCATATCTGCTAGGCAAAGCTTGGTCGGCTCATATCTGTATATCGATAAAACTATATCATTTACAAGTCAGAGCGCGACAATTGTTATAAAGACCTCATATGCACAGCAGCTACTCGCGATACAATCGTATCGAGATGATAACGGGTGACTAAACCGTCTTTTCCTATTTCTTTTCAAATGCCAATGAGATAAAAGTTCCAGTCATGCAGCATGATCGTATGAGCGAATTTTCGTACTGTAGTATGTTACTTTGTTTTAAAATTTGAGCACTTTGAGTACAAATAAATCTTTAACCACCAATTTTATGGCAAATTAACTCGTTCTAAATCATATTCTACGATTCAAAATACATTTTAGAAGTTTAAATTTTTTAAATCAGCAAATACTATTGATTTTTTAAATTAGCAAATATTATTGAAATTTAAGTACGTTCTTCACCATAATCTTGTGAATAATTCTTTTAATGTTCTGGATCATTGTATATAAACTTCTTTTGGCTAAAATGCTGAAAAAATATGAATTCAACGATTTTTTTTTTTTTTTTTTACATTTTAGGTCATTTTTAGTGATTTTTTTTAGCACATTTTTTTAAATGTTGCCCAATTTAATGTGCTCCAAAACCGTTGGCAAACAAACTAATCCTTTCGTTTGGAAAGCTTGATTTTTTGGCACAAGAACGGAATTTTTATCTCCAAATGCCTCAAAACGGATTTCAATGAAGAAAATCTTCAAAAATTTTGATTTTAAAATTTTCCGAGCCTTTGCAATTGCTTCATTTTCTACGAAAATTTGCTAGGAATAGTCTCGAACTGAAATTCGAATAAATAACGGCATAAATCATTTTATACCAGTTAGATATTTGTACTTTTACAAGAGGCTATTCGCTACTAAAATACATAAATCTAGAAGGTTAACGAAAAAGAGTGACGAAATAAACTGCCGAAAATAAGTCATGCTTCTTGTTTTGGCCAACTTCCAAAACTTGTTTAAATTCATGAATTAATTTCAAGATTTATTAAACTTACAAACTACTTACTACTAACTATTATTACTAGCTAAGTACTAAATTAATACTATTCAATTAACTTCAAACTATAACTAATTAAAGATGGACTACTTACAAACTAAATCTTATACTACTTTTCTTAGTTACTAAAACCAATCTCTTACCTTTCTTTCTCCAATCTGTTTTGACTCTCTTGAAGGCATCTATTATTAATTTATAGGTCTGTCTGTGACAGATAAGATAATGGTGTAATCTGTGGAGTGAAGTGAAAGTGTTGTTGTTGAGGATCCAGGGGGCAACTTCAACCCAGCCCAGGGCTTCCACCTTATCTGCCCAGGACCTTATCTTCTGTTGATCAGCTTATCTTCAGTGAAGCTCCCCAACTAATCTTCTCCCACTTCAATCCTCACTGGGTCAGAATTTGTGAAGAGAGGCAGTAACAAGTTGACCTCCCAAGGTGTCTGATTCTCCTCTCCACTATCTGAACTGTTTTTTCTAACCAGTGCTTCAAATCTAGTGGCCACTAGTGTAACTTCCAATTGGATTGATCATCCCTTATTGAAGGTTTCCTCCAGGAGAATACCAGGGAATAGAAGGAAATACCAGGAAACCTACCTTATTTGTTATATCCAGGAATCTGGTGAGTGGTTTTTTACCTACCTCAATTCTTTTCTTCATTGGAGCTAGCCTGTTTGGGTGCTACCTAACATCATCAAGAGGAGTCTTCTTTGGACTTTATTTTCTTATCATCTGCACATCATTTCATGAACTCTCATTCACCACTGTTTGTGGACAACCATTATCTTGTTTAGATAATCATTATCTTGTTTAGATAATAGATAACTTCTTGTTTAGAAGGAGCTCCTTACTGGTAGGTTATTTTGCCACAATTAATTCACTAATTTGTCAACCTGTTTTACAATTTAATTTAATAAACCATGTTTTGGTTTTGGTGCTGGAAAATAGGTTCCATTTTTTGATCAACCCTTTCTACACCAAACATTTGGTCCTTTGAGCCACAATATTTCTTTATTTTCTACCATACAGGTTTTCATTTGTTTTGCAATTCTAGTCTTGTTACGTAATTATTTTGTTCTTAGTCTATACCTTTATAATATTTATACAGTCCATTATTTATTCATACTCTTTTCTTCTTATTTCATATTTATTTATTGGATGTTGTTTATTGTTTGTATATATTCCTATTTATTACTAGATAATTTATTTGGTGTTCCTTATTGTTTCTCTTCCAATTCTTGTACCTGAATTCACTATTTATCATTGTTCGTTATTGTTTATATCGCAAGCTTTAATTCCTTTACTTGTTTTGATAAAAATTCATAATGGCAACGGATTTTGATCTTAAAGTTGCTTCATTTAAGAGGAAGATTAATACACTTTCTTATCGTATTCGTGCATGCAGTGATTTAGGGAAGGTTGCTATTTCTGACCCAACCAAAGTTCATGCTTTCAAGGGTCAATTTAGAAGTCTAGAAAAGAATTTTGATTCCTTTGAGGCGATTGTCAGTGAGCTTACTGATCTATGTGAGTCCGAGAATCAGGCTTCCAAATTCCCCACTGCCATGGATAAAGCTACTATTACTAATACCGAAAAGTCTTTCAATGAGTGCAATGAGTACTTTGTTATCTTAGAGGAGCAAGAGAAGGCTGTATCTGCTGCTAATATTGCAAATGCCACAGGAGGAAGGGTTAGCGGTTCCTTCAACGAGACCACATCTGTAAGACCTTCAAGCAATTTACCCAAAATCAACCTACCGTCATCTGATGGCACCTTGTTGGCCTGGCCAAGGTTTAAGGATGTTTTTGTTTCACTTATTCATGAGGATGACTCCTTAACCCCTATAAAAAAGTTCCACTTTCTGGTCACTTCTTTGAGTGGTACTGCCCTGTCTGTCATTAACAATCTCCCTCTTACTGCGGGTAATTACACATTGGCCTGGCAAGCTCTGTGTTCCACTTATGACAATAGTAGGCTGTTGGCAACCACTTATTTAAATGAGGTTCTCAATTTTCCTCGTATGACCACCAAAGCCACTGTGGAATCTCTTAAGTCATTTCTTAGCAAGGTTTCAGAGAGTGTCGCTGCCTTCCAGCTTCTTAAGATTGAAAAGGAAGCTGATTTCATTTTGTACTATTTGGCAACACGATCTTTGGACTCTAATACTCGTGAACTTTTGGAGATCCATCATAAGGATACCCCATTTCCTACATTTGAAATGCTGACAAAATTCGTCAGAGAAAGAGTTTTGGCACTGCAGCTCGCAAACTCTGCTGCAGGTGTTGCTTCTTCCAGTAAGGGATCTTCTGGTAGAAATTTCTCTGGAGCCCCTAAAACAACTCTGATGGTGAATAAATCATCCACTTCAAAAAATTGGAAGCCACGGGTGAAATCCATTGAGGGTAAACCCAAGGAAGGTTGTGTAGTCTGTGGTGAACACCATTCCCTTGTGCAGTGCATCAAATTTACCCAGGCTTCAGCACACCAACGTTTTGATTGGCTGAAAAAATGGAAGGGATGTCGTAACTGTCTGACGGCTACTCACGTAACCAAGAATTGTACCTCCAAATGGCATTGCCGCTTCTGCCCCGAGCGCCATCACACCCTGTTGCATCTAGGAGTACCTAAGGATGATAATACTGGTACTAATCCAACTCCTCCGTCAACATCCTCTTCTCATTCCCAACCCTCATCATCCTTGAATACGATTGCTTGTGACAATGGGGAGGTCCTTTTGGGAACTGCTGTGTGTGAAATCCAAGATGCCAGAGGCAAATATCATCCTATTAGGATGGTATTGGATAATGGGAGTCAGTTCTCATTTATTACTCAGCGTTTTGTGAAGAAGCTTGGTCTTAACTCCCATCCAGTCCAGAGGTCAATCGGAGCAATTGGACGTTCTGTTTTTGAGGGTGCAAGGGGGAAGGTCCAGTGCAACATTAGACCTCTCAACCACAACTCTTCTGATCTTTCAACGCAGGCAGTAGTTCTCAAAAAAATAGTCTGTGATTTGCCAAATTTCAGTTTGCCCCAGAGCGTATGGAGGCACTATGTCAATTTCCAGCTTGCTGATCCCAGGTTTTGGGAGACTAGCCCTGTAGATTTTCTGCTAGGGTGCGATTTATTCCTAGACATTTGTCGGGAAGGCATAATCACGGTGCAGGATGGACTGCCAAAATTGATGTCCTCTGTATTTGGCTACGTTGTATGTGGCAAATTGCCTGAGTTGTGTTCACCCAACAGCATTGGTTCCCTGCTGACCTGCTCATCTTTACCATCCTTGCAGGATCAGCTTCATGAGTTTTGGGAAATTGAGGAGCCTGGGTCTTGTGCAGACCACTTCACTGAGGAAGAGAAGTGTTGCATCAAACACTTCCAGGACACCCATAAACGTTCTGAAAGCGGTCAGTACATAGTTCGCCTTCCTTTCAAATAAGATATACCAGTTCTTGGAGAGTCTCTTTCATCAGCCAAGAAGAGGTTTTACAACTTAGAAGATAAGTTGCGAAGGAACCCATCACTTCAATGCCAGTATGTCCAGTTTATGCAGGAGTATTTGGACATGGGTCACATGACTCCCACTTTAAACCCCTCCAAGTATATAATTCCCCATCATTCTGTGATGAAGGAGGACAGAGGTAAAAGCAAGCTACGGGTGGTGTTTGACTGTTCATCAACAACAACCTTTGGCTCGCTCAATGATCACTTGATGATAGGTCCAAAATTGCAGCGAGATATACGACATATCTTGATGAACTTCCGAAAGCATCCGGTAGTGTTTGTTGCTGATGTGGTGAAAATGTATCGTAACATTCTTCTGGATCCACAGGATCGAGCATTCCAGCATATTCTTTGGCGGTTTAGTCCCAGTGAAAGTATCACAAAATATGAGCTCGCCACATTTACATATGGCTTATCACCAGCACCTTTTCTTGCTCTTAGTGTGATCGAACAGCTTTGTAAGGATGAAGGACATAACTTTCCCAAGGCAGTGGATGTTTTGCTGCGGGATATGTATATTGACGATATTGCCACAGGAGCTGCTTCTGTGGATGAGGCAATTGAGTTGCAGCAACAGTTGGTTGGTCTGTTGGGAAGAGGAGCCTTTTCCTTGAGCAAATGGTCGAGCAATAAGCAAAAATTATTGGATTCAGTCGACCTGACCAATGATCAACCAATAGATCTTTCAACCAAGGAAGATCTCTCCATAAAGATCTTGGGATTGCAATGGGACCCTGTTCAGGACTGCTTTTCATATAGCATCCAGGTTCCCCACTTAATGTTCACCAAGAGGTCCATTCTTTCCACTGTAGCCAGGATTTATGACCCACTGGGTTTTCTCTCGCCTGTTGTGGTCAATGCCAAAGGTCTTATCCAGGATCTCTGGAAGGCAGGAGTAGATTGGGACCAAACAGTACCAGCACTGATCGAGGAGGAATGGAGACAATTAGTGGAACAATTACCATTGCTATCTAATGTTAAGATCCCTCGATTTATACACACCACACCGCATCTACATATAGTTGGGTTTTGTGATGCCTCAGAAAAGGCATACAGCGCCACACTCTACCTGAGAGTCGCAACTGCAGAAACATCAAGAATCTTCCTGATTGCTGCTAAGTCGAAGCTGGCTCCAGTAAAGACTTTGTCCATTCCAAGGCTTGAGCTATGTGGTGCCCTTCTTTTGATCAAAACCTTATCCTCTGTTTCCACATTTGTATCCGGTTTGCCATCTGCAGTTCCAGAACCTATATTATTCACAGACTCAACAATTGTGTTGAGTTGGCTATCGAAACCCACCCATACCTTAAAAACCTTTGTGGCTAATCGGGTTGCCAAAATTGTTGATGTAGCTCCTCCTTCTCAATGGAGACATGTCAGTAGCCAAGAAAATCCAAGTGATTGCAACTCAAGGGGCATGATGCCTGGTGATTTGGTGGATTGCTCTCTCTGGTGGAACGGGCCTTCATGGCTCTCAAGCCCTCTCAGTGACTGGCCCACCAGTCGCCCAGACTTGGAAATGGAAAACGTACCAGAGACCAAGACAACAATGAAAATCAATGTTCAGTCCTTGGTTGCTACTGGAACGGAGTTGCCTCTACTCAGGTGGATGGCCACCTTTTCATCATACTCAAAAATGATAAGGTTCTTCTCACAGTTGAAGAGATGGATGGTCTGTCGGAAGGAGCAAACATTATTTCGGTTTGATTCAGTAACGGCTGCAGAGTTTTGGGAGACTGAAGCAGGCTTAATTCGTTTCATACAGAATCATATCATGTGTGGTGATGTTACATCTAATCGGGAGGCCATTCTGCATACCAAGTTCTCAAACCTGAAGCCCTTCATTGACCCGCTGGGAATCATCAGGGTAGGTGGACGAATTACCAATGCACAGATCCCCTATTCACAGCGTCATCCAATTCTAATTCCTAGGTGTCATTTTACAAATCTACTTGTGGATCACTACCACAAAATCCACCTTCATCCAGGACCAGGTCTGTTGCAAGCCCTTATTCAACATAGGTTTTGGGTCCCCTCATTGCGTAAGGTCATAAGACACCGTAGCTTCTTATGCATAAAGTGTTACAAATCAAAGGCGGAAACACTTAAACTGACACCCCAAATGGGTGACTTGCCAAGTTATAGACTGGAAGGTGGAAGAGCCTTTCTACACGTAGGTGTGGATTTTGCGGGACCATATTACATGAGATTCTCATTGCAGCGGAAGGCCTCGGTTTCTAAGGTTTACTTGGCACTCTATGTATGTATGGTGACTAAGGCAGTTCACTTGGAAGCGGTCACCAGTCTCTCCACCGAAGCTTTTTTGGCATCCTTCAGTCGTTTTATTTCAAGACGTGGATTACCAGAGCAAATGTACAGCGACTGTGGTACCAATTTTGTTGGTGCAGTCAACAAATTAAAGGAATTCGCAGCCTGGTTCAACAAAGAAGCAACCCAGCAAGCTATAACTCATCTGAGTACCACCAAGGGCATAACGTGGAACTTCAATCCTCCTGGAGCACCACACTTTGGTGGACTGTGGGAGGCAGGGGTCAAATCGGCCAAAGGCATATTGACCAAAATCATTGGTGAAGCCAAGCTCACATACGAGGAGTTGACCACCTTGTTCACTCAAGTTGAGGCCATCCTCAACTCCAGGCCATTATGCCCTCTCTCTTCCCGCCCAGAGGAAACTGATTTCTTGTCTCCCGGCCACTTCTTAGTTGGTGACCATCTTCTACGACCTCCAGAGCCGACTCTACTGGATACCAAGGATTCTGTCCTTTCTCGCTGGCAATTAGTTCAGCGAATGTCCCAGAGCATATGGAAGCGTTGGAGATTAGAATATTTGAGTACACTCCAACAGCGCGTTAAGTGGACCAAGCCAACTTACAACCTCCAGGTCAATGACCTCGTCCTGCTGAAGGATTCCTCCACCCAGCCTTTGGATTGGCAGCTGGCAAGAGTGATTAAGACGCACCCTGGGAAGGACAACACTGTGAGAGTGGTTACCTTGCGCACTCCATCGACCATACTGACCAGGCCTGCCGCCAAGCTGGTACCTCTACTACCACTTAAGGTTGAACCCTATAAGGATGCATAAAATTTGAGGCAAATTTTGGAGGGCGGAATGTTTTGGCCAACTTCCAAAACTTGTTTAAATTCATGAATTAATTTCAAGATTTATTAAACTTACAAACTACTTACTACTAACTATTATTACTAGCTAAGTACTAAATTAATACTATTCAATTAACTTCAAACTATAACTAATTAAAGATGGACTACTTACAAACTAAATCTTATACTACTTTTCTTAGTTACTAAAACCAATCTCTTACCTTTCTTTCTCCAATCTGTTTTGACTCTCTTGAAGGCATCTATTATTAATTTATAGGTCTGTCTGTGACAGATAAGATAATGGTGTAATCTGTGGAGTGAAGTGAAAGTGTTGTTGTTGAGGATCCAGGGGGCAACTTCAACCCAGCCCAGGGCTTCCACCTTATCTGCCCAGGACCTTATCTTCTGTTGATCAGCTTATCTTCAGTGAAGCTCCCCAACTAATCTTCTCCCACTTCAATCCTCACTGGGTCAGAATTTGTGAAGAGAGGCAGTAACAAGTTGACCTCCCAAGGTGTCTGATTCTCCTCTCCACTATCTGAACTGTTTTTTCTAACCAGTGCTTCAAATCTAGTGGCCACTAGTGTAACTTCCAATTGGATTGATCATCCCTTATTGAAGGTTTCCTCCAGGAGAATACCAGGGAATAGAAGGAAATACCAGGAAACCTACCTTATTTGTTATATCCAGGAATCTGGTGAGTGGTTTTTTACCTACCTCAATTCTTTTCTTCATTGGAGCTAGCCTGTTTGGGTGCTACCTAACATCATCAAGAGGAGTCTTCTTTGGACTTTATTTTCTTATCATCTGCACATCATTTCATGAACTCTCATTCACCACTGTTTGTGGACAACCATTATCTTGTTTAGATAATCATTATCTTGTTTAGATAATAGATAACTTCTTGTTTAGAAGGAGCTCCTTACTGGTAGGTTATTTTGCCACAATTAATTCACTAATTTGTCAACCAGTTTTACAATTTAATTTAATAAACCATGTTTTGGTTTTGGTGCTGGAAAATAGGTTCCATTTTTTGATCAACCCTTTCTACACCAAACACTTCTTTTATTACGAATGTGCTCCAAAACCGTTGGCAAACAAACTAATCCTTTCGTTTGAAAAGCTCGATTTTTTGGCACAAGAACGGAATTTTTATCTCGAAATGCCTCAAAACGGATTTCAATGAAGAAAATCTTCAAAAATTTTGATTTTAAAATTTTCCGATCCTTTGCAATTGCTTCATTTTCTACGAAAATTTGCTAAGAATAGTCTCTTGAACTGAAATTCGAATAAATAACGGCATAAATCATTTTATACCAGTTAGATATTTGTACTTTTACAAGAGGCTATTCGCTACTAAAATACAAAAATCTAGAAGGTACTATTTCGGTTAACGAAAAAGAGTGACGAAATAAACTGCCGAAAATAAGTTATGCTTCTTTTATTACAAATTGAATTATTTTGTTTTCACGCTATTTGATAAGGAGCCTCTCTAAGACATCACGGTGCCACATTCTGATTAGCTGATTGAGTTTAAATCTCTCCAGTTCCTCTCAGGGCGTTGCAATTTGACAGAGAGGCACTCTCAGACATCAAAAGACGAATAAAATTACGGAATTTATCGTGATCAGTTGATTGGGTTTAAATCACTCCTGTTCCCCATAGAAAGGTGAAATTTTATAGGGAGCCTTTCTGAAACACCAAGAGACGAATGAAGTTACGGGCTTCATGCTGGAAACTCCCGATTCACGGCTTGAACAAAATCAATAAGGAATTCGACAAACTGCATAGAGGCGTTAGTATAGTACTTTGTGATCTTCCATTTGATTTTTTGTTTCATCCATCGAAAGTGAAAATAATGCATCTTCTCTGTATATTCAAAAGCAAAATTTTGTACACGATTGCCATGTCAGACACAGTCATTTGCTCCGTCTGACTTGTTTTCATTTATAGTGGTACATAATTATGTTTCCAAATATACTATGAATGTCTCCGAATGATTTAATTAAAAACCTTATCGTTGTACTTCTCCACTTATAATATACTTAAGAAGTTAATTTGCAGTCCGTATGAACAATTTGAAACGTAAGAGCAGAAATCCATCAACCTAAATTATTGATATAATTAATCGAAATTGTGAAGTTACTTTCACGTTACAGTATCATCTTACGTTTTATATACTAAGTACTTTCACTGACAATTATTAACATTACTCACTCCTTCCACCTAAATCAAACTTCTAAAGTTTTAGGAATTCTATGCACAATCATGTACTGAGTAACAAGGCTTAATTATAGCTTGACTGATAAATCCCATTGCCTTGGAAAGTACCCATCTTACCTATTCGTGGGTCGGAACAAGGCTAATTGCGCTTACTTATCGTTAAACGGCGTCGTTTCAGACGGGTGCGAACGCAACAGTTTTCCCATTTGCATAAAGAAATAAGTGGGTAGTTAGCAACGCGCTCAAAAGGCACCTTTGTAATATAATAGGGCAGTTCACTGGTATAGGTGGACGGCTCGATAGTTAATTTTACTTTTTCGTGCTAGCCTGCCGGTGATTTTTGCCTCAGTGGTTTTCACTGGTTTAGTTTGCGTTGTGCTTTCTATGCTGAATTCAATAACAAAAATATGACTGTTGTCTTCATTTTAGCGTGAAACACGCTTTTACTAGGGCCTAGAAGTGAAAAAGTCCCAATCATGCAGCATGATCGTAAGAGCGAATTTTCGTAAATTATCTTATTATATAATGTTAAATTGTTTTGAAAATTTAGCTTTTTGAGGCAAGGAAATCGTTAACTTCCCATTAATTTTATGAAAAAAAAAAAGGAAAAAGTATTCTAAATAATATTATCTGCTATTCAAAAAAAGCTTTTTGCAATTTTTATTGACTTTTATGCAAATTTTAAAGAAATTTAATTACATTTTCAAGTTTCAAATTTAAGAAATTTAAGTATGTTTTCAAGTTTCAAATTTCAGCTGCATAGGTTGAATAGCAACGAAATTAGCTTCTGATTTCACTCAGCTAATCTGGGGATCTTTAGATTTCATGATCAGTTTCTATATATATGTCCGAAGGGTTCTTTCTCCATTTCAAATGTGAGTTTGATAGGTTGAGTGGCAAAGAAATTAAATCCGCCGCTACTTAGTTTCGTTCTTTCGTGACAATATTTTGTGAGAAGTTCACGTGGCTATAAGTTTGAATTGTTCCAGTTGATTCTTTTGTAATTTACACGTTGTTACGATAACTTTAAAAATTCATTTTTTCACTAGCTGACTAGGCGGACTTTGTTCCGCTTAACATATTCGCACATTAATGGTTACAAATAACAATAATTTTCAACAATGCGCTAAATCATTCAACTATCTTTACTCTAGTACCGACTATAGCTCGGCCTCACTTTGTTTGAGATTAGTACCGGTTCACTTCATCTTCAAGTAGTTGCCATATATTATTGCTCCAGATAGCTATCATATCAACGCGTATCACTTTTTTACTTTCCTTACTTAACCCGAAAATCAATTTCTGAAACTCATGCTAGGATGGGTATTTTGTTCAACCTAATCCTATATCTATACGTTTCATGAAAATGTGTGTATGCATGTATGTATGTAACTCGTGTACACGATTGCGATCTTACGGTACAGTATTAAAAAATTCCAATTTCAGGGTAGGGTTATAATATCCAAGAGCTAAAGCAGCTGTAGAAAAACCAGCTTAAAATGATAATTTTTAGGGGGTTAAAAAAATCACAACAGGTTAAAAAACGTAGTTTTTACCACTTTTGTGCCTTTTCTCCGAAATATCTCGAGGGGTTTTGATGAAATTCACAGGAGTTACTCCTCTTGTGGGTAAAATTACATTAGCCACCCCTCATGCTCGGGAAAATACTCTAAGGGAGGTAACTAGAAAATACTTCCCAAATAGGTTAAAAACAAATTTTTTTAGCACCTTTTTGGTATTTTGTTCAATATTGCTCGAAGGATATTGATGAAATTTACAGGAATTACTTTTCTTATGGATACAAATTATATTCGATACCTACCCATCATGGTCAGGAAAATGCCCTAAGGACAGTAATAATCTAAATAATAAATGTAAAAACATACTTTTTTATACATTATTATATGTCTTTGGTTTGTATAGATGTGTGTTCTGATAAGGTCTAGCTATACGCATGTATTGTGGGAGTTGCCGAAAATTTTTGTAAGAAGATCGCACGACTTTCTTATATTACCCTTTGGGTGGGTCGGAAAGTAGTAACCACTTACCGCAGCAAACATTTAAAATGAAGCATAACTGACTTTTCACTCTTAATTTGTCCTTCCTTCCTTAACTCATTCTCTCTTCCTAATTTTATTCTTCCCCTCTCCTATTTTTGAAAAAACTTTGTAAATTTGTATATTTAGAGCCATCTGTCCATTTTTAATGTTATTTGTCTGTACAGATAACTAGAAGGGGTCTTTACCCTACATCTGTGTTATGACCAATAAAATATACCTATTGAAATTTAAATGCGCTTAAATACTGCATAAAAGGGTTATTCAAGGCTTTATAATAGCCGTTATAATAGCCGATAGTATTGACCGATACGGTATCGATACTTTTCATTTGATACCAATATCTTTGGTATCGATACTCTACTTATGATACTGACTGCGGTATCAAAACAAATTGTCAGTACAATACCTTTGTTTCAGCCGACTTCATTCTTTCTTAGAATATGTTCCTTACCATTTATTCGCGACGAGCGTCAATCGCATCGCCAACTTTCACCCCGACCGATGCTTTTGATCCAACAACCCCTGGGGTCCAATCTATTATAGTTCGTGAGGCGAGTGTGAGCCCAGGAGTTCAGTTCTCAAAAATCGGTCCTGCTGGCCAGCAGTATAAACGCGATCGATCCTTTTAAGGAATTTTCTCTTCCAATTCAGTGTTTGATGACTTTAACATCCGTACGAATTTTTGGCTTCCGAGTCCGTGGATATCCCGGTGAACAATCATTCATACTCACTTTGGATTATTGAATTTTGGCATGAAGATTCGCCATTCATGCTGTGCGCACACACCCTGAAACGCTTCCTGGCCATATTGAAGCCCGCCAAGTTCTGGAAGGCTATCTGGACCCCAGGAATCTCTTGGAGAATCTTCAGCCCTTGGATTCTCTTTATCAGTAAGGCATCAAGTTTCGATATTTATTTTATCAGCATAATTTCTTTGCATAAGATCACGTAGATTGCACTCGTAAGCACCTAGCCAATTTTCATATAAGGTGGAGCTCCACATTTCTTTCTTTCTCTATGCTTTATACGAGCGGCATTTCTTTTTTTCTTGTACGACAAAACAGTAATTGATTTTGATTTTCAAATTGATTCGAACTTCAACACATCAGGTAAACAAGAGTCTTCATTCAATGATGAATTTACTCTACACATGTTTAATATTCTGCCGAAACCAAGAGTTTGTTGCACTTTTTAGGGATGGTTAGAAGAGAGTTATCACTTTCCTACGACGCGCGGAACGAAAGTAGGTACTGGAAGTCATGCAATCGGTGTTCATCAGTCTCTTACTGACAACCACCTGAAGAAACTTCTGGACTAATAGAGTCCTTTACTTGAAAATCCAACAATCGAATAACAACCCCATCCATCATGATAGCATCCATGTGAAATTAATACGAGTAAGGAAAGTACTATGAAGCGTCGCACCAGATGTTTGTAAAAAGTTATTCGCTGTCCCTGCGTATTTACCCGTTGTGAAGGGCGGCCAGTTTGACGATAAGGAGCAGGTTCGGAGAAGATTCCGATAGCCTATCGTCGTCCCGGTAGTGCAAGGAATTAGTTGGAAAAGTTTCATCCCCATCGGACGAACGGTACGCCCTCGCATAAAGGACACACAAACATAATTTCATTTTTATAGATATTGATTCCGATGGAAAACTTGAACCTGCTTGTCGTATGAAAATATAATTCCTCAGAGCGTGAATAGGATTTTCAGGTCTCAGTAAAAGCGTATTCCACACTAAAATCAGGAAGGAAAATAGAACTGTGAAATAGTTCGGTTGATGTCGAACATATTGAGTGGGAGTCTTTTTCCATTTAAAAATACTTAGAGGTACCTTTTTTGCACTCTTGGGTAACGCTCACAACAGTTTCCTATTAAAGCTGAAAAATAAATATATAAAGCTAGATATCTACCTGTCATACGATTCATTTTATCCCTCATGTTACTATCTACCCACATTGCTCCGGGCTAACGCGGTTTTTTCATGGCAGAGACCGTTATATACTTACGAAGAATATATTCCAAGCACGTTTCGCTATTCTCTCCATGAGAATGACAATGTTTGTTATTTTCATCGCTCGTTCTCTCCGAGTTTATCGATATAAAGTGGCCTTGAACTCGTGGACACGGCGGAACGTGTTTCGCAGAAGCTGAGAGAAACGTTGTTACATCCGTCCCCCTTTGTTGACTCTTCTGCTCAATAACGACGTGAACGGCTCGTCTCGTCGGGTGCTCAGTCGTTAGACGGTCTCTTTCCTGTCGGAGCGGAACGCCTGTCGATCCCAAGTGATTCGGAAAGGTCGCAACGATCGATGACAGCGAGCGGGGTTACATGTAACGGAGATCAAAATACCTTGTACCTTGACACAATCGAAACATCTCCTCCTCCTTCCCACCATTCAAAACAAACCCATAGAAATCAATTGGTAATGACTGAACAGTGACGCATACAAGCGTCGCACTTTTAAAGCGTTTCTTTTCTCGACCACTTGTATGATAATGAAGTTGAGGGTTAGCGAGGTTTGGTCAATAATTCAAAAACTCTTCTACCCTGACGTTTCGCTATATTTGTACAGCATCTTCAGGACTTAGTATTGAAGCAGGAAAAATTTTGGGTACTCATTGCACGTTATACAATCCTTGCTAGACACATTGCACTTTTACTATTTTTATACATACCTACTAAGCTGGAGACTCGTCATTTTGAATATCGAAACTTAATAATTGAAATGAAATGAAAAAATACTTTATTCCTCAAAGACCAAAAACAAAACATCAGAAAGGAAATGTACATTCATATGCCTAATTAGATTATATTAAAAATTTAAAAAAATGTCTTCTTTGGAACATGCCCCACTCGATCGAACATAGTTCGGTGTTGAGTGGGGAAGTTGATTAGACCAACAAATCGTGTTGCATGTTAATATTTATTGTAGTTATTATTTACATGTGATTTTAAATGAGTTAAGTTATTGATTAGTTTTGATTTAATACATATAGATTGTTTTTATTATTACTACTGTTTTAGTGGGCACTCACTTATGCTCTATGAATACTGTTAAATAGCATTCTACATTGAAGATGTGCTTGCTCAATCAGCCATGTAAATAAGTGTTTTTTATATACTGATCAAGAATAGTTCGAGGGCTGTTGGCGTTCAGGAGTGGTGTTTCGGAGCAAAAATGGAAGGCTATAAAATATGTGGCGATTCGTGCTTATCAATTGTGTTTCAATTCTGGGAATAACTTTTTGAGTACAAGGGCGGAATGAATAAGAGTGCTGAAGTTTTGGTATCTGAAAATAATCTGGGTGCTTGTGGTAAAATGCAAGGGTTGACTTGATATAAAGTTGATCAACAGAAAATATTTTCGCCTCATTAAATGTCGACGAATATCGGAGAGGTTTCCTGAGAATCACTTTCAGGATAGACTTCTGAATCACACGTAGTGAATTCAGGGCTGCATCCGACGCCGAGCCCCATACCACGATGCCAAAGAAGAATACACTTCGTTCTAGTGCTTTATAGACTTGGAGCAATAGTTTCTCAGGTAGATATTTCCTCAAATCGTAGAATAAGTATAACAACTTACGCACTTTGGCCGCTAAATTTTGGTTTATTATTTCCAATAATAAGCCTATGTGATCGAATAGCAAAAAAATTTTATAACCCCCCCCCCCCCCCTCAAACTTTGTCACTTCACGTTTCCAGGTGCGTAGAATCCAAATTTGAAATGTCCGTCCGCCGTCCGCCGACCGCCGTTCGCTGTCCGGGCCATAAAAGGCCTAAGAATTGACTTAAAAAACCCGTTCTTTCGCACATAGACTCCATTTGGGGTCTAGCTGGTCCTAACGTTTAACCATCCCGATCGCTTTACTCGCATAGATGCTATGGGCCAAAAACGGGCGAAAAAGTGTCTTTTTCGAGACTTTGAGTGTTAGACTGACGTGTAAAAACTCCAACCTGCTCCAACACAACTGCGCAAGCTAATATTCCACGGTTAGGATAACAATGGGCAGTAGGACTTCGCAACAGAACACTTTAGGACCAGATCATGCACGACCACAACTGCACGACCTAATAATTATTATTCTCATGTTAGGACAAAATTCATTCATCTCAAAATGCACAACATTCAAGTGAATGTTGATGGAAAAATATGAGTGATATGATAGTGTAAGCGTAATAGGGCGGTGAATCTCCAGTTGTGAGGTAACGAGACCTAGGGAGTACCTCCAGGGTGGCGTGGGAAACTTCCTACACTTGTATTGCTTTCGAATTTCATGTTCCTTCGAGGCATGAATATACGTTTTTTATTCTAGGTCATATTTGTGTGTTAATACCAATGCTTTTCCTACGCATATTTAATAAGATATCCTCTCGACTTTTCGTACGTACTTAGATAATGATATTATTAAGGCAATAACTATTTGAATAGATAGGAGCTCAAATCGAGAAATATAAACATGCGTATATAATTATAGAAGTATAGGTTGTGGCAAATCGAAATAGGACACGCCGAGGAGTCTGGATGGGCCTTATGACGTACGCAAGCCACTAAAACTACTATCAAACTCAATTGAAAAAATAATAAACCTTTGTGAAATAATTTGCAGCGTTTTTTACCTGGGACTCCCGTCGTAAATCATCATCTAATATCACCCCGAGGTACCTCGCATGACTAGTTCTATCTAGCCTGGGACAATTGCAGGACTCCTGATCAGAGCAGCTGTGGATCTTAACTGATTCCATCAATTGTGCCTGGTCTCTTGAACGTGAGAAGGTCATGTACTTAGTTTTACCAATGTTAAGAGCCATGTTAATGTTAATTATGAAGAAAATTATTAAAGAGGAGTATCATCTTTATTTGTTCAGCATCTTCAGTGCTTAGTATTGGGGCAGGAACAATTTTGGGTCCTCATACAATCCTTGTTGGACTCATTGCACTTTTACACTATTTTTATACATACTAACTGGAGACTCATCATCTTGATTATCGAAACTTAATAATTATGATGAAAATTATTAGAGTGGAGTATCCTCTTTAATAATTTTCATCATAATTATTAAGTTTTGATAATCAAGATAAATAGCCTCCAGTTAGTATGTATAAAAGTAGTGTACTAGTGCTTAAAGCTAAATTCTCTTCTATTCACCCTAAAAGTTTGAAATTTGATAGTAAGCCTTTCTGGGACATGGAGAATCGCATAAAATTATGGTCTCTTTCCATAGATCACCAATTACAGTGTGCGACGTATTTTCAACATCTCAGAAAGGTTGGGCAATAAATCAACAGAAACTAATTCGAATTCTAAGTGAATCTCGCCGATTCTAAGTGACATAATAGCGTCTGTTAAAAGGGAATGGGAGGAAACTGAAAAGCAAGAGGATTTAGAGATATCGTTTGCGAAACGAATTGCACCATGATGAATCAAACACCAGTATTAACCCTTTATACGCACTAATTTATTATATTATTCTCAACGTTTTCTCAATTAAATAATAAATTTTAATAAATAAATTATTTGTATTTTTTAATAATTATGTACGAATACATTAGGTAGGGCAAAGTCCGCAGGGTAAGCTAGTTTCTCTTAAAATATGCTGACTTTATCAAATTTGTAATTTTTCAAAAGCCATTTTCAGTTCAAACTTCGTGGAAAAGAACCTTTCGGTATAAAATTTACATTGATAATTAATTTGTTTCTCGGAAAATCGAGAAAGCAAATCTTTAGAGAAAAAATCACCCTGCCCTTTCATTAAAATTTACATGACCATTGTTAAGTAGAATCCAAAATTAATATATTTTTTTTATTTCTCTCATTAGGATGGTCTTAGTTTCGACAACCCCTTTATTTTAGATTTGAAGAGGAAGCTCATCGGCATCTGGGGAATTTTTAATCCATCCCCTCCCCTCCCTTTACTGTGGAGCGTTCATCAAATCTTCATCTTTGGGAGCTTTCAATAAAATGAGTGAACGCCGATTCATTTCAAGCGTAAAACTTTTAATGATGTTGAGTTTTGAGTTTCTGAGTGCCTCGGCGTTTGGTTGTCTTCGCTCTTTCGGGTTTGCTTATTTCCCCTGGATTTTAATACAGACATTTATTACAGTAAGTTATCAACCATTATTGCGACTCATATTGGTCAACCGTCATGATGGCCTAGATGTGCTGAAAACAAATATTAATATCCTCTCGAATTAAATGAGTGTGTTCCTCTGTTCACAAGTATGCTTGTCTGCTTGTATTTTTGTTAGGTACTATGAGTATATTTGTTGCAATCTAACCTGTCAACATGAATATTCTTCAATTTTTCCCTTACCTGAGTTAATTTTGACATTAATGGCTAATTTTGACATGCCTTGAGTCACTGAGACCGTAACTAATTGGGGGTACAATGATTTGCAGATTGTGGGAAATTGGCCCGAGTTAAGAGAGGGATTGAACAAGTATGTTGATGGAAAGGGAAGAGCGAGACCCCCTCATAATTGGTGCAGAGGCTGGGCGTAGTGATGATTTGGAGGACAGATTTTAACTTTTTTGGGTCAATTTATGGGTTTTTGCATATGCTCTGAACACGATGAACTTATTTATTTTACGCTCCGTCCACTAGTTATCCGATAAACTCGCATAGGGCGCTGCTAGAAGATAAGTAAAAATCGAAAATTTCACCGAAAATGTTATCGCCTGGTTAAGAATTGTACTATAAACATATGGTCGGATAATATGCTTTGGCATTTTCTGAACATGATCCCGTTTTTTACTATACCTTTCCGTCGATGATTGCTTCGTTTATCGGCCATAAACCTCAAATTAATTGTAGGGTAATAGACAAATTCACCCTAATTTCACCGGAAATTATGCCGCATTGATAATTAAAGGTCCCGGAATACCTTGTGCCGATAAAACTTGGTATTTTCCAGGATACTCGGTACAAAGCCGTTGGTAATTTGGCAAGGACTTGAACCTGCATTATACTTATTTTCCAAATATAGTGGCAAAATGGAAAAAAATAGCTAAAATTTTCCCATTTTTCTGTAAAATTCCTTAGTTTTCATCGGTTTTCCGGGGTCAAATTCGTAGTTCTGAATTGTCTGAACTGTGATGAATCGTTAGATAAAAAATGATGTAATGTAATTGAAAATAATGTAATATCATTTCAGTTTCACTTGCCCGAGAGACAATCTGTAATTTGGTAGATAACCTGAAAGAATCCATGATCGTGGAACATAAAACATGACATTTTAACGAGAATAAAATATAATAAAAATATACAAAAAAAAAAAAAATTAACCACGATAAAATATCGAAACATAAAAAAAAAGAATTTCAAACAGTCTTCAAAGTTTCAACTATATCCCGTTTACGGCAAGTTTTAGGAAGTTTTCCTAGACATGATTTGACAATTTTCGGGAAGAAATCGTTGTTTCTATACAATAAAACCTCCGAACATATAATTTTGAGTGACGTCAGAGGTCTTACCTGAAATACGCCTATAATACGAACACGAAAACAAACAACACAAACGAAATACGTATGTAATACGTATACGTGCCACACATGTAGAGCAAATGTGAAGATTTCTTTGAAAATTGACAGGATCTAGTAATTTTGTTGTAAATAATTCTCCTTCGACGTATTTTTATATAGTCCCAGAGTTATAAAATGGATATGAATGATCAATTTCAGAAATGCCGAGAGAAATCGTCATTGATCACAATAAAACATCCAAACTTCGGAGTATAAGTGTCGTCAGAGGTCCAATTTTACCAGAAATAACCTTTTTTCAGTGACGGCCAGATGCGAGTTTAAGCATGATTTGAGAAAAAAAATTAATATTTAATTTCATTTGACGCGGATAAAATCAGATTGAGCCGATTAAAGCAGGCAAGTGAGCGCACTATAGTCAAGAACGTTCGTTTTCCCGCACATTTTCTCTAAGCGAGTATGACACGAGAAGCGGTTCACTACGGACATAACCTTATAGTGCACTTGGCCCACATTTCTTAAGTTTAAGAGATCTGCGAGTCATAAATTTGCCTCAATTCCACGAGTCGCAGGGCCTCAGGCGTCAGAAAAATATCACGCGTCTCGTATGAGTCAATAATTTATGTTTCGCTTTAAGATTGATTAGTTTGTGTTAAGTGTTGGAAACTGATTCAGCGTGATTATGAAACAAAAGGTTTTTTCCAGGAAGATAATAAAATAGTATGTATTGGAACATAACAATTGAATATCCGATAAAATATTCAATTTTTCTACATGATCGGAAAAAGGTTAAGCGAACTTCGTTGTCCGCTTCGCTCTAAATTTTAGGTTACAGGTAAACCTTTATATTTCATGAAGCTTATTACAAGACAATCACCTTAGAGCAAAAGAGAACATGGAAGTCCTTTTCATGTGACAAGACCACATGCCCTCGAAAGTACAGCCCGCGCTAGGCGGAAGAAAAGAACGGACGAAATTTCATTTCTCTTCTACCACTGTCAGTTGTAATGTAACTACACGCTTACGCCATAAATAAAAATGGCTGGGGTCCACCCGGTGCAAGGAAGATGTGTGCCGCCACAAGGAAAAGGAGCACAAAGATAATCTTTCCCTCCCGTTCTACTTATTCCTTCTTTTTTTGGGAGAAAAGCTATAGAAATACGAAATGATTTAAGAGATGACTCGCGGATGGAGGGCCCAGGGCTCTGGCAGATACATCTCCTTGACAACGCAATCCCGTAAGCAGAACTATATCTCTCGGAAACGAATTGTAGAAGTTTCCTCCTCGGCTATTGGTCAAACGCCGTAAAGTAAACAAGGTTACGCCCTCCGGTTGTTTTGGAAATCTATTCGACTGTATTCGGGTTCGTGAGATTAACAAAGTGTTTTTTGATGATAAGGAGGAAACATTTTGTTTTTTATTGAGATTATCCGGGGCGATACGACGCCATTGAGGTCCACAAAAAAGCTATAAATTGAAGGATACGGGAAATTTTTGTCAATCATGCAAGTTGCACAAGTGCAGTGAATTATAAATTGTAGGGAAGCCTTAATATTTTTCCATATATATATATATTTTTTTTCGAATTAAAGAAATTTATTATTATTTTTTTTACATTCCAGCGATTCTGACAGATGTTGGAAGGGAGGGGGGGGGGTGTAATTTTTGTTTCTTGTGGTAGGTGTCGCTTTCTTTGTTAGTCTTCCAGTAGTGTGAGGGCAGCTCCATCTTCCAAGCCAATTGACCTCACTTTTCGAGGTGCTCCACGTAGCCTGAGTGAAACAGCTCGTATGATGGAGGATTGGAGCTTTTCTATATTTATTCATGGAACTCTTTGTTAACATGCATGCGCAGCTAAAGCAGCTAAGACACCGATGTATTTTGTACATGGTTTCTTACTAATGATTAACCCCCTCACATTTTCTCTCTGAGATCTTAAAGAAAAAATGCCAAAGCCATACTATGTATTGTTTCCCAGGTATAACTAAATAATAGCAATATGGGCAACTTTCGAGTGATGGAAATTTTCATTGACGAATTCTCGGAGAAAATTATGCTATGTCACTGGCTCTGGAAATTTCAAAATGAAAATATCCCAAATTTGTCTTATTATAAATCTATTTTGAAGCATTTTGGAAAATTTCCGGGATTTCAAAGCTTTTTCATATGAAAATTATGCTATTGCACTGGCTCCGAAAATTTCAAAATAGAAATATCCCAAATTTGTCTTCTTATAAATCAGTTTTGAAGTATTCTGAAAAATTTCCGGGATTTCATAGCTTTTTCATATGAATTTATGAGAGAGTGTTAAAATCTAGGAATCGTTTCAGAATGCCACAAAACGGATTTCAGTGAGGAAATATTTCGAAAATTTTGATTTTACAATTTGTTGGAGCATTGCAATAGCTTTATTTTCTTCGAAATTTCGCTGAAATCCATTTTTGCCAAAACATAGTTAGGCATCCTCGATTAAAGCACGAGTTTATTGATCAGCCCTTTTTGGATACGCATCATACACGTCAAATTTCAAAAAATGTACTTAAAATGGCAGAAAATGATTTAAAACTGTTGACTTTATATTTTCAGAGGACGTTACTCAATCGGCTTATCAAATTAGAACTAAAATTTTCAAAAGATCAAACTCAAAATCAGACGGGAAAATGTACTTAAATTTCATGAATCGGCCAAACTGCGAATGATGCTGAAAATTCAAAATCTTTGTTTGGCTAGTAAAGTATTATTTAGAACAAGTTTTTTTCTCCTAAAATTTATAGATAATAACATAATGTGCTCACATTATGTTTATGAAATGTTATTACGAAATTATTTACAAAAATTTGTTCATACTGCATGACTGGAACTTTTTGATTTGAAAATCGGATTCTGTGTCTTGAACCCACTATGCAAATGTTTGGCTCAAAACCTCAAAGGGTTTGATAAAAAAAAAATCCTAAGCTGGTGGACTCCTTCCTCCTTTGAGTAAAATTTTATTTATTCAAAAAATTTAATTTCAGGCGTAGTGAGTAATATAGGCTGACGAAATCAGTTCTTTCTATTACATATTATTTATGGAATGAAAAAACTGAGTACTTGTGTATGCATGGTGTTCAGAATTTTTTCAATTCTTCATAATTATATCGAAGGACATTGATGAAATTCACAGAAGCCTTTTTTAACCCATTTTTCTATAGCCTTTAGCAAATTTGTTGTAGACGGAATTAATTACATTCTCGAGAACTATGCAATCTATTCAATAAAGCTTGTCTCTCTTGACGAGATCTGTAATACTGGCAACGGTGATAAAAGTGAGCAAAGCTTTGTGACGCTGCGCACCAGGTGCTTTTCAAAGGTAACTATGGTAACTTTGGCTGATAGGGCTAGGTGATGTTGGTATTTTCCGAAAGTCGATACCATCTACGAGAGAATCATTTAGAGTGGGCTTTTACTTTGTAGTGTAACCCATTCAGTCGCAAAGGTGAAAGGAAATTGAGATCCAAATCACAAGTGGGCACCTCTGTTATGCCATGAAAAACCGCTTCTAGACCCTCCTCTCGATCCACCAGTACTCAGAACATCGCGTAGTTAGTCCACTCCACCTTCTATTCGACAAACATTTCTCCGAGTTCAATTTTCATAATAGAATATTCATACAAGGATCACCGTAGCTCCGAGATGGGTTTTCCCTATTATTAGGGTGAAGTGGGCCTTAGAGGGTCGAGTTAAGTCCGTTTTCAGCCCCTGAGTCTGCAGGATGCTCTGAATAGCTGCGGAACCTTTCAGAGACGAGGAGCCCCCACATGTCTTGATTATCACAATATTGCTCTCTCCACATAAATCCTTCTTCACTGGTGCCTTGTTCCTAAAGGAATACGACTCCCGGACGGCCTGGGGTATTATGTGCTTCTGACTCTGCTCATTTAAGTAGATTCTACCGATGTCTGTAACTCGAGTCGGCTGCTAGCCGATAGACTTAAACTATTGTGCTTTGAAAAATCCTTTCGGAAATTTTTCAATTGAAGCTGTTGCATTCATCCATTCACCAATTTATTTCAAAAGATATTCATAGGAGCTAAATGTAAATTCTCAACGCAGACAAATTTTAATAATTTTCTTCTTTGTACGTATAACATCTGAGTTTATTTATAGTAGACAATGTCACTCAAATCAAGGACGAATCGTTATTATTGTCAGTGTTGCATTAGAAGTAACTAACTAACGGCCATGGTAAGATTGCTTTATAAACTATAACGGCGAATGTAGTATCAGCTGATCTGAAAAAATCAGTGTTGCCGAATCAAAAAACTAAAAGTTTGTACCTATTCAGGTCATGCCAAATGTAAATTGGTTCTTAAGTAAATTCTTACCATGATCTTACCATCATTAGCCGGAACAAAATGCAGATTTTAATAGTTGTAATAAACAAATTGACAAAAAATATTAAGAATAAAATCCGTTAAAATGTGGGCATATCATCAAAAATATCCCCTTTATTTACATAAATAACCGTACATTTCAAATATCAAAAACGCTGCAGATTATTACGCATTAGTTTATTATTTCTGTGTTAGATAGCCCTTCTACGCAGATCATTGGTCTATAATTATTGAACCCCGTATGTATTATATGATCAGAACATGGTGCATCGGGCCTCCGACAAGGGTTAAGGGTAGTTTGCATTTTTCCGGCCTGATGAAATCCTTCACTAATTTAGTCAGCTTCATGTACCTATATCTCCGCCCTACTCAATTTATCGCCTCGATTTTTTTTTTTTTTTTTTTTTTTTTTTTTTTCTCTTCTCTTGTCAAGGATACTGTCCATGACAGTTTGTGCCAAGGAAACTCCTTCATGACAACATCACAAAAATAGGGATGCTGTAACAAGAAAAGTAGAATTTAGCCGTAAAACTTCGAAAAATAGATCAACCAACCTGATACTGTGAGTAAAATTATAGAAAATCCTTGGCCCAGCGTTTGTAGCATTTATTCACTCACAATTTAAAAAAAAATTGTTGCGATAAGTTCAACCGTTTCGGAAAAATAGGTACAAAGGAAACGGAAACAGGATTCTCTGAAATCATCGGTGTTCATTTCGTGAAGTCAAATCAAATGAGTTCCTACTTCCCCTAGACCTTGCTTGTGGTGTTAGAACCCTAACAATGAAGAAGAAGAAGAATAAATAGAAAAGAAACCTTTTGATAGCCTTCAGCTTGTTTTGTTTTCTGTTTTTGTTGTTTACAAAGTTCCTATTATTCCTTAGGAGGAGGCAGACGACCCAGCCTATGGTGCGGGCCTCCACTAGAGCAGCATGGCACTCCGACCCATCTTCGCCAATATTTTTCAATAACTTCTCGTTGTTCAATTTAAAAAATTCTTTTTGAATTCAATCTCAAGTAGATATAATGAATTAGGTAGTAGAAACAATTTTTTTTTTTTTTTTTTTTTTAATTTTCGATTTTTTGGTCGAAAAATATGCAAATAAAAATAATACTTTTTTACAGTTCCAAGACCCCACAATTTTACGCTTCACAGTAAAGATGTTTAAAAAATGAGATAATGATGCTTGAATTAATTTATGTTAGCGCATGTATAGAGTGGAATAATGATTTGAGAAAAATTAAAAGCGTAGGGAACAGTTTACAGCATAACCCACAAATTTCCAGAAAAAGTAATCAAAATCTGATGAAAACTAGACCTTGTTCCTCGGAATACAGTTTCACGCATGCACAGGAGCTAATAATTGATGCAATCATGTTGAAATTAACATGGAATAATTAAACCATTGTCCCCCAACTATGCACCAAATTTGAGCGGGATTAGACGACAAGGGCGTAAAAAAAAGGATGCTCGAAGGAATTTACGTTTGCGCATACGCGAAATGGAGTAATGATTTCAAAATTATGGAATTAATAGTGGACCATTCATAGCCTAACCGGCATATTCCCTGAAAACTTCATCAAAATCAGATGAAAACTGTTGAAATTAGGCTCGTTTAAAAAGGAATATATATTCGCGCATGCGCAGAAGCTTAGCCACCGAACTCATCCTTTTGTTTGGAAGCTCGATTTTTTGGTGCAAGAACGGGATTTCTATTTCAATCCTAAGGAGAGTTATCGTCTGGAATGACACATATATACAAATGAAAAAGCGCTTCAGGAATCGTTTCAGAATGCCTCAAAACGGATTTTGGTGAAGACATTTTTCAAAAAATTCTGGTTTTAAAATTTTTCGAGCCATTGCAATAGCTTCATTTTTTACGCAAATTCGCTAAAAGCAAATAAGGAATCCAGATCATTTTTCTCAAAGCTAAGGTTAAACAATACAAGCGCATTCACTTTCTACCCAGACACAAAAAATAATTTAAAATTCCTTATACATTGCAATGCGCCGTAGACTTCGTTTAATAATTATAGACCAGTGCATAGGCAGGCACATAGGCATAGACATTAGGTCGCATATAACATAGGTTATCTGATACTGAAATAAACAGCCTTTGTGTATCAATTCGCAGCGTAATATCGATGCTTAATTACAAGAAGAATAAATGTGTAATCGATAAAAATATAGGGGGTCCCTAGAGTAACTTCTACAAATGTATAAAAATTGCATCACTTTTCTCCGGTCAAGTTATTACTGACTCGAAAAACTGACTCTGTTTAGTATACAATAAAAATAGAATTTTAGCGATCGGGATTCGAGGACTCAACAAACTTGATATCCGAGAATGGATATAAATTATTCAGTAAACAAGCATCGTTGTTTCTGGTTGAGAGACGGTTCAGGAACTGCAGACTTTTGTTTTCTGAAAATCATCAACCTCATTAATAGCACGCGGTGCCTCCCGGTCTATCGACCAGGTTCAGTAAAATTCAATATCTGAACTCAAACAACGCAGCTAATCTTGATTGGGAAACTTCGACGAGGTCGCATTTCCCAGGAAATCCATTATTGGGGAAGAACTCTCTTCACCCTTTGGCGGTAATAAGAACTTTTCCTGTTCCCAAGGGAATTGAATTGCTTCGAAGCAATATATATAGGTGAAAGGTGAGATGTACCAAGGTAACTCCAATTATCTTTACTTACACTAAGCCACCTTTCGCATCGGAAGAGGCATTCGACATTCAAATCGATGATTTTGTTTACAAAACAGTCGTATTTCCACAGTTAGTTTCGTCCTGAATGTCTGTCATGATACGAGTATATACTAATAGAGGAAGTCATGTTGGTCCATTCCTGTAAATCAAATTCTGTTTGAATGATTTTGCTTGTTACAGGAATTTCGGAGAAAAAATACAGTAAATTATTACGCAAAGGTTTATAATACTTGGTGTTAGATAGCTCTTCTCTGCAGGTCTTCCACAGCAGTGAGTTACGACTTTTGGTTCATTTCTTTCAATAACGAAATTTTTTAATCGACCATGACAAAAATGTTAAACGCTCCCCCAGTTTTTTCGCCGCGTCCGGACCATAGTACGATCCAAGCGTTTTCTCCGAAATTTCTGGACCAAATTTTATGAAACTTGGAACATGAATCTAAATGGGGTCCAGTTAGTCCTGAAAGCTCGGCATCAAATTTGATCGACCCCGAGGGCAGAATTAAAGTGCTGAAATATTGAAAAATTGAGATATCGATCACTCTGGGTAAAAGACTAGTTTTTTAATAATTATAGATCAGTGGCCTGTGTTGAAGGGCTATCTGATACTGAAATTTCAAACCTTAGATTAACAATTTACAGCGTTTATTTATATTTATCGAAGGTAAAGAGGTCTGAATTGTATCAAATAGACTTCACATTTGTTTGGTGACCTTTTCAAATGTCTCGTTGACCTTTTTTCGTCCTTTTATGTGTTTCTTTTCCTTCGAGCCCTCTTTCAATATCACTGCTTATTCTCATATTCGTCGTCAGATGAAAAAAATGTCGTATGTTACTTTTTCTAAATTTTGAGGTGAGCAAACTTGAATATTCCTGCTTCAAGAAATACCGGCAGTTTAGGATCAACTGAAGTGTTTTTTTTTTTTTTTTTTTTTTTTTTTTTGCAGTCATTCAGGTAATTTACGCAGGAATGAACTAGAGGTCCCCTATCAACCGCGGTATGAAGGAATTTCTTAACCCTCAACTGCAAGGTGAATATTGCTAAATTAAAGGCAAGGTCAGGCAGTAATTTTCTATTATAATTCAGCTTCCTAAGGCTCGATAGATGGAGGAGATAACAACCCTATATAATATTTAAATGTACCTATAGAGAACTCGATTTAGTATATTATTTAATATACCCAGCTGGATTACCTGGCTTGCCGGATTGAGGGCAACATTAATTTTTATAGACATAGATATATTTTATCAGCAATAAAATATCAGAATCTAAAAACTATAAATAACAAGCAAATTTGCGTAACTCATTAGCAACTGTCGTAAAATACCTAGTTTCTCTTTATCATCTGATATCACTCAAAAACTGCTTCTAACAACGACGTAAAGAAGATTTAAGAACTAAAAATGTAATCAAGATCACATCACATCGTTTGGATTCGATCCGAGAACTAACGTGCTGGGCTAAAGAATAGAATAAACAGGGTTTGACGCTAGTGCTCAAGCACAGAATGTGACAGCGTATTGTACTCAAGGGCACTCAGAATTGAGAGGAGAAAGAAGCAATGAACTCTCGTGGGTCACTCGTAGGCAGGGCCGCCACATCTCCAAGTCGGGCCCGGGACCAGATTCTGGCCACGGGCCTCCCCCCCCCCCCCCCCCCTTTTTTTTTTTTTTTTTTTTTTGTCGCGCCACTTTTACTAGAGATGGCTATGATAATTGTTAAAAAAAAAAACTATTAAACCTTCTCTAACCAAACGAAAAATCATTTATACATTTATACTTCCTACCAAGGTTCAGTGTTCGAATAAGAACACTTGAGGGGCTGAACTCTTACTACTTCACTACGTTTTATTCAACATTTAATCAAAAGTAAAGTGTAACATAAGAATTGAAAATTCAAGTATTCATACTCTAGTAATTACCAACCAATTACAAAACCATAAAAATGCCATAAATTACCTTGAAACAAAAATTCTATATCCAATCAGTCATAGGATTTTTATTTTAACTACTTTAAATACAATTGTTTGTGAGTAGAGGGCGTATTCAGAGAAGTTCCAATTTACTCATTCCTCAATTGGACGATTGTGGCAGAAATTATGTTGACTAAATTTCATATAATCATTAATCAACACATATAATTAACTTTATTTTAATGTTATGGACGGATTAAAAGGAAAGTCTCTGTATGCAAGATGGCTGACGGAATTAATTGAAACAATGATTATGTTTGAAAGAATACATTTATTAATTTTGCTATGCAGCAATCTATTAATGAAGCTATGCAATAAAGAATTAGATTTATAACAACAAAAGATAAAAGAATTATTTAGTGAAAAACTATCAAATATATGAATTAGTAAAATGAGAAATTTGTTTTGTTGAGTTATAATAGCATTCTGTAATAGTGATTATAATTGTGGAAAACTTTTTAAATATAGAAAACTGTAATAGGCTATAATTTCGTGTTTTATAAAATGAAACATGTTAAAACTAATAAAGTGAAGTGAAGAAAAGTGTATTTGCATTTGAAAAATACAAGACAAAACACGTAAAACTTTCGTGCCTTTTTAAGTGAAAATTCTTTAATAACCTTAGAAAAGTCAAGTTTGGATGCTAACTTGTGCTTAATGCTGAGAATGGCAAGGGAATTCAACCTTTCTTGGCCCATGGATGCTCTCTCCCAAGTGTTCAGTCGAGTGCCTACTGGTAAAGACGGTAAAGTGTAAAGAATAATATTTTGGGCCATCGCGATCATCGCAACTGTTTAAGAGAAGAAACAGTCTGGTGTAGTGAATCAAATATAATCTGATCAGGGCCCGTCAAGTGTAATACAATCTGTTTTATGTAGGCCTTAAAATTCTAAAATATACTTTATTTACTAAAAATACAGTACCGGACCGGGCCCCCCCTGGGCCCGGGCCCGGGGCAACAGTACCCACTTGCCCCCCCTATGTGGCGGCCCTGCTCGTAGGTACCTTGTGCTTTTAGTGTTAAAGGCTCCCCGACATATTTAATTCTGCCTTCTCCTTCCAAATCGTTATTTAATATGCAAGAGAATGTCCAGGGATTAAATTTTTGAATTAATTCATTCGATAGCTGGTATGCCGCAGTGCCCATAAATCCAATGATAAGCCTGTTTAGATATTCAGTTGTCTTACAGCAGACGCGCAAGTCGTACCTGCTTGTTCTTAGGAGGCCAGCTAAATTAAGTGCCTAGATGACAGATTTGTAATCAGACATGATCACACAAACTTGCAAAAAATCATCTACTGTGCACCACTGGAATAGGTTGATAAAATTATTGGGCTAAATTTAGTTGAAACTATTGATATCATACACAAATGGTGCTTTACAAGACGTCTTGAAAAGAGCGAGGTTGTACGTAAATATCTCCCTTACCCGACTTATTCCAAGGCTGTTAGCAATATCTATTTACTTCTATGTTTCATCTGTCGTATCTACCATGACTCAACGTTTGGGTATCGGTAGTCTGGCTAAAACTCCGATGTAAACTTGAGAGGAAGCGATAAAAAATAGAAGACAAAAGCAGGCGGACATGCGGATGGCAGACGCATTGAGAGCTTCGGACCGTCATCGTCATACACGCTCCGGTCACTTGTCAACCATCGACCCCCTTCAGCTGTTGTCCACCAGGTTCAACCGACTGACGCATCCATAATTCCCATAAAGCGCGAGCCCGTTCTGTTCTCCGATGATCCATTCAGACGAGACCTCATAATACGAGTAGCGTAAGCTGACTGCCGGCTAGAGTAATTGCACAGTTTGTGCTCCAGTACATACATGCTTCCATGAGACGTGGTGTGCTAAGCTGTTCAAATGTGTGTTTGAATGCGTTTTGGCACACGAATCGGTAGTATGTACAACTCTGTTCAATCGATTTGGTTTGTTAACGGGCCTAAACATTTGGCTTGATTCATGTGACCACTGAGAGTAGATGAAGAATAGGCGCGATTATCATATTGATTCGCAGATGGGAATCGCATCTATTACTACAGAATTTGGACAGCATTGGGTCTTTTCTGAATCCAATGATGAGACACAAGAAAAGATGTGTTGGTATATAAGAATCGGTATACGTATACAATGAAGTTGGTTCGTTGATTAGTTTAAGTGCTTGAAACGTTTATGTGATCTATATGACCATTGTTGGTTGGTGAAGAAAAACCTCTATATCTGTATCCACATATAGGTTAGTACCAGCTCTAGTTGATGAAAGGAATTTGTACCAAGACACTTTGCCCCAAGGTATAATATAGAGTTAGTGTTAGTCACTGATGATTATCTAACCATTGAAAGTGGTCTGATATTATAACTCTATAGTATAGCTTGTCCATCTTTTCAGAATTTTGCTTTTAAATTGGTATGAAAGAACATATATAAACCTTTAGACTTGAGATAGGCTTTAGTAAGCAAAACTCGTGGTCTAAAATGAAATGGAAATTATAAATCTTGGATTCATATTTCTAAGGAACGGTAATTCATATGATGCGTTAATAATAATTCACGACACCAAATAATTTTGGTTTGACATTAGAGGGTTAGGAAATTTAACGGTCTTTCCAAAGATGTACTTATTTTTGAGTTACCAGTGATTCTGAGGGGGTTTATGAGCGTTTTAATGTCATAAGATACAAAACACGAGAAAAAAAAATCTTAAAAATGTAATAACTCGAAAACAAAGCTAAAATGTCTTTTTTACACGTAGGTAGTTGAAGGAGGCACGCACATCAAATATCATTAAATTTTAATACAAATGTGAGAACTAATACAAATTATAGTAACTCGTAAACGAGTTCCACTATCTGCTTTACAAGCAGATACCATGTTACATGGATATGTCTTTGATTGGGGATTTCATAACGGTTGTCCTCGAGAGTTGTAAACAAATCCTTTAACTTTAAACAAATCCCTGGGCCGCATTCCGAATAATTCCAACAAAACAACGGTTTACTTATGGAAATGTTGAAAATAACTTTGGAGAGAAGCCACTACAATGAGTTGTTGTTAACAGTCGACTGTTGTCAAGAGGATGAAAATGTTTCCTATGGAGTGGAGTAAATGATGCTATTGCTTTACGTTAAGAATATTTAACCGGCTTATTAAAAATTTTTATAGTCCAATCAACTTGGTTTAGGAATGTAGCCAGGTACGTAAGGATGGGGAAATTTTTAGCTTGAGATGTGAACATTTATCACATAAATCAAGCGCTTTCCAACGAGTGGCGAACGATTTCTGTGCGATGAAAACTGCGGAAGTTCCATTCCCCTAGCAACGAATGGGTTGTACGTGGAAAACACTGAAATTGTGACACAAATTTTGCGTCACGGAAATTTTTGGTTGACCCCCAGAGCAAAGACATATCCATGTCAAAAGAAAACGAGCAAAATTAGTAGTACATCGAACAGTCATCACGGAAACAATAATTTGAATGTCTATATATTCACTATCAACTGTTGGCATAGAAAATACCTAGCAAGGTTATAATATTCAAGTCCCCACAAAAGCGTTTAATAAAAAAATCTTCAAGGGAACTTTCGAACAGAAACGAGATTTAAAATTGACTCCTGACGTTTGTCACAACTTAATTGTATTCACCCTTTTGACATGGATATGTCTTGGCTCTGGGGGTCAACCAAGAATTTTCGTGACGCAAAAAATATGTCACAATTTCTAATGATGTTCACGTACAACCAATCCGTTGCTAGGGGAATGGAACTTCCGTAGTTTTCATCGCACAGAAATCGTTCGCCACTCGTTGGAAAGCGCTTGATTTATGTGATAAATGTTCACATCTCAAGCTACCAATTTCCCTCCTTGCGTACCTGGCTACATTCCTAAACTAAGTTGATTGGACTATAAACAATTTTAATAAGCCGGTTGTTGAGATTTTCGCTCCGTAAAAATTGCTAAAGTTTGTTGGATTCCTGTTGTTAATTGTGCTGGGAATAGTTATAAATTCATCCGCTGACGGTAATGGAAGTTTTTTTTACTTGAGTTTTGGTAGAATCTTCACCATCATTCGTACAAAAGACATCCTTTCATTTCCGGATTTGATTTTGCTTTTGTAGAGAAAATTTTCAGTGTTGTGAAAAAACCAAGGGCAGTGCGTCCGGGACAACGCCTCGGGTATCATGGGAGACTCCCAGGGGTCTCAAGGATACGCAGCTCAAACAAGAAATTCGATATGCCGATTTTGTGGACTTCCATTCACAACAAGGGGTCTGACTCGACATGAGAATAACTGCAGAGCCAGGGTTCAGCAACAAACACACCAGACGCCCCAGAACGTTCCAGACTACGTGCAGGAGAGGTTCCTGAGCGGTTTTGGTGCCCCAATACTGAATTCAGAAGGGTCCTCAGAGGACCTTCCGTGGAGGGGCTGGTGGCAGCGGGCGATGCGTCTCCAAGGAAAACAGTACCCACTGCCAAATGGGACGGTAGGACGAAGGTTTGTAAACCTCTTAGCAGCGGAAATCCTGCAAGTGGCCAGCGAGAGTTCGCCTTCGGAAAGGATCTTCGTGCTCTGCGCCGTCATTCTACAACGGGACAAAGCAATAAAAGGAGGAGCGGACACAAGAAGGGCAATCGAGAGGCGGCTAACACTTTGGGATCAACAAAAGTTCGAGGAACTCGTGCTAGAGGCTGAGCGGTGCAACCCTCGGCTGAAAAGGTCACGCCAGGCGCATCATGATCATGACCACACAACCCGGGTGTTCACAAGGCTAGTGCTGTCAGGGCGTTTGCGTGATGCCACAAGATGGATAACGGGGAAAGGTTCGGGAGGTGCAATGCTCCCAGAAACGATATTGGACAACGGGAAGACGGTGCTAGAGGTTCTCTCCGACAAACACCCCCCGCAAATGGAGCCAGAAGAAGAAACATTCCTCACTCGGGATGAACTGCCAACACTGGTGGACGTGGATGTCACGGAGAGCCACATCGCAGTTTCAGCTCATCGCTTGATTGGCAGTGCAGGGCCTAGTGGGACTGACGCCGAGCAGTGGCGAAATATGCTCCTGCGCTATGGCTCACACAGTCGACGTCTACGGGAGGCAGTGGCAGCACTAACCAGAACCCTGGCAAATGAGGTGGTAGAGTGGGATAAGATCCGAGCCCTTTTGGCAAGAAGAGGTGTGGCCTTGGACAAACGACCAGGAGTGAGACCAATTGGTATAGGGGAAGTGCTGCAGCGCGTTTGTGCCAAAACTATGGCAATGATTACTGGAGGTGACCTTCAGGAAGCATGCGGAGCAGACCAACTGGGTGCCGGAATAAAATCAGGGGTAGAGGGTGCAGTACACGCTGTAACAAGAAAGTTTGAGGAGGACCAAGAGGTAGGCCTACTGCTCATAGATGCTAAAAAACGCCTTTAATTCCATCAGCCGCCCACTCGCTCAATGGAACTCAAGAATCCTTTGGCCTAGGTGCTCGCGGTTTCTGTTTAACACCTACAGGGGATTCCCACAGACCTTATTCCGCCAAAGTGACTCACAACTGCTGAGCATGGAAGGGACAACCCAAGGAGACCCCTTGGGGATGATGATGTATGCCGTAGGAACCCTCCCCCTAATTCAAGAGCTCAAGTCCACCAGCTGGACGCAGAATTGGTACGCGGATGACTCGGCATGTCTGGGAAAGCTACCAGACATAAGGCGGTGGTTAAGCCAGCTTGAGGAGAAGGGGCCAAAGTGGGGATACTTCCCGGAACCCAACAAAAGCTTCCTCGTCATAAAACCAGGAATGGAAGAGGAGGCGAGGAGCTTGTTCCCGGGCCTCAAGCTGGTGTACTCCCATCGATTCCTGGGGGGATTTGTTGGCCCTCATCAAGACAGGCAGGGCTATGTCCGAGACAGGGTTGCAGGCTGGGTGGACAATGTGTCCAAAATGGCCTCCGCAGCCCACAAGAGCCCTCAAGCCGTCCACACAGCTTTCACAAAGTCGCTCCAGAAGGAATGGTCTTTCATTCATCGAATCATAGAAGGCTGTGAGGAGGAGTTTGTACCACTGAGAGACACAATACGGGCAGAGCTCATCCCAGCCATCTTCGGGAGAGATGTCCCCGACGAGATTGTGGAGATCCTCACACTTCCTGCACGGCTGGGTGGAATGGCCATAGAGGATCCAGTGGAGACCGCCGCAACGGCATTCCAGGTATCCAGACAGGCAAGCGCACACCTGGTTGAAGCCATCAGAGAAGGTACCCCCCTCCAACTCTACAGCCACGAAGAGCAGGCGGAGAGAGTCCTTCAGGAAGCCCGCAGCGAACGGAGGCAGGAACAGCAGACAAGAGGGGATCAGCTGCTGTCAGAAGTGTCACAAAGACGACAGCAAACCATCCTACGGACCAGGGAAGCCTCCCAATGGTTGACAGTGATACCACTGGCGGCTGAGGACTGCGATCTCTCGGGGTCACAGTTTCAGGATGCATTGGCCCTTCGGTATGACCTGGAACTGGCCGCTTTGCCAAGCACCTGCGATGGCTGTGGGGAAGTCATGGACGTCAACCATGCCCTAAACTGCAAATAAGGAGGGCTGGTAAAAAGGGGACACGACGTCATCCGTGACGTGTGTGCAAGCATGGCGGAGGTGGCCTGGGGCGGGGTGCACACAGAGCCTGTCCTCCGGGAAGGGGCAGAAGGGAGCCCAACCCTTGTTGCAGACCTGGCGGTTCACGGGGTGTGGCATAGGGAAAGACTAGCGTTTTTCGACAACCGCGTTGTAAACGCACACGCTGTCTCCTATGCCCACCTCGATTGGCCGCAGGTAGCCCAAAACGCAGAGGCGGCTAAACATGCTAAATATGACACCGCAGCAGAAGACATGAGGGCATCATTCACCCCACTAGTATGCTCATGCGACGGGGCGCTAGGGAAGGAGTTTCAGCGGTTCCAAAAGCAAATAGCGAGGAGGATTGCGGAGAAGTGGGCACGCCCTTACTCACAGGTGGCAGCCTGGATTCGCGTCAAAACCCAGTTCGCAATCATAAGAGCAGTGGCGAGGAGACTACGGGGCACAAGAAGAAAGTTCCGCTGCCTAGGAGTCGAAGACGGGGCAGGGCTTCAATTCTGGGACGACTAGAGGCCACCTCAAAACCAGAGAGAATGTTTTGCAGCGCGAGATTGTATCCGAAGTCTCTCTATAGACGACCTTTTGAAAGCAAGCTGGTGATCGGCTCTTCTTCTCTCTTCTTGGAGCTAGCTGTTTTTAATGGTCAACAAATTACATAACTTGATGATTATAAATAAATAAATTGATCATTTTAATAAGCCGGTTACAATATTCTTAACGTAAAGCAATAGCATCATTTACTCCACTCCATAGGAAACATTTTCATCCTCTTGACAACAGTCGACTATTAACAACAACTCATTGTAGTGGCTTCTCTCCACAGTTATTTTCAACATTTCTATAAGTAAACCGTTGTTTTGTTGGAATTAGTCGGGATGCGGCCATGCGGCCCAGGGATTTGTTTAAAGTTAAAGGATTTGTTTACAACTCTCGAGGACAACCGTTATGAAATCCCCAATCAAAGACATATCCATGTAACATGGTATCTGCTTGTAAAGCAGATAGTGGAACTCGTTTACGAGTTGTTTAGTTAGGTACTTGAAGTTTGTTTACTAAGGGATTGACTACTTGATGTGGAGTTTATATATAAATATACATCATTCCAGACGATAGTTCCCCTCATAATTGAGATAAAAATTCTCCTTCTGCGCCAAAATCAAGCTTCCCCAAAGAAAGGATGAGTTCGTTGGCCTGCACTTTTTGAGCAGATTTAATAAGTCAAATTTCAATAAATGTGCTAAAAAAAATCATTAAATGAGGCTAAAAACGGCTAAAACTCTTCAAATTTATATTTTGTAGCTGCATTTCAGCCAAAAGAAGTTTATGAACAATGAACTTGAATGATTTTGAGGGAGTTTATGAGCGTTTCAATGTAATAAGGTACAAAACTCGAGAAAAAAATCTTAAAACTTTAATAACTCGAAAACAAAGCTAAAATGTCTTTTCTACACGTAATTGAAGAAGGCACGCACATCAAATATCATTAAATTTTAATACAACCGTGAGAACTATTAGAAAATTAAAACGAACAATATTAGCCAAAAGAAGTTTGTCAACAATGAACTCAAACATTACAAAATGTATGCACAAAATTATGCAGAAAAATGTACTTAAATTTCATTAATATTCGCTGAAAAATCGATAACAACTGCTTAAAAAGGGCTAAAAATCCAAAATCTATTTTAAATTGCAAGATATTATATGGAACGAGTTTTTTTGCCATAAAATTGGTATGTCGAATACTTTCTCTACAGTCAACGTGCTCAGATTTCAAAACAATGTAACGTCAATAAATAATTTACGGAAATTCGCTCATCTAGGTAATCATGCTGCTTGACTGGAACTTTTCATGTATTACCTACTACAGAAGTTCATTATTAAAAGTAATGAAACAAAACTAAACTGCTCTAGAAATTTAATCTTTTTGGAATCAGGAGTTTCATCTCAAGCAACGGGAGAAATGTGAAATGAACAAAAGAATAACACAGATTGGGGCCGTTATCAAAGCACCTGTGCCACACTCCGAGGTCGTTTCCGAGCAATTGGAGAAGTAATTAACTCCAGCAGGGTCGGGACTTAACCTTCAAAGGGACCCCGGGGTCATCCGTGCACGTTGGAACTTAATCCGCCCGGTGCCTCGGCTAATCGAATGATTTTGAGCAGGTTTATGGGCAGGCGACCGGTACAATTTCCCCGTCGAATTTTCCGCTTGAGGAGAAAACGCCTCTCTCTAAGTGGCCCTTCCCCTTCTTTCCCTCTTCCCGAACTCTCTAATAGCTTTGTCCAGGGCTCTTAAAAAAAAAAAAAAAAAAAATCTAGTTTCTATTTGTGTTGACCCAGGTGTAGTGTTGAGCGTGCTCTTTGGTCGAAAATGGGATTGAAACGTCAAAATGGGATTCGGCTGAACTTTCAAAGTGTGACATCACATTCTGCTGGTCTCAAACTCACCATCACGGTTAATGCTGTGTAAGCTGGTCCTTAGCGGGAAAAGGGAGTGACTCTAGTCGCGAGGGACATTACCAGTCACTATACCTTGGTAAGACGTGACCAATTAAGGTGGGCACAATCTGGCCATGATATAGCTGCTTGAGGGGCGGACTATTGAAGGTCTTTGCTACGTTGCTTACGGGATGTATATGTGTTACTGGGGTGGATGAACTGAATTGCGATGTGGAATGGGCGATCTCCAACTCACCGTTGCCAATGTGCCTAAAGAGAAGAACACTTGGATAAACGGGTACGGTCAGAAAATGGCAACTAATGGATTCAAAGAACTAAATCACTCGCGATGAGGTTGTGGAAACCCATTGGAAAACGGAAGTAAGTGAAAAAAGTTCCATTCATGCAGCATGATCGTATGAGCGAATTTTCGTCAATTATCGTATTGTACGTATAATGTTGAATTGTTTTGAGATTTGAGCTTTTTGAGTGCAAGGAAATCGTTTACCATTAATTTTTTGGCAAAAACGTATTCTAAATAATAACCTGCTATTCAAATAGAGGTTCTGAATTTTTAGCTTTTTTTTGCAGTTTTCATTGATTTTTTAGCAAATTTTGATGGGTTTTAAGTACATTTTTCAGCATAATTGTGTACATACATTTTTGGATCTTCTATTTTATTGTTAATAAACTTCATTTGAGAAATATTCTAATAAAAAATATAAATTGAACGATTTTTAGCCGTTTTTAGCCATTTTTAGAGATTTTTTTTGTACATTTTTTGAAATTTTACCAATTTAATGTGCTCAAAAAGTGTTGTCCAACGAACTCATCCTTTCTTTTGAAATGCTTGATTTTTTGGCGAAAGAACGAAGTTTTTATTTCAATGCTATCGAGAGTTATCGTCTGGAATGACACACACACACACACACACACACACACACACATATATATATATATATATATATATATATATATATATATATATATATATATATATACTAGCCGCTCCGGCTCGCTACGCTCGCCTCCACGTCCAGCCGGGGGGCAAGCCCCCCGGACCCCCCATTAAATTGCTCGCTTCGCTCGCAAAGAGTGGCATAAAGGGAATGTTGCTCGCTTCGCTCGCAAAGTGTGGTATGTAGGGAATGTTACTCGCTTCGCTCGCAAAGTGTGGCTGTATACATGCTATGTATTACAATTGAAACATGTAGGGGATGTTGCTCGCTTCGCTCGCAAACGGTAGATCTCTAAGGGTAGGTTTAACTTCTGTAGGGAATGCTGCTCGCTTCGCTCGCTTGAGGAAGTTATACTGCCCACCCAACTTGGCAGACGTTTTTTTTTCAGTTGGAAATGACTATCAAACGCGGCACATTATGTGGAACCACGAAAAGTATAGTTATCAGAACACTTCAGTACTAACAGTACAGTCAGATGTTGAATGGTTGTAAGTATTTATTTTCCAGTTCTATTTTCTAAAGGTAGGCCATTATTTTAGGTTTAACTTCTGTAAGGGATGCTGCTCGCTTCGCTCGCTTGAGGAAGTTATACTGCCCACCCAACTTGGCAGACGTTTTTTTCTGTTGGAAATTCTTACAAACAAATTAAATCTTATGAAACTACGTGGAACCACAAAAAGTTTATTCGGGGATGTTGCTCGCTTCGCTCGCAAGGTATACCTGTATATGTGTAGGACAAAGTCCGTATTTATTCTGTTGAAATGGTTCTCACTTCGCTCGCAAGGTAGGTACCTATGTATACCTGCTCGCCTCGCAAACCCCTTGACTGCGTAGGCTAAGTGCCCCAAACACGTCTTCCCAGAGCCTTCTCGCGAGCACGGCAAAATTAATTTCTGATGTTAAACGCTTCCCTCGCAATTCCACTCGCAATTTGACCTACTTTCCGTCACTTTTTTCGATATCCGATTTCGGATTCAGATTCGGCGGACCCAAAGCTGTATTTCGCCCGCGAAAACCGTTCCGAAAAACGTACCTTTATGGGGTATATTTTAATCGGAAAAAACCAAGTTTTTCGGCGGACTTTTCGAGAAAACGGGTCCGTACTCTCGAATTTTTTTAACGCATTTCCCGATACTTTTTTCGCGATCCGATCGCGCCGTCGTCTTCCTCGTTCAAAAACCTACGAAACCCGTATTTTTCCGGAATTGTCAACGGCCGTTTAGAGGGGTAGGGGAAGCGGGGAAGTCCAAAAAGCGCACATTAATTCTTACTTCGACCCCCCTCCCGCCCTACGGCCCATGGTTCGGGTGGGATTAAACAATTTTAAATTCGCTCGCTCCCACTTTCGGAAAATCTCAAGAAGATCCCCCCACTCGTAGACTCCCCCCACTCAGCCGTTTGGCCGTGCATAGACACGACAGACAGACAGACAGACGGAGTTTCATTTTTATTAATAACTAGCCGCTCCGGCTCGCTACGCTCGCCTCCACGTCCAGCCGGGGGGCAAGCCCCCCGGACCCCCCATTAAATTGCTCGCTTCGCTCGCAAGATGTCGCATGTAGGGAATTTTGCTCGCTTCGCTCGCAAAGTGTGGCATGTAGGGCATGTTGCTCGCTTTGCTCGCAAACGGTAGATCCCTAAGGGTAGGTTTAACGTGTGTGGGGGATGTTGCTCGGTTCGCTCGCAAACGGTAGATCTCTAAAGGTAGGTTTAACTTCTGTAGGGGATGCTGCTCGCTTCGCTCGCTTGAGGAAGTTATACTGCCCACCCAACTTGGCAGACGTTTTTTTCTGTTGGAAATTCTTACAAACAAATTAAATCTTATAAAATTACGTGGAACCACAAAAAGATTATTCGGGGATGTTGCTCGCTTCGCTCGCAAGGTATACCTGTATATAGGTAGGAAAAAACCCGTATTTATTCTTTTGAAATAGGCCTGCAGGTAACATTGTGAAATACCTGACGAACCCCTTGACGTCTTCGTAGAGCCTTCTCGCGAACACGGCAAAATTAATTTCTGATGTTAAACGCTTCTCCTCGCTTCCGCTCGCGATTTGACCGACTTAAGGTCACTTTTTTCGATATCCGATTTCGGATTCAGATTCGGCGGACACATTAATTCTTACTTCGACCCCCCTCCCGCCCTACGGCCCATGGTTCGGGTGGGATTAGAAAATTTTAAATTCGCTTATACACCCTATCGGAAAATCCCAAAAAGATCCCCCCACTCGTAGATCCGGCCCACTCAGCCGTTTGGCCGTGCATAGACACGACAGACAGAGCGACAGACAGACAGACAGACGGAGTTTCATTCTTATTAATAACTAGCCGCTCCGGCTCGCTACGCTCGCCTCCACGTCCAGCCGGGGGGCAAGCCCCCCGGACCCCCCCTTAAATTGCTCGCTTCGCTCGCAAAAAGTGGCATGTAGGGAATTTTGCTCGCTTCGCTCGCAAAGTGTGGCATGTAGGGAATGTTGCTCGCTTTGCTCGCAAATGGTAGATCCCTAAGGGTAGGTTTAACGTGTGTAGGGGATGTTGCTCGCTTCGCTCGCAAACGGTAGATCTCTAAGGGTAGGTTTAACTTTTGTAGGGGATGCTGCTCGCTTCGCTCGCTTGAGGAAGTTATACTGTTCACCCAACTTGGCAGACGTTTTTTTCAGTTGGGAATTCTTACAAACAAATTAAATCTTATAAAACTACGTGGAACCACGAAAAGTTTAGTGTGGTATGTAGGGAATGTTGCTCGCTTCGCTCGCAAAGTGTGGCTGTATACATGCGATGTATTACAATTGAAACATGTAGGGGATGTTGCTCGCTTCGCTCGCTTGAAGAAGTTATACTGCCCACCCAACTTGGCAGACGTTTTTTTCTGTTGGAAATTCTTACAAACAAATTAAATCTTATAAAACTACATGGAACCACGAAAGGTTTATTAGAGAATGTTGCTCGCTTCGCTCGCAAGGTATTGCTGTATATGTGTAGGAAAAAACCCGTATTTATTCTGTTGAAATGAGTCATCGAGTCCCTTCTGGTTAGCAACATTGTGAAACGGCGGCGGTCTCGATTTGTAGGAGGAAGTTATACTGCCCACCCAACTTGGCAGACGTTTTTTTCTGTTGGAAATTCTTACAAACAAATTAAATCTTATAAAACTACGTGGAACCACAAAAAAGTTTATTTGGGGATGTTGCTCGCTTCGCTCGCAAGGCATTGCTGTATATGTGTAGGACAAACCCGTACCTATTTATTCTGTTGAAATGGTGCTCGAAAGGGAAAGTTCCATCCTTATACGCGCGCGTGCGTTGGCCTGCTCGCAAGGTATTGCGTAGAAGTCGAGTCCCTTCCGTTGTGAAATGGGCGGCGGGGTCGATTAAAAACTCGCGATTTGACCAACTTAACGTCACTTTTTTCGATATCCGATTTCGGATTCAGATTCGGCGGACCCAAAGCTGTATTTCGCCCGCGAAAACCGTTCCGAAAAATGTACCTTTATGGGGTATATTTTAATGGGAAAAAACCAAGTTTTTCGGCGGACTTTTCGAGAAAACGGGTCCGTACTCTCGCATTTTTTTAACGCATTTCCCGATACTTTTTTCGCGATCCGATCGCGCCGTCGTCTTCCTCGTTCAAAAACCTACGAAACCCGTATTTTTCCGGAATTGTCAACGGCCGTTTAGAGGGGTAGGGGAAGCGGGGAAGTCCAAAAAGCGCACATTAATTCTTACTTCGACCCCCCTCCCGCCCTACGGCCCATGGTTCGGGTGGGATTAAACAATTTTAAATTCGCTCGCTCCCACTTTCGGAAAATCTCAAGAAGATCCCCCCACTCGTAGACTCCCCCCACTCAGCCGTTTGGCCGTGCATAGACACGACAGACAGACAGACAGACGGAGTTTCATTTTTATTAATAACTAGCCGCTCCGGCTCGCTACGCTCGCCTCCACGTCCAGCCGGGGGGCAAGCCCCCCGGACCCCCCATTAAATTGCTCGCTTCGCTCGCAACGTGTGGCATGTAGGGAATATTGCTCGCTTCGCTCGCAAAGTCTGGCATGTAGGATATGTTGCTCGCTTCGCTCGCAAAGTCTGGCATGTAGAAAATGTTGCTCGCTTCGCTCGCAAAGTATGGCATTTAGGGGATGTTGCTCGGTTCGCTCGCAAACGGTAGATCTCTAAGGGTAGGTTTAACTTCTGTAGGGGATGCTGCTCGCTTCGCTCGCAAACGGTAGATCTCTAAGGGTAGGTTTAACTTCTGTAGGGGATGCTGCTCGCTTCGCTCGCTTGAGGAAGTTATATGCCCACCCAAATTGGCAGACTTTTTTTCAGTTGGAAATTATTACAAACAATTTAAATCTTATAAAACTACGTGGAACCACGAAAAGTTTATTCGGGGATGTTGCTCGCTTCGCTCGCAAGGTATACCTGTATATGTGTAGGACAAAGTCCGTATTTATTATTTGAAATGGCTCTCGCTTCGCTCGCAAGGTAGGTACCTATGTAGGCATACCTGCTCGCCTCGCAACGTTGTGACATCGAACCCTTCACGTCAATTCTTGAGCCTTCTCTCGTCCACGGCAGAATCATTTTAATCGCTTTGCTCGCTTCTGCTCACATTTGACCGAGTTCTCGTCACTTTTTTCGATATCCGATTTCGGATTCAGATTCGGCGGACCCAAAGCTGTATTTCGCCCGCGAAAACCGTTCCGAAAAACGTACCTTTATGGGGTATATTTTAATCGGCAAAAACCAAGTTTTTCGGCGGACTTTTCGAGAAAACGGGTCCGTACTCTCGCATTTTTTTGACGCATTTCCCGATACTTTTTTCACGATCCGATCGCGCCGTCCTCTTTCTCGTTCAAAAACCTACGAAACCGGTATTTTTCCGGAATTGTCGACGGCCGTTTAGAGGGGTAGGGGAAACGGGGAAGTCCAAAAAGCGCACATTAATTCTTACTTCGACCCCCCTCCCGCCCTACGGCCCATGGTTCGGCTGGGATTAGAAAATTTTAAATTTGCTCGCTCCCCCTATCGGAAAATCCCAAGAAGATCCCCCCACTCGTAGACTCCCCCCACTCAGCCGTTTGGCCGTGCATAGACACGACAAACAAACAAACAGACAGACAAACGGAGTTTCATTCTTATTAATAGTATAGATAGAGATAGAGATAGAGATAGAGATAGATAGATATATATATATATATATATATATATATATATATATATATATATATATATATATATATATATAAGCGTTCAAATCCAGGAATCATTTCACAATGCCCCAAAACAGATTTCGACGAACAAAATTTTTGAAAATTTTTATTTTAAAATTGTTGGAGCCATTGCAATAGCTTTATTTTCTAAGAAAATTCGCTAAAACGTTGTCTATTTCACAACAGCTATTGTTTGTTATTGATGCTGGCCTAACCTTCGAAATAGATTTAATATTGTAACTGTTTTTTTTTTCATTGAAATTGACAACGCTTTTCACTAACTTCCGTTTTCTAATGGATTCAACGTTTGTATTCTTGGGACCTACCTAAAACAACCAATTTCGTTGGTGCTTCTGAAATGTTCATCCATCGCAATTGTACAACGATAGTTACCCGAGGAACCTTACTGCAGTGACAATAGATAGCTATGGTTTCTTTATAATACTTATTCTTTTATGAACTTAGTTACTTTTAAGACATATTCAACGACTCAAAGTTTGCGAAACAACGATTATTTTTTGGAGCAAAGAAAAAATACAATGCTGTTCCATTTTTCTCTACCTTTAGATCGTAACTCTCCGAATCCCCAAGAGATTCAAGTGCAAACAATACCAGACCAACGTCAGAACTAACCTTATAAACGACTTACGTTTTCGAGAAAAGGAGTTCCCTCTGGGACTGAACAAATAGTTTTTATTCAAATATAATATGTGTATTGTTGGAAAAATATCATAAAATGTCTGCCAAGATGGGTGTGGCAAATAGCTTTCTCGCATCCGTAATATGAATGTACAAACATTCTCTACCCGTTTTTGTGATTATATCTTTGGCCGAATCCAATTTTAATCTACTTGTACATGAAACCTCGGAAATATTTCTCCAATCGAAATTAGAAGGAAGCAACTAGGTAGATAATTGTCTGTTAAGGTGCGCGTCCACAATTACTATAACCAAGATTAACTTCTCAACCAAGTGACAACAAGCGGCATTGATTAATACATCTCTGTTGTGATAAGGTGGTTTATGATTACGCCAATGTTATCTATGACTTTTTGCGCAACCAATATACCAGTATAGCTTTCTGAAAATTACATCACTTTGTACTTCCACAATCTCGTACTCCCATAACTTGTGAGAAACGGTTGTAGATTAAATTCATGCGGAGCTATTTTTTAGACACCTATTTCTTCTGGAATGTAGCGATGGGTGTGTGTGTGTGTGTAATAACATTTATCTGGAGTACACCATTGTTGCCATACACCATAAAGTATGCTATAGTATACTCGATAAAACTCCATGTATTATGCACTCTTACATTGTTCTGTTACTGTAATTTTCTTCCGCTACCACAAAGCAAAGTTCATTTTGCTTTTAACTCCGCAAGGCATAATGTGTTACGCTCGTAAGGTTACATTGTGTTTCAATGCTGGACTCTAACCATTAGAACAAATGTTTAACGATGTGCTATTCAAACTAACTTCCATTCCTTCGAGTTAAAAGGAAGCAGTCAGTTGTAAGGAGGAAGGGGCCGGTAATAAATTACTACTAGCCTTTTCCGTCCTTGGCAAACAAGAGAGGTGGTGGAGTCCTTTATTGTGCCGCGAAGAGCGAAGGATCGCAGAGGTAACTGCGGGCCCTGGGAACAGATGCCCTGGCCGGACCACCTGGAAGTTGGATGGAGCGGTTGACATCGCTAGCTAATCTGCCGAGTCGTAACCTGCAAGCCGCCAGTGCTTTCTTCCCCTTGATGAGCTGTGTATTCCCTTCAGCGGTGCCGCTCGCATTTTCTCTCCCTCTTTGGGTCGAGAACGGCGGTCTTTCTCATCCACCAGCGTTTCAGTCTTTCTGGGAATGCCATTCCACAACAGCCTGGAAATGTCCACAACCCCCCCACCCCCTCCCCCTCTTCTGCTTACGACATGTTTCATCGTGGGTGATGTTCTCTCATCACACTAAGGGAGATACTTGAAACAAGTGAAAGTCAGCAGTAGGCTCTTCTATACGAAATCTTCTACGTTCATGATTTGCATTTGTTTCACACTGGAGACATGCGTTAATGGTATAATAGGTACCCTTTTTGTGATTACACCCAAATTTAGAAGAAACGACACATTAAGTCTTTGAACGCTACGGAATCCACAAAATCAAAGTTGAAAATTCTGCAGGCGACAAAATTGAATTGATTATGAGTTATCATGTTACACGGAACAAAAGTAGGTTCTACTATTTTCATTCATGTGATACACTTAAGCCTCTATGTACAGGAAACCCCCAAGCCGATCGAATCAGGTCACAGAGCAGAATAAGCAAACACTTTTTACCAAAATGATATGAGACTCTGATTTTGGTGTGCCACGCCAGGACAGTATTCATACTGGCTCAGATCACGCTTATAGATCCGAAGAGGAAATAGACAACGACATCTCACCATTTTACTCCACACTTTGTCGCTTGCTTCTCTATTAGCCTATATTTACCTAGAGAAAATAGAGAATGGTTGCAATATTTTTTGCTGTCAATCATTAAACATTACGGTAATGTAGGTTAATATACATGCAGTTTATAACCAATACCTTCTACCCCCTAAACCCTCTTTCGCTCTACCAGGCGAATATCTCTCACTAAGCCTGATTGTCATAAAAACCAAATGTCTGTTTTTCTTCCGCACCAAAGTCAAGGGTGAAATCGCTACATTCGTCAATTTTTTCCCCAATGAAGAAATTGAGGCAAATCTATCAGACGCTTGTGCAATGTATGCTCTATTTTGGAGTCCTAACTTGGGGATCTGAAGCAGATAAAGCCACTGCCATTTACCAGAAGGCAGTGGCGTAGCAAAGCCATTTATCATGGAGGGGCAACAACAACAGTCAAAAATTATATATATGTAACTATCGTATATATGTACCTATGGAGGGTACTACTTGTCACAAAGAGGGCATTGTAGCACCTATAAAGGGTGTCCCACTTAAAGGTTACAAGGTTAGTCGATTACAAAGGTTCATTATTGAAAAATGAAAGAGCGAAAACAATCACTTTAGAATTAATTTGAATTTGAGTCCTATGTACCGACCTATCTATCTACTCCTATGTATTATACCTACTTATCAACCGAGGGAAAATGAACGTAATCATGTAGGGAAATAAATAGGGAAGAGCAGGCACACTGTATTATTTTTACAGCATAACCTAACAATCTAAAAATTAAGGTAATTAACCCTTCTCTTGGTGGACACAAAAAACAACATTCTTACCAAACTAAATCTGTCTTGCTATATGAAAATGCTCATGAACTTGGGAGCAGTAGGCTTATCATTGACTTACCGCTTCCAATCCAATCGTGTTCTATACCTATGAGGATGTATCTCTCCAAGGGGTTCATAACTCGTAACTTTAGCACTCACTTTTACACTGATTACGATTTCTTTTATGTTACACATTGTACGCCAATTACCACGAAATAAAATACAGGATACAGGGCTTGAACATCGACGAGAGAGACATCACAAAACGTAAACAAACCGAAGCCGGCTTGATGGTTATGGTACAATCATTTATCGGTTGGTTCAGATATCGATTGTTTCAATCGTTTCCATTCGACTATGGATATTTCAATCACCACAGCACAGACATGTTTTAGTCCGTGTAAGATTCTAATAATGTTATTTTACCGTTACTTACCTACTTCTACTGGGACTCATACCAAAAATCGAGGACAATATTGAAGACTTTTATGAGTTAGAAAACTTATTGATGGAAAGAAGGACGCAATCGATGCTACTGCACTGAATCGATCAATCGAACGTGAATCGGAGGGCTGTAAAGGTGGGGAAAGTTAGGGGCAGTGAGAGAGGGGCAAAATGACTTCTGGCTTCCAGAGGGAAATGAGGATGGGCCAGCCCCATGCGAGCCCAAAAAGAAGAGGAGGGATGACGTAGTTTCACCATAGTTTATAGTGTCCACACTTTATAGTATCCAGCATTCCATTATTTTCACTGTAGTTATTTCGCTTCTGTTGGATGGGCATTATGGGCAATTATATTATCCACGGCGTTTGGCCCTCCCTGGAACCAGCCTTGGAGGTGCGTTCTAAGTTGCTAGGTAACTGGACCCACATAACAGGCGTGCTTTGCGGGTTGCGTTCTCGAACTTACCGTAATATTGGTACTGACGTTAGTTACGTGAAATTATTAATTATTGTTCCCGCACCATCCGTTTCAAGAATAACTTCTACATCCTCTGAGATCGTGGGGGGGGGGGGGCTCTGCCCACCCTGCCCCTCCTCAAATTACGCCACTGGCAGAAGGTCAACTTTGAAAACAATTTTGCGCTAGTGACCTCGTTTCTCGCCGGCACACCTCTTCATAAAAGCATCCGTTTTTTCTATTGACCATCAACACATGAAGGCTGCGTTAGTATATTACTTTAGCATAGGCATTTGGTACACCCGTCCATCCAGGATATTATTTCCATAATTTGTTCTGTGTTGTTTAGCATCAATACATAGGTACATAATTACATACATTTCTGCTGCTTCCACACACGACCTGTAGTGCAACTTCACCTGGTGAGCTTATAAAAAACTCATATTCTTCTGGTTGGACAGCAATTCTCCTATTGATATTCAGCAACTTTTCAGCAGTGTGTGTGAGGTTTAATGATGCCCTTCTCTCTAGATTTACCACCCTAATTAGAATTTGAACTTTTAATAATATAATCAATAAACAACTAGTCGGTCATCTTGAAGAGTGTAACACGAACCCAGTTAAATCGAGTGGGATTGTTCCCGTACTTTATTGGTGACGTACCTACATTGTACTTATTATTTTCTCCTATTACATTACCAACATTCTGTACAGTTTTCATATATTACATGTTTGCTTTTATACTTGCATTCTTGAGGGTATAAACACACACACTCTCAGACACTCTGAACCAACTAATACATACCTTCCACGAGTTACTACCAGGATGATTTGGCGTCGTCATAACTCATTCCCGTGCCTGGAATCTGATCTGTACTTGGTATGTTGGGTGTCACACCTAAGGGTGGGAGGGTGTGAAAAGGTAAGGAATTAATTTATGTTGACCTTTAAGTTCAGCTACTCAGCTCTTCAAACTATTGAACATTTTTAGTTCCTACCCTCTTAGTGATGAACGTGTAGTTTGGTAAAGAAACATAAGGCTCAGACTGCAGTCTTAAAAGTAGAATTAAGACCAGAATTCTCTAAAGTAGTAAAGGAGTTGATGGATGGTCTCAAAGGAGTTTATTGCTAACTAATTTGAGCTCAAATGAATCAGAAATTACCTTACGCAAGCGCGACATAATGTTTGTTGACAAAGGCAAAACTCCGAATCCATCCGGTCAATTTTTAAAACTACCGAGAATTTCGTGGGTAATGTTCATAGCCCATTGCTTTTTAAGTTGCTTGATGGATATGTGATACCTAAATGTTTAGTATGTCAAAATCAGTTTGCTTAACTGGACTCTTAGCACATTGAAAGCCATTGCAAATAATCCTTTTTTCCTGCATTTGTGAAAAACACGCTTGAGTACTAACTGTTTGCCCTTCCCGAAAAGAATTCGCGTTTTCTCTCGGAGGAGTCGGGAAAAGCGGGTAATTGAATAGCCGAGATGTGAACTCCAGTAGCTTTACCAGGTCATAAGCGAAACCTCGTATCTCTTCAGGTTCGTACAACAAGAGAGTGATAGACAGACACGACAATGGGGTAGAAAAACTCCAGTTCAACTGGCATAGGGTGGGGTCTTTGTTGAAGCAGGGCGATCTTCTCTCCCCTTTACGAAAATATCATTAGGGCCTGATTTAGAGTGTCTTTCATCCTTATCACCAACTTTACCTTCTGCTACCCACCCTTTTTCCTTTGGAGGGTAATCTTATTATAAGTGATTTATTCTTCAAACGACGCTTTGCGACCGCAGCGGTTCTAATTCCGGACCTAATTGATGTTTATAGGGGTATTCCGCCTCCTTTCTATTCGCTTGAGGTCATGGAACGCTCCTCACAATCAAATTTAATCGCAAATACGATTTAATCGCTCGGAATAACTACCTTGTGCGAACTCTATTACCTTATCAACGTTCACAGTATTCACTAATATAAACAATGAGATCAGGCTTCAAGTCACTTTCCTGCATTGCTGCCTAAGAGGGTGAGGGAATCCTCACAATCTAGTATACTTCTACATTAACTCATTGTTTTACCAATTAAATAATGAGTAAATTTACATTTCGATACATCATTGGATTCGTTAGAATAATTACTTTCCAAAATGCTGCGGATTTCACTGATTGCAGGATCATATTTGATCAAGTGTGACTACTCATGTCATTCGACTTAACGGGGACCCCGGTACAATCTAGCTTATTGAACTGTCTCCCAAACTGAGGGCAATCATACTTTGCCACTGGGAGGCTCCTACTACTTTCACCCTCATGTAGTGCGCCGCAATTTTGTCCGACACCTTATTCTTTGTTGCCATACCTTCGTTGGGTCCTTACAAGACAGGGTTCCGTTCAAAAACGTCCAATACATTCTCACCGCTGTCATTAATTTTTAATACTTGTACCATAAAGAAATATACTTGTATTTGTTGAAAAAAAAAAAAAAAAAAAAAAAAAAAAGATTTTGCGATGAAATTCTGTAACGTTATTCTATTGACTTTTATCTATTCCACAGTATTCAGGACCGTGCGCTGACTCCTTTCGAAGGTCAAAAGTTCAAGACTGCATCAGAGATTTAAACATTTTTACTTCTGCTCTCGGACTCTCATTTCCCCCTTTTTTCTTTATCAATTATTGTCCCCGATTTTTTTCTGATTTCCTCTTTTAATCAACTTCTTTTAATTATAAGGTTTAACAACTTTTCCTAATCAGCTCCCTTCCGCAAGTAAATTGGTTCCTGCGGCTGTATAACAACTCCCCATTACACCCTTCTGCCTTCGCTAGAATTTATCTTACACCCCATTAGTTCCACCCAGGTATTCATTTCCGAGACTTCCCCTGAATCTATGAGAACAGACGAGGTAAATTTCAGATCCTTCTCTCCGCCGTTATATCCTCCCATAAGAAAAAGTGAGTGGCTCAAAGCAATAAATAAGAAACTCGTCTTCTGTGTGAAAGAGAAAAAACACGATCTTTTTTTTTTCTCCGTGTTTTCTTCTCCGAGACAGACGAACCGAGAGATGACATCATCTTGTAATAACACTGGGAGAAACTTGGCTGGTTCATCATCTCAGCTCACGCGTGCATTTTTTATGTTTTGATAAAGAAAACTTGAGCAACTCAATTAAAGTTTATTCCCCGGTTTCCCCAAAGGAATTGCAGAATAAATCGTTCACGAGATGTACAACCATCCGACTATTTTTTCCCCCTACTGAGAGTACACGACCAGTAAGTGTTCCAAGTCTTCACTGCTCTCACCGGTACTACTTATATACTAGAATGTGTTATTATGAATTAGTAGGTACTTATTTCAATTTAGTATCGTCTGGGATAACTACATCATAAGAACAATTTATTACAAAAATCTGGAGCTTATTGGGATTATTTGATCAAAAAAATATATATATATATATATATATATATATATATATATATATATATATATATATATATATGTATGAAACGGATTTTTATGCGATTATTGGATTATTTTATTTTTTATTTTTTCTCTCATTCTTGGGTTGTCCCCTACCTCCCTGGATCAATTCCAATGGGCGTCCCTCTTATTAACGAAGCCTTGCCTATAAGACAGCTTCAAAGGGACTTCCTAAAAATGGGAAAAGGTGAACAAACGTAACAATGGAGTCGTAATTTTTGAGTAATTTTTGAGATTTTGTGGGCATTTTTTCGGCTAATAGGTCCTTGTAAACACTTATTCTACGTTAAAAACCGATGTTAAGTGATTACTTAATTACAAAATCACAAGAAAAAATAATTCAACATTCTTCATGTAATTTTATTCTTTGTCTTGCTTCATTGAAATTAAATAAAACGAATTTTCCACTATTTTAAAAACACATGTTAATAATCCTAAATCTTTACTTTTATTATACTGATTTATTTTGCTGCAATATATTCATAACCGTAAATGTTGCCATGTAGGCGTATGAATTAACAAGAATGTATTAATATAAAAGTACCTAATCTTTTCAGGTATGCATTCGTACTATCTTCCCCAACATTCATATGGTTCTCCAATACTGATGGATGGAATCTCAGGTACCAGCCGTAAGTAGAAGTTATTTTTGGACTAGCTAAGTATTCGTTCTGATCGCATACATTATATCAGCTTTTGTTCTGATAATAGCTAGTTTTCTTAAATCTAGAACCGTAAAATATTCTGCTGTGCCCGGACCAATACAACCATAGCCAACCGCTCTTTTGTGATGTAACCCTCAAACCAAAAGGTGAATATTTGCAGAATTAAAAACAACGTCGTGATGGGTCCGATCCCCGACCGATTTTTTTACAATAAATTTTATTGCTTTAACGACTGGTTTATCAGTCGTTTCAGCTGGGTCAATCTTTGACAAGGGACTGTACTGAACTCTTTTCCTTTCTTCACTGAGCAGATGTCTTCCAGAAACTATCAAATAATATTCTTTCATCATGGATACTATTTTTTATTAAAGATGAACTGTCTCAATTGAGAAATTTGGGGTAGGTGAAACATTCAAGAATAATGTGGTGAAAGTACCTACCCATTCAGTTGGTCTTTATTTTTGACTGACGGCTCCTAAAGAGCTTTTAGGTTGATCAGATTGTATTTCATTACCTCTCATTACAAAATATCTGCCACGAAATAGAACGAAATGAGGCCCTTTCTTTACCAGCAATCGAACCTCTTTTTTTTCTCACAATGTTATACATGTCCTACGCCTGCGCACTCAATAACAAAATTCTAGTAATGTAACCGGGAAACGCCATTTTTATTTATGCCAAAATCAGTAAAGTCTACAACTCAGCACTGTCCACTGTCACTGTCTTACTTCAAGCACTGCTTAGGTAAACAGTTTTGTTATCATCCTGCTTTTGCCGCTTTCGTGTGTGATGGCTTTCATCAAAGTTTTGATGAAAACTTTCCGAAGGTAAGGAACGAAAGAGTGTAGTGAGAACAAACAATAAACCAAAATAGGTACCTAGGCCTTTATGCGCGGGGCGTCAACGCGTTCCGCCGATAGATTGCTCTCGTTTCCGGAATAAGTTCATAGGCTTCGATACGGGTAACAACCATTTGAAACATTGAAATATTTTTCGAACTCCTTTTAACATGTTGAAGTTTTGATACGTTTTAACATTAATATATTCATATGGAACCATAATAAGAACATTGGTCTCTGAGAACTAGATATAGAAGTTCATTAGCATAGATATACCTAACTCATTTGGGATATTCGTAATATATCTAGTTGCTTTATGTCATGTACTACCACCCAGAAACATCTCACAATGATGTAAACTTGATAATTATACAGCGATAATGTAAATTCGATCACATAAAATGGGTTGGATTTCACATGTTGTGCTAATTAATAGAAGAAGGAGGGCCTTGTGGTTTGAGGGTTAACGGCGAACGCTAATAAAAGTAACTTAATAACATGTTTACCTATGTTATAATAAAGATTAAGTACCTAAGTAAAGAGAATAGGTACGTACATTGCTGGCAGTTTGAAGTGAAGAGCAAGCCGTCAAAATATCAAGAAAACAAAAAGGACTAAGAATTAAAAAAAAAAGAGGAATATCTACCTTATTTCCAGCAATAATACACAGTAAATGAAACAATTGAAATTAGGCCATATGAATGGTGCACATCATGCACTTTGTAACTGTAATAATGCCTTTAATTCATTCGTAATAACAACAATGATTTCAATTGTCTACTCGAATTGAGTTATGTAAATGCAAATGGATAAATGCTGCTAATGAACGTGAATTCGTAACCGCTTGACTGTTAGGTGGCGTTGGCGTTACAGATATTCCCTCTGTATCTCACCTTAACAAAGGCCCCTCCGTGTGGCAGGTTTATGAAGGTTGGCCAAGTTTCTGTTTCATGAATGAGTTTAGTTTCAACGCGGATCTCAGAGGTTTATCGCAGCCTCAATCATTTCCCATTGCGGTCAGAGGCCCCCGGGGAAACCGCTGTTGAACTCGCTCCCCTCCGTCCGCCAATCGCCGGGTTTTACCTTGTAATTAGCGGCAGAATTAATGGAAAGTAAACTGACGGATGACGAATTGAGATTTGATAGGGCCCGAATCGAAATTGAGATGGATTGTGATTTTTGAAGGTTCATCAAGTTTTTAAGAGTTGTTAGGCACGAAATATTATACGGTTGGATTAAACCTGATGCCTGAATGAACATGATGTACATGTACCTATATATATTGTTGAGCCATAATTCCCAAAAATGATGAGTCCATCGTCGAATCTTAATAGCAGATGAATACCTTCTCAGTCGATTGCCGTTTAAATTAAACATGAAAATTTTAACGATGAAGTCAAAAACTACATCCTTTATACGTCAGCATCGTCTTATTTCATCAATACCATGGATGGGGAATGTAATTCAGTTCCAATAAAACAACGAGGCTCCACTTCGCAAGAAATTGCAAAGTATGCCTGAATAATTAAAAATTAAGGAATAAATGAAATTTAAAACATTTCTTTTACTGTATATTTTTGCTTCACCTCTATTATATATCACATCAGCACACTGAAAAAAACACGTTTCCTCAGATGTTAGATCATGGCTAAAGCATTTTCCACGCTAAAACATTTCCCTGGCATTGTATTTTACCTCCGTAGTTGACCTATAGCCAATGGTGAACTAGACATCAGCAATATAGTATATCAAATAATAATAATATATATTATTTGAATAAACAAACAACTTTCCTTATTCAAAGAGCTGCGAAGACACAAAGTATCAGGACATTGTGATGATTTTGATCATGCAGAAATATTGTCTTCTTTATAATCTTCAGATTTGAATCTGATTTTTCTTCGCTGTTTCGGTTTGTGGTTTCATAGACTTTATCCTTCCGTCTTTTAACGCTTTTCTTTTAAATTCTTAATTTTGTTGGAGGTTAAGGAAAAGACGATTTCTAAATGTGCTTATGTTAATTTCCATGGTGCATAGCACGATTCGTTGTAATATATCAGAGTTCAGCCTTAGTTCCTTTCAGCGCTTTCTCAGCAAAGTGTTAGTATTGTGCCATGTGCTCCTACTAGAAGCCCAGTCACTCTGATTATGATGCAGATTGTGAGTTTTTGCGTCAGCTTGGTTTACTAGGGCCCAATTTCACCAAAAACTTACTTAACGGAAATTACCTAAACTCCATTTTAAAAAATCTCGAAGATCAAACCTTGGCGTCTTTTACTAACCCAAACTCGTTTATACCGAGTTTCGAATTGGGGATTTTAGGCAAACTGTTCGATAAAATTCGCTAAAAAGTTGAACAATTTGAACACTGGGGCAATGACACAACTGATGTCATGATCTACTCTGCTGTTCGTCATCCTATTATAATACGTGCTATCATCTTTATTATAATCTTTATAATAATCTTTATAATACGTGCCATCTCGAACTTACCTGACCGACGGAAACTCCAGGTGAGAGTCTATGAGTTCAAGGACTTTCAGAACAATCGGATTGGCGAGTCGGAAAATACACCTAAACCCGATGTTGTCCGATTCCTCGAAATGTGGATTCCGCCGGATTTTCCTCGGGCATCTTCGAAGGGCATCTACCTCGTCAAAGAGATCTATACTATTTTATAAGAATGAAACTCCGTCTGTCTGTTTGACTATGCTATGCACGACTGAGTAAGGGGAGTCTACGAGTGGGGGGATCTTCTTGGATTTTTCCGAAAGGGGGCATAAGCGATTTTAGGATTTTCTTAGCCTACCCTATGGGCTGGCGGCGGGAGGGGATGGGAGCCTCTTTTGATGCACGTTTTTTGCCCGAGCACTAGGTCTTCTATTATTTGCTGCCACATTGAAATTTGATCGAGAGCACTTCGTAAGTCAGCAACAAAGTCACGTTTTTGGATCCGTAGAACACGATGGTGCCGTCAAAATTGCTGAAAGATGCTGTCCTCCTGGAGAATGTGGAAAAAAGCCGCCTTAGACCCAGTATATTTAGACGGTTTTAGCTCGGGTTGGTCTTAAAATGTTTGTTGAAGTTCCAATTTGATCCCATGCGAGTTTCGAGACATGAAATTATTTTTTCCTATAGTAGTGAACGAAAATGTAGACGAAAGCGTTAGTCGCTCTTCCTTATTCCGTCGCAACGTAGATATCAGATCTTTGCCTTCTTACCTCTTGATCTCGGGAAGTTTCCCGTTAGCCCTTCTACGCTCATATAATAAGCCTACCTTTAGAAGAATTGAACTGGAAAACAAATACGTAAAAACATTCAACATTTGACTGTTCTGTTAGTACTGAATTGTTTTTAAAACTATACTTTTCGTAGTTCTGCATAAGGTGCCGCGTTTGATAGTCATTTCCAACAGGAAAAAACGTATGCCAAGTTGGGTGGGCAGTAGGCTTCGATGGTATCCCACTATATCCCATCGCATCTATACATCTCACACCAAGCGAGCGAAGCGAGCAATATCCCCTACATGTTTCAAATGTAATACACCGCAACTTTACCGGCGAAGCGCCCCGATGGACGTGGAGGCGAGCGAAGCGAGCCGGAGCAGCTAGTCGAATAAATCCAAACTATGAATCAACTTCGACTTTAAATCAGGCAAATAGCTTTTAGTACGTACCATATTGCTTGATATCATTTTTATTACGGATAACGGACATTAGCAAGTGTAAAAAGCCAGATTTTGGGAGTTTAAGCTCGACCACCACAGTGGGGGCTTAAAATCGTACAGCGCTCTGGTGAAAGAGGGTGAGCTATTCCGTTAATTTTCATTGTTTTTTAAATTGAACTCGTTTAATTTTTTGGCAAAAATGAGCCTAAGACTGAGCAAACGGATGAACATTCATCCAGTGGTCTGGGAGGTTCCGTACGTTCAGCTATCTGGGTGGTTTTATTCGATTCTTTGTTAAGATTTCTATAAATAACAGCCAAAATATCACTCTTATATTAAAAGTTTTCGAGATCTTGTTTTTTTTTTCTTCTTTTTTCCATAAATTTCATCCATTAGGGTTGATTGAAATTGATGTCAACCTTCTACGACCAATTAAGCCCTATTTTTGACCCAAGTTTCATAAACTTTGGTGTTTATCGGAGGCTTGTGAGCACTCCTCACCAGCCAGGTTCTACTGACGAGTTGACGTGTCATGATGATTGATCGCTGGCCGTCACTCAAATACATCGCACTGTCTACATCTTGTTCGAGTGAATTTCACTGCGTTATACAAACATAATGCACCTGAATGTAATGCATATCTTAGTTGGTCTAACATTATCATCGTCATTATAAGATCTTCAAGATGCCAGTCATGCAGCATGACCATTATGAACAAATTTCGTTTATTATATTCATGGTAATTGCCATGCTATTTGTGATCTTTGTGTTCAGAAGACGTTTTAACAGTTAAATTATGGCAAAAACTTTTCTAAATAATATTCTACTATTTAACCAATTAAAATTTGTTATCAGTTTATTTTTTGCAGTTTTTCTCGATTTTATCAGCTCGGTTTATTGGAACCTAAGTAGATACTTTTTTTAAGCAAACGTCGTTGCTAAAATTCCTCAAATTTCTGCTTCGCTGTTGATATAATTTTTTCTGAGTTATATTCTGCAATAAAGTATAGATTTAACAATTTCAAGTTTTTAGCGTTATTTTATTTATTTATTTATTTAATTTATTTTTTTTTAAGCAAATTTTTGGAATATTGCTAATTTGTGCACTGTACAATTTCCTTGTGGATCGTTGGTTTTTGGCGAAAGGAAGAATTTTTCCACCTCAACCCTGAAGAGAGTTATTGTCTGAAATGACAAATAAGCACGGAAAGTGTTAAACTCCCGGAACTGTTTTAGAATGCCTCAAAACGAATTTCTATGGAGAAACTTATTGAGCCATTGCAATAGGTTCATTTTCTTTGGAAATTTCCGAAATTTATGGTTTATTATTTTTGTAGTTAGTTATGAAAAGAAGCTCGTGAAACCAAATCATATGTATAAGAATAATAGACGAAGGCATTCAATAAAAGAATATTAATGAACAAAAATAGAACATTTACGTATACGCTTCACAGTGGCGGATCCAAGGGGGGGGCCATTGGGGCCATGGCCCCCCCCAAATCTTTTTTTTTTCAAGAATTCTTTTTTTAATGGTTTTTATGTTTAGTTTAAAATGACTTCAGAATATGTTTCCCATAATGATTTGAAAACGTCCAAATCGAATCCGTTTTCAACATTTTCAACCGGGTGCCACGCTCTTTAAATTCGAAAAGTATTTAATCCTATTGTTTTATCTATTATGCACCTTTTTGTAGACTTTTTTTTGTTTGGTTATTTTTTGTTATCGTAACTAAAGATGAATTTGAAACTCGTTCGTATTAATTTTGCCAATGCTTTTCACCTAAAAATCAGTTTTCCTAAATCACTCATTAGAGCTCAGGACAGTAAATATTCGAGTGTCACCGTTTGAGTTCAAGGATTCAATTTTCATTCGCGCTGTTTTACAATTTGTTGTACAAGTTTAATTTAATTTGCCCGATTCCCGCCAATACAAGTAGCGCCATCTAGTCTTACTATGAGTTTGTGTATGTGTGTTTAGAGGCGGGATTAAGCTAGAATGCTTGCATTGCACTTGCCAGTGTTGTATCACGTGACCGTTCATTCACTTTAAAAGAGAGTGACAGCAAATTTCGCACAATCTTGTTGGTCGACACACACACAATCAAGAAATTTCACAATAACGATTTTGTTCGTTATTGTTGACAATCGACATTTAAAGAGTGATTATTATCAACTAAGGATTTCATTAACAAAACCCATTGACCAAACAACAAGATCCGTTAACGGAAAAAATTGGGTTGGGAAAAAATCTCCGGCAAAATGCAGAAGATCATTTCAAGTGCCTCTTTGAAGAAGTGCGAACAATGGCCCAGGACTTGGACGTGGAGATATCGGTCCCACGCACTACAAACAGTCAAAATCATCGCAATAACGCTCCATTTCAAAATCCGGAGCATTATTATTTGCGGTCAATATATATTCCAGCTTTGGACCACGTTATTGCAGATCTGAACGAACGTTTACCTGAAGAAACATTAGAATGTTTTGGTCTTTCTGTATTTGTTCCTAAGAACATGAATGATTATAGGCAGGATGTTGAAACAGCTATTTCGTTGAGTAAAACTTACAAATCTTTTCTCAACGTCCCCGAACGCACTGAAACTTTGAAGATGCGCCATGAATATGAAGCCTGGGTACAAAAATGGAAGAGGGAAAAAAGTCGGGGTAACTTACTTCCAGCAACAGCAATCGAAGCATTGAACTTGTGCAATCAGGATCAATTTCCGCTGATTTGGAAAATGCTCCAACTTTTTTCAACCTTACCAGTGAGCAACGCCACGTCGGAACGTTCTTTTTCGACTCTTCGAAGATTAAAAACATGGTTAAGAACTAAGATGACTGAAGACCGACTTACTGGCTTAGCTCTTCTGAATGTACATCTTGACATACCTGTTAATAGCGACAATATAATCGAAAGATACGCCAAACAAAAAGCAAGACGACTCAATGTTATCATTTAAACAGAAAGCACAAAACTTGATGTTTGTAAATTGCAAATTTTAAATTATAAAAGTATATTGTAAATAAATAATTGTTAATTTTACAATCAAATTTAAAACAGTCTTTTATTTATTTATAGAGCTAGAAAAAACAAAATTGTTGGGATATTTGAGATTAAATGGCCCCCCCCCCCCCCCCCCCCCCCCCAAAAATGATTCTAGATCCGCCACTGACGCTTCACTAGTTCGTATGCCGGAAACAGAAGTTTGATTTCTTGACAAGGGAATGTCTATCACAAACCTGTCTGACGGCTGTTGTTGTTCATTGAGAGATTTTTACAATGAGCTCAGGTGTTATCATTTACACTCATGTTCGTATCATTTTTTCTTACCAAAGTTCTTGCCCTTCAGGAGAGAAAATTAACAGCGATTCGTTATTCTATTATTTGGAATGCAGGAATGAATAAAAAGTAACAGTATGTTCTAATTTCCTCCTGATACTCTTACCCTTGATCAGAAGTAGGTAATGCCGAGATTTCTGTACCAAACTCCCTCCTTTTTTTTAATATTTATATATAGATTATAGCTAAGAAAGAATAGATCTTGACGGATTATTTTTTTTTTTCCTTCATTTTGACATTTAAAGGTTACTCATTTTGAAATGTAAACCAACAAATTTTAAGGATTTAGGTTGGACATTTTTTCTTGGTCCATTGCCGAGGTTTATTTTTGAAAATAATAATAGGTAACTATGTGCGTTTCCAAAATGAATAAGCATTGATGATAATAGGGAACTGTCCTATATATTTTCTTCGAATGTTTTTTGCATACAAATCGAGAAGCCTTCCTATCAAAAATATCCACATTGATTCCACACCCATTTAACATGGATGCACTACTGAAAACATACAGTCCCACCATCTACTTGGCACTCTATTACAACTTCCTCATATCGGCTTGTAGAACTATATAGTGTGACGTTTTTCATATCAATTCAGTGCAATTGACAGTAAAAAGTATTAAATAAGATAATTGAATACTTTATAACCCTTGTGTAAAATGTGTAGGTACACAAGGCCGACTGTATTACCATATGACGTCAATAAAGCAGCAAAATGAGGAAACACAATACCTTCCTAGCTGTATGACGTTACGAGCCTATAGTATTCTTCATTTCAATCGGGCAAATGTTGATTGTAGATAACTTTGTACATTGAAATTAATGAGAACTTCAAAAGTATGTTTACTTTAGAGAGCGTTAGAAAGAGTGATGCATAGCCAAGCTCTTTTAATTCGGACTCGTAGATGTGATGATATGTTCGTGCTGTCGGGGGGCTAGATGAATAAACATAAGATGGTAATACGCAGGGCTTCAGGAAGAGCTTCAGCTCGCTATTATAAAAGTCGTGTTTTACTGCTTCCACAATTAATGCGAAAAAAAATATAGTACCTTCTACGACATCTGTTCGACACTCGTATCCCCTATTCGGGCGTTATCATTTTGGAATGGCTAGCTGAATATTACGTATTATACTACATAGTTTTGATAAAATTTGTTTCGTATATGATTTAGCTTGACGTTTAGTTACAACTCAAAATTATTGGGATGATTTGCAATGATGGTTAATTGAGACAGGCTTTATTAATCAATTAAGTACATGCCTCTAATTCACTTTATCGCAGTGTTACTTTGTGATGACTTGAGATTATTATCAATCAACCAGTTGGGAAAATATTGACATTGCTCTAATACACTCCAGTAACGCAACTTCCAAAGCGTTGCAGGAAAGCACCAGAAACACCCAGTGAATCGACCAGTGTGAAATTATCAGGTACCTATCAATCGCCTGATCGATAGCCTAGCAAAGTCATCTACGGAAATACCATCTATTGTATGCGTGAAAACTCAGGGATAGTGATCAAGTTAGCATATTTCCCTTTATGATATTTGAGTTGGTTTAAATCAGATACCGTGAAACCGGTGGCGCTATCACTCTAGTACAGTTGAGGCTGCAGAAACATAACAATTTCCAGGATAGTAAATTCGTTGATCAATCCCTACGAGTATGATTAAGTATGAGAGCCACATAGGACTATTATGTTGGAAAGACCCCTATGGAGGCCATGAAATCAATGGATTGCAAATTATCAGCAATCTAGCCAATTATTAAGCGCCAAAACAACATACCATTAAGCACATTGTTGACGAAAGTAGGTCACTAAAGCCTCTGACTTTGCAGGAACAGCACGCCTGGGTATCGTAGAAGTGGGAACAATAAGTTCAGCAGCAGACGTTGTTTTCATTACTCATGCAAGTACAATATAGACCAACCTACAACCCCTTTCCTGGATATAGTTAGTGCTCTTATTCCTCCTGTAATTAGGCAGTTGATTTTTTAGGTACTGTTCTCGATGCAAGTATAATGGAGAACATATTGTAGACTGGGTAAGCCCGTTGACTAATATCTTCTTTCAGTTCCTAGTATAGTCAACAGATGTTAAAACTGTGAGACTCAGGCAGCTTTTCTTTATAGGCAGCTCAGCGAAGTTATGGAGAGAATACCAAGGTAATACTTCATAGTCAGGGAGAAGCCATTCGGTGGTACCGATTCTCTTCGCTGCTTTTACTGGTTTCGCTTCTTCCCTCCCTCAACTGGTAGGCAGTGAGTGGCTCTCACCAGGGCCGATAATATTGGGGTAGCACTGCTGCAATGAGAGTATGTATTTATGTTTTGCCTTAGCTCCTCACTCTCTATGTGTTGTAATGATACTATACAAGTTATGGAAGAGTGCTTGGCGTGTAGTTTGCTGACCCATCTCTGGGCCATGGTTGATTCCTCAGACCACCCAAATCCGTGATAATCGATGAAATCGTACAAATACAGCCTTGAAAAGTTGCGGAGTCTCGTGTTTTTACGGTACAGTGAAGATGTCGAAACTTTGAGGTGAAAACAAGCCGCTGGAGGGTGAAAATCCCTTTTCACATTGTACTGCGGAAGAGCAGGGATACGAGCTGACAGGAGATTGAGGCTTACGACGGCACTACGCTGCAGTTAACAGGAGAAGGCGGGCGCCCTTCGGACGGCGGTATTAAACCCTACTGTTCCCAATTAAGTCACCGCTAACTGCCTACTTCAGTCTACTAAATAAGGGGCTCTGACAATGGCCTACGGTTTCAGGGAGTGTCGCACTCCATTGGATCTAATAAGCCCTGAAGGGATCCTCCATTCTCCTTCACCTTCATCGATCTTTCTCTCCCCCCCCCCCCTTCCTTAGAATTTCTATTCCACTTTGTAGCGAACTAGTGGAGCGTGGTATTTGCCAGATGTTGGGCCAAATTCGGGAAAGCCAATACCCGGGTCACCGTTACAGCAAACAACAAACCAAGTTTCTAATGCCAGCTTTATAACTAGATATATATGTAAACACATATAAATAAACGTTTACATTATTTGTGATTTATGATCCATTTAGACAATGGTTTCTCATCCTGGAGGCATGAAAGGATTTCAGGGGGGGGGGGGGGGGGGGGGGGGTGCAAGCAATGGGTCATAACCTAAAGTTAATTCAACCTACCATATTTCATGAGAACATGAGTTACCTAACACTATAATAACGTTAATATCGTCTTTCATCTTGTCCAGTTTGAATGTCCACACTAAGGAGTTTCAGAGAAGACTTGTCTCCGGATGACGTCCACGGTTTAAAAGATCAACACATTATTCTTCATTGCGACATTTGAAAAAACTAGTTAAAAACATCAAACGATGTGAAGTTCTCATTGGCTGGAAAAGCTGAAATCGGAGAGGATATGGATTGAAGCGTGATGATGGATATTGCATTGTTAGTTTCCAGGCATAACCACTGTGATCCCTGGCCATCAGCAATCGTTGTAGAATACTTGGTCATTTATCTTTGTTTTGAACGAACAATTTAGTCACCTATTGAAATCCATGATAAAGCAGCTTAAAGCAGCTGCGAAGATCGGTTTTCAATATAGGTGGTATTGACTCAGTTGTCAACACTAGCGCGGCTGAACGTTGAGGCCATACTAACGTTGAGGCCATCGTGTTCCTGTCAGATGACATTGTGAAATGTCAATCTGTGTGGTTCTGCAATGTCGTTGAGGGTTTGTTTCGTTACTTTAATAACATTTCCTAATTACATTAGAACTTTATCAATACTCAAGCACCTTGCCGTTGTATTAACTGTCACAGTTGAAAATAAGTCACCTGCGTAAGTGTCTAACTATGTTATAATGAGACTCAAAGTGCAATTTATTATTTTATTTCCGTCATTAATATAATTTATAAAACTGTTTAGTATAGTTTATTTACCTTAACTCCGTAGAATCTGAAAATACCGCCATTATTCATGACACATCAAGTGAAAAATTTGGGTACCTATTGGAAGTTTGGAAGAAAAAAAAACAAGTAGTTAGGTACTTGAGCATCATGAAATTTATTCGTTAGTCATTAGGTGTCTACTATTCTGGCATTGTTCTTTCTAAATATTAAATTTTATTTTTTTCAGTACTCGAAGGGTCTTATAGCTTATAAGGCGACATTCAATTTTCAAAGTTTATTTCAAAATAGTAAGTGAGTACAACCATTCTATACAGATAAGAGAAAAAAAAAACAACAAGGTAGACAGATTTACAGGTAAGGTAAATATGGATTTATTAGGATGAATTACAGATTTTTTTTTTTCAAATAGAAGGTTCATGGCTACGTTTTGATCGTGATTAGACAACGGTTTTTCGTCAGGAATTAATTCGGCGGATTAAATGGCTTGGGCAGTGGATGTTTGCTTCGATTTTACCCCAAGATCAAAGTCGGAGCCCATTCTGGATTAATATGGTCAGACAGTGCTGATGGTTTCCCTGAAAGCCAAACATGTCACATGTAAAAGGGTATGGATTTGTTTGTTAACAAAGGAAAACGGGTTTGAAGACATAGGTAGGTAGGTAGGTAATGATTACAATTTATTATAATGTGGAAGAGAGTCTGAATCCTCCTTTACCCAGGTACCTTTGCCGATGCGAAGTACGTGGTACATAGATACGCGTCTACGATATTTGTACGACTGCAAACGAATGAACATAATTGACAAAAAAGCAAGAAGGTGCAAGCAAGGTGCTTATAGGTATGAACTTATCTTTTGTAAAATTGTAACTAAAATTTGAATATGAACGGTAGATAAAACATTACAAACCTTGCACTAACATTTACACCTATAGACAGACGGAACTTACCTTTCACGAAATACTTGTGGCACTTTTGATGGTTCTCGACGTAAGCTCATGATTCCTGAATTTGCGGTTAGTTCGGCAAGCCATAGAGCTCTCACACAAATGATTTACGATCGACCAGCAGGCGAAACAGTCTCAGACTCCCAGTCTGTTGCAATTCGCTTGAACAACCGTATACTGCGCATTTATGGTCATCGCGTTTTCTCTTCACAAAACAAATTACCTATCAGAATTGGCAAGAAATTCAACGAAAACTAGGTAGAAATTAGAACCACAAAATCTGAACAGGAACAAAACGGCGGCTTTCCAAGGATCAGCTGTTACCTACATTTTGCCGACATTGTCCCTACGATCCATCCACGATCGTGACATCAAGTCGATACCACCCTTTTTTATGATTGTAATTTTTTGATCAGTTACATATCTGATAGATAGATTACAATCTGGAATAAATTTAGCAAATTATTTTTATGTAGGTATACAATGAAAATTATCGTATAATTTTCGTCGAACTAGCTATAAGTATTCAAGCCATGTGCTTCTCATATATTCGCATTGAAACCTAACACCTGCACTATAACCTTTGCATGTGGACAGCAACTTAAGGACGATTTATTATTTTTAAAGTTCATATCGACATGAAGGAAATGGTACAACTTTATGTTTACAAGTTGACATCATAATGTGGTGTTACATTAACCGAGAACAAAAGCACCTTTCAATGAATTATTGTTCCATAGCTGTTATTTCCTGCTACTAAATTACTCATTAAAGAGTATGATAAATGCGATTTTAGTTTAGTTGCTTCAATTTTTTTCCGACGACATGACTAGAGTCCGAAACTGTTATAGACGACCTCAGTTCAAATCAAATCAAGTATGTTTGTCAAAATACCAAGGTTTAGGACAATTGTTAATCAATTTTCGAGGAAACATAAAATCAACTGTCACTTCATGTTAAATTGAAGCCATAAATTAAATAGGGAAACAAAACTGTAAGAAAGAATGGATATGATGCCGGCTGTTAATCATTAAAACCTTATTCATCCACCAACCCGATCCACCAGGGGGCCTCCCGAGGGTGCCCATCAATTTCAGGAAGGGCACTCTAGGACGTCCAACTTGACTTTGTGTGATCCGTGAAGAATTTAGGGCTAGTTCTTCAAGACTCTTTGGGATACGATCAGCAAGTTGCAACGATGTGTAACACCGCATTCAAGGGAATTTGCCAACTAAGACGCCTAGCCATAGACTTCCCGACGTACGTCAGACTACAACTGATACAAAGCCGACATTTGAATATGCGACCGCCGCACTCTCCGACCTGAAAAGTGGAGATGTAGATAGGCTGCAAAAGGCACAAAACGCAGCTCTCCGGTTTGCACTGCGATTTCGTATTTTCGAGAGTGTTGCGCCCCATTACCGACGTTTTAAATGAAGAAGTTACAAGTCGCCACTATTACGTTCAAGGTACTGAAATTCAGAAAACCACAGTATCTTCTCGATCAATTTGAATTCCTGTCGGGATCAGTTGAAAGGAGTACGCGCAATCAGAACAGAATATTAAGAATTCCTACTCACCGGACAGAATTACTGGCAAGATCTTTCGTGGTACAGGCATGCAAAATTTAAAACGAGAACATTGATCTATTTGATCTTTCGTTGAAACCAGACTCGTTTCAAGAAAGTTTTAAAAATATGCTATTAGAAAGTTACGTTGAAGAGTGACGTAGGTAGTTTATCGATTTAATTGATTTTATTGAATTGGAAGTTTATAGAATTAATATCATTAGAAAGTTTTTGTAACTGATTGTTTATTATCGGAGTGGAAGTTTATCGTGAATTCTAATTGAAACAATTTTATTTATAACTTATAATTGATAGGAAGTCGATAAATTTATTTTATATTAAGTGAATATTGATTTAATATTGATCATAAAATTGGAAGTTTATATAATTATTATGATTGAATTGTGTATATATATGCATTATACATTATTGTATGTTACATTGTACGATTTTAAGATGTTGACTATACATGTCCAGGGAAGATGGAAGAGAGGGCCCAATGATCCTAATCTTCCCTGGTGTCTAAATAAAACGAATCAATCAATCTAGACAAGATTCGTAAATCGCTCCTAAGAAAAACAACTCACCAGGCGAGACCGCACCCGGACCGACCGAGAGCTGTCGAGAACAGTTGACTGTATTCATAGAGGTAATAATACATGCCGAAAGGGGGCGCGGAGGTGTTTGCTTCGTGCAGTGGGGGCAAGGTCCGATAAAGAATAAGAACTCCCTGATTTTGATGAGATGAGGAAATGGGAAGAAAAAATTACAAGCTTCCTACTAATAGTTTGTGGTTAGATTATTCTACTAGAGAAGAAGTAATGTTTAAAGAATGATAAACTACGTACCCATGACGTGTGGGGCGCAAACGAATGCGATATGCCTTTCAGGGAAAGTACAGACGACTGTGCACAATCTCACAGCTGTAGCTTTACTACTTGGCTGTTGATGCGCACATGAGCTTCCTCGTGACCTTCACAGTACGTCACCATTAAATTCCAGAAGACTAGAAACGACCGGTACTGGCATCAGGGAATTAATGTGGGAAATCGGAAGCTGAATGGTACATATAATAAATGAAATTAATAAGGAAAATTTTGATTTTAATATGGAACCATCCAGGATGTAGTCCCCAAATATGGAATAGCAAATATTTAAAAAGGAGGAGAAAAAATTAAAAAATTAAATCCCGGCCGGGAATATTCCCTGCAAATAAATTCCCGGCATGATGGGCACAATCACTGGTAGTACCGTACGATTCGTATGGCACCTCAAGGGACTCTACCGGGATCATCTCTGAAAATATGAACAAAATCCGATAAAATTAACTAAGCTGTGACTGTAACTAAAAATCACTTTCGCGCATGCGCCTAGCGTACCGCTGCTGATGATCGCAAAGAATGTGATACGGGACCTCGAAAAACCTTGCTCGCATCATCCCTGAAAATCTGACCGAAATCCGTTTACAATTGCCTGAGTTATGACCGAAAAAAGAAAATTTTGTTTGCGCCTGCGCAGATGCTACCGTTGATTCAATCATGACAGAACTGATAGGGGACCATGTAGAGCTATACCCGCACGATCCCTAAAAATTTGAAGAAAATCGCATCAAAATTGTGGAAATTACGGCTGTTGCAAGGACCGTAACAAGAATATTTCGTTCACGCATGCGCAGAGCGTACCACTAATGCAATTATGATGATTGTCTTATGGAACCTCAAGGGATTACCCACATCATCCCTGAAAATCTGACCGAAATCCGTTCAACATTGACCGAGTTATGACTGTCACAAGGAATTCACGTTAGCGCCTGCGCAGACTACCGTTGATTCAATCATGATGAGGTTGATAGGGGACCATCTAGAGCTTAACTCACACAATCTCTGAAAATTTGGTTAAAATCGGATCAAAATTGTGGAAGTTATGGCTGTTACAAGGAAAAGTGGACGGACAGACAGACAGACAGACAGACAGACACGGAACCAAATTTGTTCAGGAGGCTCGGAAACGCGAAATGCGAGTGGAAATTTTGATTTTGGAGCAAAAAATTTTTTTCATTTCGAAAGTGAAAACAAAGCTTCCGCTGCCTTGCAGTCTCGGAAGCAATAATCACACGTAATTTTGACGCAGTTTAACTCCATAGGGTTAAAGCCCAGTTGAAAGTCCATTGGTATATTGCTTGACAGGGTACACAAAGAACAACTCTAACACTGTATCATTTAGTCATTACCACTCTACCTATTATTATCCTTCAACTCGGAAATAGGTATATCCCAATGAAGTTTTCTCTATGAAAAATAAGCGCAAAAAAGTTCTGCAAACGTCGCCCCAGTGCTTTAGTTTAATGTTTTCCGGCGTTATTGTCGTCTTTGTTTGAATTCAGAGAGAGTGGAAACGGAAAACGGCCAGATGTAGATACCGAACCGGTATTTTGAGGGTGCATTCTAGTTGAAACTAGATAAAAACCTTCCAGCCTGTTAAATCTGGTACGACTTTCCAACTCTTTTAAAGCAGAAGATAAAAGAATGAGGTGGGAAAGGGGCAGCAAGCATCATTCCGATCCTTTATTATACCTCGTCCCCGAACCCTGTAACGTGAGAAAGATACATGGTATCGTTGTGAAGATCGCGTGTTGGATAATACTGCGAAATTGTTAGTGGCGTTTGAAGTTGGAATCTGTCTTTACGCTAAAATAGGGGTAGTTGAAATGGGGTTGATATTTCTCTACGTAAATAGGGCGTACCCCATCATTTTAACGCAGTATAAAACGGGATTGGAACCACAAATCTATTTGCTCTCGAGGATCGCGTCAAAGACCTGTTGAAATGTTAGCGGTTGTCGTGTATGTAATACAACCGACGTGAAGTAGATTAGAACGCTGCCCCTGATGGTGCAGCCGGCGTTTACCCAACAAACCGCTCAACTTATCACAAAGCGACGACGGGAACAATGAAACGCATGTCCCGTTAGATTGTTAAAACCAATGCGACGGAGATTTACCACGTGAAATTTACCTTATAACGGAGTAAATGATGTTTCATTATATGTCTAAAACAAGGGATCGTCAAAAGCAGTCCGAAATATAGAAATGGTGAGAGGAAGAGCAAAATCACATCTACGTATGTAACCTAGTTGATGATAATTAAAGTTCGCTTCCTCACTTTCTCACTGTGTTCGTGCGAGAAGTCCACACAATTTATGTCTTCCAAAATCTATATTTTGACTTTTTTTTTCGTTTTTGAGCTTGCTGATTAATTTTGATGTCGGTTTGTCTGCGTTTGTGTCTGTGGTAAATCCTTGTCACACCCGAAACTATATCAAGCTTTACTCCAATTTTGATGAAATTTTCAGGGATTGTGCTAGTTAGCTCCTGATAGTCTCCTATACCTTTCATTGCCGCCTGATCAATAGTTGCCTGTGCGCATGGGCAAACGTGAAATTATTATAACGTCGATTCCTCACTGTCTATTTCGTTCAAACTCGGGATAGTTGAGTACATGTCACAGAAAGATATCGTTTGAATTGTATCAAGATTGGTAAGGTAATAATTATTACGCATGCCCAAAACTCGTACCAATTGACACTGATGAAACTCAGACTAATTAGCAGCATTGAACAAAATACGAAAAAGGGCCCTGCAAGGGCACGGCTCTAGGAGTGCCATGTTGCCTTCCGTCACTAAACGGATTGCCAACCCCAAAAACAAAACAACAACAAAGATTGGCAATTAGATGATATACTAAATAGATAACAGGATAACTAAATTTATACACAGTTTATATACAATACATTATATACAATGAGTAGCTATTACTATACACAATCAGTTTTCGTACGATAGAAATTTTCTACACGATGGATAAATCTTAATTTACGCTAAAATCTTAAGCTCCGAAACTGCTAGGAAAATAAAAGCAGCTGACCTAAAAGCTGACCTATTCGTTAATGAATATAAATATAAAATATATAAAAAATAAATTGAAATAGAAATAGAAAATGGAAAGTATAAATTATAAATACCGTATGATAACGTGTTTTTGTAGTAATAAGGCTTATAAATTAAGCTAACCACGAGTAGTTATCGTGATTCTTTGACATTCACCCTAAGGTCTTAATCTTAAAAGAGAGCTTCTCTGGGAGATTAAGAGACGAATGAAATGATAGGATTAATCCTGATCAGCTGAGTTAGCTCATCCCTCTCCCGTTTACCTTACAAATTTTAAATTTTATATGGAGGCTCACTGGGACACCAAGATAAGAATAATATCATATGCTCCATCCTGATCAGCTGAGTAGGCTTAATTCTCTCCCGTTCACCCTACGAATTCGATAGATACAGATATAGATATAGATTTGATAGAGAGCCTCACTCTGATATCAAGATACGAATAAAATCAGGGGCTTCATCATGATCAGTGAGCTAAATTCTCCCCCTTTTCGCATGGAAAATTTTATTTTCAAAGGGAGCCTCTGTGGGACTAGAAAATATGAATAAATGGCAGCTCTCAGCCTTTACCAGCCTTTATCAGCCTGGTTGTAGGTTTGGGAAGGTCTAATTACGTCATTCTAAGATATCTATGATCTCCACTACAACCCACAAAGGAAGTTTAGTTAGTTTTCTTTAATAGTGTGTTGGCTCAGATGACGCCCAATGGATATCAATTTCCTCACCACCCAGATGATATCAAGTGATTGCAACTAATTTCAGAACGTAAGTTAAATTGGGCGCTTTCCCATAATTCAGTAGGTGTAGATGTAAGAAACAAAGCGAGAACGGATACAAATTTTGAACTGAATATAGTAAATGTGCCGATGAGATTGACCTGAAGTATCATTCAAACGATGACTGGAGAGGGCAGAGATGCCTCCGAAAAATTTTCCGAACCGTCGTATCAGGTTGCGAATCGGAAACCTTTCTCGAAACTTTGTCGGTCCCGCTTCGAAAACGAGATAACAATAGGTCTTTCAGTTATACATTTTGGTGAACAAGTTTGAAGAGAAAACTGTACAAGTAGACCAGCCGAGTTTGGAAATGGTTAGTGATAAACCGGATGGGGGAAGAGAAGGAGAAGCACGTCTGCCATTGTTGACGCACGCACTCAGGCTTTTGTGTATCGGAAGGAAAAAGGGCTCCAATATCATCAGGGAGGTCCTCGCAGAAAACTTGGGAAATGAAATTACCTTTTCGGCCTTACCCCACCACTTTGGAGGAAAAGAGCTCTTGACTTCCTTCATCTGAAGCTTCGCAACACAAACAAATCTGGTAGACTCCGTCGAAAATCCTGGAGTGTAGATATATGTTCAGACACCCTCATCTTGAAGAAAAACGAGAGATGAACTACGGCTGGTGAAGACAGGAAGTCACACGTGCAAATTTATACTGGGTTAAGGACAAATAAATTTACATTTCTGGATGTGTTATGATGTTCTGTGATAAACAGGGTGCAATACTTTAATTGACTAGCCAGTTATTTTATTTTATTTATCTTTTCCAACTTAAACCACAATTCCTCTTGATTTTTCAGATACTATACGTAGGTGAAATTGGATTTGGTTATCAAGCGCCACAGTGGCGCTTTGACTCCAAACTCGCCTCTTTCCAAATAGGAACCAACTCCCATTTATTATTGCAAAATCGGAATCGACTTGAAATTTCATTTAAACGTGACTCATCATTCAAATTTTGTGGGCGAGAAAACGGTTTTAATAAAGCTAAAAAATAGAAACCTACATAAAACTCATACGGTGGATACAGCTTTCGTACAAGTACACAACCACGAGAGACATTTTATGTCTTTGCGCCCCCTTTCCCCTTCCTATAAAACCCCGTATTGTACTTTTGTTTGTGGAAATTTATTGCAAAAACACGTTTTAAAAAAAAATATTTCTTTTATTCAAATAAATTTCAAAATACAATTTTGTTTTACTCATTCCATAATTATTGTGGAATTATTAATAATTAATTAAGGGCCCACATACCAAATCTCAGAATCGTGGGATCATTATGGAAAAAACTGGATTCTAGAGCCATTCAGCTGATCTGGGATCGGTCAGTTGTGTTCAAAAGTACCTCAAGGGCCCACATACCAAATCTCAGAATCGTGGGATCATTAGGGAAAAAACTGGATTCTAGATCCACTCAGCTGATCTGGGATCGGTCAGTTGTGTTCAGAAGTCCCTCAAGGGCCCACGTACCAAATCTCAGAATCGTGGGATCATTAAAGAAAAAACTGGATTCTAGATCCACTCAGCTGATCTGGGATCGGTCAGTTGTGTTCAGAAGTCCCTCAAGGGCCCACATACCAAATCTCAGAATCGTGGGATCATTAAAGAAAAAACTGGATTCTAGAGACACTCAGCTGATCTGGGATCGGTCAGTTGTGTTCAGAAGTCCCTCAAGGGGCTACATACCAAATCTCAGAATCGTGGGATCATTAGGGAATCTCCGCGTAACGCTCTCCGCGTGACACTCCCCCGCTTGACGCTTTTTCATTTATGTGCCATAGTAAAGCCATAGTAAAGACATAAAATGTCAAAAAAAAAAAAAAAGCGCCAATAATGAAATGTTGAGTTTATGAAGATACTCAAGCTATGCTTGATTTTGTGGCATTTTTTTCAAGCTGAATCACGAAAAAAGTTATTTTTTTTATATTCACAATCCCAACTTCAAAAACACCGAAAACACTTTTTAGTGCGTTTTGCGCATGAAAAAACGAGTAGGAAACCATACCATTCTGGCAGTTATTTCCTGATCAAGTGTACCAAGTGTACCAAGGCAGAAATCCCCATTGACCACATAACGTAGAATAATTCACTAAGTTTTAGAATATAAATAAATAAAACACACACTAAAGAAAAGAAAATACTCCGTATTATTCGCTTCTTTGGGATAAAGTCAATCTGAATTTTCCCTAGAGGGGGAACAACATACCTAAGTACCTACTCTGATTTTGAGTTTTTAAACCCTAGTTTTTCATTTGCCGATGATTCAGGACGCAAGAACACTTTTCCTCGTCTGATATTGATGAAATTTTAATCGTAAGCTAGACTCGTCCTGCGGGAGTGCTTTTCAGAGGTTTGAGCCGCTATGACAAAGTTATGGGGGGAGTGGTGTTGTAAGGGAGGGGCTAAATACGGAATAGCAATATCATTCAACCTGTACAATTCAAAATTTTCCTCCTAGATCACCGAAAAGCTATGAGCATTGAAATGTCTCAGTAATTTCAATGTTTTTTATTTTTGTAAATAAAATAACAATTAGAAAACATGAAGTTGACACACAATTACTGAATTCGCTGTAAGCCAGTCTCGACGATGCCCAATTCTTCCGCGAATATGAATTCACAGGTAGATAATTTTCTGTTATGGTGCGCGTCTACAATTTTACTATAACCAAGATTAACTTCTCAACCAAGTAACAACAAAACATGCGGCATTGTTTACTATATCCATTAATAACATGAATAAATATAAAACTACAACATGAATAGAAGAACAAGTACGAAAGAAATGCGCCATAAATCGAGAGCTTTCCAACGAGTGGAGAACGATTTTTGTCCAGTGAAAACTGAAGAAGTATCATTTCCCGAGCAACGGCTTGGCTGTACGTGAAAATCAAAAGAAAACAACACCTAACTTGTTTATAGGTTGCGTGACGTTTTTTTTCTTTGCATAACAGAATTTCCGGTTGACCCGTCGACTAAGACATTTCAATGTCAAAAGTCGTCCCGCTTACAAAAGATGCCAAGCCACAAAACGCATATCATCAAATTCAGGGCAAGCCAATAGCCGATCGCCGTCTCCTAGTACTTTGCATTTCCTCTGTGTGGAAATGAGACGCTTCTTCAAGTCTTGAACTTCAAGAAGTGTCTCACTCCCATGCGCATTCAAAAAGAGTGAGAGAATATTTTGTGGCTCGTCACCCATTGTTCTATGCGGAGCGCCTTTTTGGGGGTAATGGTTAAGCTAACGGGAATATTTCGTAATAATTAGAATACCTGTAAAATATGGGGTGGTTTATACGAGTTACCCTAATTTAAATATATTTCACCAGAAATGTTTGCTAATGTGAGTTCTACAACAATTTAAACAGCAGTTCATTCCAAAATGAGATAGAAACGCTGAAAAAGTTAAGAAGTACAAAATTTCGCAGGTTGACATAAGTTGGACCTAAAGTAGAAACTTTAATACGCTGCATTTCCGAAATGATTTAGACCTTTTCCACTTAGGTTTAAACTTTCTCCACTTAGGTATAGACTTTGTCCACTCAAGTTTAAACATTTTCAAGGTTGGTTTTTCTTGGAAAAGATCTAAATCTATGTGAACAAGGTGAAAAGACTGAGTGAAAAATGATCTAAATCAATTCGGAAATGTTATGTCAGTAACGGACATATTGCCTACAACGAACTTTTCAGTTTTTGGGTCTAGCAACACTTTTTGGTAGTTACGATGCTGTTTGATTGGAATCTTTGCAATAGACTATGTGCAATAGACTATGTGCAAAGACTGTGCCTTTGCCTATTGCCTTCTATTTATGCAACGGTACTTTTACTGGTCAAAAATGGCCGAAAATTCCTCGTTCCCTTCAGTTACTGTTGCGTTGGTTGAAATTAGAATAAGTTGAACGTTGAAATCAAATTCGAAAGAAATTAGCTTCACTGGTCGTTTAGCTTAACGCACTTATGTTACCGATTTTCGTAACGGAATTTCTTGTTGGTCGGGCGAAAGACTGAATGCCTACGAAGGTGAAGGCACTTACAGATAGAAAATGAATGTAATTAAATATAACTCCTTACTAATACCTCTGTTTTTAGTATACGAAAATGACTTAGGTGCCCACCTTTTTGAAAATTAATGAGATAGGTAAAATAACATCCCTTCCAACTAATTAGTCCCTTTTCCAATTATAGGTCTCAGTTCAGTCCATTTATAGGTGGTAAGAGTTATAAAATAATCGTCTGATATGGTCGTTGTAATTTATAAGGCGATTTTTACAATTTTCAAGCCCGTTTTGACTGCATTTACGTTGACGTTCCTAAGAGGGGGACAATATTCCTTCCACCGCACTTTCCATACTAACAAACAAAATACAATATATGTGATCGGTACGCTGCGATTTCATTAGATCAAAAATCATCTCAATTGGCAGATTGAATATTCATTCTTCTACCTATGATTTGGTGCCTCTGCTGGACGAAATTGGCAGAAAATGCCCCAGTCCCGTTTGCCACCGCGTTTCCCTTGAATCCGATTGCCTGTAAATCACAATGCTCCCTCAACCCACCTCCATCCACTCCCTTCGCCATCCACAGTCACAACCAAGTTATTGTTACACGGGTCCCCAGTCCACAACTCCAACTGGCGCTTCCCGGAGCAGCTGGAAGTAGTTTCCCGTTTGTACAAACTATTCAATGCTTCTCCACCCGAACCCGCCTTCTCTCCATCGCGCACCTGATCCAACCCAATTAACATTTATCTGCCCTCTGGTCTCACGGAGTTATTGTCCTTCTCCTATTGGTCGATAAACAATGTTTCCAACTCCGAATCATTTATTGCTACAGGCTCAACTGACTAAGGGGCTCGGTATGGCTTAACCGGATTTGTACACTCATAATCTGAGAGTGGCTTGATTGAGATGGATTGCCCGTTGTATTTCCAATGAACACCCTAATTCCGGACAAGTTTGAAAGGTGAAATTTTGTTAAATTTCATTTATTGAACAGTTCATTCATTCATTGAACAGTTCATTCATTCATTGAACAGTGCATTCATTCATTGAATTAGTTCATTCTTATTCGCAGATATTTTTTCTCTCTATTGGTTTTTTGTCCAAACCATTCAGAGTGTTGAGCTAGAAATTTGTAATCTGGAGTTTTAAAAGCGCAGAATCTTATTTGTGGATCAAAAATTAGAGATTTCTGTACTCGTTAGTTGCCCATGAGGAACAATGATTAGTTTTTGGGAATAATAGAAACAAAAATGCAACCAGGAGAGAGAAAACTCATACATAATGGGGAAGGTTAAGCCGAAACGAAAAATGGGGGCATAACTATAAGACAAGGTGTGCATCATATCCTCCGTTATATAGTGGAGAAAGTGAAGGGGCCGGCGTTGACGTGAAGGAGAGCCACCTCTCCGGAAAGAGCGAGAAAAAAAGTAGCGCCCCAGAAAATTGGATCCCTGACGCGGAATATACCGTAATTCTTCCTCGTCTCACTTAATACATAGAGTAGGTACTCATCCTTACCAATCTCGCGGTATTTCCCCCTCCGCCGCCGCCTGCACGATGTATCTCGGCCGTTAAAGGTTCCCCGCTCAGCCAGCCGGCTCCGATATGAGAGCCTTCGTACCTCCGTGGGGGCGACACGTGTGTCAAATTACCCCCAGAAAAGGACATACTCCCCCCCCCCCACGTACTGTTTTTCTTCGTGTATAAGCTGTAAAACCAGACTTTTATAATAGTGGGCAGCAGCTAAATCTCTACTACGTGTAAATATTCATTCCTGCTTTTCATTTAAAATATATAGGTATGTGTACAGAGTCTCAGGATTGAGTGTTGAACTTTACATTCTCAATTCTACAAGATGTTGCATACATAGAGACCCTCAGAGAAGTTTTTTTGAATACCTCTTTTTTTGTCAGTATTTTTGGTTGTCAAAATTTTTTAGTTTTACTTGATGGAAAAAAAAGTCTGCCAAGTTGGTTGCTGGGTAGTATAGCTTCCTCACATCTATATTAATAGAATCGTAAGTATGTCTGCCTGTACATTGATTAGAATCATGAAATTTTGCGTTTTTTTTTCCGTTTCTTGCTATTTGTAGACGATTAGTACCATTTTCTCAATTTTTCTCTGTCCGTCTGTGTGCTTGTCTGTCCATATGTTTGGCCGCTTATCACGGTTACATGAGTCATTGGACAACTGATATGAGTGTTGGGAAATGTCTGTATCAGTCCATCATAAATTTTAGGCTACTTGAAGTTTTTAAAATTTTAGCCAGTGGAGGTGTTTTTAGGGAGGGAGGGTCTTGGACACCATTGAACGAACTATGGATCTGATTGTCGAATATGTTTGGATTATTCTAACTTAAATCACAGGCCACTTGAAAATTTTCAAATCTACCCCATAGGGGGTGTTTTAGGGAGGAGGGGGGTTGGGGTATATTTGTCATCACTCAACGAACCGAGGATCTGAGTGGTGGAATATGTTTGGATTACTCTAACTTAAACCGCAAGCTACTTAAATTTTTTTCAAATCTGACTCATAGGTGGTGTTCTGGGTGAGGAGGGGGGTGAAATGGGGTATCATAGACATCAGCAAATAAACTGTAGACGTGATTGTTAAAAATGTTCGGGTTACTCCAATTTGAATCGTAGACTAGGTACTTGAAATTTTCAAACCCGACCATTAGGGTTGGGGGGGGGGGGGGGGGGGGGTGAAATGGGGTTATATTGGACATCACTAAACAACTGGAGCTGATTGGTAAGAAATGTTTGAAATATTCTTACTTGAATCGCCTACTTCAAGACTACTTCAAGTTTTCCAATCTAACCCATAGGGGGTGTTTTGTGGGAGGGGGGGAGGGGGTACCATGGACATCACTGAATAAACTGGGGACCTGATTGCTAAAATATGTTTGAATTACACTAACTCAAATCACAGGCAACTAGAAATTTTTCAAATCTGACCCAAAGGGGGTGTTTTCTTAGAGGAGGGAAGGGGGGGGGGGTTAAATGAGGTATCTTGGACATCACTGAATAAACTGAGGAACTGATCGATAAAATATGTTTGAATAACACTAAAAAACCACAGCCCGCTTAGAAATTTTCAATTCCGACCCTTAGGGGTGTTTTTGGGGGCGGGCGTTAGGAACGGGGTATCTCTGACATCACTGAACAAACTGGGGATCTGAATGGGCGAATATGTTTAGATTACGACAACCTCAATCACAGGCTATTAAAATTTTTCTAGCCTCAACCATAGAGAGGTGTTTGTGGTAAGGGAAAAAAGGGAGTAGGAGGAGGAGGAAGGGGTGGTTAAATAGAAAAATTTGGTGATCACCGAATGAACTGGTGATCTGACGTTCGGACGAATGAAATTGGATTAGTCTGAACGTTCCTTTGGGTTACCTATCAAGATTATTTTTAATCTGAAATATGGGGGGTGTTTATGGAGAGGGAGTGGGGGTTGATCTAAGTAATTTGGTCTTAGACTTATACTCTTAACTTATAAGCAAGTACTTTTAAGTGTGGGCTTTTTTGAATCAGATCCATAAGGGTGTCCCAAAATGTGATTGGTGAGGGGGGGCTTGCGTATATTCAAGTCAACCTGTGCAACGCACGGGTGAACCAGCTAGTATTTTAATATAGACGTATAGAATTAGTTGAAGAACCAAGTAAGAGTCAACGTGATAAGGCATTACTGTTTGTAAATGTTCGCAGTCTAGTGTTATTCGTAAAGCACAGAATTTTACTTTATATCTTATAGAAGCTTAACCCTTGAAAATTAGATCCTTGAAAATTTACTTTTACATCGGTTTTACTTTTTCATCTCTGTCGACAAATTTTACTTTTACTCTGATGATTACTACTCCAGAAATTACGTTTTAATTCATTGAGAATTTTCCTGAAACGTGTACCGATCTACTCCCCGAGTTTGACCGAAATCGGACGTTATGGAAATCGACGTTATCAGAAATTCACGTTTGTGCATACAGACAGGCTGGTGTTAATTCGAAGGCATATCAATCTTGAGGCATCCTGTCTTGCATCTAACCCGCATAATCTCTGAACATTTACTTGGAATCAGAGTGAAACTTGGTATAGTTTTGGGAGAGACAAGGATTTATTTACCATACACAGAAATATTGACGTACGGTTGCTGAACCGAAATGCGATGAACAAACTATGTAAAGCAAAAAGCAAGTGGAAATTTTGATTTTGGAGAACAAACATTTTTTTTTCAAATTCAATCATGAACACAAAGCTTTCCTACCTACGGTAGTGAGGACGCAAATAGGTAAATAAATTAATGAAATATAATATATATATATTCTATATATGGCTTTGTCATATATAGATCTATTTCGCTTCGCCCACCTGGACCCCGTAATCTATACTCGGCACTTCGCGAATACATCTTTTCTCTTTTCTACTGTGTAGAAAACGAGGATAATTTTCTATGCAATTCTTATTGTATTTTGTAAAAAAAATTGTCAAGCCTGGCTGAATAGTTTGGTACCCACTACATTTCATCTCAATCATTTAAGTTTACCCAGTACGCAGTAGCCAAATATTGATTATATTAGTATTTAAAACAGAAATGATGAATCTTTTTGAAATAATCTACAGTATTTCAGTTTCTCAAACTGTCATCTGCTGTAGTAGTAGTGAGTTATTTCGTACTACACCAGTCACTGTTTAATCTGAAATTCACTGAGATCGTTAAGGTGGATCTTCCATGGATTCCTCGTGCATTAAGCCTATTGATCATAATACATACATACTCGTATGTACTGTCTCCTCTAAAAGAGGCCATGGAAATATTGTAGGACGAGATCAAATAATAATAAATAACCAAGAACGTGGCATTTCCTTTGGCAAACACTTCCTCCTACAACTCGACGAGCCCTTTAAGTTGGTGACCTCCTGGTGCATTAAGGGATTCCATAAAGCAAAGACAGCCGGTAGAAAGGGGGAAGGGGCTTTATAGAGCTTAATAAAAGTATCCGGTGGAGTAGGGACTGTGTTTGTCACCTCCACCTTTTAGAGAAAATAAAAGGGCCCGTCCCTCCCCCCCACCATACGGGATAAGGGCAGGGCACTAGAAGACGTTGCCCAGGACTAAAGAGACGGGAAAGAGGAGGAGAGGAAAAACTCCACTGATTTTATAGCCTGTGAAAAACCTCCCTTTATTTTCCCGCGGAATCTTCACTGTTCTATTTCCCCCCCACTCCCGGGACCCCCGCTGCAAAGTAGGGGCAGGAAAGGCAGTGGAATGGAAAGGGTGACCCCTCCCACCTTTTCACCCTATTTCCACACGAAGGTCGGAATTTATTCCATAAAGTTGCAGAAAAAGGGACTTCTCCGGTAGAGAAGGAAGAAAAGTTGCGTAAATCATTCTTTCAATGCCTGCGCTAAAGGACTACGGACCGGGAGACAAAAAAACAGTAAGAAACTTGAGGAAGGGGGGGAAAAGACAAAAGTTAACTGAGGTTGATTCAGTGAAGCTTAGTTAGGTGTCAAAACACTGATAATTCAACCAAAAGAAAAAACCATAACCGCAGACTTTCGCTCAAAGATATTTTAGTCGGAAAATGCAGGGGGTTTTGAGAGGGACTTGGTGGTCTCTATGGAGCTGCCTTCTTTTTAATATTCATCGCCGTACTGAGTTCTTCCTGCTCGGAGCGTGCCCGGTGAAATATGCCCGGATCGAGGTCACTGGGAGACTGCCTGTTCTACGCTCTCATTCACTTTTTTAAGGGGAAGAACCTCACATGGGGTTTTATCAGACTTCTAGGTCACCAAATTGTGTCGAAACCCCCAGTTGTAATTAACAGCTTGAAACTTGTATTGTCCTTCGTACCGATCTAAAATTGCTCGGAAGAGCGACGAAGGCGTTTCCTATAGAACCGTTTAAGATGTTTAGTTGTGAATTCTTATTTGAAACTCTCAGGGAGGGGATTAAGGGTCTCAAGTACGGTTGCCTATTGGTTTAGAGTATAATCCTGAGAGTTTGGAGAATAATCA